>JAHZTW010000001.1:51551189-51615743 GCA_020283515.1 Alliaria petiolata
AACCAATGCAGTAAACAGAGAAATAAAAGTAGCAGAGAAACAAATTAAGCAAAGAATCAATTAAATAAACCGCTAAATCGAAGAAGCAAAGGCAACCAATGCAATAAACAGATAAATCAAAGAGGCAAGGAAGCAATCAATGCAAGAAAACAGAGGAATCGAAGAAGCAAAGAAACAAGTTAAGCAAAGAATCAACGAACTAAACAGAGAAATCAAAGAAGCAGAGGCAACCAATGCAATAAACAGAGAAATCAAAGAGGCAAAGAAGCACACAATGCAGTAAACAGAGGAATCAAAGAAGCATAGAAACAAGTTAAGCAAAGAATCAACGAACTAAACAGAGAAATCAAAGAAGCAGAGGCAAACCAATGCACTAAAGAAGAAAATATGTAAAGGAAGACGCAAGCAAGTAAAGCATGTAAGGAAGTAATCGAGGAAGCAATAAAGTAAACAAACAAAGCAACGAAAGAAGCAAGTAAACATGATCTGCGATGAAGGAAGCAATGAACAAAAGCAAATAAGAAAATATGCATGAATGATTATGCATGTATAGATGAATGTATGCATGAATAATTGCAATGTGTTTGGAGATTCAAGAGATCGACCGAGATCGAGCTATCAATGGAACTAAAGGAGAATATTGTCAAAGTAGTTGAAAAATATTATAATACATTCAACTACATTAACAATAATCACTTTTCTTTACATCAATAGCTTCATTTCAGCCATACGTACCTACCTTTGTTGATTTTTTTTTTTTTTTTTTATGACTATGAAATCTGCTACTGCATTTAAAAAAAAAACGATAACTTCTTTAAACTGTAAGAGCAAAAAAAAAGATTGAAGACATACATACCTGAGAGAAAGATTTAACTTGAAAAATTAGAAGATGGTTCTCTCATACATTTTAAGGTTTCATTTGCGAGGGACCTGCAAATAAGTGTATACATTATGTGCTTATATATCAAAAGCTACAATTTACAATATAACTGTGGAACCCATAAAAACGCGCATAAACACATGGTGAAAAAAAATCTTACAGATTGATAGTAGGACTCTTCAAAGATGTTGCAAACGCAATTATCCACATACCTGAAAATTTTCATCTAACTATAAGGCTAACAAGAGTGAAGTAATCTGGATCAGAGACAATTTACAGACAGGTTACGTGACCAATTTAGGATAAAAACGCTTGCCTGTCATAAACAAGATGACTTTGAGGAGGAGGAAGAAAAAGCCATCTTTTTTTTACCACATTCATTAGCCGACCAACTATAAGATCTAAATACATCAGCGTGTAGAGGTGTCCAAGATCCTGCAGGCGAGAGTTCAGAGATTATCAGAGCTTTGTCTGAAGGACAAAACCCTCAAACCGACGATAAACAAAGCGATAATCAGATTAGCTTATTTGGTCCGACTTCTAGGAATCTGCAACCTGCAAATAACCAACACACAAAAAATATATGAAAACAGACTACACGAGTGTGCTCATTACACAATCTATTCCCAAATCCTAGCCAGAAAAATCAGCAACCAGGAAAAAAAAAAACCAAATTTGATTAACTATTGCCTTGAATTTAATAAAATGACAACTTACAATATGCAGAGAGGCTTAGCTAAGACGGTAACAATACCTTATCTGATTTAGAATAGTCATCGTAGATAGAAGATCTTTTTCAGTTTGCTGCTCAGCTAATTTTCACCCCAAAATGTTAGATTAATCAAAAGATAGATGATCAGTTGTAAGGAAACAATACAAGTACAACACAACGTCCTTCATGAATGGTTTAATTGATGAAGTGCTACCTTGTATACCTGTTTTCTTTGTTATCGAGTCAATTCGTAAATTCTTTTAATTTTCTGCCATCTCAACCAGTCTTGCTGGAGATTTGTATAGTGAGCTTGTCCTGCAAAAGTTAAGCAACTCTTCTAGTTCATAATAGTGCCAAGACATCTCAAAATGTTGTGCGCCAAAGATGAATTTCATGCAAACATATATGAGGAACAAATATTTGTCAAAGAGTTGCTGGTATGGGACATACATAAAGAAAAAGAGGAACTTGTTTCATAGTGCCGGAGAATTCATGAGGTTCAGAAACTGGTTGCAAGTAAACGCCAAGACCTCAAACCCTGAACAATGAAAACTGTCAAATATGAAAGTTTTAGTTACAAACGAGATCACCTTGTATTAGTATAACCCATGGCCATGGTATATGTATACATATAAAATCCCTACAATCATCTGATTAAGAAGTAACGAGAGCATAATGATCATAGACCTTCACAAAATGGATGGTCGATGTTTTACTATTTTCAAACAGTAATCTGAGAACTGTCTAAAGAGATTAAGCTAGAGAGTCAGTTATGAGTAAGGAAGTTAAGTAAGCGAGGAAGAGAGAATAAGTGAAGAAGCATGAAGCTAGTAAGGAAGCAAGTAAGCAGGAAATCAGAGGAAAAAATAAGGAAGCAAGTAAAGTACCACACAAGTAAGAAAGGAATCAAGGAAGAAATAAGAAACCAAACAAGCATGCATGGAACCAAGCAAGCACGCAGTGAACCAAGGAAATACGAAAGCAAGAAAGTGAACAATGAGTCAATGAAGCTAGTAAGGAACCGCACAACAAAACAAGGAATCAAGGAAGAAATAAGAAATCAAGCAAGCAACAGGCAGGGAACCAAAAAAAGGAGCAAGCAAGACACATGGAACCAAGTAAATAAGCAAGCAAGAAAGTGGACAAAGAGTCAATGAAGCAAGTAAGGTATAACACACCAAAGCAAGGAATCAAGGAAGAAACAAGAAAGCAAGCAGGTGATAGTTACATATTTTAGCATATTTTAGCATTCATGTAGGATAGTTTTGCATCCATTTATGTGTTCATTTGGTATTTTTGGTCTTGTTTGCATCCATTTTAGAGTTTAGAGAGTTTTAGCATAGTCCTTGCATATTCTATTGCATTTGGAGTGTTTTCTAGGTACTTTTGGACTTGAAGGAGCATGTTGCAGTTTGGTGGATGGACAAGGACCATGGAGAAATCAAAATAAAGACAGCATAAATCGTCTGCCTCCATATCTGGTTGCATATCGGGATGCACAACCTGATACAAGCCCATGCCGCCTGAAGTGACTGAAAGATCGAGCCAGACGAAGGACTTTCATTCCGAGTTATCCTCGGCGGTCTTCATGAAAGTCATAGCCAATTAAGTTACCTTTCGTGTGGTGGTTGTTTCAAGTCATTATGGTCAGCGGGTCAAAAGATATTTCCATCTGGAGTTTTGATCGACCATTTTGATCGACTGAAAGATTGAGCCAGACGAAGGGTTTGCATTCCGATTTAGCCTCGGCGGTCTTCCTGAAATCATAGCCAAATGACTTACCTTTCGATTGTTGGTTGTTTCAAGTCATTATGCATAGTGGCTCAGGAGATACGGCGATTTTACTCCATATCGGATAGCTGTATCGGGCTTTGCTGCCCTATATGAATCAGAAAGGGCGAATGAAGAAGACGTATCAGGAAGACCATATCTGGCTTTGCTGCCCAATATGAAGTAGGCAGGATGTTGTATCGCGCAGCTGTATCGGGTTTTGCTGCCCAATATGAATCCCACATGACAATTCAACAATATGGACCAGGCAGAAGAAAGATCGGACGATACGAAGGCTTTACATTCCGATCCAGCCTCCGAGATCTTCATGAAAGTTATAGGTAATTGAATCAGATTTCGTTTGGAGGTGGTTTCATGTAATTAAGATAGGCGGTTAGGGAGATACATCGGTTTTATCAAGCACGTATCCATCAGCCCGAACTTCCATACCGACCTTTGAACAGAGTTACCCGTACGGCTACTGTTCACTATAAAAGTTCAAAGACCTAATTTTTGTGGCTAAACATTATTTTATATTTTGTTCTTCTTTAGAAAACCTTCCCTTTTTTATTCTAAGTATTTTTGTAAGACTGCAATTTGGAATTTGTCTTTCTTAATTTTTTTTATCTTCTTCTTCTCTAATCATGATTACTAATATTTCTTGCATGAGATTTGTTGGTTTAACCATGATTAGTGAGTAGTCTTTTTTTATGATCTAGGGATGATACAGATTAGGGTAAGATTAGGATAGATCTATGATTTTTAGGGCCTAGACTCTTTAAATCTTTTCTTGTTTAATGATTTTAATGCTAGATTGCTTTGAAAAAAGTGATTTAGACTAAATGGCATTTTCCACCCGCAATGTGTTTGATGAAATGCTCCAAGCAACTAAATTAAGAGATTTACATGCTTAACCTATGGAAATAGATGTCTAAGGTGTTTATTGGAAGATTAGGACTTGTGGTTCATGCTTATTGATTACCTTTTCACTAATGATGATTAGCTCTTGATTAGGTAATTAGTGAGGGGATTAATGCCATGAGAGTGGATTAGTCTTAATTAGTGTTCAAAACCTAAGGATTATCATTGTTTGTGATTGAATGAACATCATAGGTTAGCCATAGGATCATCCAAGTCCATAATCTCATCCTTGGATTCGATTTTCTCTTTGATTAATTTCGAAATAGTATTTTGCTTTTGCTCTTGTCTTGAATTTGGTTTTGATTGTTTAAGTTGATAGTTTGTTTGGTTTTGAATTTTGTTTCATTGGATTCTAGGTTGTTAGATATAAACATCTACTTGATTTGCTTAGAAGTTTCTTGCATTCCTAGTGTTTCAAACAAACCCCATTTGGATTGACATCTCAAATACTACAATGACATGAGTAGTAAAGATTAATTGAAATAGAAAAAATCTTACTATCAGCAGGGAACCAAGGAAAGAAACAAAGAAGTGTAAACAACAAATCAAGCAAAAAAGTAATGAATCCAAAAATAAAAATAAGGAAGAAGTAAGAAAGCAAACAAGGAAAGAATCAATGAAGCAAGCATGTATGCATAATGCATATGTATTTATGAATGCATATGCATGTGTGCGTATGTATGTGTATGCATTCTGTTGATATGTCTTGCATCTGAAGCGTGCCCCATCGAGCGTGCATCATGGAAACTGAAGCGTGCATCATCGTCAAGAAGACGTTGATGTTTACAGGCTGCATAATGATGTGTGCAGGCTGCAGGATACTGGAAATAGGCTGCAAGATGTTGGAATCTGTAGGATGAAGCGTGCAGGCTACACGATGTATTTTTAAACTGCATGATGAATCTACATGCTGCATGATGAAGCTTGCAGGCTGGGCGATGGAGCTTGAATACTCCATGTTGGAAACTCCAGACTGTGTAATCTGCAGGCTATGTAAGTAGTATTGAAGACTGCATGTATATGGGACGTAGTATTTTCATTAAGGTTCTTAGATGGGCCTGAGCATGCGAGCCCAATTGCATGCTATTAGGTTGGTATAAGACTCGACGGGTCAAGTCTTAAGCGGGTAGGATCGGACGTGATGGCCTTCGCTCTCTCACGTTGGATCAGTTAAGGGGCGTGTTGATGGATCGATGACACCAAAGAGAGTATGAATAGGTCTCTTATACATCAAAGTCACTCGATCTTATGTGAATCCACATCCAAGAACAAGATCAAGGGTTCCTTAACAAGACGACACTTGAAAAGAGAAGAACTGCGATTTTTATTAATAAGCAAAAAATGTGAGGAACTACAAAGTCGAAGGGAGAATTTATAAAAGTCTGACGGCATGATCTTCAAGGGTCTAAGAGATGCTACTCTATAAAAGGAAACAAAGAAAATACTCGCCTCAACAAAGAAAAGATAAACTAATGTTTTAAAACAAAAAAAAAAGAAATATAAACATTAGAGTAAATATTACGACCGACTTCTTGTATTTATTTCTTCATCTCTTGTCGTTCTGAAGTCACTTGATAGCTCTGGAATCCTCACTTGTACCTGCATACATTATTGAAATGGAAAATACCTGGTTTTCGCTTATAAGTGGCCAGAAAGTATGTTGCTTGCTCATGATGATTTTTAGTGCAACTTTGGTGGAGTTTCCTCTTGGTGTGATAGCTTGATGGTTGCTTGAGATGATACCATTTAAATCTTCAAGTGGATCCTTGCCTTTATCTTCAAGGTCTTGGTTGAAATCCAGTTGTTCTGTATCGGCTATCCAGCTTGTATATGCAGTATCTTGAGGTTGAGAGGTGGCCTCTTCATGCTTCTTGGTGTTTTTCACTTCCTGGTCTATCAAATAAGATATCATACCTTGGTTTTCCAGAGAAGGGGCTTGTATGAAGACTTGCTTGGGTAATTCTTCACATTGGTCCATCTCGGGTCCTTTGAAGCTCTCTTGTGTATTTGTGAAAGTTTGGGCTGTTTCTTCTAGTTCAAATGATCTCATAAAACAAGCCCCTTGCGTCCTTTGTCCTTGTTCCTCTTGTACTCCTTTTTTTATTCTCTATGTTTTCCTTGGCCTTTTGATGTAACTTCTTGATGAATTCGCTTATGTTGAGACCATCTAGGTTCACTTTTTCAGCTTGTGGTAGAGGTGCGAGGTCCATTGGCGTTAAGGGGTTAATTCCATAAACAACTTCAAAAGGAGACATCTTAAAAATCGAGTGAGTAGCGCGGTTATAAGCAAATTCAATAAATGGAATGCAATCTAACCATGTTTTCATGTTTTTACCAAGCGTAACCCTAAGTAAAGTTGAAATAGTATGGCTTACCATTTTAGTTTGGCCATCCGTTTGGGGATGACAAGTGGTAGAGAATAGCAATTTTGTACCCTTCTTACCCCAAAGTGTTTTCTAGAAGTGACTGAGGAACTTGGTGCGGTCTGATACGATTGTCCTTGGTACTCAATGTAAACGAACTACTTCCTTGAAGAACAAGTCTGCAGTTTGAGTTGCATCATTCACCTTGGCGCATAGTTTGAAGTGTGCCACCTTGAGGAATCGATCCACCACAACAAAGATTGAATATTTGTGTCTGATCTTTGGCAAACCTAATAAAAATTCCATGGGAGATATATACCCAAGGGGCGTTAGGTATAGGTAACGGAGTGTATAAGCCATGAGGCCGTAACCTGCACTTTGCCTTTTGGAATGTGATGCAGCGAGAACATAACTTCTCTACATCTTTCTTTAAATGCAGCCATAAGAAATGATCAACCAGAACAGCTAGAGTCTTGTCTACTCCAAAGTGTCACATTAAACCACCACCATGAGCTTCTGTAATCAGCAAATCTCGTAGGGACCCTTGAGGGATACATAATCGCTTGTCCCTGAATAGAAACCCATCAAATATGTAGAAAGCGCTATAAGCTCCTTTCCCATTCTCTTTGTAACTCTCTACAAAGTCTGGATCTTCGTCATATAAACCCTTAATGTGCTCAAAACCCAAAACCTTAGCTTCCATTGTAGAAATCAGGGTGTGCCTCCTTGATAAAGCATCGGCTACAATGTTCTCTTTTCCCTTCTTGTACTTGATTACATAGGGATATGTCTCTATAAAGTCCAACAATTTGGCGTGCCTCCTCTTCAATGATGTCTGACCCCTCAAATGTTTCAGTGTCTTGTGCTTAATATGTATAACAAACTTATTAGACAAGATTGTGGTAGAGATGAAAAAACGACGTTAACTCTTTACAAATACTTTCTATGGGAATAACTTAGTCTTTATGAAAAGCTAAGAATCGGGATTTTCCATAGATTTATAGACCGTCACTGGAACCCAAGGGTTCGTCGGGAAAACGCTCTTTATACAGTGTTGTGCATACCTGGATGGCAATATGGATATAAAACACCATTATGCAGTTGAATGTGTCTAGACCTTGATGTCCATATGGATATAAGACATCAATATCCATACAGAAGTGTAATATGAACAATGTCTCGTAGAGCTAAGATCATACGCTTATGAATCTTAGCACATGGTTCCACATTTGTTCAATGCAAAATAGACATATCTGTTTATTTTTTATTTTGTTTTCTCCATATCAAACGGACTTTGTAATGTTCAATATGAAATGTAAGGTGTACATGTTCATTTTGTTTTTCAGGTATGTTATATTCACATCTTCAATAAGTTTCCATTTCAGAAGAATATATGTATGCTTTTACAAATTTGTTTCAAAGAAAGAAAAACGCCTCAAAATTCTCTTGTAACGATACCTGACGATGCTTTGTTTTATAGGATTTTGATTCCTTTAGTTTTACTAATTTTGAAATGAAACTACTTAAAGAATATTAAGTTTTCTTATTTATTCGTATTCATCCACGAGCTTTTGTACATGGTATTCTATACACCATAGGTTTTCCACTATAATTTGTCGAACTTTCTACTAGTATGGGATCAAGTTCTTTGATTTTTCGGTCTTCGTCCATGATATTGTGTCCATCCTAAACTGTACGCTACACCGTGTCCACAAATTATTTTGTCCATAAGTATTGTACTGTAAAATCATATTATTTGGTTACACTCCACTGTTCTTTTTTAAAAAAAAATTATATGTCAAATTAATTAAAATATATATATATTTTTTACATTAGATGCAACAATTTTGTTGACTTTTTGAAACAATTTTAAACTTTAACGAAGAAATTTAATTGAGTTTTAGAAGATAAATCCGAAAGAGATGGCAGCTTTAGAGTTTAGCAGCAAACCATACTTGTAGGGCATCGTCGAAACTTTTGTCCCCCAAAGTATGAATCGCTGAAATCCTGCTGCGAATTTACTTGTCAATGAAAGTCCGAAGGTTTGATGGAGAAGTAGGGGTTCTCCATGACGCCGAGCATTCCGTTCTCTCCAAATACTATGCACCGTGAGTTGAAAAACATAGCGAACAAGAAATCCATGGATCTTGTCCAGGTGTTTGTCCGCTATATAGCCAAAAATGTATGTCCATTTTGCCGAGAATCTTGATCCGAGAAGCTGCCTAGTGAATTTACTCCAGATTTCGAGAGAGAAAGTACACTTGAATAACAAATGGTCCCGACTCTCCAGGGGCTCTGAAGAGAGAACACAAGCAGGATTCAAGCCACTGTTCCAATTGATCATACGATCCCCTGTAGATAACCTGTTCTTGATCGTAAGCCAAGTGCAGAAGGAATACTTTGGTGTTGCGTAAGAACACGAAATTCCTTTATGCCACGGAACTTGCATTGAGGTGTTTCGAGTGAGAAGCCAGGTATCCTTGGACCTGAAAACCGGCCGGAATTTATCTGCCTTACTCTTCCAGAGCATAATATCCTCATCATCCGTTTGTTTTTCCTTTTGTGCAACAAGAATCTGCTCTATGTCATTCAACATTGTCTACGCCTGCGTCGATTTGTCCATGCTGATGCCACTAATGCATGAAGTCTGATCCCCATATCAATAATTCCCGAGAGCCTGTTACATCCATGCATAAGTAGGTTTTTCGTGTGCTTAACAATTACTCAAGCTACTCATATCATTGTAATACTTGAGGATCAATTCATATGGAAATGGTTAAGACAATAGGAATGCATAAAACTTCTTAATCTAAAGTAGCAATAAAGTTTTGAGGTTTAACTAACAACCTAAGTGATCAAACAAACTAGACGAAAGTTACCAACACCTTATTTAAGCAATGAATGCACTAATCAAGCAAATTAAAAACTAATTAACTATTAATCAAGATTATCAAAATACTAAAACGAATCCAAGGATGGAGTTATCAATCTAAGGTGTTCCAAGACTCAATCTTTGATGTCAATCAATGACATAATATGCTAATCCCTAAGCTTAGAACTCAAAAGGTAGACTAATCCACTTTATGGCACTAATCCTTTAATTAATCATCCTAATCAAGAACAGATGCAGAGCATCCTTATCTGTTTTTAGAAGGTTCACGTCTCTTAGGTGTTTGTGTTTGCGTGACCTTCAAGTTGGTGTTTTCCTTTTTATTTTATGTTTCCTTTTAGTTCAATTTCCTTTTTGATTAAGATTCCTATTAGCCTTAGGATTATGTTTGTGGCTATATAAAGGAGTCTAGGCTTTTGTTTAAGATTCACACTTTGATAATTAATAAAAGAAAAACCAAAAAGAGGAAACTCAAGTTTCCCAAAGAGCTTTGCCTTGCTTAGCACTGAGAGGAGTACTCTCGAAACCCTAGCCTTGATCAATCTCTCGATTGATCAAGAACGACCCGAGTTGTTCCGCGAGTTCTCCTTCGAGTTCTTTTGTTCAATTCATTACTTAGCTTCTGCTACTCCATCAGTTGGTATCAGACTACAAGGACTTTTCTGGTTTGATTTTTGGAGTTTCGATATGCCTCCAAAGAAAGATCCACCAAATCCACCAGAGGATAACTGGACTGAGATGAAGCGTGCACTACTGGCGATGCAGGATGTTGTGCAAACGTCGATTCAACAGTCACGAGCGATGCAAGAGACCCTCCAAACCACGATTCAGCAGTCGATTCAAGCATTATGTGAAATGTTGATCCGAAATCAAAAACATTTGGCTGCTGCAGAAAACGCTCAAAACCGGAATGCTGTTGCAGAGGAAGATCACGCTGAAGATGCAGAGCTACGTAATCACGCCATGATTGGGGCGCTACAACGTCCGGTCAACATCAATCGCAACAATGATCAACGATGGGAAACAAGTCTTCGCGTGGATATACCATAATTTCAAGGCAGCGTACGTGGTGATGATTTAATCGATTGGATTATCACCGTGGAGGAAGTCCTCAACTTTAAACAAGTTCCACCAGACAAACAAGTCTCGCTTGTTGCTACGCGATTTTGGGGACGAGCTGCGTCTTGGTGGCTACAACTTAAGGCGACACGCGCTCGTACTGGAAAACAGCGAATCACTACATGGGAAAAGCTTAAAAAGCATTTCCGAGAACAGTTTCTACCATTAAATCATGATCGTACATCAAACAGGGGACACATTCAGTAGACGATTACGCCGAAGAGTTCTACTTGTTGTTAACAAGGAATGAACTACATGATACTCAAATTCAATTGGTATCTCGTTTTATTAGCGGTTTGCGTCCACAGTTACAGAATTCCTTAATTCAGTTTGATCCCACAACATTGGCTGAAGCTCATAGGTGTGTTGTTGCCTTTGAAAACCAGTTCGAAATAGGGTCATCGTGGAATTCTTCAAGTAATTGGAGAAACCGTAATACAGATCCTGAGAATGCGACTCCTCGAGACACTCCTGAAGCTTCTTTCAAAACGCAACAAAGAGATCAAAGTAACAATACAGGTGAGGACACAAATTTACGTCGTTCCAGTCGTCCTAATGCTCTTCGTTGTTTTAACTGTGGCGAACCTGGCCATCGCCAAACTGCCTATCCAAAATCACAAAAGCGTGGTTTACTTCTGGAGGAACGAGAGCCAATAGATGACTCAGGTGGAGAAGATAATTCTGAAAATTTTGCAGAAGCTCCGACTCATGGAGATACTACGGGGGAAGCATTGATGATGCGTCGTATCTGTTTGGTGCCGATGGGATATGAAGAACCGTGGTTGCGTACCAACATTTTTCGCTCCACTTGAACGATCAAAGGTAAACTTTGCAACTTTGTTATTGATTCAGGCAGTTGCAGGAACGTTATCGCTGAAACTGTAGTAAAAAAACTGGGTCTCAAGAAAGAAGACCATCCTGCACCTTACACATTGGCTTGGATCACCGAAGGCACTGAAGTGAAGATAGTTCATCGCGCTCTAGTACAATTCTCCATTGGTACGTTTTACAAGGATACAATCTACTGTGATGTTGCCCTGATGGATGTTAGTCACTTGATTTTGGGTCGACCATGGCAGTTTGATCGAGACACTTGCCACAACGGGAAGAAAAACACATATAGCTTTGTGTTTGAGAATCGCAAGTCCCGACCCCTCATCACTTCCTGTCGTTCAGAATAAAGTCGAGGTACAAGTACCAACTACTACATGCAACCTGCCCCACTCTGCGCTCCTTTGTTCGCGAGCTCGAGATTACATCAAGCTGCGTTCTAGGAAGATAGGTCCTATTGAAGTGGTCGAACGCATTAATGTTAATGCTTACCGTATGCGTCTTCCTCCTGACATACGCACTGCAGATGTGTTTAATGTCAAACACATTTTCCATATCATGGAGAAAATGACGTTCCAGATTTAAGGACGAATATTCTTCTACCCCAGGGGACCTGATGCAGAGCATCCTTATCTGTTTTTAGAAGGTTTACATCTCTTAGGTGTTTGTGTTTGCGTGACCTTCAAGTTGGTGTTTTCCTTTTTATTTTATGTTTCCTTTTAGTTCAATTTCCTTTTTGATTAGGATTCCTATTAGCCTTAGGATTATGTTTGTGGCTATATAAAGGAGTCTAGGCTTTTGTTTAAGATTCAGACTTTGATAATTAATAAAAAAAAAAACCAAAAAGAGGAAACTCAAGTTCCCAAAGAGCTTTACCTTGCTTAGCACTGAGAGGAGTACTCTCGAAACCCTAGCCTTGATCGATCTCTCGATTGCTCAAGAACGACCCGAGTTGTTCCGCGAGTTCTCCTTCGAGTTCTCTTGTTCAATTCATTACTTAGCTTCCGCTACTTAACGAATCCAAAGATGGGGTTATCAATCTAAGGTGTTCCAAGACTCAATCTTTGATGTCAATCAATGACATAATATGCTAATCCCTAAGCTTAGAATTCAAAAGCTAGACTAATCCACTTTCATGGCACTAATCCTTTCATTAATCATCCTAATCAAGAACAAACTTTCATTTGTGAAAGGAAGCGAACAAGCATTATGAAACAGTTCTAAATTGCTAAAAAAACACCCTAGACAAACACTTTCATGAGCTAGGAATGTAAATCCCTTGTTTAGTTGGTTGGGAAATTTCAACAAACACCTTGTGGGTGGGAAATTTCCTAAGGCCTAGTTTTACCTTGATCATGGCTAAACTAGCATTTAGAACACTAAACAAGGAGGGAAATTAGAAGATCTAATCCTAGACATCAAGACTAAACATTAAAACACCTTAGATCTAACCCATCCTTAGACCCTAATGAAACTACTCACTAATCATGATTAAGCCCTCAAATCCTATGAAAGAAATAGAGATAAAGATGATTAGAGAGATAGAAGATGAAAGATTACAAGAGATAAGTACTGATTTGCATAAACTTTAAAGAAATGTCTTACAAAATCACTTAGAAACCAAAAGGGAAGGTTTTCCAAGCAAGAACAAAAGATTAAAAGATACTTAGGAAAAATTAGGTTATTTCCTATTTATAGTGAACAGTGGACGATCCGGGTCAACCCGGAACAAACCGGGTATTGACCCGGTTTTAGGCTGAAATCGCGCAGCGTATCGAGCTTGCTAGGTCGACACGCAGCTCGATACGCTGCTAAAAGTGTTCTTCAAAGAGTGTGTCGAGCTTGGTAGCTCAACACAAATGCCCGATACGCCCGACTCGATCTTCGGCTGAGGCTTGTATCGACCTTAGCAGTCCGACACAAATGCCCGATACGCGCACTCCGTCTTCTCTGCCGAGCTATATCGACCTTGGTAGGTCGACACCAAGGTCGATACACTTCTAAAAGTTGTCTGCTTCTTCTTTGGCTCCCTTCTCATCTTCCTCAATGTCACCCAACTCTCCATAGAGGTCCTCCAAGCATCCAAAGTACCTAATTAAGACTCAATATGCACAATATGCAACAACCTAAGCTAAAACTCGCTAAACTCTAATATGGATGCAATTTGCACTAAAAGTAACTAAATGAATGCATAAATGGATGCAAAGCTATCTAAAATGGATGCTAAAACATGCTAATTTATGAGTATATCAACTCTCCCAAACTTGCCTTTTGCTTGCCCTCAAGCAAACAAACATGACAAATCCAAGAGAGAGGTTTAAAGGTGGGAGCTCATCATCCAAAAATGCCAACAATCAACTCAATGTCCTAGTTCTTAATTCTAAGGTGCATTTGAATTCATCCTACTCCAAAAGAGTTAGCCATGCCCATTGCAACAATCAAATGCACTTAGACTTCAATCTAAACATGTCTCCCTATCAAGCCAACTCTTTAACGTTCATTAAGTTGCAAACCGTGGATCATGACAATGCAATGCAAGTGAATTCATTTGGCTAAGGGACTAGGCTTTGAGATAGAAATGATCTCAATTCATGTGGCTTCCAATTCGCATAAGGGTTTCACTTAAAAAGGATTAAACTTCATGCATAATGCTAAAGGTAAAAGACAAGTGATGCATACAAGACTAGTGATGCATACAAGACTAGACTCTCATCTACCCATAATGCTATCAATGGTCCTAAACCCCTCTCATTCATTCCTTTTAAAGCTCACTCAACCCTCTAAAGCTACCCTTTTCTCTCAAGTCTCTTTGTGCCTTGCTAAACCCATGAATCTCATAAACCACTTCTTCTTCTTATAGCACTTAAGGGGAAACTTCTTCAACCTTTAACTCATAGCGAAGGGTGTGATCTTTTAACAACATAGCTCTTCTTTTTATACCTAGGTAGCCCTTTTCTCTTTCTTTGGCCTCTTAGCCTCTTTTGAGTTTTTTTTTTCTTTTCTCTTACTTAGGCTACCCAATTCCTTTTTACATTTAGAGCTATACTTTTTCTTTTCAAACACAAGATCCACCATTTCAAACTATGCGTCCCTTATTTTCCTTCCAAGCCTCCTTTCATTCATTCCTTTTACTCCCTTTCCACAACTCAACATGCTAAGATGCAAGCATAAACTCATTTCAAAACACCAAGTAAAACCGAAACCCATACCCCAAATCCTAAGCCTAAAACTAGCCTCGATATGTGAGAGCTAGAATCTACATGAGAGCCTAAACTTGTCGTCTCAAACCTAACACTTTATGCTAAGTTTAATCAAAATAAGGCCTCACAAGCAATATCACAAGAACATTTGGCTTTTAAAGAGGTAAGGTAGGGTGGGAGTACTACTTGAGCTAGCAAGAGAGTGGTAAAGTGGGTAAGAAAGCCCAAGTATGTTTAATATCCATGAATTCACTTTCAATGCAAGACATGATATTTAAATGTCTATTTTAGGTTCAAGTGAGTAGAGTTGGCTATCAATTTCAAGACCCTATTTCGACCAAAATCTAGTGGCAAGTGAAGTGGTCCAAGCATGGTTCTTCCTTACTTTTAAGATTTGTTCAAATGAAACAAAGAACTACTAACTAGCGCATTGAATTGATGTTGGCATTTTACAAGGATTAACTCATCATTGGTCCCAATGCATATGAATGCCATTCCTACATGTAATGCAACTAGACTCAATCCTAAAATGCAAATGCAACATCTAAATGAACTTTTTTTTTTGGAAAATTTTCAAAATTTTCAATTTTTTGGGTTTTTATATGCCTTAAGTGAATGCATGAGACTCAAAATGCATAAAGAGAAAATAAGACTCATAAAACACAATGTCGAATCTCTCAACCTCTCCCCCAAACTTAAATTACACAGTCCCTTGTGTAATAAAAGCCTAGAGGAGACCTCAATCAACATGACATAAAATACAAAATGAAAAGCTAACAAAAATATGTACAAGGGAGGTGGAGGTACCTCAATACTGTGAAGAGGAGGAGGAGGAGGTTGGCGAGGAGGAATCTATGGAAATTGGGATTGCATACGTGCTTCTTAAGGCCATGTAGCACTCCTCTTCGGATGGCAGAAACTCCATGCTTCCAATACTACCCATTAGCTTCACATTCGGATTTGGGAATATATAGTCCCTTTTCTTATTCTCTTTGTCGGTGAAGTGATGGGCAAACGTGTTCGGAGCTAGAGGAGGTCTGCAGAAACCCATGGCTCCCATGTAGTTGTGGTCCATGTAAGCCCGATCCACGCACTCCTCGAACGATGACAAGTCAACCCCGGCTTTGGTGAAAAGAGGGGTGAGAAAACCTCCTATGTAGATCGAGCACGGCCTAGACATCAACGCCCAAGCCTTGTACTTCATTAGTGAAGAAGCCAAGTGATATATCATGGTTTTTACCCATTTTTGGACAATGATATAAGTGTTTATTTTGAGTCTTATTACTATTTTCGAGTCTATGCAGGTTTAGGTACAATTGGAGCTATATTGGAGATTTGGATACATTTTGGAGCTTAATGGAATGAAGTCACGAAGTGTTGCAGTCGGATTGAAGTTGCACGACAGGTGTCGAACGACACAGCTTGTTGGTGTCGATCGACACCAGGTTTTCCAGAATCCAAAGACGTGAAGTTTCCAGAATTTTGCAGAAAATGAAAGTTTCAAGACTTTTCCTAATCTTCCAGGGAATTGAAGATTCGTACCTAGGCCTATAAATAGAGTTTTTTAGCCATTGTTTAGGCATAACCTTATATTTTTAGAGAGACAAAGAGAGAGATTAGTTTTTTAGAGCTTTTAAGGAGAAAAATCTGCACTCTGTTCTTGAGAGATTTGGAACCCTTGTATCTCTTCTATTCTTTTTATGCAAATTACTTATTCTATGATGTTTGCTGCATCTATGTCTGAGTAGTTTCCTTGTTAGGTTGTGGTTTCAAGGGATTGATGATAGGTTGTTAGAATTGATTTTCTATTGGGATTATTTGCTTGTTCTTCATCTTTGATTGTTTTAACTCTGAAATTTAGGATTGATCACCTAGATTTCGAAACCCTAGGTTGTTTAGCAGATGCGAAAGTGTTGTTAATCACTTAGCGACTGAATCATTAGATGAGCATTGAATCTACTCGCAGCGACAGTTGCTTTAGGTCTTTGTGAACAATATCGAACCTGAAATTAATGCATGTCTCTATCTTTGAGCTCGCAGCGAAAGTTGGCTTTCTAGGTTTAGACATTGATAACATCTGCAACGAAAGTTGATTTGTTTGTTTTCTGTGTTTCGAGTTCTACAACAATTAATCCTGATAATAATCAAATCTGCAATCTGAATCTTCCTACGATACCTCACTGCCTAGCGTCTGTCTCCCTGATTTTTAAGAACCTGAATTTGAACTTGCCTTCTTTATTTTATTGCTTTTTACTGCTTTCTTATTTTACTCTTATCTTAAAAACTGAATTAAAATTTGTCTAGTTACTTCAATTCTCTGTGGAATTCGACCCCTAAGTACTACATTGATCTCTTAATTTGAAAGAGTAGCTCAGGGTTAATTTGAGCATATCAAATTTTGGCGCCGTTGCCGGAGAATTAAAAGTTTTCTAGAAAGATTTATTGTTTAGAATTTTTGTCTAAGTTTAGCTAACTTTTTACTAACTACTTTACTTTCTTTTGTTTCAAGTGTATGCCTAACCGTACCACCAGAAGCAACAAGGAAGCAGAAATAACTTTACTCAACAACCAGGCGCTTGCGAAACTAGAGCACACTAACCGGAAAGCACAGAGAACCGCAAGGATGCCAAACGCTATAGTGTTGATGCAAGATGCGGCGGGTTTGCTGCGAGACCGAGAAGGAAACAGGCGCAATGAAGAAGGGGCGCTTCTGAATGAGGCTGGGGCTGTAATCCTGAACCAGTCAATGACGCAGAGCGTGGGCGCACCCTTGGCGACTACAACAGGCCTTATCAGTTCTACGCCAATAGAGCTGCAATCCGCCTACCCACCTTCCAGAGGAATGATTTTGAGATGAAGCATGCATTCTATACTCTTATGGCTCATCACCCTTTTCATGGTCTACCTCATGAGCACCCAATGGATCATTTGGAGAGGTTTGAAGGCCTGGCGTCCAGTATCAAGGCACATGGAGTGTCTGATGACTACATCTACTGCAAGCTCTTCCCGTATTCTCTTAGTGGGGATGCTGCATACTGGCTGAAACAGTTGGAACCTGGTTCTTTGACCACTTGGGAAGAGACCAAGACTGCTTTTCTCAACAATTTCTTTGATGATGCAAGGTCTGAGGAGCTGAGAATGAAGATCTCTACCTTTTCTCAAGGACCTACTGAAGCATTCAAGGCTTCCTGGATCAGATTCAAGGCATATCAGAGAGATTGCCCCCATCATGGATTCACTGATGTTCAGCTGCTGGATATTTTCTTCAGAGGGATAGACTGGAGACACCAGATGGCGCTAGATGCTGCAAGTAATGGGAAATTCAACACTAGGTCCCCAGCGGATGCAGTAAAGCTAATTGAGAACTTGGTATCTAGCAATAGTACCAAGAATGCAGATCATCAAAGGAAAACGTCAGCTGGCGCTAATGATGGAGGACATATCGCAGAGATGAAAGCCATGCTAGGATCTATGCATAACCTTCTAGTGGGGAAGAAACAAGTCCAATTTGCTGATGAAGTGGAGCATTTCGAACCAACTACGGAGGTTCAAGAGGAAGACTGCAATTTCATCAACGGAAGTGGTTTTCAGGAGCATAAATTTGGGAATCAACAGGGGAACAAGTTCTACAATGAAAACAACTAGAGAAGCTCTTTTTCTGGAATTCAGAATACATGGGGGTACTCTCCAAGGTCACATTTTCAGAAGACTGAGTTTCAGAAGCCTTTCCAGAGCACCAACTACACCAGAAACTATGGGTTTTCCTCCTATCAAAACCCACCAGCTCAATCTTCTGAAGATAATGGTATGAAAGCAATGATGGAACAACTTTTAGAGGGACAACAGAAGATAACAGTGAGCTTTAATGGGAAGATTGACACCATGTATCAAGATCTGACTGGAAAGATGGACGCTATGTACCAGGACTTACATGGGAAATTCAAATCTCTAAACACCCATGTCAAGAAACTGGATACTCAAGTGGCTCAAACTGCAGAATCTGTGAGAAGACAAGAAGGATTTCTTTATGGGAAAACTGATACGAATCCCATACACCATGTCAACGCCATCATGACAAGGAGATGAAGCAAGCTGGAACCAAAGCAGAAGAAGGATCTAAGTGCTGAAGACCTTGTGGAGTTACAGGAAATTGAGGAAGAAGCTGAAGAAGCCGCTGCAAATCCAGTGTCGATCGACACTGAGGAGAAGTGTCGATCGACGCCAGAAGAACGTCGCGAAATCATCGAGAGCTCAAACCCGTGTGTCGATCGACACAAGGCGGGTGTCGATCGACACACCACTCAGACGTCTGCAGGATCCTCCAAACCTGCAGAAATTTCAGTGGAACGAGTTTACAAACCCAAAATCCCCTATCCAAAACCCAGAAGAAGACCAAGCATGAGCTAAAAAATGCCAGATGCAAGGCAATCATGGATAAGCTTGTTGTGGAGATCCCATTGATTGATGCTTTGAAGATTACTCCTGTTCTTAGGAGATATGTGAAGAGGATGGTGACCAAGAACCTCGGGCTTGAAGAAGGAGTTGCTATGATTTCAGAACAAGTCAGTGTAGTAATCCAAAACAAGCTACCAGAGAAGCTCAAGGATCCTGGAAGCTTTGTGTTGGATTGTTCTATCTTTGCAGAGAGATTTGAGAGATCTCTTTGTGATTTGGGAGCTAGTGTCAACCTCATGCCACTCTCAGTTGCTAAAAGTCTTGGGATGACTGATTTTCAACCAACAAGGATCTCTCTAATCCTTGCACACAGAACCACTAGAATTCCAGAAGGTGTCTTAGAGGATGTTCCAATCAAGGTTGGTGATTGCATGATTCTAACTCATTTTGTAGTGCTGAAATATGGAGAAGAACCCAAGGATCCTCTTATCTTGGGTAGACCTTTCCTAACTACAGCAGGAGCTATCATTGATGTCAAGAGAGGCAGTATTGCACTGAATGTGAGTGATCTGATCATGCGATTTGAAATGGACAAACTGATGAAGAGGCCAACAATAGATGGGCAGACTTTCTATGTGGATTCACTCACCAATCTGGCAGAAGAAATTTTTCATGAGATGAATCCTGAAGATCCTTTGGAAAGTATACTGGCCAATTCCACAGCAGAGGTGCAACATCTCGATGAGGCTTCTGAGGGGTTCAAAAAGATGTTAAGCACAAGCCGGCAAGTATTGCAGTTAGTTTCTACTGCGGAAGTGACTGGAACTTCTGCAAAATCTGCAAAGCTGGGCGAATGGAGTGAGGAGACAGCCCCCAAAATCGAACTCAAACAGATTCCAGCAGGGCTAAGGTATGCTTTTTTTGGTCCTAATTCCACTTATCATGTTATTGTCAATGCTACTTTGAACAACGCATAGCTCACGTTACTGCTAAGCAAGCTGCGCAAATTTCGCAAGGCTCTTGGCTATTCTTTTGATGACATTTTAGGCATGTCTCCAGACTTGTGTATGCATCGAATTCATCTTGAGGATGAGACCAAGACATCAGCAGAGCATCAAAGGAGGCTGAATCCGAACCTGAAGGAGATTGTGAAGAAGGAGATTCTGAAGCTTTTGGCTGCATGGATCATCTATCCCATCTCAGACAGCGCCTGGATCAGCCCAGTTCATGTATTTCCTAAGAAAAGAGGTGTCACAGTGGTGAAGAATGAGAAGGAGGAGCTGATTCCTACAAGAACTGTGACTGGACACAGGATGTGCATCGATTACAGGAAGCTGAACGCTGCCACAAGGAAAGACCACTTTCCATTGCCCTTCATTGATCAGATGCTGGAAAGACTGGCGAATCACCCTTACTACTGCTTCCTGGATGGATATTATGGTTTCTTTCAGATTCCCATTCATCCAGATGACCAGGAGAAGACCACCTTTACATGTCCTTATGGTACATTTGNTAAGAAAAGAGGTGTCACAGTGGTGAAGAATGAGAAGGAGGAGCTGATTCCTACAAGAACTGTGACTGGACACAGGATGTGCATCGATTACAGGAAGCTGAACGCTGCCACAAGGAAAGACCACTTTCCATTGCCCTTCATTGATCAGATGCTGGAAAGACTGGCGAATCACCCTTACTACTGCTTCCTGGATGGATATTATGGTTTCTTTCAGATTCCCATTCATCCAGATGACCAGGAGAAGACCACCTTTACATGTCCTTATGGTACATTTGTCTATCGCAGAATGCCATTTGGACTTTGTAATGCTTCTGCGACATTCCAGCGCTGCATGATGTCTATCTTCACGGACATGATTGAAGATTGTATGGAAGTCTTTATGGATGATTTCTCTGTATATGGGTCTTCCTTCAAAGGCTGTCTAGACAATCTCTGCAAGGTGCTAGCTAGATGTGAAGAGAAGCACTTGGTTCTGAATTGGGAGAAGTGTCACTTCATGGTTCAAGATGGCATTGTATTAGGACATAGAGCTTCAGCTGCTGGAATTGAGATGGATCGCACCAAGATCGAAGTAATGACAACTCTGCAGGCGCCAAATTCAATAAAGACAGTGAGAAGTTTTCTAGGCCATGCTGGGTTTTACAGAATATTCAAAGACTTCAGCAAGATTGCAAGACCTCTTACTGCTCTGCTTTGCAAGTATGAGAAGTTTGAGTTTTTCTGCAGAATGTCATTTAGCTTTTGAGCAGATTAAGAAAGTTTTGGTGAGCGCCCCAATAGTACAACCACCAGACTGGGATTTGCCTTTTGAGGTGATGTGTGATGCCAGTGATTTCGGAGTAGGCGCTGTACTTGGGCAGATGAAGGACAGGAAGCTTCATGCTATCTATTAAGAAAGTTTTGGTGAGCGCCCCAATAGTACAACCACCAGACTGGGATTTGCCTTTTGAGGTGATGTGTGATGCCAGTGATTTCGGAGTAGGCGCTGTACTTGGGCAGATGAAGGACAGGAAGCTTCATGCTATCTATTATGCAAGTAGAACACTTGATGAAACACAGCGAAATTATGCAACAAGTGAGAAGGAATTGTTAGCTTTGGTGTTTGCTTTTGAGAAATTTCGACCATACCTTGTTGGGTCCAAGGTAGTGGTTTATACTGATCATTCTGCACTCAAATACTTGATGCAGAATCAAGGTAGAAGATGAGGTGCCAATTGATGATTTCTTGCCAGAAGAGACTATCAATTCGATTGAAATCGGATTGCAAGCAAGAGATGCAGGGAACGTGCAACTTTCTGCAAAATCTAGGTTAGTATCGATCGACACAAACCTGGAGTGTCGATCGACACCCCGATTCGAGAAAGTTAGCCCCGACGCGAGACGAGTGTCGATCGACACACCACCTGGTGTCGATCGACACGACCTACAGATCGCGACACTGATTTTGAAGACCATGTGTGACGTGTTTAAAGCACCTATGATGGCTGTTTCCACTTGTTAGAGACCGTGGTATGCTGATATTACCAATTACCTTGCTGTAGAGGGTGCACCTACTAACCTCAAAGACAATGAGAAAAAGAAGTTCTACAGAGAACTTAGGAGGTATTATTGGGATGAACCTTATCTTTACATGCATTGCTCAGATGGAGTCTACAGAAGATGTATTGCAGAAGCTAAGGTGCAGGACGTGCTGTTTCATTGGCATGGTTCAGATTATGCAGGTCACTTTGCAACATTCAAGACAATCTCAAAGGTTCTTCAAGCTGCACTCTGGTGGCCAACAATGTTCAAAGATGCTCATGTTTTCATCTCTGGGTGTGATGCTTGTCAAAGGAAAGGGAAGATTAGCAGGAGACATGAGATGCCACAAAACTTCATTCTTGAGATTGAAGTCTTTGATTGCTGGGACATTGATTTCATGGGTCCTTTTCCCTCTTCTTATGGGAATAAGTACATCTTGGTTGCCTGTGGATTATGTGTCTAAATGGGTTGAAGCAATTGCCAGTCCAACCAATGATTCTGATGTGGTACTTAAGCTGTTTAAGACCATTATCTTCCCCAGGTTTGGAGTGCCTCAGATAGTTATAAGTGATGGTGGCAAGCATTTCATTAACAAAGTCTTTGAGAAGCTGCTAAAGAAGCATTGTGTTCAACATAGAGTGTGATAGGGTCAAAGTTTTACCCAAATAAATCAACACTGCAAGTGCAGAACAATGCAATTGAAGTATAAGGGGTTATCGAATCTCAAAGGAAGTAGATGCTACACTATGGTTTCAAGGTTTAAATTATGCTAGATCAATCAAATAAAGTAAATTAAACTACTAAGCAATCAGTAAACAGAATAAAAGTGGATTAAAGTTCAGGAGATGATATATCATGCTTTACACCCGTTTTCTGACCATGATATAAGTGTTTTTATAGAGTCTTTTGGTATTTTTAGAGTCATATTAGAGTCTTTACAAGATGGAGTGCAAATGGAACTTAAAAGGAGATTCTGAAGCTTTTTGGAGTATTTTGGAGAAGCAGCCGAAGTGATGAAGTCGGAGCAGATTTACACGAAGGGTGTCGATCGACACCATCACTGTGTATCGATCGACACCAATCAAGCCGACCAAAGGATCGCGACTTCCATCAGAAAAAGGAAATCAACCCAAGTTTTGAAGAATTACAAGATTGCCCCTGACGAAAAATCCTCTTCTATAAATAGTTTTCACGCATTGTTTAGCCAAACACCTTATCATAATTTTCTTTTTTTGAGACTTAGAGAGAGATTGATCCTGAGCTTTTGGGGAGACAATTCTAACTCATTCAAACCAGATTTTGAAACCCTGTATCATTCTCTATTCTTTTTATGCAATTTATTTCAGTCATGATTTGTGCTTTTATCTCTATGTCTGAGTAGTTTGCTAGTTAGGTTAGGGTGATTTAGGGTTGATGATGATTTTGTAGAATTATTATTTTGTTAGGAAAAATCACTTGGATCTTCATCTTGATTTGTGCTTATATTGATTTATGAAATTGATCACTTAGAAATCAAACCCTAGGTTGTTTAATAGATGCGATAGCATTATTAATAACTTGAACTAATCATAGGTGAGCAAAATATCTATTCGCAAAGAGATTTGGTTTAGGTATTTTGTGAACAATCGAAGCTGTTTTTAATGCTTGCCTTAAATTGTTTGAATTCGCAAAGAGATTTGGCTTTCTTGAATTTAGGAATAGATAACTTCTGCAACGAGATTTGATTAGTTTTAAACTAGTGTTTCGAGTTCTAGACGGATCTTCATAATTTCCTGACAGTATAATATCTGCATTCTCTGATTCATCCTGATAATCATCCTTACCTAGCGTTTCGTCTTCTGAACCTTAATCCACCTTTAATTCTGTTTCTGATTTACTTAGTAGTTTTATTTATTTTAAATTAATTAATCTAGCATAATCTGAATTTAGAAACCTTAGTGTAGCATCTACTTCCATTGGGATTCGATACCCCTTATACTTCAATTGCATTTGCTGTGCACTTGCAGTAGTTTTATTTTGGTAAAACCTGAACCCTATCAAGTTTTTGGCGCCGTTGCCGGGAAAGTAATAGCTGCCTACGGAATCTAGTATTAGGATTTTGACTAGGTTTTTTTGTTTTATTTTGGTTACTAATTTAGTTTCTTATTTTTGTTTTTAGGTGCATGCTTAATCGCAGTACCAGAAGCAACAAGGAAAAGGAGTTAATTGCACTCAACCAGGAGCTCGGTCGTTTGGAACGTAAAAACCAAAAATCTGCACGAGTGTCGATCGACACCAACACTAGCATCGATCGACACCTTGCGCAGGACGAGATGGCTGAGCCTATGGTTTTGATACGCGACGCAGATGGTAATCTAACCGACGGAGAAGGCAACAGAAGGAACGCCAGAGGACAGTGACTTGATGAGGCTGGAGCTGTCATCATCGAGCAACCAGTACAAGCCGCATATGCAGAAGCTGGACGTGGAAGAACGCTTGACGAGTACAACCGCCCATACCAGTTCTATGCTAATAGAGCTGCGATCCGTCCTCCTGCATTCCAAAGGAACGACTTCGAGCTGAAACCTGCTTACTTCACGCTGGTGGCTCAACATCCCTTCCATGGTCTTCCTAATGAGCATCCCATGGACCACGTTGAGAGATTCACGGATTTAGCTTCAAGCATCAAGGCTAATGGAGTATCCTATGATTATCTCTTCTGCAAGCTTTTCCCTTACTCGCTTGCTGGTGATGCATCCTACTGGCTGAAGCAGTTGGATCCAGGATCTTTGATCACTTGGGAAGAGACAAAGAATGCATTCTTATGCAATTTCTTTGATGATGCAAGATCAGAAGAGCTGAGGACAAAGATCAATGGATTCTCCCAAGGACCTACTGAAGCATTCAAGGCTTCTTGGGTGAGATTCAAAGCTTACCAAAGAGATTGCCCACACCACGGTTTCAGCGAGCCGCAGCTCCTCGGTATCTTTTACCGAGGAATCGATTGGAGGTACCAGATGGCTTTAGATGTTGCGACCAATGGCAACTTCAACACCAGATATCCAGACGACGCGATGGTGCTTATAGAGAATTTGGCCTCTTGTAACAGCACCAAGAATGCAGATCTTGAGAGAAGACAACACGCTGGAGTGAATGGAGGAAGCCAAATTGCTGATGTCAACAGGAAGCTGGACAGCGTACACAATCTCTTGGTGGGGAAGAAGCAGGTCCATTTTGCTAATGAAGTGGAGACATTCGAGCCTAATGATGAATGTGAAGAAGAGGATGTCAACTACATCAATGGAGGTGGCTTTCAAAGCCAAAGGTTTGGGAACCAGCAAGGGAACATAAGCTTTAATGGGAATTATCAGAAGAACTCTTTTACAGGAAATCAAAACTCTTCTGGTTATACTCAAAAGCTCCCATTCCAGAACAGCAATTACACAAGGAGCTATGAAAATTCTTCTTACCAAAAGCCTCATGCGCAAGACAACAAGATGGAGTCTATGCTATAGCAAATTTTGGAGGGACAGCAGAAGATGACAGTGGATTTCAATGGGAAGATTGATTCACTGTATCAAGACCTCAATGGAAAGATTGAGAGCTTGAGCTCTCACATGAAGAAGCTGGATGTTCAAGTTGTCCAAACTGCAGAGCTGTAACATGCAAGAAGGATTCCATTTAGGCAAGACGGATACCAATCCTAAACGTCATGTGAATGCAGTCACATTGAGAAGTGGGAAGAACCTTCAATATGTGCAGAGAAGGAGTCTTAGCGCTGAGGAATTCGACGAGCTTGAAGATGTTGAAGATGAAGAAGTCACTGCTGCGGAAGTTTTGTTCTTGATTGTTCCATCTTCTTAGAAAAGTTTGGGCGATCTCTCTGCGATTTAAAATCAAGTGTCAACCTGATGCCTCTTTCAGTTGCTCTTAGGCTGGATATGACAGATTTCAAAGCCACAAGGATCTCCTTAGTCCTTGCTGATTGTTCTGTAAGGATCCCTGAAGGTGTCTTGGAGGATGTTTCTATCAAAGTGGGAGATTGTTTGATTCCTACAGACTTTGTAGTTCTAGCTTATGATGAGGAACCCAAAGATCCTCTCATTCTGGGCAGACCATTCTTGGCTACAGCTGGAGCCATCATTGATGTGAGAAAGGGAGAATTGCGCTGAATGTGGGCGACTTGGTGATGAATTTCGACATGGAGAAGCTGATGAAAAGGCCAACAATCGATGGACATACCTTTTACGTCGATTCACTCACCAACCTTGTTGAAGAAATTTTCCATGTAGACCATCCTACAGATCCTTTGGAGCGAGCATTGACGACTTCTACAAAAGACGTTGAGCACTTGGATGATGCCGCCGCTGGATACATAATGATGATGGATGCTAGTGAGCAAGTGCTACAGTTAGTCGCACAAGAGGATTGGTGTCAATCGACACCATCACATAGTGTTGATCGACACTCCGCGAAGGCTACGAAGGCTGCGACATTGGATGATTGGAGTGAAGCTAAAGCTCCGAAAGTTGAGCTAAAACAGCTTCCTGCAGGGCTAAGGTACGCTTTTCTTGGTCCAAATTCGACTTATCCTGTCATTGTGAATGCTTCCTTAAACAATGCAGAGCTCACTTTGTTGCTAAGCAAGCTGCGAAAATTTCGCAAGCCTCTTGACTATTCTCTTGATGACATTTCAGGTATCTCACCAGATTTGTGCATGCATCGGATTCACCTTGAGGATGAGACGAAGTCATCAATTGAACATCAAAGGAGACTGAATCCGAACCTGAAGGAAGTGGTCAAGAAGGAGATCATGAAGCTCTTGGAAGCTGGGATCATCTATCCCATTTCGGACAGTGCTTGGGTTAGTCCAGTTCATGTGGTTCCTAAGAAAGGAGGAGTCACAGTGGTGAAGAATGAGCTGATTCCTACAAGGACTGTGACTGGACACATGATGTGCATAGACTACAGGAAGCTGAATGTCGCGATCAGAAAGGATCACTTTCCTTTACCTTTCATTGATCAGATGCTGGAAAGATTGGCGAATCATCCCTACTACTGTTTTCTGGATGGCTATTCAGGGTTCTTCCAGATTCCAATCCATCCAGATGATCAGGAGAAGATCACGTTTACATGTCCTTATGGTAGATTTGCATATAGCAGAATGCCATTCGGACTTTGTAATGCTCATGCGACCTTCCAGCGGTGTATGATGTCAATCTTCATGGACATGATTGAGAAGTTTATGGAGGTCTTTATGGATGACTTTTCTGTTTATGGGTCATCTTTTAAAGACTGCCTGGACAACTTATACGCAGTGTTCCAGCGATGTGAAGAGAAACACTTAGTCCTGAACTGGGAAAAGTGTCACTTTATGGTTCAAGATGGTATTGTACTTGGGCACAAGGTTTCAGCAGATGGAATCGCAGCAGATCGTGCCAAGATAGAGGTGATGACAACTTTGCAAGCACCTGATTCTGTGAAATCAGCGAGGAGTTTTATGGGTCATGCTGGGTTCTATAGAAGATTCATCAAGGATTTCAGCAAGATTGCAAGACCACTCACTGCTCTTCTCTGCAAAGACGTGAAATTCGAGTTCATTGCAGAATGCCATTCAGCCTTTGAACAGATCAAGCAAGCCTTGGTGAGTACTCCAATTGTTCAACCTCCGGACTGGGATTTGCATTTCGAGGTGATGTGTGATGCAAGTGACTTCGCAGTGGGAGCTGTGCTGGGACAGAAAAAGGACAAGAAACTTCACGCTATCTACTATCACTACAAGAAAACAGCGAATTAGCGACTGTATATTGCGACTAATTATAAAGTCGCTAAATATTGCGACTACATTGCGACGGTTTTGCGACTATATTTGCGATCATACAAATATAGTCGTAAATCAGTCGCTAAATTACGACTAATATAAATAGTCGCAATATAGTCGCGAATCTGCGACTATTTTGCGATTAAGAAGTAGTCACCAATTTTCAGTCGTCAAACAGTCGCAAATTGGCTATACTGAAATTTAAACACTAAATTGTATACTCTAAACTTTTAATATTTAATTATACTCTAAATATATTAAATCATAACTCTTAAACATAAACATCAAATAATATACAAAACAAATCCATCACTTATAACAAACTAGGGTAAAGTCCACGCGTTGCTCGGATATGAAATATCTTATTTGTGTTGATTTTAGTATTTGTTTCAAAGTTTTTTTTAGTGTATGTTTATTGTTAGCCTTTGTTTATATTTTTTGAGTTTCATATAATATTTATAATAGATTGTTATTTTGTTTAATAATAATATATTCAAAGACAAATATTTTATTTTTATTCATTGCAAGCATAGCTAATATTATAATATTGCTTGTAAGTTATCAAGATATATACCACAATCGTCTTTTTTTTCTTTTGTACCTTGTGTTTGTGCTTCTTCCATGTCTCTAATTAGCAAATCAATATTTAGTCTTCTTGATATATTTGGGGTTGAAATCTTAAATTTCAAAAAATACTTCGAGACATTGTGTGTTATGTAGTTCACATGATAGTATAGATGTCTGAATAAATGTTTTTAAGTTGTTGGTTAATGAACCTGATGTTGTTTTGTCCATGTTATGGTACGTGATGTAGAAGTTAATCACATCTTTGA
The DNA here is from genome assembly GCA_020283515.1 of Alliaria petiolata. NCBI lineage: Eukaryota > Viridiplantae > Streptophyta > Magnoliopsida > Brassicales > Brassicaceae > Alliaria > Alliaria petiolata. Next base: position 51,579,938 of record JAHZTW010000001.1, read on the forward strand.
AGGCTAAGTTATTTGCTTGGTGGTAAAGGGGATTATGTAGTTGATGTTGTATTCTTGACGATATGGACGTGTGATTTGCAGATGAAGTTTGTTTCCGGTTGATAGAGTGATAGAAATTCTCCAATAATATAATGCATATGGTATATTATCCATTGGATTTTTGATAGAAACAAAAATTAGATTTGTGAGTAGATTGATGTAGTGTTCTCGCTGCTATTTATAGATGACTTTTAATATATATGTTTTTGTTGGATAGTATTAGGTTATCATTATTTTTTTGAGTAGTTCAATGTTTGGTTTATTTTGTTGATCCTTGCTTGTTGACGATGACGTGATATTCAATGTTTGATTTTTTTTTTGTTTGGTTAAAAGGACTCAATTCTGTGAGCAAAGCCTAAAAACGGTTTTTAATGAAAGTGACACATGTAAGGGAGGAAAGCGCCACATGTCAGCCTCTCAGAATATGTTCTAAAAAAACCTTAGTTTATTAGAAATTGGATTTTTGGTAGAAACAAAAATTAGATTTGTGAGTAGATTGATGTAGTGTTCTTGCTGCTATTTATAGATGACTTTTAATATATATTTTTTGTTGGATAGTATTTAGCTATCATTTTTTTTTTGTAGTTCAATGTTTGGTTTATTTTGTTGATCCTTGCTTGTTGACGATGACGTGATATTCGGCGAGGGGACAGAGAATCAAAGAGTTAAAGAGTTAGGTGGCAGAAGATCAAAGGGGAAGATGATTGGGCTGAGCTTTATAGATCCAAAGGACTCAATTCTGTGAGCAAAACCTAAAACCGGTTTTTAATGAAAGTGACACATGTAAGGGAGGAAAGCGCCACATATCAGCCTCTCAGAACATGTTCTAAAAAAAACCTTAGTTTATTAGAATAGATTTAAAAAATAAATAAATATTGTCTTATTCTATCTCATATATAAATTAACCCTAAACATAATGTATGATCATCATACATATATATAACCAAAATCCAACAATTATACTTAAAAAAAAAATCAAAATATATTTATAAAATTATAAACTTTAAATATAATATTTATGAAACTCAAAAAAAAAAAAAAAAACTCAAAACTCAAAAAAAGAAAAAACTCAAAACTCGAAAAAAAAAAACTCAATTGAAGCAAAATCAAAAACCAAGATCAAAATCAAAAACTAAAATCAAAATCAAAAACAAAACCAAAAACTAAAATCAAAATCAAAAACAAAACCAAAAACCAAAATCAAAAACATAACTAAAAACCAAATCTAAAATAAAAAACAAAACCAAAAACCAAAATCAAAATCAAAACTAAACCAAAATAAAAACCAAAATGAAAACAAAAATCAAACCAAATTAAAAAAAAAAAAACCAATCGCCAAAAGTTTGGCGACTATTTTGGCGACTAAAATTTCTTCAACCAAAACAATCTTTCTTTTACCCACTCACTCTCTCACTCTCGCTTACAAAAACACTTGGACAGAAAAGACGAACTCTCTCCTCTCTTCCTCAGTTCCTTAGTTCCTCTCTTCCTCTCATCCTCTCTTCCTCTCATCCTCTCTTCCTCTCTTTCTCTATCCATGAATAACGATGGCTCCAAAACCGTCGTAACTCAGTCACCGCCGACAACACTCCGCCGGTATGTCTTCTTGATCTATAAACGGTTAGGGTTTCGAATTCCTTTGAATGGTTATTTTTCTCGTTTGTTTGGATTGGATTTAGGGTTTCAATTTGGGTTTTCAAGTTGGGGTTTCGATTTGGGGTTTTGGTTTGGGTTTTCGGGTTAGGGTTTCCATTTTGGATTTCCGTTTGGATTTGATTTTGGATTTGGGGTTTCATTTGAATTTTGCATTTCTCTGTGTATAATCTCTTAAATCTTAATCCTCCGTAGCCCATCTTATACTGTTTTTGTTCCTCTGCAAGGACCAGCGATGATGATGAACAAAGGCGGTGGTTCCGTGGTATGCCCGGATCCGGTGGAGGAATCGAACCGACGGCCGCCGCAGCCACCGCTGCCTTACCGAAGCAAAATGCGTTGTTACAGAGAGTTGAGACTGACATCACATCTGTCGTCGATAACTTCACGCAAATCGTCAATGTCGCGAGGGTAAGTGATTTGTTTTCGATTTTAGACTTCTGGTTTTACTAGATTCCAGTCTGTGGAGTATAAATTCGATTGAATTTTACCTTATTTCCGAAATCTATTGGCAAAACGTTTTCGAATTTCCTTGGCTGTTTATTGAGGTATACGTACATCTTTGGTTTCAGTAGGTGAGTGATCTGCCGGTGAAGAATTCGCAGGAAGCGTACATGATGCAGATGCGAGCGCCAAGAATGGTAAACTTGATTACTTGGATTGGATCCATCCAATTCGAGTGATTTCTTTTTAGATTCCTGCAATTAGGGTTTACGGCAGAGTCTGGGATCTGAGGCTTACTGCTGCGAATTGTTTTGATTTATTAAGTTTATGCCCCAATTGTGTTTGTTGAATGGTCTCTTTTATGCATACAGATTAGGGAAATTACATAGAAATACGGTTTCACGGGTTTAAGGCAGCATATGTGGATTCAAAACTCACTGATTTGAAATGCTTCAATATCTGACATTCACACATGAGTCTCCAATATATCTAATTTAACTTGTTGGGTTTGTTTTGCTTAGCGTATACCCTCTTTGAGTTTGTTAACTGAATTCTTCATTAATGGTGACAGGCTCAAGCAGCTGATTCTCTTTTGAAACTCGTCTCAGAACTAAAGCAAACCGCAATTTTTCTGGCTTTGCATCACTTAACGATCATGTAGAACAAAGAATTACAGAGTTTGATTAAGAGGCCGAGAAGACAAATCGATTGCTGGCTAGAATAGGCGATGATGAACTCGTCCATTTCTTAACTCTCATCAACTTGTCACTTTTCTATATGTATGTGTTTCTTTTTTTTTGGTTTATTTGTGTATGTTGTGACTTGTAAGAATATTGGTTTCATTTGAATCTTTGTTTGAATTTGAATTTGAATTTGAATTTTGCTCCTCATTTGTATTTAAATTTGTGTGATCTTGGTTTTCGTTCTATTAAAATTTTGGTTTTGTAAATTTGAGAAACCAAACCAATTTTAATCAAAAACAAAACCAAATTACAATCTGAAAATACAAATACCATATGTACAGTCATTGAACTAACATAGTCGCTAAAATAGTCGTAAAATAGTCGCAAAGTTTTACGACTACTAGCCGATTACAAAAACAAAACCTTCGGATCATACGAACTAATCATAAAATAGTCGTAAAGTAATCGTAAAAAATAACGACTACATGACGACTAATTTTACGACAATGATACATAGTCGTCAAGTAGTCGTTAATTAGCGACTATAAACTTTAGCGACTAGCTATTTACGACTACGTCTATTAGTCGTTAAATAGTCGTAAACTACGTTTTAGCGACTACAACACGACTATTTGCGTAGTCGAAAAATCCGTGTTTTCTTGTAGTGTATGCCAGCCGAACATTGGATGATGCTCAGAAGAATTATGTAATAACAGAGAAGGAGCTTTTGGCTGTGGTGTTTGCCTTTGAGAAATTTCGACAGTACCTTGTTGGCTCTAAGGTGATTGTTCATACTGATCATTCTGCATTCAAGTACTTGATGCAGAAGAAAGATGCAAAGCCAAGACTGTTGAGATGGATTCTACTTCTTTAAGAGTTTGACATTGAAGTCAAAGACAAGAAAGGAGTTGAGAATGGGGTAGCTGACCATCTCAGGATAGAAGATGACGTCCCCATTGATGATTTCTTGCCTAAAGAGAACATCTATCTTGTTGAAACTCATTTTCAAGCCACTACGTTTTCGGAACAACGCACAGTGTCGATCGACACCAGGCGGGTGTCGATCGACACCCAGTCCGAAAATTTGAAGATACACGACTCAAGTTGTCGAGTGTCGATCGACACCGTTTGTAGTGTCGATCGACACCCGACACCAACCGCGACATCACTCTACAAGATCTTCAACCAATCTTTGCTATATCTGGTTCCAATAGACCGTTGTATGCTGACATTGTGAACTTCTTAGCTGCTGATATTGAGCCTAAACATCTCAAGAACTATGAGAAGAAGAAGTTCATGAGAGAGCATAGGAGATACTATTGGGATGAGCCTCACTTGTATAAGCATTGTTTAGACAATGTTTACCGCAGATGCATTGCGGAGAGTGAAGTTCGAGATGTGCTTTTCCATTGTCATGGTTCTGAGTATGCTGGACACTTTGCTACTTTCAAGACAGTGTCCAAAGTTCTTCAAGCAGGTTTTTAGTGGCCAACTATGTTCAAGGATGCACAGCTGTTCATCACTCAATGTGATGTGTGTCAAAGGAGAGGGAAGATTAGCAAGAGACATGAGATGCCACATAACTTCATCCTTGAAGTTGAAGTCTTTGATTGTTGGGGTATCGATTTCATGGGACCTTTCCCCCCATCCTTTGGAAAGCAATACATCTTGGTTGCAGTGGATTATGTATCTAAGTGGGTGGAAGCAATTGTTTCTAAGACCAATGATGCTGCAGTGGTTCTTAAGCTGTTTCAAACCATCATTTTCCCAAGATTCGGAGTGCCTCAGATTGTTATAAGTGATGGTGGTTCTCACTTTATTAACAAGGTATTCAACAAGTTGCTGAAGAAGCATGGTGTTCAACATCGTGTGGCCACTCCCTATCACCCCCAAACAAGTGGACATATCGAAGTCTCCAACAGACAAATCAAGCAAATCCTGGAGAAGACAGTGGGCAAGACAAGGAAGGATTGGGCTGCAAAGTTAGACGATGCACTTTGGGCTTACAGGACTGCCTACAAGACGCCACTTGGGACTACACCATTCCAGCTGTTCTATGGCAAAGCATGCCATCTTCCAGTGGAGTTGGAACACAAGGCACACTGGACTATCAAGAAGATGAATTTCGACTTGAAGCCTGCTGCATAAAGGCGCCTAGTATAGCTTAATGAGCTCGACGAACTTCGCTATCATGCCTATGAGAAATCAAAGATCTACAAAGAAAAGACTAAGGCATATCATGATAAGAAGATCGTTTCCAGACAGTTCGAACCAAATGATCATGTACTTCTGTATAACTCTCGTTTGCAATTATTTCCTGGTAAATTGCGTTCACGTTGGTCAAGTCCCTTCACCATCAAAGAGGTCAGACCATATGGAGCAATTGTCTTGACAAACTCTAAAGGAGAAGAGTTCATTGTGAATGGGCAGAGGATGAAACACTATTGGGCTCAAGCCGAGATTCCAGACAGACACATTGTGTCTCTGGATGATGCACCCACCGCCTAAACGCGTGAACAGTCAAGCTATTGACGTTAAACGAGCGCTTGGTGGGCGGCAACCCACTGGTAAGTATTTATTTTATTTTGGTTTTGGTTTTACTAATATTTCTTTGCTTTTCAGTCAAAAAAAAAATAATATAAAAAAGGGAGGAATTGGGCACGACCACTCGGCAGGTAAGTCTTCAAAACCCCGACTTGTTTTTCTTCTCTTTCATAATTTCAAAACCGACCCTTTGAGAAAGTTTTTCCCAAATCACAACTTTTCCATTTCTCAACCGAATTGAGTGATTCTAAGGCCTAATCCGTGCGGATTTCATCCCTCTTTCATTATCCATTGTCCATTCTTTCGATCTGCCTAGGTATGTTATTCAAATCTCCCAATTTCATTTTCGGCCCTAAGGTGAATTGTTTCGAATTCAACCTATTTAGCTTGATTTCTTTATTGAATGATGCTTGTTTAGGTTATATAACATGATTTAGATCAATGCCCAACTGTTTTTCATCCTCTAATTTGCATAATTTGAAATTTTCGAAATTTGGGAAATTAATGATGCATGTTGCGAATTTGAGATTTTTCTTGGGTTTTATGGCTTGCACTTGGTCGAATAACTGTATTGAGACTGTTAGGATTGCTAATTGATGCAGAGTTGAGTCTACAATCATGATTTCGGGTCAATTTGAAGATACACGCATGGTGTCGATCGACACCATATTGTGTCGATCGACACCAGTGCAGTATCGAACTTGATCATTTATTTGCAAGCTTTGGATTTTGATTTTGGTTCTTTCTTTATTTGCAGATGCCTCTAAGGACTAAGAGACCACGAGAAACTGAAGCGTCCGCTTCTGGGGCCTGCTAGTGATGCAACGATTCTCTCTCTTCCTCCTTGGCCAAAATGTGAAGGCGCAAGGATTCAGATTGAACGGAATTGGGAAGACCCACCAGCTAAAGAGGTCGCAAAGGATGAGTGTCTCTACCGGGGCATCAATGAGACTTGGGATGACTATGACACGATGTTCTACAACGCGTGGCTAAAGGTGGTTGTCACCCCGACTCGGTTTTCATGTGAGAAGATGATGTCAGCATTGGGCATCAAAGACGACATCCTACAGCTGCTGAGCAGAGTTGGGATGGGCACTATGGCCACTCGGCAGTACGATCTCTATCCCGATCTAGTACAGGAATGAGATAGTGCGCAACGCTCTGGAATGAACCTTGACCTTCCTTATACGCGGGATTCGCTACAGAATCACACTTCAAGAGCTTTGTGGCATCTATGGGTTTGCGAATGAGCATGCCACTGGAGTCTCCCTTTAGCAGCAGCTTCCGGACAACCAGGATTTCTGCTCACACTTCGGGAATGGGAGGTATGACTCTAAGACCTCCACACAGACAAATATTCGCCATCCTACCCTTCGCTACCTTGTTCGACTATTTGCTACTACACTTCTGTGTAAGCACGAGCCAGGAAAGATGCGCAAGTCTGAGTTAGTGCTGCTCTATCGTGTTGTTTGGTCTGAGATTTATGAGGAGTCTGACGCGCCAGAAAGCACGAACCTTGGTGCTGTGTTTTCTCATCACTTGGCCTCCTTGAAGATGAAGCCTTTCATTGGCACGAAGACCAAGCCTGAGACTGTAGGAAGTTTTCTCACTCCTATCTTCCAGCATTGCGGGATAAACACTTCCAGCTGCACCATTGATACATCACGTGCTTTGGTTGATATGGAGTATTTGCGGAGAGCTCATTGGGTGAAGCCATAGAGGTTATGGGTTTTCAGCGATGAGCAGATAGTGCAGCGTATGGTGCAGTTACCTGACAGAGACCTCACTCACATCACCACTGATCCAGGCCGCCTCTCCTTTCAGCCCAGTCTGACCAAGCTGAGGACTGCTCCCGTCGCCAGACGCAGAGGTGCTTCTTCCCGAGCTGCAGCTTCAGCCGCAGAGGATGCACCAGCTGAGGATCTTCCACGAGCTTCATCTTCGAGGCGCAGCAGAGTACCGCTGCCTATTGGTCCTCATCACCTCCCGGATACTCCTGAGATTCCTATGGAGCAGGCTGCATTTCAGAAATACGTGCTCCAGAGCTTTCAGGCCATTTGGAACGCCATCGCAGTTGTGTCTAACTGCGGTTGCGTCCGTCCATGCACACCACCACGATCTTCACCACCACGCTCTGATGAAGAGTAGTATTTGCACCATTATGGTTTAGTGTTTCTTTCTTGAGTCAGTTTTTGCTTCAGTACTTTCTTTCAAAACTTGTTGCACTCTTTCAGATTATGGATTTTGTTGTGCTTTTAACGTTTTGTTTGAGTTTTCTAATAGCTTGGATGACTTTGACAACAATCTAACATAACAACATACATGTTCGTGAAAAGGAACTCTGATTTCGGACAGAGTGTCGATCGACACCACCTAGTGTCGATCGACACATCACCATATACAGCAACGATCGACAGCTTCTGTGTCGATCGACGCTGCACGCAGGGTCAGGTAATCCATTTTCTCTTAGTTTTGTAATAGTTTTAAACACATTTTTTATTTCCGAACTCATTCTTATTAACACTGGGGACAGTGTTATTCAAGTCTGGGGGAGGTAGTTGCTAACATTGTGTTTTGTTTTGAGAGTCAGTTGAGTCTGTCAAAAATTTATTTTATTAAGTCAAAATCAGTTGAAACTTTCAATTTTTCTTGGAACTAACCACAGAATGTTGACACTTGAAGGACCATTGCTATAACAGTTAATTTCAGGTCTTACTAAGTAGAAAGCTGTAAGTGGATCAATCTAACAGAGAGAGTTCAGAGTCCTTTATAGAGCTAGGTATGCATTGGACTTGATTGCTCTTTCAGCTCTGACAAGATAAGAAATTATAGTCTCTCCTTGATCTTCCCTTGAGAAAAGATAAGATATAAGAAGTCTGACCAAGGAATAGTGCAAAGATCCTCATGAGCATGTCTCCTCACAAGGAACAGTATTAGTGAGAGCTCATGAACCTGTCTCCTCACAAGGAACACAAGTAAAGAGCAGCACTATTCCAAGGCTTCAAAAGAAAAAGAATGAGTCAATGAAAAGATCTTAAAACACCCTGAAAATGGGCAGCAGTTGACTAAGGGAAGAGAAAATAAGAGAGCTGTACAAATTATGTCTTGTTCAAAACACTAAGGAAGAGAAAGAATCGGGAAAGTTCTTTGGTCATACCATTGTTAGAGTTCGAAATTTCACTAAGGAAAGGATCTGGATTCAAACTGGGAGATTGCTAAACTTGTGGTAAGTACACTGAACATTACCTAAGGTTGGCTCTATTGCATGTGGAGTCAAGAGTGTTAACGGTTGTAGCGTTCTAAAGGATAGCTGGAAGTTTCTGTTTTTAAACTTCTACTTCATTCTAAGTTTATGTTTTGCTTGAGAGCAAGCAAAAGCTAAGTCTGAGGAAGTTGATATATCATGGTTTTCACCCGTTTTCTGACCATGATATAAGTGTTTTTATAGAGCCTTTTGGTATTTTTAGATTCCTATTAGAGTCTTTACAGGATGGAGTGCAAATGGAACTTAAAAGGAGATTCTGAAGCTTTTTGGAGTATTTTGGAGAAGCAGCCGAAGTGATGAAGTCAGAGCAGATTTACACGAAGGGTGTCGATCGACACCATCACTGTGTGTCGATCGACTCCAATCAAGCCGACCAAAGGATCGCGACTTCCATCAGAAAAAGGAAATCAACCCAAGTTATGAAGAATTACAAGATTGCCCCTGACGAAAAATCCTCTTCTATAAATAGTTTTCAGGCATTTTTTAGCCAAACACCTTATCATAATTTTCTGTTTTTGAGACTTAGAGAGAGATTGATCCTGAGCTTTTGGAGAGACAATTCTAACTCATCTGAGCCAGATTTCGAACCCGTGTATCATTCTTTATTCTTTTTATGAAATTTATTTCAGTCATGATTTGTGCTTTCATCTCTATGTATTAGTAGTTTGCTAGTTAGGTTAGGGGGATTTAGGGCTGATGATGAGTTTGTAGAATTATTATTTTGTTAGGAAAAACCACTTGGATCTTCATCTTGATTTGTGCTTATATTGATTTCTGAAATTGATCACTTAGAAATCAAGCCCTAGGTTGTTTAATAGATGCGAGAGCATTATTAATAACTTGAACTAATCAAAGGTGAGCAAAATATCTATTCGCAAAGAGATTTGGTTTAGGTATTTTGTGAACAATCGAACCTGTTTTTATTGCTTGCCTTAAATTGTTTGAATTCGCAAAGAGATTTGGCTTTCTTGAATTTAGACATAGATAACTTTTGCAACGAGAGTTGATTAGTTTTAAACTAGTGTTTCGAGTTCTAGACGGATCTTCATAATTTCCTGACAGTATAATATCTGCATTCTCTGATTCATCCTGATAATCATCTTTGTCTAGCGTTTCGTCTCCTGAACTTTAATCCACCTTTAATTCTGTTTCTGATTTACTTAGTAGTTTTATTTATTTTAAATTAATTGATCTAGCATAATCTGAATTTAAAAACCTTAGTGTAGCATCTACTTCCCTTGGGATTCGATACCCCTTATACTTCAATTGCATTTGCTGTGCACTTGCAATAGTTTTATTTGGGTAAAACCTGAGCCCTATCAGGAGACTAAGGCGCTAGGCAAGGATAATTATCAGGTTGAATCAGAGAATGCAGATATTATATTGTCAGGAAATTATTAATAACCGTCTAGAACTCGAACACTAATTTAAAACCAATCAACTCTCGTTGCAGAAGTTATCTATGCCTAAATTCCAGAATCCCAAATCTCTTTGCAAATTCAAACAATTAAGGCAAGCATTAAAAACAGGTTCGATTGTTCACAAAATCTCTAAACAAAATCTCTTTGCGAATAGATATTTTGCTCATCTATGATTAGTTCAAGTTATTAATAATGCTCTCGCATCTATTAAACAACCTAGGGTTTGATTTCTAAGTGATCAATTAAGAAATCAATATAATCACAAATCAAGATGAAGATCCAATAGATTTTCCTAACAACATAATAATTCTACAAACTCATCATCAACCCTAAATCACCCTAACCTAACTAGCAAACTACTCAAACATGGAGATGAAAACACAAATCATGACTGAAATAAATTGCATAAAATAAGAAAAGAGCATGATACAGGGGTTCAAAAACTTCTCAGAAAAGTACATAATTATCTCCCAAAAAGCTCAGGATCAATCTCTCTCTAAGTCTCAAAAACAGAAAATAATGATAAGGTAATTGGCTAAAAAATGCCTCAAAACTATTTATAGAGCAAAATTCGCGTCAGGGGCAAACTTGTAATTCATGAAATCTTGAGACAAATTTCCTTTTCTCGATGGAAGTCGCGAAACTCGGCCGCCTTCATTGGTGTTGATCGACACCAAGGGTTAGTGTCGATCGACACCCTTCGTGTAATTTAGCTCCGACTTCATCACTTCGGCTGCTTCTCCAAAATGCTCCAATAAGCTCCAAAATCTTCTATTAAGCTACAAGCTCCAAATCTCCTGTAAAGACTATAATAGGACTCTAAAAATAACAAAAGACTCTATAAAACGGACTTATATCATGGTCAAAAATCGGTAAAAACCATGATATATCAACTCACCCCAGACTTAGCTTTTGCTTGCCCTCAAGCAAAACAGAAACTTAGAATGAAGTAGAAGTTTGAAAACAGAAACATTCAGCTAACCTTCAGAATGCCACATTAGTTAACACTCTTGAATCCACATGCTATAGAGCCAACCTTAGGTAATGTTTCAGTGTACTTACCACAAGCTTAGCAATCTCCCCATTCGAATCCAGATCCTTTCCTTAGTAAAATTTCGAACTCTAACAATGGTATGACCAAAGAAATTTACAGATTCTTTTCCTTCCTTAGTGCCTGAACAAGACATTCTTTGTACAGCTCTCATATTTTCTCTTCCCTTAGTCAACTGCTGCCCATTTTCAGGGTGTTCTAAGATCTTTTCATTCACTCTTTCTTATTCTTTTGAAGCCTTGGAATAGTGCTGCTCTTTACTTGTGTTCCTTGTGAGGAGACAGGTTCATGAGCTCTCACTAATATTGTTCCTTTTGAGGAGACAGGCTCATGAGGATCTTTGCACTATTCCTTGGTTAGACTTCTTATTTCTTTTCTTTTCTCAAGGGAAGATCAAGGAGAGACCGAATTTTGCTTATCTTGTCAGAGCTGAAAGAGGAATCAAGTTCAGTGCATACCTAGTTCTATAAGGGAATCTGAACTCTCTCTGTTAGATTGATGTACTTGCAGCTTTCTACTTAGTAAGACCTGTAATCAACTACTATAGCATCCTGGCTTCATCCTTGCTCAGGTACAAAGCTTGGGCTATCAAGTGCAAAGCCACATCAGCGCTCATTGGTGGCTTTCTCACGCCACTGTTTGTGCAAGCGGGAGTACCACTTACCGAGTTCACACCATGCGCGGAACGTGCCTACATGGATCAAACCTACATGATNGTTTGTGCAAGCGGGAGTACCACTTACCGAGTTCACACCATGCGCGGAACGTGCCTACATGGATCAAACCTACATGATCAACACCGATTCCTTGGGACCTACTCCAGATCCAGGTTACTATGCATACCTATTCTACAATGAGGAACATGAGAAGAAGACGTGCATCTTACCCCACCTGGAAGAAACACTCGCTAATAGTGTTGGCAACATCGAATTCTTGCCAAACGATGAGGAATGTTATGCACCTCTTGGGGGCGTTCCAGCAGCACCACAACTTGCCCAATCATCACCAGAGTCTCCCACTGATGCTGAAATGCCATCAAGTTATGAGCCGCGCACCAAAACAGAGAAATTCCTTGCCTCGGTTGTGGAGATTCAGCGCAAAGTAAACAAATGGCAAGGCAAGATGATCAAGAAGCTGGTGAGGAAGGTCAAAGTCCTTCAAGGGAGAAGCTCTTCAGAGCTAACTTTGAGTGATGAGGTTGAACAAGTAAACACCACGACGGCAAGACACTCAACCGGAGGTATACAAATCCGTGAGCCCGAAGATTTTCAAGCTGGACGTCCTTCTCTTCAAGACCGTCCAACCAGAACCAAGGACAAGGGAGTACACCATGACACACCAAGAAAGAGCAGGAGGACCGGAGCAACCTCAAGCTCCGGCCATCTCTAGCTTCAAGGTACCAACAACGCCAAACTTTGTATATAACATGCATTTTTAATTTTTATTTTTGTGTGTCTTCTCTTGAATTTGTTTAACACCGAGATAGTGTCATTCAAGTTTGGGTGAGGAAAGTTTGTGCTTTGACATATTTTATTTGATCTTATTTTCTGTTTTTGAGTCTTCTTGCATTCATAAAAAAAAAAATACAAAAAAATCAGAAAATTCATAAAAATTTCGAAACAAAAATTCATATAGCTTGCATTTGCATTATCAAATATTGTAGGATTGAGTCTAGATTTTTATCATATAGGTTGCATCACTCATATGCATAGGGGGCAATGATGAAAAATTTCCTTTAAAAGTGTTTTAAGCTCATGTATTGGTTCAAGGCCCTTGTTAGTAGTTCTTTGATGCCTTGTACAACTTTGAAATTAAGTTCTAACCATGCTTGGATCATTTGATTTGATTTTCTTGGCTTAAAGTTGAAAAAAGCATGAATTGAATCAATACTTAAAAATCAGAACTTTAAAATGAACATCTAATTATTATGCTTGTGCTTTTAAAAAAGAATACATGGATTACAAAAAAAATATTTAGGCTTTCTTATTCACTTTACCACTCTTTGTAAGCCTAAATAGAATACCACACCTTGACCCTTGCCTTATTTCAAGCCAAATTTCGTGTGTGATTGCAAATTGTGAGGCCTTATTTTCTGTTTGAACTTAGCATAAAGTGTTAGGTTTTGGGCGACATGTTTAGGCTCTCATATTGCTAGCTTTGCATTTTGAAGCTAGTTTTTAGGCTTGTTTTTGGGATTTGGCTTGTCTTGCAAAATGTATGTTAAAAGTTTTGATTCTTGGATTACTTGGAATAAACAAGTCATGATTTGAATTTCGATTTGTGATGATTATGGCTAAGTCCTTTTGAGTAAATGCTTGTATACTGCATCCTAGAACTGAGAACAAGGACCTCTGAATTGATACATTTGAAAAACACTTTTTGGATTTGAGACCCCATTTTTGATCATCTCTTCCTAGCTTGAATTTTGTTTGCTTGAGGGCAAGCAAAATGCAAGTTTGGGGGAGTTGATATACTCATATATTTCGCATATTTAGCTTGCATTTAGAATAGGTTTTTCATGCATACATCATTCATAATAGACTATTTTACATCATTTGTACCATTTTAAGTCCTAGAACACTTTGCATTAGCATTTGCATGGTTTCTTGCATATTTGCATCTTTTTCAGGCTGTTTAGAGTACTTGGAGCTGTGATGGAAGCTGAGCATTAACAAGAAGATGAAAGAAGAGCATAAGAGTTGGCAGGAATCAAAAGGAAACTTGGACAAAAGAAAAGGAGCAAAGATCGACTTCAAGATCGACCAAGACCAGTCGATCCAGCTGAGATCGAGAGGCAGATCGAGCAGAACTACTCGATCTAGGAATAGATCGACCGCATGATCGAGCAAGACGAGCCGATCTGAAGTAGATCGACTAGCCGATCGACTGGACCACCCGAACTAAACACTGATCGAGTCAAAGATCGACCAACTGACTCGATCCAAGACCGATCGACTGACCGATCGACCCAACCAAGCGAACAATGAGGAAGCTGAGTCATAAAAGTTTTTATGCTTTAAGTAAGTGGGATTAGATAGGTCCCTTGTCTCTTGCCCCTTGTCTCTTGCCCCTTAACCCCTCTTTTAAGGCCAAGAGCCATGTTTAAAACACTATATAAGGGGTGTTTATGTTCTTGTAAAAATCATTCAGTTTTTCATCAAGTTTTCAATCAAGTCTTTATATTCTCATTTTCAAAGTCTTCTTAGTGTTCTTGTAAGTTTTCTTTTGTTCTTGAGTTCTATAGTTCTTCTTATTTAGTTCTTTAAAAACTCTTATTTTTATTATATATATTTCGTATTTAAGTTATTTTAAAGTCAAGTCTTTCTTCTTAATTCTTGTTTAATCCTTTTGTTAAAATCCTTATTTTTATTATATATCAAGTGTTTAAGATATTCTAATGTCAGATCTTTCTTCTTAATTCTTACTTAGATCTTTGTAAAAACTCTTGTATTTTTATAGCGAGTATCTAAATAATTCTGATTTCAAAATTTTTCTTCTTAACCTCATCAATCATGTTCTTTAACTCTAAACTTATGTTTAAAAGAGATAAGAACATGATTTGTGAGTAAACCGCCTAAGGTTTGAGGTTGGGATGATTAAGGAGGTTGGAGATTAAAATCTTGGTTTTGTTTTTATCTTGTTCTTCATTTAAATTCTCTTCTTGGATTTGGGGGTTTTAAGGTCTAGAGATTCTCCATGGAGATCTCTTTAATCTAGGAATTTACTTATCCTAACAAGACTTAGGAAATCCCTTAAAACCAAATCCAAGAGACTAGCTCATCCTTTCCCACACATCATGGATGCTTAGGGAGCTAGTTAAACCATTTCTTTTAAGATCCATTCTTAATGTTCTTCACCTTTTCTTTCCACCACACATCATGGGTTAGGAGGAAAGGGTGAGGAAAGGATTTATACCACACATCATGGATAAATCTAAATTGGTTTCTTAAGGTTTAGAGAAATTACTAAAAGAGTAAAATCAATGTTTTTAAACCCCAAGTTCGAATCTTCAACCTCCCTAAGAATGATTCCCAACCTAGAATCTGTTTTTAATATTTTACAAACCAAAAACCATTTTCCTTTAGTTTTGTGTTTATTTATCTTAATTAAATCTCTTATAAATAGTTTAATTATGCAATATAGTTTTATAAATTTGTAAAATTGTGTTTTTACTATTTTTATTATTTTAGAAATTGCTTAGAGTCTTATTTTATTATCTGTTGTTGATTTGGTAATTGTTTGATTTTTAGAAATAGTTTATTTTAAAATCTTGCTACTCACCATCAAATCTTGCTAATTAATCCGGTTTTAGAATTTAATTTTATTAAATTAGTTGATCGGTTGTTTTATTGTTTAGGAGTCATCTAGTACTTGTATAACCCTTCTGTAGGGATTGTAAAATAGTTTTCATGTCTGTTTAAAAACCGCAAGTAATTGTTTTAGAATTCTTCACCCATTTAACTCGAATCATCAAGCTCTTGCATTTTTAGTACCTTTCACCACTTGATTTGGATTGATGACCTGAAGTACTAAAATGACATAGACAAGCTTTAGGTTTTGTTTAACCTGCTAAAAAGCTAGTTATCATCCTTCAAGTGTCAACGTCCTGCGGTTAGTTCCAAGAAAAACTGAAAGTTTCAACTCAATAAAACAAGTTTTTGACAGACTCAACTGACTCTCAAAACAAAACACAATGTTAGCAACTACCTCCCCCAGACTTGAACAACACTGGCCCCAGTGTTAGTAAGTATGAGTTTGGATAGAAAAAATGTGTTTGAAACTGTAACAGAAGCAAGAGAAAAGTGGATACCTGAACCTGCGTGTGGCGTCGATCGACACAAGGTGGTGTCGATCGTTGTTGTCTGCTGGTGTCGATCGACACATGGTGGTGTCGATCGAAACTTTGTCCGTAAACAGAGATTCACAACTCGAACATGTATGTTGTTAAGTCATATTGTTGTTAGAGTCATCCAATGCTGTTAGAAAACTCAAACAAACAGTTAAAACACAACATAATCCATAATCTCAAAGAGTACAACAAGTTTTGAAACAAAGTACTGAAGCAAATGGAAGCAAAAGCTGACTCAAGAGAAAAAGAAAAACCGACTCAAGGAAAAAGAAATACTAAACCAGGAATGTTGCAAACACTACTCTTCATCAGAACGGGGTGGTGTGTGTGGACGGACGCAGCCACAGTTGGACACAACTGCGATAGCATTCCAAATGGCATGAAAGCTCTGAACCACATATCTCTGAAAAGCAGCCTGCTCCATGAGAATCTCAGGAGCATCCGGAAGGTGATGAGGACCAATAGGCAGCGGTGCTCTGCTGCGCCTCGAAGATGAAGCTCGTGGGTGATCCTCAGCTGGTGCATCCTCTGCGGATGAAGCTGCAGCGCGGGAAGAGGCACCTCTGCGTCTGGCGACGGGAGCGGCTCGCAGTAAGTTCTGACTGGGCTGGAAGGCGAGGCGGTCTGGATTGCTGGTGATGTGAGTAAGGTCTCTGTTAGGTAACTGGACCAAAAGCTGCTCAGCTCGCAAGCTGGTGAAAACCCATAGCTTCTCGAGCTTCACCCAAGTAGCTCTCTGCAAGTACTCCATATCAACCCAAGCTCGCGAAGTCACAATGGTGCAAGTGGAAGTGTCTATCCCGCAATTCTGGAAGATAGGAGTGAGAAGACTACCAACGGTCTCGGGTTTGGTCTTGGTTCCAATGAAAAGCTTCGTCTTCAGCGAAACCAAGTGATGAGGAAAGACAGCACCAAGGTTGACCTTCTCCTTCAGCCCAAACTCCTCGTAAATGATAGACCAAATGGCATGATACAGCAGCACTAACTCAGACACGCGCATCTTCCCTGGCTCATGCTTACACAGAAGTGTAGTAGCAAATAGGCGAAGAAGGTAGCGAAGGGTAGCATGGCGAATATCTGTCTGCGAGGAGGACTTAGAGTCATACCTCCCATTCCCTAAGTGTGACCAGAAGTTCTGGAAGCTGCTGTGGAAGGGAGACACCGATGGCATGCTCGTTCTCAAAACCATAGATGCCACAAAGCTCCGGAAGTGGAATCCTGTAGCGAATCCCGCGAATAAGGAATGTCAATGTCCCTTCCAATCACTATCTCATTCCTGTAGGAAACTCGAGCTGTGGAGATAAACTGGCGCACTAAATCGGGGTAGAGATCGTACTGCCTCGTTGCCATAGTCCCCATCCCAACTTTGCTCAGCAACTGCAAGATGTCGTCTTTGATGCCCAACTCTGACATCGTCTACTCATCAGAAAAGTGAGTCGGTGTGACTTCCACCTTAAGCCACACATTGTAAAATAGCGTGTCATACTCATCCCATGTCTCGCTGATGTCTCGGTAGACACACTCATCTTTCGCGACTTTGATTGCTGGTGAGTCGTCCCAGTTTCGTCCAATCGGGATCCTTGCGTTTTCGCGCTTAGGCCAAGGAGGAAGAGAGGCAATCAGCGCATCATTAGCAGTCCCAGAAGCGGACGCTTCAGTTTCCCGTGGTCTCTTAGTCCTTGGAGGCATCTGCAATCAGAATCGAAACCAAAATCAAAATCCAAAGTTCAAAATTCTGTACAAGTGTCGACTGTCGAAGGTGTCGATCGACACAAGGTGGTTTCAATCAACACCATGCGTGTAATTTCAATTCTACCCGAAATCATGAGCTTAAACCCCAATGGTGCATCAATTAACATTTCAAACATACTCAATACCACGAATCAACCAAGTTTTAGCCATAATGGGTGCTCATTAGGGAGACCATGGAAAGGATACTGAGCTACGAGTGAGAAGTAAGCAGGCTTTAGCTCAAAGTCATGCCTTTGAAAGGGAGCTGGGCGAATCGCAGCTCTGTTTGCGTAGAACTGGTCTGGCCTGTTGTATTCGCCTAGTGTTCTTCCACGTCCAGCATTCGCAGGTGCGATTTGTACTGCTTGCTCGATGATGACAGCTTCATTCTCATCAAGTCTCTGTCCTCTGGCGTTCCTTCTATTGCCTTCTCCGTCGAACAAGTTACCTTCTGCGTCGCGTATCAAAACCACAAGCTCAACCATCTCTTCTTGCGCAGGGTGTCGATCGATGCTCGATGTGGTGTCGATCGACACTCGTGCAGATTTTCTGTTCGTACGTTCCAGACGACCGAGCTCCTGGTTGAGTTCAATTAGCCTCTTTTCTTTGTTGCTTCTGGTACTGCGATTGAGCATGCACCTGAAACCAAAAATAAGAAACTAAATTAGTAACCAAAAATAAAAACAAAACCTAAAATCCTAATACTAGATTCCGTAGGCAGCTATTACTTCCCCGGCAACGGCGCCAAAAACTTGATAGGATCAAAGTTTTAACCAAATAAATCAACACTGTAAGTGCACATCAATGTAATTGAAGTATAAGGGGTTATCGAATCTCAAAGGAAGTAGATGCTACACTATGGTTTCTAGGTTCAAATTATGCTAGATCAATCAAATAAAGTAAATTAAACTACTAAGCAATCAGTAAACGGAATAAAAGTGGATTAAAGTTCAGGAGACTAAGGTGCTAGGCAAGGGTAATTATCAGGTTGAATCAGAGAATGCAGATATTATATTGTCAGGAAATTATTAATAACCGTCTAGAACTCGAAACACTAATTTAAAACCAATCAACTCTCGTTGCAGAAGTTATCTATGCCTAAATTCCAGAATCTCAAATCTCTTTGCAAATTCAAACAATTAAGGCAACCATTAAAACAGGTTCGATTGTTCACAAAATCTCTAAACAAAATCTCTTTGCAAATAGATATTTTGCTCATCTATGATTAGTTCAAGTTATTAATAATGCTCTCGCATCTATTAAATAACGTAGGGTTTGATTTCTAAGTGATCAATTAAGAAATCAATATAAGCACAAATTAAGATGAAGATCCAATAGATTTTCCTAACAACATAATAATTCTACAAACTCATCATCAACCCTAATTCACCCTAACCTAACTAGCAAACTACTCAGACATGGAGATGAACACATAAATCATGACTGAAATAAATTGCATAAAATAAGAAAAGAGCATGATACAGGGGTTCAAAAACTTCTCAGAAGAGTACATAATTATCTCCCCAAAAGCTCGGGATCAATCTCTCTCTAAGTCTCAAAAAAAGAAAATAATGATAAGGTAATTGGCTAAACAATGCCTCAAAACTATTTATAGAGCAAAATTCGCGTTAGGAGAAATCTTGTAATTCATGAAATCTTGAGACAAATTTCCTTTTCTCGATGGAAGTCGCGAAACTCGGCCGCCTTCATTGGTGTCGATCGACACCAAGGGTTAGTGTCGATCGACACCCTTCGTGTAATTTAGCTCTGACTTCATCACTTCGGCTGCTTCTCCAAAATGCTCCAATAAGCTCCAAAATCTTCTATTAAGCTCCAAATGCACTCCATCCTGTAAAGACTCTAATATGACTCTTAAAATAACAAAAGACTCTATAAAACGGACTTATATCATGGTCAAAAACCGGTAAAAACCATGATATATCAGAGTGGCTACTCCTTATCATCCTCAGACAAGTGGGCAAGTTGAAGTTTCGAACAGGCAGATTAAGGAGATTCTGGAGAAGACAGTTGGCGCTATAAGGAAGGATTGGGCTGTGAAACTGGATGATGAGCTTTGAGCTTACAGAATAGCTTTCAAAACGCCACTTGGTACTACACCATTCCATCTGCTTTATGGCAAAGCATGTCATTTTCTTGTGGAGCTATAATACAAGGCAGCATGGGTAGTAAAGTTGCTGAATTTCGACATCAAGTCCGCTGCAGAAAGGCGCCTGATACAGGTGAATGAATTGGATGAACTCAGACATCATGCCTATGAGAATTCAAAGCTGTACAAAGAGAGAACAAAGGCCTATCATGACAAGAAGATCATATCCAGGCAATTCGAACCAAATGATCAGGTACTCCTATATAACTCTCGTTTGCAATTGTTTCCTGGTAAATTGCGCTCTCGTTGGTCAGGTCCTTTCACCATCAAAGCTGTCAAACCATATGGAGCCATTGTCCTAATTGACCCAAAAGACAAAGAGTTTACAGTCAATGGACAAAGGGTGAAACAATACTGGGCACAAGCCGAAATCCCAGAAGCACAAATTGTGCCTCTGGCTGATGCCCCCATCGCCTGATCACCTGCCAAAGTCGAGCTAATGACTGTAAAAAAGAGCTTAGTGGGAGGCAACCTACTGGTGAGTCAGTTTTGAGTCAGTTTTTCTTTGATTTTTGGGTCAGTTTTCAGTTTGATTGGGAACCTTGGTTGAGTTATGAGATTGGACTAGATATTAGTGCTTTTAATCGTGTTATGTGAGTACTCTGACAGTGCAAGCTTTCGAAAACTTGGATTTACACTTTGACATGCCCAATTTATGATTTTGGGAAGTCAGAATTCGACTGCAGACATGTAAGTGCTTTCTCCTTGCTCGTTTCTTGGTTCCTTTTCATTTATTCTTCCAACTTCAAACTTAATAACACTGGGGACAGTAAGTCTGGGGGAGAAAAATACTGATTTATTTTGCTTTATTTTGGTTTTTAAGAGTCAGTCAAAGTGTTTTATTGAGTCAAAATCAGTTTGAGACAACCAGTTTTCTAGAAGAAACAACCACAAAGGATTGACACTTGAAGAACCATTACCATAGCAATTGATTTTGGGTTTTACTAGGTTGAAAGCTGTGAGTGGATCAGTCTAACAGGGAGAGTTCAGATTCCTATTTAGAGCTTGGTATGCATTGGACTTGATTCCTCTTTCAACACTGACAAGATAAGAAAACTACACTCTCTCCTTGATCTTTCCTTGAGAAAAATCGTAAAAAAAAGAAAAAAATCTAAGTCAAGGAATAGTGCAAAGATTCTCTCATGAGCTTGTCTCCTCACAAGGAACAATATTAGTGAGCGGTCATGAACCTGTCTCCTCACAAGGAACATAAGTAGAGAGTTGCACTATTTTAAGACTTCAAAAAAGAATAAGAAAAAGTCAATGAAAAGATCTGTCGAACACCCTGAAAATGGGCAACAGTTGACTAAGGGAAGAGAAAATAGGAGAGTTGTGCAAAGAATGTCTTGTTCAAGCGCTAAGGAAGGGAAATAATCTGTAAGTCCTTTGATTTATACCCTTTAGCTTAATTTCAAAACTTTGAGAAGAAAGGGGTCTGGACTTGATTTGGGAGATTGCTAGACTTGTGGTGATTATGCCAAAGTACTATTTGAGATTGGTTCTATGGTATGTGGATTCAAGAGTGTTGGCACGATGTGGCGGTTCTGAATGTTAGATGGTGGTTTCTGTTTTCAAACCTCGATTCCATTCTAAGTTTCTGTTTTGCTTGAGGGAAAGCAAAAGCTAAGTTTGAGAGAGTTGATTTATCATGGTTTTTACCCATTTTTGGACAATGATATAAGTGTTTTTATTGAGTCTTAGTACTATTTTCGAGTCTATATAGAGTTCATGTACAATGGGAGCTAAATTGAAGATTTGGATACATTTTGGAGCTTAATGGAATGAAGTCACGAAGTGTTGCAGTCGGATTGAAGTTGCACGACAGGTGTCGAACGACACAGCTTGTTGGTGTCGATCGACACCAGGTTTTCCAGAATCTAAAGACGTGAAGTTTCTAGAATTTTGCAGAAAAGAAAAGTTTCAAGACTTTTCCTAATCTTCCAGGGAATTGAAGATTCGTACCTAGGCCTTACAGTTTTTTAGCCATTGTTTAGGCATAACCTTATATTTTTAGAGAGACAAAGAGAGATATTAGTTTTTGAGAGCTTTTAGGGAGAAAAATCTGCACTCTGTTCTTGAGAGATTTGGAATCCTTGTATATCTTCTATTCTTTTTATGCAAATTACTTATTCTATGATGTTTGCTGCATCTATGTCTGAGTAGTTTTCTAGTTAGGTTGTGGGGAATTCAAGGGATTGATGATAGGTTGTTAGAATTGATTTTCTACTGGGATTATTTGCTTGTTCTTCATAATTGATTGTTTTAACTCTGAAATTTAGGATTGATCACCTAGATTTCGAAACCCTAGGTTGTTTAGCAGATGTGAAAGTGTTGTTAATCACTTAGCGACTGAATCATTAGATGAATATTGAATCTACTCGCAGCGACAGTTGGTTTAGGTCTTTGTGAAAAATATCGAACCTGAAATTAATGCATGTCTCTATCTTTGAACTCGCAGTGAAAGTTGGCTTTCTGTGTTTCGAGTTCTAGAACAATTAATCCTGATAATAATCAAATCTGCAATCTGAATCTTCCTGCGATACCTCACTGCCTAGCGCATGTCTCCCTGATTTTTAAGAACCTGAATTTGAACTTGCCTTCTTTATTTTATTTCTTTTTACTGCTCTCTTATTTTACTATTAGCTTAAAAACTAAATTAGAACTTGTCTAGTTACTTCAATTCTCTGTGGAATTTGACCCCTAAGTACTACAATGATCTCTTAATTTGAGAGAGTAGCTCAGGGTTAATTTGAGCATATCACAAAGACGCACCCATAATTCACATCTTCCCCAAAATTATCATCCACCGGGTCTTCTAAGTCTCCCGTTAGCCAACCCTCATCCCACATGGTCTTCTTCACTCCTGGATAAAAGAAGCAAACCTCGTTCTCCGATACAGTATCTGATGTGGTTCTTCCCGTGAGTGTGTTGGCAAGGAGTTGGAGCGTGTATCTAAACAAGGGATTCCTCACCCTCGTGGTCTTGACTTTGTTGTTCCTAAAGTTCCCTTCGCCTATTAGATTCCACAGAGACCGAGCTGACTCAAATTGTGGGAAGTCCACAAGGTGTGCCTCATCATTGAAGTTGTAGGCTTGGCATAGTTCTTGCACGGATAGGTTGTGGGTGGTTCCCCTGATCTTGAACGTCATCCTACCCGTCGATGGTGATGGAGAGCTTGGATCTTCATAGGAGAAGTTCAACATTGAGAGGAAGTGCATAGTGGCTTCCGGGTATGTGGGGTAATCCATTGTTGTTAGACAAGGGAGCTCTATCCTCCCAAGGAGATCATCGAAAGTGTCCAACATCCCAACCCCTTGTAAGAAGGCTCTGCTTGCAAACCTGGTGGGCTCAAAGTGCATTCTCTCAAGCCTCAGTTTAGCCCTTTTCTCTTCAGAAGTCCAACTTGCCAAATCCGCTCTTCGTCATGCCGAGTACCAAGCTCCACTCCTTGATGCCATTGTACCTAGAAAAGGAGTGTATCGAGCTTAGTAGTTCGATATATAGCTCAATACACTTTCAGACGCAAGCTTTAGGACTGTATCGAACTTAGTAGCTCGATACAAACGTCCGATACGCAAGCTGAAATTCCCCGGGTTCAGTTTGTATCGAGCTAGCACGTCCGATACACTCCCTCCGAAACTTCTGTGAGAGCTGTATCGAGCTTACTAGCTCGACACATAGCTCGATACAGCGCCTAAAATTCCTTGGCAAGCTTATTGCCCTTAGCTCATCTTCCTTGATTCAAACCTGTCATCCACAAACACTATAAAACACATTATTGAAATGAAAAGTGCAATATGTACAAAGATAACCATGGGAATGCCTCCCAAGTGAGCTTGTTTAACGTTTTTTAGCTCGACTTTTCAAACCCTTAGGCTTGTGGAGGATCTTGAAGAGGAATGGTCCTTGCCTCTTCAACCGTGCTACTGCCCAAGTACATCTTCAGTCTATGGTCGTTCACAGTAAACTCTCCACCCCCTTGACCAAAGAGTGTGATTGCTCCATAGGGTAAGACTTCCTTGATTGTAAAAGGGCCGGACCATCTAGACTTTAACTTTCCCAGGAACAACTTCAACCGAGAGTTGTATAACAATGCCCTATCTCCAGCCTTGAATCCCTTTGGTCTCAACTTCTTGTCATGAAATGCCTTGGTCCTTTCCTTGTAAACTTTTGAGCTCTCAAAGGCTTCCAAGCGAATCTCATATAGTTCTTGGAGATTGATTAACCTTTTCTCTTGAGCGGTCTTAATATCAAAGTTTAGGAGCTTTATCGCCCACAACGCCTTGTACTCAAGCTCCACGGGTAAGTGACAGGATTTTCCATAGAGAAGAGAGAATGGTGACCTCCCAATAGGGGTCTTGAAAGCCGTTCTATACGCTCAAAGCGTGTCGTCTAGCTTGGAGGACCAATCCTTCCTTGTAGCACCAACAATCTTCTCTAGAATGGCTTTGATCTCTCTATTGGAAACCTCCACTTGCCCACTTGTCTCAGGGTGATAAGGTGTTGCAACCTTATGCCTCACTCCATATTTCTTGAGGAGACCTTCAAACACCTTGTTGATGAAATGACTCCCACCACCACTTATCACAACCCTAGGAACTCCAAACCTTGGGAAGATTATGGACTTGGAAAGCTTTATCACGACCTTAGCATCATTTGTGGGGCTTGCTACTGCTTCTACCCACTTTGAGACACAATCAACAGCAACCAAGATGTATTTGTTGCCATGGAGGATGGGAAAGGTCCCATAAAGTCTATCCCCAAAACATCAAACAAATCCACTTCCAAGATTGGGTTTTGTGACATCTCATCTCTCTTGCTTATGCTGTCTTTTCTTTGACATGCCTCACATGTAGAGATGTAGGCATGAGCATCCTTGAACAAACTTGGCCACCAAAATCCTGCTTGAAGTACCTTTGTTGCCGTTTTAAATGTAGCAAAATGTCCACCATAAACTGACCCATGGCAATGATACAAGATACTAGGCCTCTCCTCTTGCGCTATGCATCTCCTATAGAGGCCATCTGAGCATCTCTTGAAGAGGTAGGGTTCATCCAATAGTAGTGAGACACATCCCTAAAGAATTTCTTCTTTGTGTAAGCATCTAGATTAGGAGGCACATCTCCACACACCAAATAGTTCACAAAATCAGCATACCAAGGCAATCCTTTTTCCTCCAAGCTCTTAGCTTCTTCTAGCTTCTTCCCCAAGTGGTATCCTTCTTTCACTACCTTAATCATCATGAGTTGCTCTTCGGGAAGAGAATCATTAATAGGAATTAGCTCTTCTATCCTCATCCTTGATAGGTGATCGGCTACGCCATTCTCAATGCCCTTTTTATCAACTATATTCATGTCAAACTCTTGGAGAAGAAGTATCCATCTAAGGAGTCTTGGTTTGGTGTCCTTCTTTGCATAGATGTATCTTAGGGCTGCATGATCCGTGTAAACCACAACCTTAGACCCCACTAGATAGCTTCCAAACTTCTCAAAGGCAAACACCACAGCTAAGAGCTGATTTTCGGTTGTTGCATACTTCACTTGAGTGTCATCCAAAGTCCTACTTGCATAGTATATGACATGAAGTTTCTTTGACCAAAGACAGCACCAACCGCATAATCACCTGCATCACACATGATCTCAAAAGGAAGATCATAATCCGGTGCTTGGACTATTGGAGCGCTCACAAGAGCCTCCTTAATCTTCAAAAACGCCTCAAGGCATTCTTCATCAAACATAAACTCGATTTCCTTGCAAAGTAGCCTTGTTAGGGGTCTCGCTATCTTGGAGAAATCCTTGATGAACCTCCTATAGAACCCGACATGACCCAAAAAACTCCTTATCCCTTTCACATTACTTGGAGGAGCTAACTCATCATGACTTCAATCTTGGCTTTATCAACCTCAATACCACTCTCCGAGATCTTGTGACCAGGCACTATTCCTTCCCTAACCATGAAATGGCATTTTTTCTAGTTGAGCACAGGATTCGTCTCTTCACATCTCTCCAAAACCCTGCACAAATTTGACAAACAAACACCAAAAGAGCAACCATACACAGAAAAATCATCCATGAACACTTCTACCATTTTCTCGATAAGGTCGGAGAAAATAGACATCATACACCTTTGAAAGGTTGCTGGTGCATTACATAGCCCAAATGGCATCATTCGATATGCAAAGGTACCATAAGGGCTGATGACTAGCTTTTTGAGCAAGTTTAATCAAACCTAAAGCATAGTTCTTTTGTTGTTGTAGTACTTTAGGTGTCAATCCAAATTGGGGTGAAAGATACTAAGAATACAAGAGTTCAAATGAAGCTAAGCAGAATTCGGGTTAATTGGTGATCAATCCTAAGAAATTTATTTGCAATGATTATACAGGCACGAAAACTATTTTAAAATCCCTACTGAAGGATTATACAACTAGTAGATGACTTCTAAACAATTTAACAACCGATCTAATAATTTTATAAAATCAAAATCTAAAACCGGATAAACTAGACAATTTTTAGGTAAATTACAAGATTTTCAAAAACTACTTCTAAAACTCAAACGACTACCAACTCAATACCAGACAGTAAAATAAGACTCTAAGCAATTTCTAAAATACAAAAAATAGTAAAAACAAAATTTTACAAATTTATAAAACTCTATTGCATAATTAAGCTATTTAAGAGGTTTTTAGGGAAATGATTAAACACAAAACTAGAGGAAAATGGTTTTAAGATTTCAAAGATTAAAAACAGATTCAAGGTTGGGATTCATTCTTAGAGAGGTTGAAAATTCGAGTTTGGGGTTTTTAAAACATATTTTACGCACTTTTTAGTGCTATCTCTAAGTCTTAAGAAACCAAACTAGATTTACCCATGATGTGTGGTGTAAATCTTTTCTTCACCCTTTCCTCCTAACCCCTGACGTTTGGTGGAAAGATAAGGTGAAGAACTTTAAGCATGGATCTTAAAAAATGGCTTAACTAGCTCCCTAAGCATCCATGATGTTTGGGAAAGGATGAGCTAGTCTCTTGGATTTGGTTTTAAGGGATTTCCCAAGTCTTGTTAGGATAAGGAAATCCCTAAGATTAAAGAGATCTCCTTTGAGAATCTCTATACTTTAAAACCCCCAAATCCAAGAAGAGAATTAGATGAAGAACAAGAAAATGCCCAAAAGTCTAGTTTTCAACCTCCATAATCATCCCAACCCCAAATCTTGGTGGTTTACTCACAAATCATGTTCTTACCTCTCTTAAACATGAGTTTAGAGCTGATGAACATGATCAGTTTTTAAAAGATGAAAAATTAGACTTTTAGAAAACAGAAATACTTGAATCAAATCCAAAATACAAGAGTTTCTTACAAGAAATAAACAAGAAAACAATCAAGAACTATCAAGAACAAGCAAGAACAAGGAAGAACACTTAAGAACAAAACAAAAACTCTCTCTCTATTCTCTCTCTCACGCTGCCTCTTACAAAAGTTAGTGTGTGATGAGATATGATAAGTGTGTGAATAATTGGATGCATAAAAGTCTTCTCTCTTTTGTCATAAGGAGAAAATATTAGAAAATTCTCCACCCTTTCCCTAAATCAAGGATCCATGTCTTGTAGAAGACTTTCATACCAAGGTGATCCCATCAGTAGAAGACAATCACAAGTTGAGAAGGTTTGGTGCGCCTGGTTTGGCTGATCGAGACGGACTGGTCGATCGTCCACTCGATCTGCCTTAGATCGAGTCAGCTGGGTCGATCGTCCACTCGATCTGCCTTAGATCGAGTCAGCTGGGTCGATCGTCCACTCGATCGCTTCTGGATCGAGTCAGCTTGCTCGATCGGCCGGTCGATCTCTTCTAGATCGAGTCATTCTGCTCGATCGGCCGGTCGATCTCGGCTTCTTTGGTTTTGTCCGAGTTTCCCCTTGATTCCCGCCAACTCCTAGGCCCTTCTTTCATCTTCTTGTCAATGCTCAGCATCCATCACAGCTCCAAGTACTCTAAACAACCTGAAAATGATGCAAATATGCAAGAAACCATGCAAATGCTAATGCAAAGTGTTCTAGGACTTAAAATGAGATAAATGATGCAAACTAGCCTATTATGAATGATGTATGCATGAAAACATATTCTAAATGCATGCTAAATATGCGAAATATATGAGTATATCAACTCCCCCAAACTTGTCTTTTGCTTGCCTTCAAGCAAACTAAATTCAAGGTAGGAAGAGATGATTAAAAACGGGGGCTTTGAATCCAAAAGTGTTTTTCAAATGTATCAATTCAGCGGTCCTAGTTCTCAATTCTAGGATGCAGTACACAAACATTTACTCAAAATGACTTAGCCATAATCATCACATATTGAAATTCAAATCATGACTTGTTTATTCCAAACAATCCAAGAATCCTAACCTTTAACATTCATTAAGAGCTCAAACCGTGAATCAAACTTGTCCTTTTAAAACCGAATATATTTGGCAAGGGATAAGGTTATGAGATAAAAACGATCTCATTCAAGTGGGTACTCCAAGCATTGGTTTCTCTCAAAAAGGTTTGAACTTATGCATAATGCTAAAGGTAAAAGACAATGTAAGCATACATGACTAGACTCACATCTACCCAAATATACTAACAATGATCCTAATCCCTTTCTCATTCATTTTTTGCTTGTTTTCCAGGCTCACTCACCCTCTAGAGACTACCCAAATCAACAAGGCTAGACACGCCAAGCATAAACCCACAAGAACTCCATCAATCACAATTACTTTTAGGGGAACTTCTTCTACCTTGCTTATAACTAGTGGTTTGGTCACACAAATAATAGCTCTTTTCTTTCTTTAGATAGCCCTCTTCTAAAAAATTTTCTTTTATGCATTTGGCCTCTAGGGCTCTTTTTCTTTTAACTTGAGCTTTTTCATAATATAAATCAAAACCAACCACTTAGAACCATGTATCCCTTTTCATTCATTTCCTTAACATCTTCTCATTTTCAAACCCGTGAACTCCCAATTCCAAATCAAGCTTAAAACTAGCTTCAATATGCAAAGCTAGCATCATTATGAGAGCCTAAACATGTCGCCTTAAACCTAACACTTTATACCAAGTTCAAACAGAAAATAAGGCCTCACAATTTGCAATCACACAAAAATTTTGGCTTGAAATAAGGCAAGGGTCAAGGTGTGGTATTCTATTTAGGCTTACAAGAGAGTGGTGAATTGAATAAGAAAGCCTAAATATTTTTTTTGTAATCCATGTATTCTTTCCCAAATTGCACAAGTATGATAATTAGATGTTCATGTTAAGGTTCCGATTTTTAGGAAAGGGTTCAATTCATGCTTGTTTCAACTTTAAGCCAAGAAAATCAAATCAAATGATCCAAGTATGGTTAGAACTTAATTTCAAAGTTGTGCAAAGCATCAAAGAACTACTAACTAGGGCCTTGAACCAATACATGAGCTTAAAACACTTTACAAGAAATTTTTTATATCATTGCCCCCTATGCATATGAATGATGCAACTTATATGATAGAAAATCTATACTTAATACTACAATATTTGACAATGCAAATGCAAGCTATATGTATTTTTATGAAATTTTTAAGAATTTTTCTGAATTTTGTTTTTTTCTATGCAAAAATATTTTTATGTATGAAGACTCAAGGATGTAAACACAAAATAAGATCCAAATAAAAATATGTCAAAGCACACACTCTCCCCCAAACTTGAATGACAACGTCTCAGTGTCAAACAAATTCAAAAGGAGAAAAAAATTCACAAAGCAAAAATTAAAAATGCATGTTATGTACAAAGGTTGGAGTTTTCGGTACCTTGGAGTTTGGTGTGCTTAGGCCTTGTAGGCTCGGTTCTTGGTTCTACATTTCCCTTGTTCCTGCTCAAACACACTTCAAAGTAGAAAGCATAAATTTGAAACAAAAATATATACAATGATAGTCATGGGATTGCCTCCCAAGCGCGCTTCTTTTAAGTCTCTAAGCTTGACTTTACCTGGTTAGGCTAGTGGGGGGTCTTGGAGAGGCAACGTGGTGCTCTCCTTGCTGCAGTCACTCGCCATGTAGGGCTTGACTTTATGCTCATTCACTGTGAAATTTTCTCCACTCTTCCCAACCAAAGTTACAGCCCCATATGGTAGTACTTCTCTAATCTCATACGCCCCGGACCACCTAGACTTGAGCTTCCCTGGAAATAGCTTCAATCTTGAGTTGTAGAGTAGAACCATGTTTCCCTCTTGGAGCTCCTTGTGCACCAGCTTCTTGTCATGAAAGGCTTTGGTCCTTTCCTTGTAAATCTTAGCTCTCTCATAGGCATCCATCCTTATCTCATCAAGCTCTTGAAGTTGTATTAATCTCTTTTCTTGTGCAGTCTTGAGATTGTAGTTAAGTTGCTTCACAGCCCAAAGAGCCTTGTGCTCTAACTCCACAGGAAGGTGACAAGACTTGCCATAGAGGAGGTTGAAAGACATGGTACCAATGGGAGTTTTGTAGGCTGTTCTATACGCCCAAAGAGCGTCATCGAGCTTGCTAGACCAATCCTTTCTAGTGACTCCCGCGGTTCTTTTCAAGATGGTCTTGATTTGCCTGTTTGAAACCTCCACTTGGCCACTTATTTGAGGGTGATAGGGCGTGACCACCTTGTGCTTAACACCATGTTTCCTCAAGAGACTTTCAAAGATTTTGTTGATGAAGTGGCTCCCTCCATCACTTATCACCACTTTAGGGATTCCTAATCTTGGGAAGATGATTGTCTTGAAGAGTTTAACCACCACCTTTGAATCGTTTGTTGGTGAGGCTATGGCTTCCACCCACTAGACACATAGTCTACTGCCACAAGAATGTACTTGTTGCCATATGATGATGGAAATGGGCCCATAAAATCGATTCCCCAAACGTCAAAGATCTCTACTTCAAAGATTGGCGCTTGTGGCATTTCGTTTCTTTTGGTGATGTTTCCGGCTCTTTGGCATGTGATATGGGTCAAATTTACCCTAAAGCAACTCTCTCAAATTAAGAGATCAGTTGTAGTACTTAGGGATCGAATCCACAGAGAAGGGATAGTCACACAACAGTTTTCTAAATTCGAATTAAGCTAAGAAATAAGATGGAATTAAAAGACAGAAAGCAATTAAAAACGATGTAAATTCAGGAGACGAAACGCTAGGTTTAGGAGAATTCTCAGGTGATCTAAATTGCAGGTCTAGACAGAATGTTAGGAATTATTAAGCATTGTTCTTGAACTCGAAACACTAATGTAAAATCAACCAACTCTCGCTGTGAAAATTATCTATGTCTAAACCCTAGAATTCCAACTCTCGTTGCAAATCCTATCAATTCAAACAAGCATTAATATCAGGTTCAATTGTTCACAAAACCCTAAACCAAATCTCTTTGCGAATAGGTATTTTGCTCATCTAACATTAGTTCAGGCAATCAATAATACTCTCGCATCTATTAATTAACCTAAGATCAGATTCTAGGTCGCGAAGCTAGAATAAGCATTAAACACAAATCCAGATGAAGAACTCTAATGATTTTATCCTAACAATTTAATTCGACCTAACAATTCATTAATCACCTTTGAAAAACCCTAAACCTAACAAGCAAACTACTCAGACATGATCAATGAAACAGAAATCATAACTTGAATAGAAAGCATAAAAGAAATCAATAGAATAAATAAAGGGAGTTCCAAATTTGCTCTAAGGAGACAAATTCTTCTCTCCAAAAACCTAAACTTCTATGATTCTTAAAGTATGAGATTCTGCCTAAACAATGGCTGAAAAACTATATTTATAGGCCTAGGTACGAGTCTTCAATTCCTTTTAAGATTAGGAAAAGTCTTGGAGATTTCCTTTTCTTCAAAAACTGGAAACTTCTCGATTCTGGAAATTGGAAAACCTGGTGTCGATCGACACTACATGGTGTCGATCGACACCTTGCGTGTAATTCCAGTCTTGACTTCATCACTTCGTGACTTCATTCCATTAAGCTCCAAAATGCATCCAAATCTCCAATTTATCTTCAATTGTACCTGAACCTGCAAAGACTCTATATAGACTCGAAAATAGCCAAAAGACTCTATAAAAACACTTATATCATGGTCTAAAAATGGGTAAAAACCATGATATATCAACTCCCCCAGACTTAGCCTTTGCTTGCCCTCAAGCAAAACAGAAACTTAGAATGAAGTAGAAGTTTGAAAACAGGAACTTTCGAGTACTTCTTCAAAACGCCACATTGATTAACACTTCTTGAATCCACATGATATAGAGCCAACCTTAGGAAATGTTCAGTGTACTTACCACAAGTTTAGCAATCTCCCAGTTCAAATCCAGATCCTTTCCTTGGTAAAAGAATCGAACTCTATCATTGGTAATGCCATAGAACTTTTCTGATTCTTTCCCTTCCTTAGTGCCTGAACAAGACATTCTCATACAGCTCCCCTATTTTCTCTTCCCTTAGTCAACTTCTGCCCATTTTCAGGGTGTTCTAAGATCTTTTCATTGACTCTTCTTATTCTTTTTGGGATCTCTGGAATAGTGCTACTCTCTACTTGTGTTCCTTGTGAGGAGACGTGTTCAAGAGCATCACTAATATTGTTCCTTGTGAGGAGACAGGCTCATGACAAAGGCACTATTCCAGACTTAGACTATTTTTCTTTCTTTTCTTTTCTCTTAAGGGAAGATCAAGGAGAGACTGCAATTGCCTATCTGTTCGGACTGAAAGAGGAATCAAGTTCTGCGCATACCTAGTTCTTATAAGGGGATCTGAACTCGCCCTGTTAGACTGATTCCACTTGCAGCTTTCTACTTAGTAAGTCCTGCAATCAACTCTTATAGCAATGGTTCTTCAAGTGTCAACTTCCTGTGGTTAGTTCCTAGAAAAACCGAAAGTTCCAACTGATTTTGACTCAATAAAACAAATTTTTGAAAACTTTTGACTCAAGACTCAAAACAAAACACAAAGTCAGTAATCACCTCCCCCAGACTTAAACAACACTGTCCCCAGTGTTATCAAGCCCGAAGTTGGCTAAAAGAAAGATTAGAAACAACATAAAAGACCAGATAGAAGACTTACCTTCGTCTGCACGTGGTGTCGATGGACACTAGGAGTGTCGATCGACACAGGTCTAAGTCGAATCCAATGTCGCTTTTTCAACTGACTAAAACTAGGACTTAGTAAAACCAAAACAAAATAAAAAGAAAAACGTACCTAACAGTGGGTTGCCTCCCACTCAGCGCTCGTTCAGTCATTAGCTTGACTGTGTCAGGTCAGACGTCTGGTGGATCAGAGGGTTGCATTGAATGCTTCACAGATGAATGTTTTCTCATCCATGGCGGTGTGTAAACATTAGGTGCATTAAATCGACCAAGGAAATGAGGAACAGCAGCAGGGAGGGACTTGAGTTCGGGTGGGATACTCCTTTTTACTGCAGCATCATCAAAAGAAATACCAAGCCCTCTACGAGAATCTTGTGGCTTGGATAAGTGCGCAACATCTTTTGAACCTTTAAAGTTTTTATTGACAAGATCAGGAGGTTTGGAATTCATTCCAAGGAATGAGTACCTTTGCTTCCTTCGAGGTTTGTGGCATGTAGGATGTGGAGGCATCTGTTTGATAACAGGTGATGGAGTTGAAGTATTTAAGTTAGCTTTTGGTGTTATCCGCGAAGGGTGTCGATCGATACCATTGGTGTTGATCTACACCAAGTCAGTAGCTCAAATGTCTTCACTTTTTCTTCGGTTCATCTCTGCAATCCTTGCTTCTATGGTGAAGACGTCTTCCTTCATTGGTTTGGCGTCGATTAGACCTTCATCTTCACCCATAGTTCTGAAGATATGATAATTTCCACCCCAATCTTCAAGCTCCACATTTTTCTTAGAATTCTCAGCCAATGTCTCTTGAACAACTTGCTCTTTAGAATCCAGCTCCTTTCCAGTGATCACAACAATACAGGAGATGGGTTTGGAAATGCCAGTAGTAGGGATAGCCTTGTAGAACACTTCTTTGTCAACATTAGAGAACGACATTCTCTTGTTGGGCAGGTCTACAATAGCTCCTACTGTGGCCATGAATGGTCTTCCAAGGATGAATGGTATGCTAGACGTTCTGCTTACTTCCACAACCTGAAAATCAGTTGGAACTAGGCAATTCCCAACTTTGACAAGTAAGTTTGGAATTGTACCATATGAGACTGCGGTAGAAGAATTGGCAAATTCAAGAGTCATGCTTGAAGGGTGAATGTCAGCAATCCCTAGCCTCTCTGCAATATCTTTTGTCATGAGGTTCACGCTAGCTCCTGAATCACAGAGGGATTGTTTAAACTAAACTCCACCAATGGAGCATGGAACCATAAACATCCCAGGATCTTCAACCTTAGGCAGCTGCTTCATTGGTGGTGGTGTTTCCCTTGCTTTGTGAAAGAATTCTTCCATCTCTTCAAAGGTTTCTCTGTTATTCTGGAAGAAAGCACACAAAGGATATCTCTCATAAGCCTCATCAAAGGAGAGCTCCTTAGGAATCATTTCCACCCTCTTGTTGAAAGAAACCAGCTTCTCTGCACTAATGGGCGGCCTTAGGTGTTTGGGTATAGGAAGATTGGGAACCTTGGACTTGTAGACTCTTTCCAATGCAACTTATGAAGTTTCATGTGATGTCTGAGAGTGGTGTCGATCGACACCCAGCTGGTGTCGATCGACACTGATGTTTCGTGTCGAGGATGCTGCGTCGATTGAGCTTGATTTGTCTGATTTCTTCTCGAGTGTCGATCGACACACAGTAGTGTCGATCGACATTGACTCCGCAGCAATTTCTACATCTTCAAGCTCCTTGAATTCTTCAGTACTTGCCCCACTTTTCTTCACAGGCTGAAGGTTCCCTCCGTTCTGGATCGTGATAGCATTCACATGATGCCTTGGATTCACGTCTGTCTTTCCAGGAAGAATTCCTTCTTGCCTACGAACATCGTTTGCGGTTTGGGCAACTTGAACATCCAATTTTCTGACATGAGTGCCTAGAGACTCAATTTTTTCCATTCAGATCCGTGTACAAGGCATCAATCTTCCCATTGAAGTCCACTGTCATCTTCTGTTGGCCCTCCAAGATTTGTTGAATCATGGACTCCATCTTATTGTCTTGAGCAGGAGGATTCTGGTAAGAAGAAGAACCATAAGTTCTATTGAAGTTGTTGCTTTGAAAAGGCTTATGGTATAAAGAACCATAGCCTTGCTGATTGTTGAATCTTTGACCTTGAAAACCAGCTCCATTTATGTAGTTAACCTCTTCTTCCTCACGCTCAAAAGTATCCACTTCTGCAAAGTGGACTTGCTTCTTCCCCACCAAGAAATTGGGTACGTTGTCCAGCTTCCTGTTGACTTCAGCAATTTGGCTTCCTCCATTTATTCATGCGTGTTGTCTCCTTTCGAAGTCTGCGTTCTTGGTGCTGTTGCTAGAGGCCAAGTTTTCTATAAGCTCTATCGCATCGCCTGGAAATCTTGTGTTGAAGTTTCCATTGCTTGCAGCGTCTAAGGCCATCTGGTACCTCCAGTCGATCCCGCGGTAGAATATTCCGATAAGCTGCGGCTAGCTGAATCCATGATGTGGGCAGTCCCTCTGGTAAGAACGAAACCTCACCCAAGAAGCTTTGAATGCCTCAGTAGGTCCTTGAGAGAATGTAGTGATCTTCATTCTCAGCTCCTCCGATCTCGCATCATCAAAGAAATTGCAAAGGAATGCATTCTTTGTGTCTTCCCATGTGGTCAAGGATCCTGGTGGCAACTACTTCAGCCAGTATGATACATCTCCAGCAAGCGAATAGGGAAAAAGCTTGCAGAAAAGAAAATCATAGGTCACTCCATTAGCCTTGATGCTTGAAGCTAAGTCTTCGAATCTTTCTACGTGGTCCATGGGGTGTTCAGTGGGAAGACCATGGAAAGGGTGTTGAGATACGAGCGTGAAGTAGG
>JAHZTW010000001.1:51615789-51674109 GCA_020283515.1 Alliaria petiolata
TAGAATAAGCATTAAACACAAATCCAGATGAAGAACTCTAATGATTTTATCCTAACAATTTAATTTGACCTAACAATTCATTAATCACCTTTGAAAAACCCTAAACCTAACTAGCAAACTACTCAGACATGATCAATGAAACAAAAATCATTATTTGAATAGAAAGCATAAAAGAAATCAATAGAAGAAAATAAAGGAGTTCCAAATCAGCTCTAAAGGAGTCTGATTTTTCTCTCCAAAAACCCTAAACTTCTATGATTCTTAAAGTATGAGATTCTGCCTAAACAATGGCTTTGACAACTATATTTATAGGCCTAGGTTCGCATCTTCAATTCCTTGGAGGATTAGGAAAAGTCTTGGAGATTTCCTTTTCTTCAAAATATGGAAACTTCTTGATTCTGGAAATTGGAAAACCTGGTGTCGATCGACACTCATCATGTTGCAATTCGTGACTTCATTCCATAAAGCTCCAAAATGTATCCAAATCTCCAATTTATCTCCAATTGTACCTGAACCTGTAAAGACTCTATATAGACTCGAAAATAGCCAAAAAGACTCTATAAAAACACTTATATCATGGTCTAAAAATGGGTAAAAACCATGATATATCAGCATGCTTCACATGACTTGGTGAATTCATGTGCATCTTTGAAGAGTGTAGGCCACCAAAACCCAGCTTGGAGAACCTTTCTAACAGTCTTGAAACTCGCAAAATGACCTCCATATGTCATACCGTGGCAATGTAGAAGTATGTCTCTCGCCTCTTCCCTTGTGACACATCTTCGGTATAGGCTGTCCACACACCTTCTGTATAGGTAAGGGTCATCCCAAAAGTAGTGTGAGACGTCCCTCATAAATTTCTTCTTGTGGTACCGGTCCAAATGAGTAGGCTCCTCTCCACATGCTAAGAAGTTAACAATATCCGCATACCAAGGGAGATCTTCTTCCCTTAGGCTCAAAACTTCTTCAAGCTTCTTTTCTAGCATTGCACATACCACGATGTTGACCATCATAAGTTGCTCTTCAGGGAGTGAGTCATCCAAAGGTAAGACTTCTTCCACCCTCATCCTTGAAAGATGAT
The DNA here is from genome assembly GCA_020283515.1 of Alliaria petiolata. NCBI lineage: Eukaryota > Viridiplantae > Streptophyta > Magnoliopsida > Brassicales > Brassicaceae > Alliaria > Alliaria petiolata. The sequence goes on from JAHZTW010000001.1 coordinate 51,616,871, forward strand.
CCGCTACACCATTCTCTATGCCTTTCTTATCTTTGATCTCCATATCAAATTCTTGCAAGAGAAGGATCCACCTCAGGAGCCTTGGCTTGGTGTCCTTCTTAGAGTAGATGTACCTCAGTGCTGCATGATCAGTGTATACTATCAGCTTAGAGCCCACCAGGTATGACCGAAATTTCTCAAACGCAAAGACAACCGCTAGGAGCTCCTTTTCGGTGGTTGCATATTTTACTTGTGTATCATCCAAGGTGTGACTAGCATAGTTGATAACATGCAACCTCTTGTCTTTCCTCTGCCCCAAGACAGCTCCTACAGCATAGTCACTAGCGTCGCACATGATCTCAAAGGGAAAGTCCCAATCCGGAGCTTGGACTATCGGTGCGGTTACTAGCGCTCCTTTAATGGTTTTGAACGCTTGGTGGCATTCTTCATCGAAGATGAAATCAGCTTTCTTGCATAGTAGTCTTGTGAGGGGACGTGCTAGCTTGGAGAAATCCTTGATAAACCTCCTGTAGAAGTCAGCATGCCCCAAGAAACTCCTTATCCCTTTCACGTTAACCGGAGGCGCCAAAGTGATCATCACTTCCACTTTTGCTCTATCCACTTCAATGCCTTTTCCTGAGATCTTGTGACCAAGGACAATCCCTTCTGTGACCATGAAGTGGCATTTCTCCCAATTGAGCACGAGATTGGTCTCCTCACACCTCTTGAGCATCCTGCACAAATTAGACAAACAAACACCAAAGGAAGAGCCATACACGGAGAAATCATCCATGAATACCTCAACCATCTCCTCAATCAAGTCAGAAAATATAGACATCATGCATCTTTGAAATGTGGCAGGAGCATTACATAAACCAAAAGGCATTCTCCTATATGCATAAGTTCCATAAGGACAAGTGAATGTTGTCTTTTCTTGATCATTAGGGTGAATCGGGATTTGAAAGAAGCCACTATAACCGTCTAGAAAACAGTAATAGGGGTGGTTGGCTAATCTTTCTAGCATTTGGTCAATGAATGGTAGTGGTAAGTGGTCTTTCCTAGTGGCCTTGTTAAGTTTTCGATAATCTATACACATCCTATGACCTGTGATGATCCTAGAAGGTATTAGTTCATCATTCTCATTTTTTATAACCGTGATACCACCTTTTTTAGTCACGACATGAACCGATGAGATCCACGTGCTATCACTTATGGGGTATATCACGTTGGCCTCTAAAAGTTTTCGGATTTCTTTCTTAACTACTTCTTTCAAGTTCGGATTCAAGCATCTTTGGTGTTCAATTGAAGAAGTGTTCTCATCATCTAAATGAATCTTATGAGTACAAAGTAATGGTGAAAGGCCCTTGATGTCACTAAGAGAATACCCAATGGCCTTCCTATACTTTCTCAATTCCCTAAGGAGTGAGTCTAACTCATCATCATTCAGGTTGTCATTAATAATGACCGGGTAAGTCTCATTTGGTCCTAAGAAAGAATACCTTAGCCCATTTGGAAGTTGCTTGAGGTCTACCTTTGGAGCAAGCAGCTCGCTCCACTCCTCTCCTTGGCTTGTATTGAGGCTACTGTCCTCTTCGTTCCCTCTTAAGCCAGCATCAATTCCAAAAGCATGACGTTCCATATCCAGCTTCAAGTAGGTGTCTTCCTCTTATTTCAAAGCCTTGCGTGAGTCCAGTAGCTTGGCATACTCTTGTGTCTCCTCATTAAGATATCCAAAATCTCCACATTCTGTGGTCAAGGCTAGCAGAAGGTTGTCCTCTCAGCTTAGTTCTTCAAGGAGCTCATCAGCTAGAGCATCCATTGCCTCAATGTAAAACACTTGGCCACCAATGGTTGGTTTCTTTAAAACTTCATTGATATCAAAGTTTAACTCAATATCTTTCCCCAAGTGTAGAGAGATCTTGCCATTCTTCACATCTATGATGGCTCCAGCAGTGGCTAAGAATGGCCTTCCAAGGATTAGAGGATCATTAGGCTCTTCACCCATATCCAATACCACAAAATCTGTAGGCACACTCACATCACTTATTCGCACGGGTAAGTCTTCTAGCATACCAATCGGAAGTCTCACACTTCTATCAGCAAGGATGAGAGAGATTCTACACTCTTTAAACTTTGTGAAACCCAGCTTCTTGGCAATAGAGTGAGGCATGAGGTTTATGCTAGCTCCAAGATCACACAAGCAATTGCTAAACCTCAATGGCCCTAGCGCACAAGGTATGGTGAATGAGCCTGGATCTCCTAGCTTCTTTGGTGTTATCTCTTTGTGGATGATTGCACTGCACTCTTGACTCAACACCATGACCTCTTGACAACCTTTAGCTGTCTTGGCAAGCGTGTCCTTCAGGAACTTTGCATATTTCGGCACCATGGCTAAGCAATCAAGCAACGGCAATTTGAGCTCAACATTTCTCAAATGTTTTTCGAACAAGGCTCTGTGCTTCTCAACCAGCTGCTTCTTGAAGCGTCCAGGGAAGGGGAGCTTTGGTTTATAGGGTGGAGGTACGAAAATATTTTTTTCTTTGCTTGCTTCCCCCACTTGTTTTTCCAAAACCGCTTCCTTGCCTTTTCTTGCCCTTTCAATGTAGACATTGTCAAAGGTGATCTCTTGATCATTTGAAAGATCACTCCCCCCTTCTTGAATCACAATGTCCTCATTGTCTTTAGCTGTGGACCGTGGTTGTACTTCCTTTCCACTCCTTAGAGTGATCACGTTTGCATACTCCTTGGGATTTGTCTCACATTGGCCGGGTAAAGTACCTTGGCCGCTTGTACTAGCTTTTCCTTTCTCCAGCTGACAAATTTTGTTGTTGATGTTGCTGATCTGTGTAGAGACCTCAGTAAGGGAGGAGTCCAGGCGGTTGTTCATATCAACAAATTTTTGATTATTGGATGCTTGGCCTTGAAGTAGTTGTTGGAACATAGCTTGTACCAGATCTTGAGGTGGCGCTTGATTTTGTTGTTGCTGAGGCACGAAACCAGGAGGGTAAGGTTTGTTTCCTTGCTGTTGGTGTCCTTGGTAGTTGCCTTGTCTTTGCCCTTGATACCCACTGTTTTGTTGAAATCCACCTTTGTTGTAAGGAACAAACGGTTTGCCTTGATTGCTTTGTTGTGGAGGGTAGACTTGGTCCTTTGGATTTTCCACATTGGTGCTTCTGTAAGACAAGTTGTTGTTGTTGCCTTGATACCTTGGAGCATATCCCTGTGGCTTAGGATAATCTTGGCCAGCAACCCAATTCGCTTCTTGAAACTCCTCCTCATTCCTCTCTTGGAACAAATCCGCAGCTTCACCAACAAAGTGCACATGTTTTTGGCTAGCAAGCATCATCTTGTCAATTTTTTCATGGAGTGACTTTAGCTCCTTCTTGTGTGCCTCCAGCTCATGACCTCTTGGTGCTCGGTCATAGTCCTCAGAATAGTTTCCATCACTTAAGGCCAAGTTTTCAATGAGCTCCATGCCTTCTTGCACATCTTGTCCAAGGAAATTCCCTTTGCTTGTCGTGTCCAGTAACATGCGAATCTTTGGCAATGATCCACGGTATATTGTGCTCAAGAGTGTCTCCTCAGTGAAACCATGGTGAGGACACTGAATGGTATAGTCCTTGAAGCGCTCCATTGCTTCACTAAAGGTCTCATTTTGCCTTTTTGTGAAACCGCTTATCTCACTTCTTAGCCTAGCCGTTCTTGTGCTTGAGAAGAACTTTGACAGGAAGGCTTTCTTGCATTCAACCCACGACGTGATGGTGCCTTGAGGTAGGGTCTTCTCCCAATGTCTGGCTTTGTCCCCAAGAGAAAAAGGGAAAAGTCGTAGCTTGAAGCTATCCTCCGAGATGTTATTTATTTTGATCATTCCACACACTTGTTCGAAGTTGTCCAAGTGCTCCAGTGGGTCTTCCATTGCCAGGCCATGGAACTTGCTGTTTTGGACCATAGAGACAAATCCAGGCTTGATCTCGAAGTTGTTGTTTTGCACCGGTGGTGGAGTGATGCCAAAGGGATTTGTGTGGGTGTTTGGTGCATCACCCGCACCAATGATACGTGGTGCTCATGGAGGGTGGTAAGGGTGTCCAATGCCTCTGCCAGGTGCAGCATGTTGAGGTGGGTCCTCCACTTGGTCGTGGTCAGCCATCACCTCTTGATGGTACTCTTCAATTTCGAGTAGTAGTCGTTCCCTCCTATGCCTTGCGCTTCCAAGCTGTTGGATGTTGTCTAGTGGCGTGAGTAGGTTGTTGTCACCTCTAGACCTCAGGTTCATGTACCTGAAAACACAAGCACAATAGTAGCAAAATTAGTAACCAAATGTAAAATAAAAACTTAGACTCCACTAATCTTCAAATCCTAATACTTTCACTTAAAACCCAAGTTTGGCAACGGCGCCATTTGATGACTAGCTTTTTGAGAAAGTTTAACCAAACCTAAAGCATAGATCTTTTGTTGTTGTAGTACTTTAGGTGTCAATCCAAATTGGGGTGAAAGATACTAAGAATACAAGAGTTCAAATGAAGCTAAACAGAATTCGGGTTAATTGGTGATCAATCCTATGAAAATTATTTGCAATGATTATACAGGCACGAAAACTATTTTAAAATCCCTAATGAAGGGTTATACAACTAGTAGATGACTTCTAAACAATTTAACAACCGATCTTATAATTTTATAAAATCAAAATCTTAAACCGGATAAACTAGACAATTTTTAGGTAAATTACAAGATTTTCAAAAACTACTTCTAAAAATCAAACGACTACCAACTCAATACCAGACAGTAAAATAAGACTCTAAGCAATTTCTAAAATACTAAAAATCATCCCAACCCCAAATCTTGGTGGTTTACTCACAAATCATGTTCTTACCTCTCTTAAACATGAGTTTAGAGCTGATGAACATGATCAGTTTTTAAAAGATGAAAGATTAGACTTTTAGAAAACAGAAATACTTGAATCAAATCCAAAATACAAGAGTTTCTTACAAGAAATAAACAAGAAAACAATCAAGAACTATCAAGAACAAGCAAGAACAAGGAAGAACACTTAAGAACAAAACAAGAACTCTCTCTCTATTCTCTCTCTCACGCTGCCTCTTACAAAAGTTAGTGTGTGATGAGATATGATAAGTGTGTGAATAATTGGATGCATAAAAGTCTTCTCTCTTTTGTCATAAGGAGAAAATATTAGAAAATTCTCCACCCTTTCCCTAAATCAAGGATCCATGTCTTGTAGAAGACTTTCATACCAAGGTGATCCCATCAGTAGAAGACAATCACAAGTTGAGAAGGTTTGGTGCGCCTGGTTTGGCTGATCGAGACGGACTGGTCGATCGTCCACTCGATCTGCCTTAGATCGAATCAGCTGGGTCGATCGTCCACTCGATCTGCCTTAGATCGAGTCAGCTGGGTCAATCGTCCACTCGATCGCTTCTGGATCGAGTCAGCTTGCTCGATCGGCAGGTCGATCTCTTCTAGATAGAGTCATTCTGCTCGATCGGCCGGTCGATCTCGGCTTCTTAGGTTTTGTCCGAGTTTACCCTTGATTCCCGCCAACTCCTAGGCCCTTCTTTCATCTTCTTGTCAATGCTCAGCATCCATCACAGCTCCAAGTACTCTAAACAACCTGAAAATGATGCAAATATGCAAGAAACCATGCAAATGCTAATGCAAAGTGTTCTAGGACTTAAAATGAGATAAATGATGCAAACTAGCCTATTATGAATGATGTATGCATGAAAACATATTCTAAATGCATGCTAAATATGCGAAATATATGAGTATATCAAGGGCATGTGAATGTGGTTTTCTCTTGGTCATTAGGGTGAATGGGTATTTGAAAGAACCCACTATACCCATCAAGGAAACAATAGAAGGGATGATTAGCAAGCCTCTCAAGCATTTGGTCAATAAAAGGGAGAGGAAAATGCTCTTTTCTTGTGGCCAAATTCAACTTCCTATAATCAATGCACATCCTATGACCGGTTATGGTTTTAGTGGGAATTAGCTCATCCTTTTCATTCTTAACAACAGTGATTCCTCCCTTTTTGGGCACACAATGGACAGGTGAAGCCCAAGTGCTATCTGAAATTGGATAGATAACACCCGCATCTAGAAGCTTGAGAATCTCTTTCTTTACAACTTCTTTCAAATTAGGGTTTAGCCTTCTTTGATGTTCTATAGAAGTCATAGATTCATCTTCTAGATGTATCCTATGTGTGCAAAGAGAAGGAGATATGCCCTTGATGTCATCCAAAGAATAACCAATGGCTCTCCTAAACTTTCTCAACTCGCATAAAAGGGAGGATAATTCATCTTCACTTAAGTTTTCATTGACAATGACCGAGTAAGATGAGTTAGGACCTAAGAAAACGTACCTTAGCCCTTGTGGAAGAGGTTTAAGCTCCACCTTTGGTGCTTTGAGCTCACACCAATCACCCCCAAACTTGGACTTGTCCCCATGCTCAACACCCAAAGAGCTTATTTCCTCAATCACACATTATCCTTTGATCTTATGCTTAATCTCTATGAAAGGAGTCTCCTCCTCTAGAGGTTTGTGTGAATCAAGCAACTTCAAGTATCCCAAGCTTGCTCCATGTAGGTACACATTCTCTCCATGCTCCCTTGTCAAGGCCACTTGAAAATGGTCTTCCATAGCTAACTCCTCGAGATACTCATCCGCCATCCATTGTATCTACCCAAAAGGTTTGGCCTTCAATAGTTGGTTACTTCAAAGCATCCTTGATGTCAAACTTGAGCACAAAGTTATTTCCCAAGTGAAAATCAATCTTGCCTTTTCTAACATCAATGATAGCTCCCGCGGTGGCCAAGAAAGGTCTCCCAAATATCAATAAATCCCTTGGTTCCTCATCCATCTCTAAGACCACGAAGTCGGTGGGAACCTCAACATTCCCTATCATAACCGGTAAATCCTCAAGCAAGCCTATTGGGAGTCTAATGGACCTATCCGCTAGCACCAAAGAGATCTTACACTCCTTGTAGCGACTAAAACCGAGCCTTCTTGCAACCGAGAGTGGCATTAGACTCACACTAGCACCAAGATCACACAAGCAGTGATCGAATGCTAAGGGTCCTAAGGCGCAAGGAAGAGTGAAACTTCCGGTCACTTAGATTTTTGGGAACAATTGTCCTTTGAATGATGGCACTACATTCATGAGTGAGGACTACCATTCCTTCCAACTCCTTGGTCCTTTCCATAACAGCATTCTTGAGGAACTTAGCATATTGAGGGACTAGCATGAAAGCATCCATTAGGGGCATTGTAACTTGGATTACGCTCATTTGCTTATCGAACATGGCCCTATATTTCTCCACAAGCTGCTTCTTGAAACGACCCGAGAATGGTACCTTAGGTTTGTAAGGTGGTGGTACAAAAGGAGATGCCTTGTAAGTTGTAGGTGCCTCCTTTTCCTTCGCCACAACCTTCTCTTTACCCAATCTTTGAAGTACCTCATCATTAACAATTACTTTCTCATCATCTTGAAAGATCACCCTCCCATCTTGGTCTTCAATGTCCTCATTGACTTTGTATGGAGGTTGTCTAGAAGGTAATGCTTTTCCACTTCTCAAGGTAATGGCATTGACACATTGTTGAAATCCAAAAATTGGAGAAGTTCCATTGTTCTCCAAGTGTTGGATTTTGGAAATCAATGTTGCAAACTTTGAGTTAAGGTCATTGTAAGAGCAATCTACCTTGTTGCTCATATTCTTTATTTTCTTGTTCATCTCATTTGTCCCATTGGTTTGTCCTTGAAGGATTTGTTGTAGCAAGCTTCTCATGTCTAGTTCTTGGTGGAAAGAATTGCTTGCATCTCCTTGTGGTGCGAAACCTTGGTGGTAGTAGGTCTTTGGGACAAAGGGTTGTTGGTTTTCTTGCCCTTGATAGGTTGGGTTCCAATATTGTTTGGTGAAACGCATTGGAGAACTTTGCCCGCCAACATAGTTGAGTTCTTCTTGTGTTCCATCATGCATCTCTTGATGATATCCAAAAGTGTTCTCATATTCACCAACATGATGAACCGTTTTCAAGGAAGCATGTAGTAGCTTATCCATCTTCTTATTTAGAGATTTCATCTCCCTTTTCCTTTGTTCCTCATGGGAAACTGCATTTGTTGAAGAGCCATCATCATAGTCACTATAGTTCCCATTACTTTGAGCTAAGTTCTCTACGAGCTCTAGACCTTCTTCAACCTCCTTTCCCAAGAAGTTCCCATTGCTAGCTGTGTCTAGTAGCATTCTATACTTAGGGAGAACACCTCTGTATAAGTTGCTAAGTAGAGACTCATCCGAAAATCCATGGTGAGGACATTGAGTAGTATAACCCTTGAACCTTTCCCATGCTTCACAAAAACTCTCCTTGGCCTTTTGATTGAAACTAGAGATCTCATTCCTCAACCAGGTTGTCCGCGTGTTGGAGAAAAACTTAGCCAATAATGCTTTCTTGCATTGGTCCCAAGTAGTGATTGAAGCTTGAGGTAGATTCTTTTCCCAAATGTGAGCTCTATCCCCTAGTGAGAAAGGAAATAATCGTAACTTGAACCCATCTTCAGAGATGCCATTGATGTTTGTCAAGCTACATATTCTCTCAAACTAATCCAAGTAGTCTAGAGGATCTTCCATATCCAACCCATGAAACTTATTTTGTTGCACCATGGAAATCAACCCACTTTTGATCTAAAAAATGTGTTGGTGAACCGAAGGAGGAGTAATACCATGGCGAGTAGTATGAGTTTGAGGAGAGTCACCAAAACCAATGTGTGTAGGTCGCCTTGGCGGTTGACCATTACCACCCAAACCTTGTCCATGATCCATACCCAAACACTCAAAGCAATATGTTCTAGTTGTGTTGGTACCAATAAAGAGAGAGAGTATTACACGCAAAAGAGATTAGTAATCAAAGAAAAATAAAGCGTAGTCTCAAGAAGAAGTAAAATCCTAATGCTTAAACCAATATCCAAATGGCAACGGCGCCAAATTGATAAGTAGGTTTTTGGTGTGCTTAACAATTACTCAAGCTACTCATATCATTGTAATACTTGAGGATCAATCCATATGGAAATGGTTAAGACAATAGGAATGCATAAAACTTCTTAATCTAAGCTAGCAATAAAGTTTTGAGGTTTAACTAACAATCTAAGTGATCAAACAAACTAGACGAAAGTTACCAACACCTAAATTAAGCAATGAATGCACTAATCAAGCAAATTAAAAACTAATTAACTACTAATCAAGATTATCAAATTACTAAAACGAATCTAAGGATGGGGTTATCAATCTAAGGTGTTCCAAGACTCAATCTTTTATGTCAATCAATGACATAATATGCTAATCCCTAAACTTAGAACTCAAAAGCTAGACTAATCCACTTTCATGGCACTAATCCTTTTATTAATCATCCTAATCAAGAACAAAAATTTATTTGTGAAAAGAAAGCTAACAAGCATTATGAAACAGTTCTAAATTGCTAATAAACACCCTAGATATTCACTTTCATGAGCTAGGAATGTAAATCCCTTGTTTAGTTGGTTGGGGAATTTCAACACACCTTGTGGGTGGGAAATTCCCTAAGGCCTAGTTTTAGCTTGATCATGGCTAAACTAGCATTTAGAACACTAAACAAGAAGGGAAATAAGAAGATCTAATCCTAGACATCAAGACTAAGCCTTAAAACACCCTAGATCTAACCCATCCTTAGACCCTAATGAAACTACTCACTAATCATGATTAAGCCCTCAAATCCTATGAAAGAAATAGAGATAGAGATGATTAGAGAGATAGAAGATGAAATATTACAAGAGATAAGTACTGATTTGCATAAACTTTAAAGAAATGTCATACAAAATCACTTAGAAACCAAAAGGGAAGGTTTTCCAAGTAAGAACAAAAGATTAAAAGATACTTAGGAAAAATTAGGTTATTTCCTATTTATAGTGAACAGTGGACGACCCAGGTCAACCCGGAACAAACCGGGTATTGACCCGGTTTTAGGCTGAAATCGCGCAGCGTGTCGAGCTTGCTAGGTCGACACGCAGCTCGATACGCTGCTAAAAGTGTTCTTCAAAGATTGTGTCGAGCTTGGTAGCTCGACACAAATGCCCGATACGTCCGGCTCGATCTTCGGCTGAGGCTTGTATCGACCTTAGCAGTCCGACACAAATGCCCGATACGCTCCTTCCAAAACTCCGGGTGGCCTTTGTATCGAGCTTAGTAGCTCGATACAAAGGTCCGATACGCGCACTCCGTCTTTTCTGCCGAGCTATGTCGATCTTGGTAGGTCGACACCAAGGTCGATACACTTCTAAAAGTTGTCTGCTTCTTGTTTGACTCCCTTCTCGTCTTCCTCCATGTCACCCAACTCTCCATAGAGGTCCTCCAAGCCTCCAAAGTACCTAATTAAGACTCAATATGCACAATATGCAACCTAAGCTAAAACTTGCTAAACTCTAATATGGATGTAATTTGGACTAAAAGTAACTAAATGGATGCATAAATGGATGCAAGCTATCTAAAATGGATGCTAAAACATGCTAATTTATGAGTATATCAATCCATCAAAGAACCCATGTTCGACCAATTGCTAAACCAGAATGACGTTGATTTCCCGTTATGGACCTTTGTTTTGCATAACCCTTTTGCTATTTCCCTTTGTTTAAGAAGTTTCTTCCACATCCAAGACCCTAAGCTCGTATTTTCTTTGATCGACCAGAAGGAGTTACCTTAAATACTTCTTAATCCACGTTGCCCACAGAGAGGGTTGGTTTGACACGAGTCGCCAAATCAGCTTCAAACAACAAACGTCATTTGTTTCTGCCAATGGGCGAAGCCCTAAACCCCCTTCTTCTTTCGGTTTACAGACTTCTTCCCATGATTCCCATGAGACCTTTATCTTTTTGGAATTTAACTTCGGAACCGACCACAAGAACGCAGAAACAAATGACGTTTGTACACTCCACTGCTTACTGTTGCCTGTTTTAGTGTTCCAAATTTTCAGTTTCCAACAAGAATTACCACAAATCACCTCCTGCACGGCCACGCAAAATTAAGAGCCTTCCCCACTAAATTTTCAGCTTTTATTCTCACTATAATCATCGGCGCATTCCATAAAACACCCTAATTTGTAGGCAACAAGTTTTTAAGCTTCTTCTGAGATTCAAAATTGGCACTTATTGAAACTTATTGATTTAAGTGTCCCCGTACCAACTTTAGTATGTCCATCAGATCACTTCTCTTGATTTATCCATAATCAGAAATGGAATTTTTCTAAACACATCAAGTAACCACACTTCTCATATGTTGTACTTTCATGGCTCCACACAAAACTTTGAAATAAGAAAGTGTAAGAAACATCACAAAAACATCGGGAATTCAACACAACGACATAATAAGTATATATTCTTCTAGTATGATGAGATCAGAGTCTAGCAAAATTGAAAGAGAGAGAGAGAGAGAGAGAGAGAGAGAGAGAGAGAGAGAGAGAGAGAGAGAGAGAGAGAGAGAGAGAGAGAGGGAGAGAGAGAGAGAGAGAGAGAGAGAGAGAGAGGGAGAGAGGGAGAGAGGGAGAGTGGGAGAGAGAGAGTAACAAATTTGTCACATCCATTAGTACTCCATTTTTACATAAACGTAACGACTATAAATTGGTCGTTCACAATTGTTCATCCACGAGGTTATGATAGAGTGGATCAACATGGTGGTCACATTCTTCCAAATTATGTTTTCATTCTAACTATCCATGTAAACCCTTTTGGATATGGATCGAAACTACACACCTTGTAACAAAATAATCAGTGTGCAATATACACATAATCAGAACCCCAACTCTTCAAAACAAAACCATAACCCAGACAACGAATCAGTTGTAGCCAAGTCTTCGAATTCCTCACCCCCCCCCTCCCCAAGCCATCGGCAAAGCGAACACCTACAAATTCATCGGTTGAAGACAACCCCGCAAGGTCGCTGACTTAGATGTACAAGAAATTGCATCGCCACCAAAACGTGAAAGATTCCCAATTGGAAAACACCCAGAAGACACCATCGGTCCTCCATCGTCGTCATCAATCGCTTTGATCGCAGATCTCGATGCTTTAAAAAAACACCTTTACAACAACAGATGAAACTGCTGAAATCTGTTGATATCACCACAACATCTGATGAATTTTTTTGTCACTAAGATTTGTTGACGAAAACAGAATCGACGATCTCAGTAGACTCGCGATGACTAACCATTGCATTAGCATATTCACTGATCTTTTTTTAGTGTTTGCAATGTAACGTCGTCGCCCACAGTAATAATATTCTTTTACATTGGCCTTGTTCAGGACGCTGTCACTGCGACTTGTTGCTGCGACCAACAAGTCGCTGAGAAAAATAAAGGTTAACTGAGAAAAAAGAGAACGGTGGTGGAGAGAAAACTTGTCGCTGCGACTACTTCCACTGGTGTATCCGATGTCGTTGGTGTCGCTGCAAAACCCAACAATTCTAACGCTGACCTTTTTTGGCCTTCAATCATTGTCGCCATAAATAAAGTTGTCGCTAGCATCTCCGAAAGCAACGTGAAAAAGGTGTCACTAGCGACTTTTCAAAGAACAAGGCTAATCATTAAGGGTAAAATCGGATTTTCAGGTTCAAAAAGGGAAGACAAAGTCCTCTCGTAGGCAAAAGTGCTTTTATGATAGATTTAAACTCATAAGTGTCATCAGGTTAGTGCACCTCCATCAAGGGTATCTCAACAAGAGTCTCTCACAAAATAGTAAGAGAAAATAATACTATATTATTGTGTGAGTATCTCAAAAAGTTGAGAGACCAACTCCAAGTAAGTTTCCATTTTATCCTTCATGTCTATTTTGGTAATTGTGGTGAAAATTTGTTTACAATTTCAATGCGTACAGTGAGTAGTTGCCGACGATATCTAATTTTTTTTTGTTTGGACTATTACGCATGTGCCGGCGGAAAGATTAGGAATTTGCTGAGAAAGATTAAGGTTTGAAATCAGAGAAATTAGGATATTCGTTTTGGGAGCTTGATTTACTGCGTTGCGTGTTTGAGGATAAAGATTTAGGTTTTCATTTGTCTTTCTCTTTTTTTTTTCTTTTTTGCCTCTGCTGACTGCAACGCAGAAACTTACCCCTGGCTACCGTCAATATGGGTTGATCCTTTCAATGCAGAAATCTACTGTCGTCGCCCTCGAAACATGCCACCGCCGATTCTGCGACATTTTTGTTAATCTAGCTCAGGTGTTCGCTGAAGATGGAGCATGAAACTTTGTAAACCATACACAAGCTTCTCCTGATTGTTAATTTATGGATGTAGCCTAGGAGAATTGCGTGTTCATCTGGGGAGGCATTTCTATCAGATTATCATCTAAATGTGAGTGACTATAGACGAGTATGTGGATGGATGAAACGTGGATGGATGAGTTGTTCAAGGATACAACACATGTGGATGAGCAGGTCCAGAAAGCATACGAGCGTGGACAATTTGATAGCCCAGTGATGTGATAGATGTATTATTTAGCTATTTATTGTATTCATTTTAGATAGATTTTAGTGTCATTCACTTGCATTTTCATAGTTTTCTTTAGCCTTGCATTCACTTTAGAGTATAGTGAGCCTTAGGATAGTCGTTTTGTTGCATTTGGAGTGTTTTTAGGTACCTTGAAGGCTATAGAGGCTTGCTGGAGTTTTGCGGATGAGCTAGGATCAAGGAGGAGCTGAAAAAGAAGGTAACAGAGATCGTCTGGAGTCACATCATTGTTATGTTCTGGAGCTAGTGTGAATGTTATGTTCCTTGAGATGGTTAAGAGTCTAGGGATCAAGAGCATGACGAAGCACCCATCACCAATCATATTTGTAGATGCTTCTTCAAGGCAACTACTTGGCCTTGTTGAAGATTATCCTCTAAAGATTGGGGATTTTCTAGGCCCACCTGATTTCATAGTGATGGAGATGGTACAAACCAACAAGCTCCCTCTTCTTCCATGGACCCCATTCCTTAATACCACTTGTGAAATCATAGACTTCACAAATAAGAGGATAGTGCTCAAGAATGTGAATGATAAGGTCTTCTATCCCATCAAACCTTCTACAATTGGATTTTGTGGTACAATCACTTATGAGAAGGTGGAAGCTAACCAAGATCAAAGAGATTGAAAACGTCAACTAATGGAGATCAAAAATGTGAGTATAATGGATGAGGATGCTCTTGACATCAATGAGTATGATGGAAAAGGCTTTGAAGGTGAGTGTTTACTTGCTTTGTTTGATGAGCCCAAGATGGAGGAGCTATTGGTGAAGCCACTAACAATGGCAAAGAGGGAACCTAAGAAGGACAACAAGAAGCAAGTAAACAACATTCCCACTCTTGCTCCATCCTCTCAAACTATGAGTCTACACCCTTTGAGGCTCATAGATGGCACTATTGAGTACAAGGTTAAGTGCAAGTAAATCCCTAAACCCTTTGCAAGTGTCAAAGCTATTTTCCATCCCAACATTAAGGATAATGACCAAGAAAGGGTTAAAAAGCTCCTCTCCACAGTCCTCATGGTCAACCTCACAAATGGCACAAGCTTGGATCCATCATTCACCACTCATCTCACCACCACCAGCTCAACAAGGAGTGCCAATACTCTTTCTCTCCAATTCCTCAAAGATAAAGGCTAGGGCCAAGGTATGGTCCACTCTTCTTTTCATTGTATATATCATTTAGTTTTTATTTTTTTGATGTTTTGGTATCTCTTGAACTTTTATTACACAAGATTGAGACTGTGTAACTTAAGTTTGGGAGAGAGGTTGACAGATTTGATCTTGTGTTTTGTGGTTCTTATTTTGTCTTTTACATACTTGAGTCTCATACATTCATGCATTCATATATGACATAGAAAAACACACACAAACAAAAAAAATAGAAAAATTTCAACATTTGAAACACAAAAAGAGAGCATTTAGTTGCATTTTCATGATTAGGATTGAGTCTAAATGCATTTCATATAGGTTGCATACATTTGCATTGGGAGCAATGATGAACATTTTCCTTGTAAGATATCAATTCACGAAATGAAGTCAATGCCCAAGTTTATAGTTGTTTGATGCATTCGAGTGAGTTTGAAATTAAGGTAGTACCATACTTGAAATTCACATCTTGATACTCATGCCTTGGTTGAAGCTTGTTTTTATTTGATTCCATTCCCTATCTATTTGAACTATAATTTTGACTTGCAATTATCATGTTTATGCATTGAAAAGAGTTCTCATGGATACCATATACATACGACTTTCTTTTTCCTTCTACCACTCTTGTTAGTCCAAGTAGTTACCACACCCTTAACCAAACCTTCTTTCAAGCCAAAAATCTCATGTGTGTGTTGTGAGGCCTAATTTTCGAATGAGTTTAGCAAAAAGTGTTGGGTTTAGCACGACAAAGAGACTCTTCCATGTAGAACTATCTCACCATCATTGGGCTAGGCATAGGCTAGGTTGGTTAGTTTAAGTGGGGGTTTGGGTTGCTGTATAAAAAAACGAGAAAGAAAGAAAGAAAGGGAGAAGAAGTAAAGGGATAACAAAGGCTTGAAATGGTTGGCAAGGAAAGTTCAAAAATAGCTTTAAGTGAAAAAATAGAAGGAGTCTCTAGCAACAAAAAGAAGAAAAGAGGCAAAAAATGGCTAACGCATCCAAAGGATGAGAAGAATGGAGACTGGAGAAGAAAAACAAAAAGAAGAGCTATAGAAAAGAAAGAAGAAAGCCAAACCAATTGAAGATCAAAAGAAGAAGAAGCCTCCCTAGGTGCTTAGAAGAAAGAGAGGAGATGAAGTTGTGTGGGTTAAGAAGGCAAATAGCCTTGAGAAAAGAGTAGAATAAGAGGAACTTTGTTGGGTTTAAGAATAAAATTTGAGTACACAAAGGGCATTTGGGTAGATGGAAGTCTATCCTTGTATGCATAGGTTGTTCTTTACCCTTAACATTTTGCCAAAGCTCATTCTTTCTTGAGAGATCTCTTGCATTGGAAAACCCACATGAATGAAATCATTTTCATCTCATAACCTTATCCATTAGCCAAATGAGTTCACTTGATTTGCATAAGTATGATCCATGGTTACAGTTAATAAATGTCAAAGAGTTGGTTGGTAGGAATGCTTGTGTACGCTAAGCTTGAGTTCATTTCATCTTGTGATGAGTATGACTAAAACTTCTGGAGTAGGATAAACTCAAGTGCATCTTAGAACTTCAAACTTCGACATTGATTTGATTTCTTCTGTTGATATATTTGGATTTGGGCTCCCACATTCAAACCTCTTCTCCTAGTTGCTTATGTTTGTTTGCTTGAGTACAAGCAAAAGGCAAGTTTGTGAGAGTTGATAGATGCATTATTTAGCTGTTTATTGCATTCATTTTATATATTTTTTAGTGTCATTCACTTGCATTTCCATAGTTTTCTTTAGCTTTGCATTCACTTTAGAGTATAGTGAGTCTTAGGATAATCGTAGCATATTTTGTTGCATCTGGAGTGTTTTCTAGGTACCTTGGAAGCTATAGAGGCTTGCTGGAGTTTTGTGGATGAGCTAGGATCAAGGAGGAGCTGAAAAGAAGGTAACAGAGATCGTCTGGCGTCACATCAGACTATGTACATCGGACAACAAACCGATGCAATACCACCAGAGAATACATAGGACTTTGCACATCGGACAACAAACCAATGCAGCGCCAAACTGCCTAAAGTGACTGAAAGTTAAGGCCTTACGAAGGTGGTGGTGGTTTCAAGTCATTCGATGCAGAGGTTCAAGAAATACGGTGATTTTCGCAAGACTGTCCGCTCCAGATCCGACCGGGTCAATACCCGGTTTGTTTCGGAGTGACCCGGTTCGCCCACATTCAATATAAAAACCTGAAACCCTAATTTTTCTAGGGATGTTTTTGTTTTATCTTTTGTTTTTGACAAGAAAAACTTATTTTTGGATTCTAAGTGATGTTGTAGGATCTTTTTTAACAGTTTATGCAATTTATAGTTTGTATTTCTTAATATTTCATCTTCTTCGTGTCTAATCATGTTTACTAACATTTATTTCATGATATTTGTTGGCTTAGCTATGATTAATGAGTAGTCTTTTAGGATCTGGGGATGAAGTAGATTAGGGTGAGATTAGGGTTGATCTATGATTTTTAGGGCCTAGACTCTTTAAATTCTTTATTGTTTAGTGATCTTAATACTAGATTAGCTTTGAAAAAAGTGATTTAGACCAAAGGGATTTTTCACCCACAAGGTGTTTGATGAAATGCTCCAATCAACTAAATCAAGGTATTTACATGCTTAGCCTACGGAAATAGATGTCTAAGATGTTTATAGGTAGATTAGAACTTATGCTTAATGCTTATTGATTACTTTTTTACTAATGATGATTAGCTCTTGATTAAGAAATTAGTGAAGAGATTAGTATCATGAGAGTGGATTATTCTTAATTAGTGTTCTAAACCTAAGTATTAGCATAGTTTGTGATTGAATGAATATCATAGGTTAGCTTTAGGATCACCCAAGTCCATAACCTCATCCTTGGATTCAATTTTCTCTTTGTTAAATTTTGAATTTGTGTTTGCTTCTTGTTCTTGTTTTGAATTTGATTTGATTACTTAAGTTGTGTTTGGTTGCTTCTTGTTTTCTATTCGAATTAGGTTGTTAGACATAAACATCTACTTGATTTGCTTAGATTTAGAAGTTTCATGCATTCATTTTGTAGCAAACAAATTCCATTTGTATTGATATCTCAAATACTACAATGACATGAGTAGTAGAGATAAATTGAAAGTAGAAAAAATCCTACTATCATGATGGCAGCGTTGATGAATTATTGAATTTGGACGTGTAATACAATATTTGGTTGATGATAAAAAAATTTGTGAACATGTATAGTACAATATGTGAATTAATGGATATGGACACATATAACACTGTCTGAGGATGTGGACATTGTGAACAATGGGAGCGTGGACGTTCTGGTTTAGACTAATAACTTGTGGATGACAATATGTGGAAGAAAGAAAATTGTACACAAGTATCGATACAAATTGTGGGAGAGATTTACACACAATGGCACTTTAATCACTTACGTTTATATTATAGGCACTTTCAGCAATTTGAGCATTTTTTGTGTTTGGTGGTGTTGCAATTCCTTTTTTTCCTTTAATGAAAAAAGTTATTCTCAAGAGTAAAAAAAAGTCTTCTTCTTCCACCATAATCATGAATTGAGTTTACGGCTGCCGTCTCTTTCTATATATTTTGGATTCTTGTATGATTAAAACCAGGAGTTGTTGTTGCAATGGTGGAAAGATCTAAGTCACTTGCGGTGCGTTTGTTATGGATGTGTCGATTTGTAATACCTTTTAATTTTATCCGTCTGATTTTGGTGTGGATCAATTTTCTGGGTTTCTTGAACAGAGCTGCGATTTGACGGTGTCTGTGTCATGGTATTTTTTATTTGGGACCAAAAGTGGGATGATTGATTTTGGTGTGGATCAATTCGATATGAAACAGTATCATCGAGAATGATCTGAAGGTTGATTGATTGAAGCATCGGTATCGGATTAGAGTCTTTGTTGATCTGAAGCTTTGTTCAACCGGATGAGCGAACAATAGTTGATAACAAGAAAGTAAATCATAACCAACTTTCTTGACCAATTGTTGTCTAGTTTCAGAAATTCAACAACGAAATAGAAGATAAAATCATAACAAGAAGAAAACAAAAAGGAAACACACTTTTAGAATAAGTCAACATATCCTTCGATATATGATATTTGTGTATTTTGCATCACATTAGCCTTTGTTTTTGTTAGTTTTGATCTCACTTTTGATCATGGTTTAGTTGTTTTTATGCATATGTGTCTTGTTTCTTCTTGTCATGCATTTTAGAGTCTTAGGTTGCATTTGCATAGTCTTTTGAGTCTTTTTAGGTGAGGCAAGGTGAGACTTGAGGATTTGGGATAGTTGTGGAACAAAAGGTGATGCAAGGAGAAGTCATGAAGAAGCAAAAAGGTATTCACAGACAAACTGTTTCTCGCGCAAATCCGCATGTTTCAACACCCACTAGGCTGCAAAATGCCTCCAAGTCAGCCTTCTCTCTCGCAGAAAGGCGTGAGTTTGCAACACCCGCCAGGCTACCAAATGCCTCCAAACCGGCCTTCTCTCGCAGAAACCTTCCAGGCTAACATATGCTCCAAACAGGCCACCGCGTTTTTATTCTGTTTTGACCCGAATTCGAAGCATAGTTTTATTGGTTTCTCTTTGTTCTTAGTTTGTTCTTAGATCTAAATCTCTTTGTAATCCTTGCACTTAGACTTATTTATCTAGTTTCTTAATCTATCTTCATTATGCTTTGTTTATTACCTATTGTTTTCTCTTTATCCATGTGTGAGTAGATCTAATCTATGAGTCTTTAGACAATGTGGATTAGGGAGATTTAATGGTTAGATGATGATGATTGGGATTGTATCTTCTTAGATCCTTTTCATTTAGTTTTTTCTTAATGCTAGTTTTGACTTGATCACTCAAAATCTAGAACTTAGGCATTTCCTGTCCGGAAAGTGTTTGTGAAAATGCTTAAATCAAACTTTTATGAGATTTAGATATCCTAGCCAACAGAAGTTGATATTTAGGGTGTTTAGTGACTAATTGAAATTGTTTCTTAATGCTCATTGATTACTTTAATTGCCAACAGAAGTTGTTGTTAATTAGGTAATTAGTAAAGTGATTAGTGCCACGGAAGTGGATTAGTCATAGTTGTGAATTTCATGTTCTAGGATGGTTCTTAATCAATCTATAGCATCATTGTTTGATTGTTAGCTCATCTCCCTAGTGACAATCCATCAAGCTAAATAGACTCGTATACTTTTATCATCTTGCATTTTAGTTCATTTGTTTTCATTTCACTTAGGTTGTTAGTTTGTAATCAAATCTTTTCTATTTGCTTAGCTTAGGGAACTTTGTGCATTCCTAGTGTCCTAGATCTCTAGTTCCTTGTGGGATCGATCCTTTAGTACTACTCGGTGCATTCCTTGCACTTGAGGAATATTTGAGGCTTCATAAATTGTAAAGCTTAAGTGCATATTGGAGCTTCTCCCGCTAGGGAAGTTAAAATATCGTGAATCAAGTTTTTGGCGCCGTTGTTGGGGAACTAAGTAGATTTAACATTAGGATTTCAAATTTTTTTGAGACTAAGCTTTCGTTTGTTTTTGTTTGTTTGGTTACTAACTTTCTTTCAAGTGTTTGTTCTTTTTGCAAGACACAATCACAAGGGAGAAAGCATGGATTCTGATATAGCTTTCATGTTGAGGGCTTTAAAATCAAGAGAGAGTGATGACTTGGAACCCCACAAGCTACCACGGTTTTGAAAGCTCATCCACTTATCAAGAAGGATTTTCGGATGGAAACTTTGCTCAAGGGAACCAATGTGACTATGGTGAGGGACATCAATATTGGGACACGGTGTATAACCATGAAGCAGCCTATTCTTCCCAAGTCTCTGATGAAGAAGAAATTCCCAACATGTTGAAGTTGCTTTTGGAAGGACAAGAGAAGAATAGGGAGATTATTGAAAGCATGCGCATGTTTAATGATATGCTCTCAAATTTACCCTAGAGCTACTCTCTCAAATTAAGAGATCAGTTGTACTATTTAGGGATCGAATCCACAGGGAAGGGATAGTCACACAGCAAATTTCTAAGTTCGAATTAAGCTAAGAAGAAATAAGTAAAAGTAGAAGAGACCAGGTAATTAAAAGCGGTGTAAGTTCAGGAGACGAAACGCTAGGTTCAGGGAAAATCTCAGGTGATCCAAATTGCAGGTCTAGACAGAATGTTAGGAATTATTAAGCACCGTTCTTGAACTCGAAACACTAACGTAAAATCAACCAACTCTCGCTGTGAAGATTATCTATGTCTAAACCCTAGAATTCCAAATCTCTCTGCAAATCCTATCAATTCAAACAAGCATTAATAACAGGTTCAATTGATCACAAAATCCTAAACCAAATCTCTTTGCGAATAGGTATTTTGCTCATCTAACATTAGTTCAGGCAATCAATAACACTCTCGCATCTATTAATCAACCTAAAATCATATTCTAGGTCATGAAGCTAGAATAAGCATTAAACACAAATCCAGATGAAGAACTCTAATGATTTTATCCTAACAATTTAATTTGACCTAACAATTCATCAATCACCTTTGAAAAACCCTAAACCTAACAAACAAACTACTCAGAAATGATTAATGAAACACAAATCATAATTTGAATAGAAAGCATAAAAGAAATCAATAGAATCAAAGGAGTTCCAAATTTGCTCTGAAGGAGACAAATTCTTCTCTCCAAAATCTCTCTAAAAATATCTCTCTAAATAATGTGTGTGTTATATGCCTAAACAATGGCTGAAAACCTCTATTTATAGGCCTAAGTTCGCATCTTCAATTCCTTGGAAGATTAGGAAAAGTCTTGGAGATTTCCTTTTCTTCAAAATATGGAAACTTCTCGATTCTGGAAATTGGAAATACTGGTGTCGATCGACACCAATGGTGTCGATCGACACTCATCGTGTTTCTTCAATCCGACTTCATTCCACTAAGCTCCAAAATGTATCCAAATCTCCAATTTATCTCCAATTGTACCTGAACCTGTAAAGAATCTTTATAGACTCGAAAATAGCCAAAAAATTCTATAAAAACACTTATATCATGGTCTAAAAATGGGTAAAAATCATGATATATCAACTCCCCCAGACTTAGCTTTTGCTTGCCCTCAAGCAAAACAGAAACCAAGTATAGAGTCGAGGTTTGAAAACCAAAATATCCAGCTAACCTTCAGAACGCCACATTAAACCAACACTCTTGAATCCACATGCAATAGAGCCAACCTTAAGTAAGTTCAGTGTACTCACCACAAGCTTAGCAATCTCCCAGTTTGAATCCAGATCCTTTCCTTAGATGAAATTTCGAACTCTAACAGTGGTATGACCAAAGAACTTTCCAGATTCTTTCCCTTCCTTAGTGCTTTGAACAAGACATTCTTTGTACAGCTCTCCTATTTTCTCCTCCCTTAGTCAACTGCTGCCCATTTTCAGGGTGTTCTAAGATCTTTTCATTGACTTTTCTCATTCTTTTGAAGTCTTGGAATAGTGCTACTCTTACTTGTGTTCCTTGTTAGGAGACAGGTTCTTGAGCTCTCACTACTATTGTTCCTTGTGAGGAGACAGACTCATGAGGATCTTTGCACTATTTTTTGACTTAGACTCTTTATTTCTTTTCTTTTCTCAAGGGAAGATCAAGGAGAGACTGTAATTTTCTTAT
Organism: Alliaria petiolata; assembly: GCA_020283515.1. Taxonomy (NCBI): domain Eukaryota; kingdom Viridiplantae; phylum Streptophyta; class Magnoliopsida; order Brassicales; family Brassicaceae; genus Alliaria; species Alliaria petiolata. Next base: position 51,639,187 of record JAHZTW010000001.1, read on the forward strand.
CTTGACAGAGCTGAAAGAGGAATCAAGTCCAATGCATACCAAGCTCTATATAGGAATCTGAACTCTCTCTGTTAGATTGATCCACTCGCAGCTTTCTACTTATTAAGACCTGCAATCAACTACTATAGCAATGGTCCTTCAAGTGTCAACATTCTGCGGTTAGTTCCAAGAAAAACTGAAAATTTCAACTGATTTTGACTCAATAAAACAAAGTTTTTGACTGACTCTCAAAACAAAACACAAAGTCAGTAATCACCTCCCCCAGACTTAAACAACACTTTCCCCAGTGTTATCAAGCCCGAAGTTGGCTAAAAGAAAGATTAAAAACAACATAAAAGATCAGTTAGAAGACTTACATTCGTCTGCGCATGGTGTCAATCGACACAAGTGGTGTCGATCGACACTGGTCTGTGTTGAGTCCAATGTCGCCTTTTTCAACTGACTGAAACTAGGACTTAGTAAAACCAAAACAAAATAAAAAGAAAAACGTACCTAACAGTGGGTTGCGTCCCACTCAGCGCTCGTTTTCAGTCATTAGCTTGACTGTGTCGGGGTTTAGACTTCTGGTGGATCAGAGGGTGGCATCGAATGCTTCCCAGACTTATGTCTTCTCATCCATGGTGGTGTATAGGCAGTAGGTGCATGAGATCGCCCAAGGAATGGAGGAACAGCAGCAGGGTGGGACTTGAGTTCGGGTGGGACACTTCGTTTTCCTGCAGAATCATCAAAAGAAACACCAAGCCTTATACGAGAATCTCGTGGCTTGCATAAGTGTGAAATAGCTTTTGAACCTTTAATGTTCTTATTGACAAGATCAGGAGGTTTGGAATTGATTACAGGGAATGCGAACCTTTTCTTTCTTCGAGGTTTCTGGACTGTCGGATGTGGAGTCGTCTTTTTGACAGCATAGGATGGACTTGCAGCATTGGAGATGACTTGTGATGTGATCTTCGGAGGGTGTCGATCGATGATGTTGGTGTCGATCGACACCGAAGCTGCAGCTCGAGTCTCTGCACTTTTTCTGCAATTCAGCTCTGCAATCCTTGCCTCTATGACGAAAACGTCCTCTTCCATCAACGTGGCATTGATTAGAGCTTCATCTTTTCCCATAGTCCTGAAGAGATGACTGTTTCCACTCCAATCTTTAAACTCCACAGCTTTCTCAGAATTCTCAGCTAATGCCTCTTGAATAGTCACCTTGTTCTCTTGCTCTTTAGAATCCAGCTCCTTGTCACACCCAGCAGTAATGTCGTCTGAATGCTCCCTGATTGGATCTTTATCCATGGAAATATCTACTGAATAAGATTGACCATCGATGGTGGAAGGTCCCCTTAACTTGTCCATGTCAAAATTCATGACAACATCACCCAAATCAAGCTCCATTTTCCCTTTTCGCACATTAATGATGGCACCAGCTGAGGCCAAGAATGATCTTCCCAGAATAAGAGGATCTGCAGGTTCTTAATCATATTTCAAAACCACAAAGTCTGTGAGAATCATGCAGCCTTCAATCTTCAGGGGAACATCTTCTAAGACACCTTCTGGAATTCTCTTTGATCGATCAGCTAGGACAAGGGAGATTCTGGTTGGCTTGAAATCAATCATTCCAAGTCGAACAGCAACAGAGTATGGTATCAAGTTGATACTTAAACCTAGATCACAGAGAGAACGAGGAAACCTTCCTGTTGAGATTGAGCAATCTAGCACAAAGTTTCCTGGATCAGGTAACTTTTCTGGAATCCTCCTCTGAATCACATCACTGACTTGTTCAGAAACCCACATCTTCTTCTTCTTCCTTGGAACAATGTTCAAGAGAATTGCATTCATGTCTCTGGTAAGTAATGCTCCTTCCTCAAGACTCACACCATTGACTACCATTCTCTTGACATATCTTCTTAATGCAGGTGAAAGTTGGACTACATCAACTAGGGGTAGCTCAACAATCAGCTTATCCATCATCTCTTTGCATCTAGCTTCCTCTCTCTCCTGTTTAGACCTTCTAGGAGGTATGAGATATGGTATCTTTGGTTTGTCGACCCGTTCTTCTGCAACCTTTGTTGTTATAAGCTGAGTGGGTGTCATCTGTGTAGAGCGTCGATCGACACCCTCCTGGTGTCGAGCTCGTCGTGTCGAGTTTGCTCGATTTGTCGTGAATCTTCAGGGGTGTCAATCGACACAGAATAGTGTCGATCGACACTGGCTCCGCAGCATCTTCTACATCTTCAAGCTCCTCAAATTCTTCAGTACTAAGACCCATTTTCTGCACTAGTGGAAAGCTTCTTTCACTCTGAATCGTGATGGCATTCACATGGTTTCTTGGATTCACGTCCGTCTTTCCAGGAAGGAATCCCTCTTGTCTGTTAACAGCTCCTGCAGTTTGAGCAACTTGAACATCCAGCTTCTTCATGTGAGAGTTCAGATTATCGATCTTCCCATCCAAGTCTTGGTACAGTGAATCTATCTTCCCGTTGAAATCCACTGTCGTCTTCTGCTGTCCTTCTAGAATTTGCTCTATCATAGATTCCATCTTATTTTCTGCACGAGGCTTATGATAGGAAGAAGAACCATAAGTCCTTTGGAAGTTGATGTTCTGGAATGGCTTCTGGTAAGAAGAACCATAGCCTTGCTGATTGTTGAATCTCTGTCCTTGAAAACCAGCTCCATTGATGTAGTTAACTTCTTCTTCCTCAGGCTCAAAAGTCTCCACTTCTGCAAAGTGAACTTGCTTCTTTCCCACTTGGCTTCCTCCACTTGCACCAGCGTGTTGTCTTCTCTCTAAGTCTGCATTCTTGGTGATGTTGCAAGAGGCCAAATTCTCTATAAGCACCATTGCATCTTCTGGGTAACTGGTGTTGAAGTTGCCATTGCTTGGTGCGTCTAAGGCCATATGGTACCTCCAGTCGATCCCTCGGTAAAAGATACCGAGTAGCTGCGGCTCGCTGAAACCGTGGTGTGGACAGTCTCGCTGATAAGCTCTGAACCTTACCCAAGAAGTTTTGAATGCCTCAGTAGGTCCTTGGGAGAACGTAGTGATCTTCATCCTTAAATCTTCAGACCTTGCATCATCAAAGAAATTGCATAAGAATGCATTCTTTGTGTCTTCCCATGTGGTCAAGGATCCTGGATCCAACTGCTTTAGCCAGTATGATGCATCTCCAGCAAGCGAGTAAGGGAAAAGCTTGCAGAAAAGATAATCATAGGAAACTCCATTAGCCTTAATGCTTGATGTCAAGTCCTCGAATCTTTCAATGTGGTCCATAGGATGTTCATTGGGAAGACCATGGAAAGGATGCTGAGCTACAAGTGTGTAGTAGGCAGGCTTCAGCTCGAAATCATTCCTCTGGAATGCAGGAGGACGGATCGCAGCTCTATTAGCATAGAACTGGTCTGGTCTGTTGTATTCACCAAGTGTTCTTCCACGTCCAACGTCTGCATGTGCTCGGTGTCGATCGACACCAAGGTTGTGTCGATCGACACCTACTGGTTCGATGACAGCAACTCCGTTCTCATCGAGTCTCTGTCCTTGCGCGTTCCTTCTGTTCCTCTCTGTATCAACCAAGTTGCCTTCAGCATCTCGGATTAGAACTATAAGATCAGCCATATCTGTCTGCGGAGGGTGTCGATCGATGCTATTGGTGTCGATCGACACTCGTGTGGTCTTGTGGTTCCTACGTTCGAGACGACCGAGCTTCTGGTTGAGTGCGATTAGTTCCTTGTCCTTGTTGCTTCTGGTAATGCGATTAAGCATGCACCTGAAAACAAGAATAAGAAACTAAAATTAGTAACCAAAAACAAAAATTAAAACCTAGACAAAATTCTAACACTAGAAATCTGTAGGTAACTAATCTCCTTCCCCGGCAACGGCGCCAAAATTTGATATGCTCTCAAATTTACCCTAGAGCTACTCTCTCAAATTAAGAGATCAGTTGTAGTACTTAGGGATCGAATCCACAGGGAAGGGATAGTCACACAGCAAACTTCTAATTTCGAATTAAGCTAAGAATAAATAATTAAAAGTAAAAACAGAAAGCAATTAAAAGCGATGTAAGTTCAGGAGACGAAACGCTAGGTTTAGGGAAATTCTCAGGTGATCTAAATTGCAGGTCTAGACAGAATGTTAGGAATTATTAAGCATTGTTCTTGAACTCGAAACACTAATGTAAAATCAACCAACTCTCGCTGCGAAGATTATCTATGTCTAAACCCTAGAATTCCAAATCTCTTTGCAAATTCTAACAATTCAGACAAGCATTAATATCAGGTTCGATTGTTGACAAAATCCTAAACCAAATCTCTTTGCGAATAGGTATTTTGCTCATCTAACATTAGTTCAGGCAATCAATAACACTCTCGCATCTATTAATCAACCTAAGATCATATTCTAGGTCATGAAGCTAGAATAAGCATTAAACACAAATCCAGATGAAGCACTCTAATGATTTTATCCTAACAAATTAATTTGACCTAACAATTCATCAATCACCTTTGAAAAACCCTAAACCTAACAAGAAAACTACTCAAAAATGATTAATGAAACACAAATCATAATTTGAATAGAAAGCATAAAAGAAATCAATAGAATCAAAGGAGTTCCAAATTTGCTCTGAAGGAGGCAAATTCTTCTCTCCAAAATCTCTCTAAAAATCTCTCTCTAAATAATGTGTGTGTTATATGCCTAAACAATGGCTGAAAACCTCTATTTATAGGCCTAAGTTCGCATCTTCAATTCCTTGGAGGATTAGAAAAAGTTTTGGAGATTTTCTTTTCTTCAAAATATGGAAACTTCTCGATTCTGGAAATTGGAAATACTGGTGTCGATCGACACTCATCGTGTTTCTTCAATCCGACTTCATTCCATTAAGCTCCAAAATATATCCAAATCTCCAATTTATCTCCAATTGTACCTGAACCTGTAAAGACTCTATATAGACTCGAAAATTGCCAAAAGGCTCTATAAAAATACTTATATCATGGTCTAAAAATGGGTAAAAACCATGATATATCATTTAACTCCAAGATAGGCGCTCAAACTCCGAGTTTAAGGGTTGCCGCGACAGCACATGTGGAGCCCATCAACATCGAACTCACCAAATGGAATGAGTAAAAAGAAGGAGAATGCATTCCTCTTCGTGAAACCGAGTCAAGCGAGATACTTCCCAATGATATCAGGGAAGATTTTGAGGAAAATGAATGATTCATTGAAGAATTCCTACAAGCTGCCAAAATGGATGTAAAAGAATCTGAATTGCTTTTTGGATGCACGGTTGAAGAAGGTCTTATGATGAGATACGAGGAACAAGTAGACCCCGTGGCACTCATGAGTGACTTAACCAAGAGAAACTAGGAAAGAGTAGGCGCGTTTGGAATAATCTTTGAAGATCCTTGTGAAGGTGATTTGGTTGTTGAATGCATTGAGAACACAAGTGAGAGTTCAATTGTTAAGAATGAGGTCTCAACCAAGGATGAAACACATGTGCAACCCATTCCCAAGAAGGAGAAACAAGAGAGTTACATTGAATAAGCTTCCAAGGAGGATAAAAAAGAAGAATCTCCAGTGGTGCAACCCTTTGACAAGCATATTGGTATAATCCCCACCAATGAAGTGAGCATTGATGATCCAAGGAAGATACCCATTGGGGAGATTAGGATGAAAGAGTTTAGGGGGTGGTTCTATGATGAATATGATCCTGGTGATCCAAATCTTCGTCAAGTGAACCTCAACAAGTCAAGCTAGAGACTAAAATAAGCACACTTGGGAGGCAATCCCATGGTATCCTTTGTATATACTTATCTCTTTCGTTTTTGCCTTGTTTTGTGTGTTTTCGGACGTTTTGGTAATAGGATTTGGCAAAAGTTATGAAAACAACAAGTTTGGGGGAGATTTTGCGGTTAACGAACAGCGTCTCAAGCCATAAGTGGTGAATGAGTTCATTGAGGAAGGAACCACAGTTCCTCTCTCGAATCCTCTTTTCGCCTCAATGCTCCATGGTACCAAATTGTCTTTCTTGTAAATACTTTTTCCTTTCTTTTTGTTGATTTTTGTGTGTGTTAAGCTTTCAGTTTTTGTTTTCTTTCACGAGTTTTTTTGTCACCGAGACGGTGAGATTTAAGTTCGGGGGAGGGAATCGTACTAATCAAGTTTCTAGTTGTTTTGTTTTCTTTTCTCTTGAGTCATTACATGGATCATTTTGTACATGTGTATATGCATTGAAAAAGGCCAAAATTTTGAAAACTTTCAATTTTTGACAAAATTAAATAATATAGTTGCATTTGCACTTTAGGATTGATTCTAGAAGCATATAAGTTTGCATACATATGAATAGGGAGCAATGATGGAAATTCCATGTGAAATGCCAACATTAAAGCTTGATTGAATGCCCTCGTTAGGAGTTGTTGGATGCATTTTAATGGTTTTAAAGTTAAGAAAGCACCATGTCTTGATCTCATGGCTCGAAGGTTAGATCACATTGTAGATGCATGTCTTTCTTTGCGATTCAACTCTATGAACTTGGACTTAATCTTGACAAATAATTACTCGGTCTTGGAACGAACTTTCGGTTTTTTCATACATCAAGAGTACGAAAAAGGCCAGATCATACATCAATAACAGGGTTGGGCTATCACATACCCCAATGAATAATCTCGTTCAATTCATACCTAAAATTATTAAAATTAGTCAATTCATACATAATCTTGTTCAATTCATACCCCAATAAATAATCCTATAACAATGTTATTTTTGCCATCAGTTTTAATCGTTTTAGTCAAAACTGTAGTTAAAAAATTTGTTTAAAACAATATCGTTTTGAGATAAAATAAAAATAATATAAAATCTAATAAAGAGCTGACTCAGATTCAATTTTTATTGTAATGGCAAACAAACATAAATCACATAATTTTTATTAGATTTTTTGTTTTTTTTTTTTAATTTTATCTTAAAAAGCGTCATTTTAAACAAATTTTTTAACTACGGTTTTGACTAAAACGATTAAAACTGACGACAAAACTAACATTGTTACGAGATTATTTATTGGGGTATGAATTGAACAGGATTATGTATGAATTGACTGATTTTAATAATTTTAGGTATGAATTGAACGAGATTATTCATTGGGGTATGCGATAGCCCAACCCTATTATTGATGTATGATCTGGCCTTTTTCGTACTCTTGATGTATGAAAAAACCGAAAGTCCGTCTTGGAACTACAATTGCTCATCCAATGTTTACTCTAATAAATTCAAGCTTGCTTATCCACTTTACCACTCTTTACAAGCTTGGATGGCCATTTGCATCTTGAATGGTACCACACCTTGAACCCTAACCCTTCCTTTCGTCCCCTTTGTTACTTGTTGAGTGAGGCCTTTTATTGATAACACATGCTTGTGTAAAATGATGTAAGATAGGAGAAAACCAAGGACTAAACTTCCATTTGCCACTCTTGCATTGCTTGGCTAGTAACTAGGATAGGATTTGGGATTGGTTTTGTGCTTAAAGTCTGATGTGGGTTGGTGGTTGTGAAATCTTGGTTTGAATGGTGATATGCTTTGTTGAGAAAGATAAAAAGAGTAGCCAAAGGCTTGGTTGGTTGAAAAGGGAAGAATAATAGGAAGTTAGATTTGATTTGAAAAGTCTAGGTGTATCTTGAGATTGTATCTTGTTAGATCCTTCATTTAGTTTGTTCTTAATGCTAGTTTTGACTTGATCACTCAAAATCTAGAACTTAGGCATTTCGTGCCTGGAAGGTGTTTGTGAAAATGTTTGAACCAAACTTTTATGAGCTTTACATATCCTAGCCAACGAAAGTTGATGGTTAGGATGTTTAGTGAACTAATTGAAATTGTTTCTTAATGCTCATGGATTACTTTAATTGCCAACGGAAGTTGATGTTAATTAGGTAATTAGTAAAGTGATTAGTGTCATGGAAGTGGATTAGTCATAGTTGTGAATTTCATGTTATAGGATGTTTCTTAATCAATCTTTGGCATCATTGTTTGATTGTTTGATTGTTAGCTCATCTCCCTAGTGACTATCCACCAAGCTAAATAGACTCATCGACCTTTATCTTCTTGCATTTTAGTCATTTGTTTTCATTTCACTTAGGTTGTTAGTTTAAATTCAAACCTTTTCTATTTGCTTAGCTTAGGGAATTTTGTGCATTCCTAGTGTCTTAGATCTCTAGTTCCCTGTGGGATTGATCCTTAAGTACTACTCGGTGCATTCTTTGCACTTGAGAAATATTTGAGGCTTTATAAATTGTAAAGCTTAAGCGCATATTGGAGCTTCTCCCGGTAGGGAAGTTAAAATACCGTGAATCAAGTTTTTGGCGCCGTTGTCGGGGAACTAAGTAGATTTAACATTAGGATTTCAAATTTTTTTGAGACTAGGCTTTCGTTTAAATTTGTTTATTTGGTTACTAACTTTCTTTCAAGTGTTTGTTCTTTTTGCAAGGCACAATCACAAGGGAGAAAGCATGGATTATGATATAGCTTTCATGTTGAGGGCTTTATTAGAAAATCAAGAGAGAGCGATGACTTGGAACCCCACAGGCCACCACGGTTTTGAAAGCTCATCCACTTATCAAGGAGGATTCTCGGATGGAAACTTTGCTCACGGAAACCAATGTGACTATGGTGAGGGACACCAATATTGGGACATGGAGTATAACCATGAAGCAACCTATTCTTCCCAAGTCTCTGATGAAGAAGAAATTCGCAACATGTTGAAGTTGCTTTTGGAAGGACAAGAGAAGAATAGGGAGATTATTGAAAGTATGCGCATGTTTAACTCCAAAATAGGCGCTCAAACTCCGAGTTCAAGGGTTGCCGCGACAGCACATGTGGAGCCCATCAACATCGAACTCACCAAATTGTAAAAATAAGGAGAATGCATTCCTCTTCGTGAAACCGAGTCAAGAGAGATACTAGTTCTCTAGTTCCCTGTGGGATCTCTAGTTCCCTGTGGGATCGATCCTTAAGTACTACTCGGTGCATTCCTTGCACTTGAGGAATATTTGAGGCTTTATAAATTGTAAAGCTTAAGCGCATATTGGAGCTTCTCTCGCTAGGGAAGTCAAAATATTGTACATCAATATCCCAACAAAGTTTCATCAGGTATGCTCACACATTAGATCCATACCGTTGTATCCACACTGTTGCATCCATTTCACTGCATCCATGTCGTTATCCAATATAAGACGGACACATCATATATATGGATCTGCTTTGTATCCAGATTCTCCACGCTGAAGAACTTCTTCTCTAACAATAAGTTTTTCATAGATAGTCTCGAAGAAGCTAGCTAGTGTAGAACTAATTTGACTTGGAGAAATTGTTTGGATAAGTTTGCGTGGATTATTCGTAAAACTTAGAAAGGATATGATTTTCAAGGAACGAGTAATCCTTGCATGGTGGTGGACTGAGTTGTCATTTTCGGCTTCGATTAATCACGATATTGAAAGAACAATACGATCTCAGATTCGTAGCTTTGATGTTTGAAACATGGGGATAAGAATTAAGAGAAAAAGAAGCTATTGCATGAGAAAAGTTCATTTTGGATCAAGCCAGAGGAATTGGAGAAGAAGATTACACAAGCGCTGGTTGAATCCATTACTCTTTAAACCAAACCCCTCTCTTATGTGTCTTTGTTTGAAAAACAATCACTTTAATAATCTGGTTGGACACAATTTTGGTGTTCAGGTTACATAACCGGATGTAGCAAGATTCTTTGGCTCATTATGTGCTTAAAAATAAACATTGATAAAGTAATATCGTAGCTAGATTTATTAGACTTTGTTAAACACTCATCGTGAAGCCTGTAATGGTTAAACACTCAGAAAGAAATTGTTAGAACCTGGGCAAAGTGTGATGCTTCGTTTGAGAATTTGTAAAATCAGAGTTCCCTGGAAAAATATCTTAATACTTTTTGATAACCAGAGCTTCATCTAACAAATTATAATTCACGCGACGCTGCATCCATACTGATGGATCCATATATGACCCTCCACCTTATCTATACTATAATCTTTTGTAAAATACTCTATGGTATCTTTGTTGGCTACAGTCTTTCGGAAGTATAAATAACCCTCTGGTTTTCTCTCAAAGACATAGCAATCGCATATCCATACCCTTCGGTTTAATTTTTCTTCTATTAACAACTGAATTAGACAATCATTATAAATTTCACAGCTTGAATTAATCAAGTGACAGAAACCAGAGAAAGACATCAAATTAAAACAGATCATAACACACAATACAACACAAAGTACAGACTAAGACATACAACCCAGTCTCGCATAGTCATTCCATCGAGAGCTCTAATGCTTTGCACTACAAAGTAACATGTCCACGACAACTTATCCGTGAGTAGATCAAGATATGATATCCACGACAACCTATCCACAAAACACATGTCCACGTCCCTGATTTTTGTCGACCCGATTTCAGCCTTGACCACGGTCCATGGAACCCTTTCCACACCTTCTGCAAGTTCTCATCCAAGCCGCTGCACAAAACCTAAAATTCATTCACACAACAATATAAAATCTCATATATTACAAAAGCTACTCACATACAGGTCCTTCGTAACGAAGCTCATTATCAGATCATGTGGGTTTTATGGATAAAATATCAAGCACAATCACATTACAATATCCACATGGACATGATGTTGAGAAACAATTGCTGGAGTCCAGACGTGATGTTGATTAAAGTGGCCATGAACTATTACTTGTAACTTTGTAAGCGGGTAATAAAGAGTTTCAATTACTAAGTGCTTAAAGTTTAAGATCCATGCATCGGTGTCCATTTGTTTCGTAGACCCATATCTTGTCTTCCATGTCGGACTCTGAGACGTTTACGATGGTTGCGAAGGAGTAGATTTGGGTTTTGCAATTCAAGAAGAAAAAGAAAATTGCCACCGAACCAAATCAACATACTCATAAAAAAAAAAATAACCTTTGAACTCACGAATTTGGAGGTTCACCTTCAGATTCTCACTTTGCTTCCCTTGATTCACCAAGAGATTTAACGAAAGAAACTATTTTGAATCATTCTCTTTGAATTTTTTGATTTTTCTTTTGTTTGTATTCTGAATTTTGGATTTTAGATTTGGGTTAATTGGGTTGAAGAATAAAATGGAGAAAAAGAGCGAAGAAGGTGGAGATGAAGAAGAAGGGTTGCTAGAAGAAGAAGGTGGGTTAATTGGTTAATTAGGTTGATGAAGAAGAAGGTGGAGAAGAAGAGTGGCGAAGGTACATATACGAGTTGCTCTTTCTTTGATATGGTGGAGTTGTAGAAGGTTTGCGTAGAGTGAGAGAGATTTTTTTATTACAAAGATTTGAGATGTGTAATCGGTGAGTTTTAGTACAAGAATTTCTTAGCACAAAAGAAAAGGAGGATAGTTTGGTCTTTCCAAGCAGTGAAAGTGCCTTGATTTCTGAAAGTGCTCTTTTCTATAATAAGAGTTTAGAAAAGTGGTTATAGGTGTAAATATTTCGATGTGGTCTAAAACTGTCACATTTAGATGTTCTGGAAGCTCTCATTCCATATTTCACTCTTTAATATATTTTTCGTTTTGATTGGTTAACCGTGAAGTATAATATTTTAGGAGATTAGTTTATCAATAATATTTTACTTGTGGATGTTATAGATGGACTATATTGGTGGATTGTCATCCAAAACATCTGGTCAAATCCCAAATGGACAAAAAAGATCTTTGGTTTAATATATTTTTGGTCCTTCGAAGATAAATTAATGAATTTAGAAGTTTATATAGATTACGTATTTTGGATATGAAGTTAGAACACAATGTATCATGGACAAAGTATGTTAGTCATGTGTGTGGACAAAGTACAGTGGACCGGTTAGCATGGACAACGCACCGTGGACAAAAGGTTGGCAAGGTGATATCTGAATCTCTGTATGTGTTGTCCATTACCAATTGTCCAAATGGTGCAGACCATGAAGTTATTACAGTTGGGGCTGATTGTTTATTGAATTTGAAAGAGATTGATTGTTTTTAGAAGGTTTGAAAATAGATTGATTTAATTTGGATGCGATTGTTCATCATATTTTGTACACCAAAATTTACGAAGGGATTAAATATGGTGGACATGTTTCGATGGAAAAGATATATTGGTAGTCGACATTCAACCTTCCATTGGGGAGTCTGTCAGATGCGAACAAACTAGTTTGTAGTCAGTTGTCCCAATCCAGGTTAAGAAACGGTCCTACAAGAAACTGATAAAGTTACATTAGTGATATAGTTGTTACATATCCATATATATATTCTTATGGACACAATCACATAGATGTCACGGTTGAATAAAAAATCTAGTAAGCAATATGAACACATCTGTATGACCACTACAACTAAGATTGTCTATCTTTGATATATTGCCATGCATCGTCCATTACATATTTGATATTCATTGATAAGTCTTAGCAATACGGATTATTCAGTCCATATTAGAAACTTTGTCCAATGGTAAATGTACACACCATACCCAATGTACATTAAATTTTGTCCATAGAACATGTTTGAGTTCCAACATTCAAACTACTTATTCCCAAAAAAAAAAAAAAACTGATATCCACAAGGATAAGAACTAAAACCAAAAGAACATAAGCTGGACTTTTAATCAGAGAGTAGGAATGGTTGTGGATCCTATGAATTGTTTTATAATCGTCTTTTCTTCATCAATCCCCTTAAACTCTTATGTTGACATTTCTTTCCTCATCCAACATCCATTTGAAGCGCCGTTGACATTTCTTTCCTCATCCAACATCCATTTGAAGCGCCGTTGTTGCTATTCCGGTATTGGCTCACGTGTTTTAACCACCACCTCTGAAACTAAAAAGAAAATCAATCTCAATAGGGTTGTTCCACAAAGAATATAGATTAGGATATTATAAGTGTAGGTCACAATACCGTGGACAACGTAAGATGGACAAAGTATATTTGTATCGTTTTGATTGAAGTAGAGAAGCTTACTTGTAAGAATCATGACTAATTAGTATGGACAAAGAACAGTGGATAAAGAACCATAGACAAAGAATCGTGACAAAGAACTGTGAACAAAGAACTATGGGTGGACAAAGAACGGTATGAGTAAAGTCTCATACAATTTAAAACATATTGATTCTCAAATAATAAAAACAAATGATGGATACAAAGGAGGTTTCAGAAATCAGTTGAGAAGGTTTGAGTGAGTTTTAAAACCTTAGTTTCTTCATTAAGCTATGATGTATTTATCTCATTGTCTCATGAAAATAATGAAACAAAGTGATCACAATAATAATGAAACAACGTGATAACAATTTGGCAATCTCACATCTGATTCCTATCCTTTCCTCATCCAACATCCATTTGAAGGATGCGTGCACATGGTCAAATTCGGATATATGGATACAAATATGTGGATAGTAATCCATCAGTGAAAAAGTGCCATGGATGTGTGCACATGGTCAAATTCGACAAGCGCTATGGATGCGTGCACATGGTCAAATATGCAAGGACAGTGGACACAATTGCTTGTGCATAAGTTATGGACAATAAGCAGAAAAGTTTACCTTCCATGTCGGAGTGTGCTCTAGCTTTGGAGTAACACAGATTGACTCTGATTGTAAGGATTTGGCCCAAATTAATTAACGCCGGAGATGTCGGGTTCCTCAGACAGAGCATTAGAGCATCTCCATTGGTGAAAGACTTAAAATAATCTCTTAACAATTTAATAGTAATATATTTTTTAGATAGTTTAATTGTATGATTATATTTTAAATTATAAAAGAAATTTAAATCAATTACGTGATGACATGTGTATTTTAGGTCTCTCAATGGTATCTCAAATTCTCTCAAATGAGAGACTCTCTCCATTCTCTCTTTTCCTTCCTTCTAATTTTTTTTTTTTTAATATGAGAGACTCTCTTAGAGACTTCCAATGGAGATGCTGTTACAATGGTTTAGATTTTTTAAGGATTACGGCTAGGGTAGCTTTGCATTGCACAAAAAAGCTTTTTGAAAAACTTGAGTTTGCTATTTTTGGTTTTTTTATTGATTTATCAAAATGATGTCTGAAAAACAAACACTTGATGACAACTCTATTTTAAACTAAAACAAGACTTGGGAATACCCTAAGACAAAAAAAAAAAAGACGAAAAATATCTAATAATTCGTTGAATGAACACAACAGTTGTGTTCGACACACAAATCCCAAACAATAACCCAAATAGAAGCTTGCAAGCACGAAGATGCGCTGAACCACAATATATTGTCAAAGCCTAGAGACTAAAGGATCGAGTGACGCATCACAATTTCTTGTCAAATCCTACAAGTCACAAGATCGAGTGACGCATGAAACGGAACTAATATTACATACTGTGGTTTCGGGTCTGAAAGAATTACGAGCTTCGCCCTAGAACCTTCTGGTAATAAAAAAAAAGATGTTTTTTTCTCGGTTCATTATCCATTCTCCCATCAGGGAGATATTCATCGTCGCCTTCAGACACTTGTGTGATCCAGACTCATAAAGACCCTAGCCGTTTCTTCTTGTATCGTCTTCATGATCTAAATTCATATCGCCATAACTGCTTAAACAGAAGAATGATACCTTTTTAGAAACATTTATTAACCCAAGAAGTATGGAATCCAAGAAATGGAATAAATTAAAATTGTCAGAATGATACCTTTCTGTTGTCCTCACGATTATAACCGTACTCAGACGCTTGACTCATTGTCAAGTCCTCCGACACTACCATTAAAGATTTTATCGCCGTCTTCATAAAATTGTTCTGACCTAAATTCATAGCTGCTTATGCTTACGTCGAATTTGTTCGTGAAGATCTCGACACCACATTTGGTAATGTCGACATCATTGGACGAGGTGTTGAATTCGAACGATATCTTGTTGTCCTTTTCAAGCCATCCGTCTTCTTTCTCTAACGTTATAGCGTAGCACATAAATAGATGTTCCTTTCGGATCGTAGAGACATCATGATATTTGACCTTCCGAATGGGGCAACCGTTTATGCTTATTTCACATAATATTAATAAGCAATGATCATCCATCTGCTGATTACTGGAAACCACCGCGCAAAATTCACCATCTTGCTGATTACGAGAAACCACCGCGCAATAACTAAATTCTTTGCAATCTGAACGGATGGTCAAAGAATTTCCTATAGCTATGTGACTGAACTCTGCAGGCATTTGACTTCCGGGTAAACATGCCTCAAATGGTTGCTCGGTAATTATTCTCCGTGCTTCTCGACCCAATTTGAAGCAATTGACGAAATAGAGTCCAACAATTGGAGAGTCAAAAGGAAATAGAGTCTCCAATGATTCACAAGTGTCTACTCGTAGTATTCTGAGCGAGGCAGGGAGCTCTGGCAGTGATGCAAGTTTTGGACAGCCATATATATAAAACTGTTTTAACCCATAAAGATATTTGATCCAATCTGGAATTTTCTCAATATCTGCGCCACTTCGCTTGCCTGTAAACTTTTCTCCGGTATTGGTGTTGATACTGCCATATAAACGGAGAATCTCAAGGCGAGCCGAAAGATGAAATGAATCAGGCATTTCCGCTAACATTGTATCTGAGATTGCGAGTTCTGTGATGTTCTTGGAAATATTTGGAATGTATCGCAATTGCCAGCATCCCGACATGTAGACATCATTAAGAGATGCCAAGTTTAAGTGAGACGGTACAACTTGTAGCTTTTCACAGAATTCCATCTCCAATCGCTCTAGTTTATGAAGAGTCGCAATAGATGGTGGAAGCTCTACCAAACTCTCGCAATAACTCAAATCCAACATTTCGAGCTTTGTAGCTTTTGAAAGATTCGGGCATTGTTTCAAATATCTGGACCGGTGCAAATCCATCTTCTTGAGATTTGGAAGGGCCTGAATGTAAAACGATACAGAGGAATACCATCAAAACATGCTGAGATATTTACTAAAAATAAATCTCCCATCTCACATAATGTTGTATGTGATCCATACTTTAAAACATAATCTCGAAAAAATCATTTAATATTATTGTTACATTTCATTTTAAAATAACTTATTATTTAATAACTTCAATAGCAATAAAAAATATCAAAAATCGCAAAAAATAAAGTGCATATATATAAATCGTGTGACTTTTCACTTAATTTTGTTTATGTTCCATGATCAATTATATATTTTTAAGAATTTTTATTTTCTTAATGCCCCTAATTATCTTTGTAAAAGTTAAATATTTTTTTCGTAAGTTTATGTGATAGTTGAATATTGTAGTTTTATCAAGTGGTGATTAATTATAGTTATACCAAGTAATTTAAACAATTTTAAACAATGTAATACAAGAACGACCTAGTATCATTTGGGTTAATATTATAAACAAATAACTTTATCTTCAAAAATATGGGTAACTTTTACTTTACTTATTATAATATGGATGACACAATATCAAATACATTAACCAAAAGTTTAATAAACTTTATTCATACATTTATACTATCACGTCGAACACATAACACACAATGCCATGAAGTATTTTTTGAAATAAGGTAAGGTTAGAGCATGTGCAATGGTAGAACCTCTCATGAGGTTCTTATCAATTTTTTATTATAAATTTTATCTAAGAACCCCACATCTTCATTAATTTGTTTTGTCTCCTCCAATGGTAAAACTTTTGATGAGGTTCTTAATAAAAAAAAAATTATGAAAATTATTTTATTTTAGGAAGAGTTTATTTTCTTGAATAAAACATAAAAATATATTAAACATAGAATTTTTTTAAAAAAAAAGATAAAAATAGAATTTTTTTTTAAAGTTAAAGTTAAGAAAAAGTAAAAAACAAAGTAAAAAAAAAAGTCCGGCGAATTATACATCGACACGTGGCACTAAGAACTCAGTAAAAACCAGCTCTTAAAGTTCTTAATTAATAACCAATTCTTAGTAAAAAAATTATTTTTCATTTAATTTTATTTCTTTTGCATTAAGAAACCCACTAAGAACCCTTCATTGTTCATGCTCTTAATGTTCATAATAAACTAGTCAACGAAGAGAATAAAAAATTAAATTAAACTAAACAAAAATAATACTATATAATATTTTAAGATTTTTTACAAAAAATATCATATATAGCATTTCCCTGATTTGTGAAGATACTTTTTTTCGTAAGTTTATGTGATAATTGAGTATAGTAGTTGTATCAAGTGGTTATAAACTATACTTATACCAAGTAATTTAAACAATTTTAAACAACGTAATACAAGAACAACCTAGTACAATTTGGGACAACTTTTTTTTTTGTTAAATAATTTGGGACTATTTAATACAAACTGATAAACCTGAACCTTAGTAATATAAGTGTAAGGAAATAAATCAGTTGTACGCGATGTTTTCTTTTAATTATACCACAATTATATTATTTATTTACATGTAGTTGTACTAGTTGCACAATTATTTATTGTATGAAATTCAGTATTATGTTTTCTGAAAACTAGTAGTATATAATTTTTCCAAATTAAATCTTAATTGGGTTATGCTACAACTAATTTTTAAATTTGACTATATTTATACATATTTTCGAGAGGAATACCTTAAAATAGCACCACATAGAGTTTGATGAAGAAACATGGCATCAACTCTAAAAAAACCTCATATATAGCATTTCCTTGAATTGTGAAGATATTTTTATCCTTATGTAATTTTCAAAAACAAAATATATATATAATTTTAAAAAAAATTCCGAAAGTTGTATGTCAAAAATAACTTTTCCCAAAAGTTTTTGAAATTTTTGGTAGAATTTAACCATTTTTAGGAAAGAGTTCCTAAAATTTTATAAACATGTTTAGAAATAATTTTTTTAAAAATACCACTTTTATGATATCACTTTTCAAAAGTACAATTGTTTTTTTCTATTTTCAAAAATACCACTTTTATAAATGCTTATAAAATTGGTTTATAAAGATTCAAATTTATAAGGATTTAATACAGTTGTATAAGGTAAAATAAAGAATATAGTAAGATTTTATAGGTTTATAACATGTTTTCTATATAAAGCATGTTTATAAAATAGTACTTTTGAAAATGAACAGCAAACAATAGTAAAAAGTGGTATCATAAAAGTTGTACTTTTGAAATTTTTCTTTTATAAATAGTTTTGAAATTTTAAAAAATAATTTAAATATTTATAATGGTGATTATAAATATGTTGGAATTGTTTACTAAATATTTAATAAATATTTGAAGATGTAAGAAATATATATACGAACCTGGATTCCATCCCAAAGCTTCTCGAGGTTGTTCTGCCTCAAATTGAGTTCCACAAGATATTATGGTCTAAATGTAGGAGGAAGGCACTTTCCAAGGTATACCTCCCAATGTAACAACCTTAGACGATGTGGAAAAAACATGTCTTCGGGTACATGCACTCTAACATTTGTATCAAGTTTTGTCTTGTAGATGCTGAGAAATCGAAGATTACGTATATTTTTAAAAGCTCTTGCGTTTATATGCACACCGTTTGGAATTGTTGATATATCAAAAGATATACCAATCACACTTCTATAATCCTAAAAAAAATTCAAAAACAAAAATTGTGAGCACAATAGATCTTTACCAAATGACTTGGTTTAACGGATACATTAGAGAAAAAAAAGAAGAACTTACATATTCATTTTCGAGGACATCGCGAATTTCATCACTATCAATTAGGATTTGGCGTTTCCCATGATCTTGTCTTTGAACCGCTTCTCTACCCACTTGTTGTAGTAACTTGTGCATCACTATAATTCCTTCAGTTGATATTTGTATGAGAGATTTATACTCTAGGGTTTCCAACCCGAGTCTAACATTCAAGTTATTTTCAGCCAGCATTTCTTTTACATGAGCATCATCTTTGTAGTTGAAGAAGAACGCAATGAAGAGAAATAGCAATTGATTTTTCTCATGTAAACTGTCGTATCCGACTCTGAGTACTCTCTCGATATCTGGATCAACTGGATCAAGGCTAATTTCTAGCCTACCCAATATATCTTCCCAGTCATCTTCTGTTTTCTTGCATAAATATGAACCCATGACGCGGAGACCCAGTGGAAGTTTGCTGCAAAGTTTTGTTACTCTTTCGATAAATTTTTCAAAACCATCTGGTCTTGAGCTCTGTTTAAAAGCATATCTACAAAAGATCTTACGAGCTTCTTCTTCAGTTGGAAAACCCACATGGTATGTATTATTGATATCATGTTTCTTTAAAAGCTCTTGATCTTCTGTGATTACAATAATCCTGCTTCCAAAACCAAACCACTTAGTTTCATTAGCCAAAGCTTCTAGTTGCTTCAGATCGTCCACATCATCAAGAATGATAAGAACTTTTTGGTCATGTAACCTTTCCTGTATAGCACGTAAATGGTTTATTTTCATAACTTTTTGCTTTAAAATCTTTGAAAGAAGTTGCTTTTGTAGACACAGCTTCGATCCATACTCGTCAAAACCACTATTAGAGCTTCCCCTAAGATTCTCCATAAAACAAGTTAGCTGGAATCTGCTAGAGAGCTGGCTATGTAAAGCCCTTGCAATGGTAGTTTTACCAATGCCTGCAGGGCCACATATTCCAACAATCATAGCTCCATCTTCTTTATCTAAATCTAACAAAGAATGCATCTTTTTCAAGTGTGCTTCAATACCCGCCATGTCTTCAAAATCCCAAGAGACTGTAGCGTCAAGTTTGTTTGAGACATCTCTTGCAATTTTTTCAATCATCTTCGATTCATTATCCCTAACAATAGAGAAAAATTATCGTGTTTATCAGATAGTCATGTGAATATGCTTTGTAGATTCTATTGGGAGATATTTTATAGTCACAAAAATCCAATCAAGAAGATTTATATATCTCTCGGGAAGATCTGGATATATCTTTGGGAGAATTAGCCTATTAGCTAAAACCAGTTCCAAAATTAATGAAGGAACTAACCATTTTATAGACGTGAAGACTATAAACTACTCTTCCATATGTTTCCATTTCATTTCTTATTTTTACTGTGAGTCATTCTATTATGTTTTTCTACAGGGGTATTATTTGTTTGTGTATTATAGTGAATTTGGAAATCTATATAAGATTTAATTTGGAAATGTATTTTAGTGAATTTTAAAATTATAGAACCAGTAGCCCTAATCTAAGAGCAGCATCTCGCACCATATTTTAAATTTGATGTCAAATTTCAATTTAGAATAAAATCTGCTCGAATCCTATTTTATTTTTAATTTTAAAATAGAATAATGATATTTTGTTTCTAAATGTGAAATCATCCCCTTCAAATTTTAAATAATTTTATTTTAAAATTTATAAATAATTATTTTGATGATGAATTTTTTTAGTGATAATTATAAATATTAAAACACTATAATCTTTAAAATTAAAATACAAATAACATATAATTCATAGAAAATATAATAACATAAACCATAAAAAATAATTTTTTAAAAAAAGTACTGAAATTAAAAATAACATAAAATAAAATCTACTTTGTTTTATCATTTTATGTAATGTAATGTGTTTTTCTGTATATTATAATAGTTAAAAAAATTAAAAAATATCAAAATTCATAGAAGTTTTGAAAGAAATTAAATTAGGGTGAATTTGTTGTATAACCATTAAAAAACTGAAATTTATAAACTAAGCAGAATACTTATGCAGACATTGCACATCGAGGACATATAGCTGAGTTGCTAATATGTCTATGGTATAAGATATTATATGTAGGAAGGGCATATGACAATAATCTCCAAAGGAAATGTTTAAGTTTTGGAGTTGTATTGAAACGCCATATAGAAGCTTTGAGTTGTGAATTCACAAGGGTGTGTAAAATTGGAACCGTGTCTGGTAGATGTGTTACTAACCAATACGCAGAATTGACCGAGTATATACCGGATTTGTTGTAGTGCCAACCAAGATAATCAACTTTTGCCTTGTTACAGAGTCGTTGACTTAAGATAATATCTGCACTTCTTGTACCACAAGCTGTCTCAATGTTGTTTCATTCCAGCAAGTTCTTGTAATATTGATCCAATCTGAAACCATACAATGATGGGGTTGAGGTTGTAGTGGCATGGGGGGTCGAGGTGGGTGTACTGGTAGCCATGGATCTAGCCACGCGTTCACTGTAGATCCATCCCAAATAACAACTCGCAAACCTTTTTCAGAATAACTTTTTTGCCACCTGGGGAGAGAAATTTCTTATGCCAACCTTGTGTTCTGTTCTGCACTTTTCCAACTATATACTCAAACATCTCGACCTTTTTACTTTCAAACTGTTCTGGCAAACCTAGATATTTCCCCCCCTCCTCCTTCATTATGAATTCCTAGTATCCTTCTCATCCGTGTTTTCACATTCAGATTGACTCGACTATCAAAAGTGATTGCTGATTTCCATAAATTCACTGCTTGTCCTGAAGCCGCTTCATATATGGAGAGTACACGCTTGATTGCCTTACATGATTTATCATTAGCCAAACTGAAAAAGAGAAAATCATCTGCAAACATTAAATGATTTACTGCAGGGCTTGCGTTGCTTATTTTGATGTCCTGAATTTGTCTCTCTTCTCCAGCCTTCTGCATCAAATTTGAAAGAACTTTTGCACAAAGTATAAATAAATAAGGAGATAGAGGATATCCTTGTCTGATTCCTCTGCTTGGATGTATATTACCTCGAGGTACCCCATTAATGAGGACGGAAAAGGACACTGTTTTCACACATTTCATGATCCAGGTAACCCAATGAGCTGCAAAACCAATTCTTAACATTGTTTCTTCCAGAAATCCCCACTCTAACCGATCGTAAGCTTTTGTGATATTTGTCTTAAGAGCCATATAAGACTTAGATTGTCGCTTTCGAACTTTAAGAGCATGATATACCTCATGAGCGATGAGGATATTATCCGTTATCATTCGACCTGGTACAAACGCAGCTTGATTTTCAGTGACAATACTTGACAGATGCTCCTTTAGCCGATTTACCAAAATCTTTGATATGATTTTGTAATTGACATTGCATAAGGCTATAGGTCGGAAATCAGCCATTGTCATAGGTGGTGACGTTTTTGGTATCAAACAAAGATTTGTATGGTTGTGTTGATCGTCAAAGGCATCCTCCTCGAAAAACAATTTCACTTCTTTTATGACCGAGTCGCCTATATCCTCCCAAATTTTTTGATAGAATGCTCCCGAAAAACCATCTGGTCCAGGTGTCTTGTGAGCTCCAATGGAGAATACTGCTTGTGTTATCTCTTATGTAGAAACTGGTTTTGTGAGATCGTTATTAATCTCCTCTGTAACCCGTCTTTGAAAACCATTGAAAACTTCTAGTAGAACTTCAGGAGTGGTGTTCTGAGATGTAAATAGCGTGGTGAAATGTTTTTCTGCAGTTTCACCTATCTGAGTATCCCCTTTTTGGATAGAGCCGATATCATCTACTATCGTAGTCAATCTGTTGATAGTTCTTCTTGTCCTAGTTGCTGAATGGTAGAACTTGGTGTTTTTATCTTCCACTGTCAACCAATTATTACGACTCTTTCTCTTCCAGAAGACCTCTTCATCTATATATGCTTGATTTAGTTGCGTCTTTAGTCTCCTTCTTTCAGCAGTACTACTTTGTCGTGAAGAGGTAGCTTGGTCTAGTTGGTGACGTAGCAGAACAATTCTTTCTCTAGCATTGTAAACATTCCTCTTTTTCCAGCAGAGATATGTTGTCTGCACGTTTTTAACCTTGAGATGATTGGTACTTGTCTATGTGCTTGGTCTTGCTTCCATCCACTAATTACTGATTCTCTAAATCATTCCAATTCTGTTAGTCAATTATCATACATGAATCTACCTCTCCTTTCTTCAAATGTTTCATCAATAAAGGTGATTAGAGGCCGATGATCTTATACCTCAAACTACAGGAAGTGTGTTTCCGATTATGGAAACTTTTCATGCCATAATGTATTACCCATCGTTCTATCTAAGCAGCACATAACGTAATGATCTCCGCGTTGTCCCGCCCATGAGAACCGATTGCCAATAGCTTTGACATCTGTGAAGTTACAATTTTGTACCATTCTTCTGAAGTCAGAGAATGTATATTCTGGTCTTGTACAGCCTCCATCCTTTTCATCGTTGCTTAATAGTTCATTAAAATCCCCCATAATGAACCACGGATCATTTCTATTTGTGGCTATTCGTTCTAACCGTTCCCATAGATTGTTACGAAAGCTTGGATTTGGATGTCCATACACGAAAGACAAATAGAAACCATTTCCATTACTTTGAACATAACAATTTACAAGGTTGGAGGATTGAAAATAAACTGAAATAGCAACAGACGGCTTTGAAAAGATAGCAAGACCACCACTTAAACCTATTGAAGGAACCGAAACATAATTAGGGAAGCCTAAATCGCAAGCCAAATCGCAGATAGAATCATTACGCAGCTTTGTCTCGGAAAGGCATATAATGTCCAAGAGATATTTCCGATCTATCTCTTTTAGGCGTCGAACTGTCAAGTCATTGCCTATACCTTGACAATTCCAACAGGCTGCCATCATGGTGGAAGAGGTGGTTCAGGGCCCACTGTGCCTCCTAGGTTCTCTTGATCCTCTTTATCTCCATCCTTACTATTGCCTTCTCCTCTCTCTATTCGCTTTGCAAAAAACTGAGTAGCATCACCTGCAGTCGCCACAAATTTCCTCTTTGACCATTTCTTGCGCTTTTTCATGTAGAATTGAGATTTTGGTTCAGGATTGAGATGCCTTTCCAGTTCGTACTCATCATTCAACTCCATTGATCGGAAAGAAAGACTACAATTTCTCCCGCTTCCAAGCCATTCATCTCGATTTTCCTCATTCCCCTCAATGTCCTCTACATAATCAGATTCTTCGGCTTCAGTAAGGTGATCTTCCTGTTGTGGTGCTTGTTCATCATCATGTTGTATCTCAATCGCACGTTCCTCTTGTTCCATAGCACCATCTTGAATTGGATCCTCTAGTGTAACAATGGGAACATCATCGTTTTCTGGGGAACCCTTTTGTTGGTGTGGTTGATCATTGTCATCCTCATCTCCATCCGAGAAATGTCCATGATCCCCGTTTTGAATGAGACAGCGTCTTGAATCATGTGTGATCATGCCGCAGACTTCACAGAAACCTCTCAATCGTTCATAACGAAGACGCAGGAGAGTGTTTACGCCTGGATAGAACTGAAAATTTCTTTGAAATCGGAGAGGTCGTGTAACTCCCAATTCACACGAACTCTCAGATACTCTGCTATGGCCGCTGCTTCAGCGTTGAAATCCACATCCATGAGATTCGCAAGGGTACGACCGATATATGCTACGACATCTTGATGCACGAATTGGAGTGGGACTCCACGGATTTGGACCCAAAAGGGGATGTAATTGAGCATTGTTGGATCCATTTGTGGAGTCCATCGTTGGAGGATTAGCATTCGATCCGCAAACGCCCATGGTCCCCGGCGTAGCACATTCTCCATCGCCTCTTCAGTCTGGAAAAGGAATTGGAAACAACCCCCTTCCATGATGCGTCCATGAACAACCCCAGCCAAACTCCAAGAGCGTGGGAGCGCTGCAATGATGGATCGAAGGTTTTCACGGCTTGGAACTGTTGGACGGCCGATAAGAACAAATCGATTTTCTGACGCAGCTAGTTCGAGGACTTCAAATGGGAGTGGAATTGGAGCATCATCGGCACCCAAATCAATATTCTGCAATGCTCTTCGAAGATTCGACTCCATTTTGACAGATATTTCCAGAAAAATCTTTATAAAAGGAATAACTTTTTGAACAAGTAGAAACGATATGATTGTGAATCTCTCTGTTTCCAGATTTATATACTTGTTGTAACTCCGACGAAACCCATCATAAAGTGCATCACGTTGTTTAGACTGCAACGTGGGGATGTGCTCCGGAGCATGGGAGATAACTGTGGAGTCATGTGTAACACCCTAGTCCCGCGATATGGGCCTGTTTATTAATCATATTTAGGAGATTGCAAATTCAAGCCTGTTTACCAAGTTAAGCCCATTTTAGAAAATCCTAACTCTATTTGTTGGAATTGTCGGGAAACAAAAGAGGAGAAAAGAAGAGGAGGATTTGGTAGCGTAGAAAAGGAAAAGAGGAGTTAGAAAAAGAAGAAAAAGAGAGAGGTAAAGAAGAAGAGATCGTGAGATGATAAAGGAAAAAGTAAATAAAGAGGAAGGCATAAGAAGAGAAGAAGAGAATATCAAAACGTGGAGAAGAAAGGAAGAAGGAGATGGAGAAGATGAAGTCGTGAGAAGGGGGCGGAGGCCGAGACGTGATGGAAGAGTCGTCATGGTATCATCACCACCGTGAGGGAAAGTCAATAGAAAAGGAAGATCTGGATCGTGGCAGTAAATAGAAGAAGAAACGAATCAGATCAGAGCAGATCCGAATGTCAAAAGCAGAGTTCAAGCAAAACAGATTGGAGAAGAAGGCAGTGTGGATGAGGCGACTTCGGAGGTTCGTCGGTGGCAGAGGAAAAATAGATTAAGTAAAACGAAAGTACCAGCGTGATTACCATCAACCCAAGGTTACAGTGGAGGAAGATGGGAACCCTAGTTCCACCGGAGATGCAGTTTGGAGGCTTTGCTTTCTAGTCAAGAAACAGCTGAGAAACCTGCAATATGCGACAGTGAAAAGTAGTGTGCGAGATCGAGTTTTGTAAAGCGGATTCCAGATCAACCAGAACAATTCAGAGCTCAATCAAGGTATCCATGCAAAGATACTGCTTTATAGAATCTTCAGGAAATGACGGTTCATCAATCTGAATAATATATCATCCGGAAATTGGTTCGCAAATTAGCAAAAATCATGCAAGTCTGAGATTTTCAGGAAAAACAGTTGCGCTACAGCTTTTTCAAAGGAACTTTTGAGGGTTAAATGATGTCTGATTAAGATGAAATTTCGTGGAAAGCATGATGATATATCTATCTTCATATTCAGCGGTGGGATTTAGAAGTTAACGGTTAGTTTGATACTTATGCATGTCTTTATGAAGCTAGTTGTTGTAGTTTAAAACAGTTGGATATGTCTGGCGAGTTTTAATGTTTGGTTGGGCAACTGAGCTCGGCTTGAGCTGAAACTTGGTAAGAGTATCCTTGACCCGTGGAACTAGCTCTAGGTTGAAGGAGAACCGATTTAAGTATCATGAGCTTGGAGAAACGTGTTGTTAAAGTGAAGATAGAGAATCTATCCAAAGAAGAAGAAAGGAGGAATTGAGTTATGTCTTCGACATCAAGTGGCAAAGGTGAGGGTTGGGATTTTTGCAGGCATAGTTCACATTTATATTGTTATATTATATGACCCATGACATGTAAGCTTAGATCTGATTGCTAGATTTAGGTTCTATGATGGCATGCATTTTTAGGCCTAGTTTAGGATGTAAGATAAGTATTACGATAGGATATGATATGACATGTTTTGATGATATGTGATGATAGCATGTAGGATTATTGATGATAGCATGTAGGATGATTGGTATGATGTTATGAGATATGAGACACGATATGAGGCACGATATGATTATGATTGTCTGACGAGCCCGGGATGGGAGTGTATGAGCCAAGGCCAGCCTCCAAAGCATGGGGTTATAAGATTATCACGAGGATAGTGCCGTCTACGGGACGTATTAACCTAAATTTTATGTGGACGTCTTGTTTTATGGGCAAGAGGATTGATATGTGTTATAGCTTGATAAGAAATCATGCTATATCTTTGCTAGTGTCTAGGTTTATGTATTTCGATGAGTAGGATATAATCGTAGAAATGTTAAGTATGTTTCAGTGGGCAGAGATGATCTCCCTCATTGAGTAATTCATTACTCACCCCCTTTTTTCCTTTTTCAGTGTGCAGGTGCGTTAAGTTTAGGGCGCGAGACTAATGGTTCAATGGGAAAAGTTTTCAGAAAAGAGATTTTTAAAAAGTACTAGATGTCTCGACTAACTTAGATGAGTCGGGGCGTCACATCATGTCCAACAATTCTGGTGAAAACCGTCACCACTCTGGTGAGAAAGTGCTGAAAAATAACTGTTTAAAAATCGATTTTTTAGTCGCCCCTCTTAGCATCTTATTTTTTATTTTTATTTTTTTCAAGGAAAATGCGCTGTGAAAATTAAGGGTGTATAAATATATTTGGGCCTAGGTAAGTTATTTGAGTTTTGAGGGTATTTAAATATATTTGGGTATAAATTATGTTGTTATTTGGTTACATGGTTACATTTTCGGATCTAATCGGGTAAAAAAAATTGAACCGAACAAAATTATTGGAGAACTGGGTTTTTCGTTTTTCGTGTTTTA
This sequence comes from Alliaria petiolata, assembly GCA_020283515.1. Classification (NCBI taxonomy): domain Eukaryota; kingdom Viridiplantae; phylum Streptophyta; class Magnoliopsida; order Brassicales; family Brassicaceae; genus Alliaria; species Alliaria petiolata. The sequence goes on from JAHZTW010000001.1 coordinate 51,666,542, forward strand.
AACGGTTCTGAGAATTAAAAATCGAACCGACTCCGAACCGTAGGAACCGACTCCGAACCGGTAGGAACCGAACCGAATCCGATTCGAAATCCTTTCGGTACCTATATGGGTATAAAATCTTCTATATACGAAAGAACCGGAACCGACCCGAATACCCAGGCCTAGTTCTCAGGTATTTCGGGTACATGTTCGATTCTTAGATATTACCCAAACCAAACCGATACCATTCTGGTATTTGTCAAGAATTAAACCCGATCCAAACCAATTTTTTGGGTCGATTTTGGTACCAAAAATATGCCAAAGACTAAGAAAAATTCAAATATTTCATCAATTATGAAAAAATATGCTATCAAAAAAAAAATCGTAGTCACGTTCTTAATTTATGTTGCTTTCTTTGTCATTCCCCTCAATTTCTCTATATCTTTCGAAAAATAGCTACAATCTACGAATCCGATAATAAATCTACAAGGAAAGTCTTCCGCTTTATGGTTAATTCTACGGAAAAAAAACAAATATGCCATCAATAACCATAAATTTACCATTCATAGTAAAAGTCTACCACTCTAAAATATCTCAACACGACCCTGGAAAAAGTCTACCAAATAAATCTGCCATTTAATAAACCTACCAATGTAAAATAAGTCTGTCAATTATTTAGTAAGTCTACCATCAAAAGACAGTAGGTTTTTCTAATTCGTAGAGTTCAACTGGTGACCATGGGAATGAAGAGGAATTCATTCCTTAAAAAATCTACCATTTATTAGTAATATTTGTTACTTATCATTTCTTTCTCATTTCTTATTATATAAGGAATTATAGAACAAAATGATTCCTTGTAAAATTTGGGAAAGAACAAAAAATTTATATTTATTTCCTTATATGTATTTCATTTTTATTCATTTTTTTTATTTTGTTCATTTCATTCTTTTCCTTTTCATTTTTATTATTTTTTAGTGATCACCAGTCAGAGCCGTAGATTTATTATTGTGTAAAATAACAATAAAATTTTGGAATTACATTTTTGTCAAGGAAATAATAGTAAAATAGAATTTGAAAACTTTTCAATACTATTTAAATAATTTCTAAAGATTAGCAGTCTATTGTAGCTAAAAACCCATATCTTTTTGTAAGCTTTATTAGTTAGCAAAATATTGTGTGTGGGTGTATATAATCACATGATTCTTTTGTTAATAAAGTAAAGCATATGAAAATTCAGAAAGAAAATTTCACTAATCTGTTTAAGAAAGAAAAATCCCAAATTAGTTCAACGAAAGCAAACAAACCAGTTTAGGAAGTGTTCTCCCGCAATCTTGCCCACATCGTCCAAAGCTTTGCTCCATTTTTGCCTCTTCTCTTCCTCCTTTTTACGATCACAAGTTTTATTGAACGCGATCCCAAAATCTCCGGTCTGGTTTCGCACATCAGATGGATCTACTCCGCAAAAGACCGTCAGCACTATTTGTCCGATATCTTCCTTGCACTTCAAAATCTCCAACAGCTCATCCAATCACCAGCTGGAAGAAGCATAATTATTCGAGAGCACCACGATCGAGATCCTCGATTCACTAATCGCTTGCGTGAGTGCAGGGCCAATGGTTTCGCCTCTCTCGATCTTTTGATCATTGAACATCGTAATCCCTTTTTCGTTAAACTGGTTTCGTAAATGACTCAGAAACGTTTTACGGACGTCTGGACCGTGGAAGCTTGCAAAGACGCGGTATCTCCAGGTGCGCAGCGAAGAAGAAGCCATGAGAGACACTAGGGAGAAAAGTTCAAGATGAGATATAGAAAAATGCCTTTGGATGAGCCATATATTCAGTAATCACCGTTGACTTTTCAGGAAGAGATGAAAGTTTCTTGGCTTTTTCAGTCCTTCAGTTTTTGGCATAAAGAAAATTCAACATGCAAATTTATAAGTAGAGACTAGAGAACCCTATACGGATCGGTTCCACTAGTATCCAAACTAAATAATAACATTAAAACAAATTATTATTATTCACGATGGAAGAAACAGTCTTTCAACTCACTTTAGCAAAAAAAAAAAAAAAAAAAAAAAAAATCTTTCAACTCTCAACTGCTTAAAACATTTTTCAAATCTTGTGTTAACTATCAAAAGATAGGTAGAATTTAGCAGATAATAATGCAAATCGCAATATATAAAGTAAAATTAATGTAAAAACTTTTAAAAATAATGCTAGACAGCCGAAACTGTGCTTATGCTGTTAGCCAAAAGCCATTTGACTCACCTAAAATAATATTAAACTTTTGGAGTTCGCAAATCTCAAAAACTAGTTTTAGTGTAGTTATTAATGTATATATTTTGTTTTGAGTTTTTTTCTTAGTTCAAGTCTTGTTGTTGAAGAAAAGTGTTATTTTTAATTAGTTTTATTAGTTACTAAAATTCAATAGATCTAATTGTTTGTTTTAGAGCCATTAACATTCAATCCATGATTTTGACATTCTTTTTCTATATGCAGTAAACTCATCAATAGTTTAGTATCATTTATTATAGAAATTTGATGAAAAACTTGCGTATAAAAAAATTATGTTATAGATTTTTAAAAATAGTTTTAGGTTTTATCTATCATTATTATTTTTTTAAATTAATATTCTTTATTGTTTAAATTTAAATTATGTAAACTTAACTCCACTCGTTTGGATCTGTAAACCGTTTTACGAGTTGAGATTGTCGACGAAAAAAAAAAAAGATATACTCCCTCTGTTTCTTAAAGAAAAACTTTTTAGAAAAAAAAATTGTTTCAAGATAGCAGTTTTAGGTACACTTTTTATGAGTTAATAATGATAAATTGTAAATTTCAATAAAAGTTATTGAATTTATTGAATTGCTATTGGTTTAAATTTATAGAAAATTGTTAATCACAGAAAATAATACATTTATTATCAAGTTTTAATGTGTTTTCTTAATATGTGTAAAAATCCTAAAAAGACTTTCTTTAAGAAACAGAGGGAGTACATTTACATAAAAAAGTTTTTAAACTCGCCTCAACCTCTTAAAAGTCTTTGCACGGCAGTTTACTTAGTTAGTGTGCGACTATGTGAGCACCAGTCCGGTCCAAAGCTACAATGGACCCTGGACAAAAAAAAATTGAAAAAACCCTATTTTATATGTATTTTCATATGTTATTAATAAAAATAATTATATTTTTTATATTTGGGTCCTTAAAAATAAAGAAAATTTATGTAAAAATAAGTGGACCCTGTGCATTTGCACCTTAGACACATACCCAGGAACAAAATAAGCAAAGAATCAATGAAGTAAACAGATAAATCAAAGAAGTAGAGCTGTAGAGGTAAACAATGCAGTAAACATAGGAACTAAAAAGCAAACAAATAAGCAATGCACTAAACAAAGGAATCAAAGAAGCATAGAAACAAGTTAAGCAAAGTAACAATGAACTAAACAGCGAAATCAAAGAAGCCGACCAAAAAGCAAAGAAACAAGCAGAGAAACAAGTTAAGCAAAAAATCAATGAACTAAACCGCAAAATCAAAGAAGCAGAGGCAACCAGTGCAGTAAACAGAGAAATCATAGAAGCAATCAATGTATTATAGTGGCATACAAATGAAGGGTATCAGACATGAAATAATTTTAACTATCCCTCGATATCGAAATTATGAAAAACGAATAGTCCTATATGTATTAGAGAATGTTTTGAGATTAATAAAATGGCAAGTTACTCAGTGATTTGCAGAGGTAGCGTGTGTCATTCAGAGATGCAGTTTCCACTTTCTGGCATTGTTCATTGGCCAGAAAATGAATGATAAAGAAGGCATGCACACTCATAATCCTCCTCTGTTATCTATGGATTTAAAACAATTTTTAAACTGCTACACCTATATCGATTTGGTCTATGTAACGTTGTAAACAAGTGGTCGCCACTTTGCTGGGCCAATACATCACCAGGTGGAGGAGCATATCTGCTACTGTTTTCACCTAAAAGTATAAGATTGATCAGTTCTGATTGCTACGCCTTAAGTAGAACAAATGTCTGATAATATAGCATCAAAGGTAGGTATCAATAAATAAAATCAGAAACTTGAAGATGTAGCTCTCTAGTGGTTGTCCCTCAAACAGTTTAGGGTTTCATTTGCGATGGACCTCCTGCACATAAGCGTATAACATTGAGAACATATCAAAACCTTAAAATTTCCAATATAATTTCAAAACCATCAAATTTGTGTCTTGCTCCGGTTCTTTGCCTTTTTCTGTAACCTTGTATGTCTTTTTTTTTCCAGAGCCATGGTTTGTAGAGGTTTGGCGCGGTTTCTCCAATAGTTCTCGCTCTCTGGCACTGTTACAGTGTCCAGAAAATGAAGATAAACTTAAGAAACCTATTTGGTTCGATTGGCCCTAACTATAAATTGTTCAAAACAAGTTTAAACGATAATACCTTATTTTGATTGGGTATAGTAACCTTGACTGTAAAACAATATTACACTTTTCACGTATATGTAATATTGTAATAGAGAGATCGAAAGATACATGATCAGTTCTAAGAAGTTTAAGTAGAGCATACTAATATAAATCCTTAACAACCGAGAATTCTTTACTTACCTGTGACAAAAAAAAGAGTTGCAAATCAACCAAATGGTCTCATGACTGACTCTGCTGCCACAAATGAAGCATCCTCATCTTGATCTTGTTTTTGCAATGTTGTTACTACAAGTTTAACATGTCTCGAGATGAGTAAGAACAAATACTTTCTCATATCCGAAAATAGCCTTCTAAGGTGATGTTATAATACCTAAAGCATCGTAAGAAAATTGAAGTTTGATCATTTTGGAGTTTTCAAAGTAGATACTCCAAGTTATCGTCAGAAGAAATTTTTTGAATGTAACTTCAAACGACTAAGCATAATAAAAACAGGGAAGATACATAATTGGCAGAAGGATTAAATTTCAGAAACTAAAAGACTACGCAGAAAGAAAAGATTGAAGAAACATACATGGGAACTTGAAGATGGAACTCTAGAGGTTGTCTCACCGACATTTTGGAGCTCCATTTGCGATCGACCNTTCAGAAACTAAAAGACTACGCAGAAAGAAAAGATTGAAGAAACATACATGGGAACTTGAAGATGGAACTCTAGAGGTTGTCTCACCGACATTTTGGAGCTCCATTTGCGATCGACCTGCAAATAAGTGTATACATTATGTGCTTGTGATTTGAGAACATATTAAAACCTTACAATCTAAATTTAATTTTAAAATCATCGTAATCAATCCCCCGGCCGTTTTCTATTTAATTAGCGTTTCTATGTTACCTTATCTGTTATTTTTCTTAAGAGCTATGGACTGTGGTTCTTTTAAGCTGCAAATCCAACATCAACGTACAAATGAAGGGTTTCGCTAATGTGTAAGATGTATAACGAAGGACCTATCGCAACTGACATTATAAGAAATTAACTGTGGAAACCATAAAACACTTGGTGAAAGAATATCTTACTGATTGATAGTAGGACTATCTGATTTACCTCTTCAAAGAAGTTGTAAACCCAATTATTCAATTTAGTACCTGAAAAATTTCATCTAACTATAAAGGCTAACAAGATTGAAGAAATCAATCAAGATCAGAGACAATTTACAGACAGGTTACGTGATCAATAGGAGAAAAAACGCTTGCCTGTGTCATAAACAAGATGATTTCGAGGAGGATGATGAAAAAACATCTTTTTTTTTACCACATACATCAGCGTGTAGAGGTGTCAAAGTTCCTGCAGGCAAGAGTTCAGAGCTTTGTCTGAATGCCAAAACCCTCTAACAGACGGTAACACCATTTTACTCAGACCTTTTCCACACATATAATCAAAGCGATAATCAGAGCAGATTATTTGATCTCTAGATACATGTTAAGCCAATCATCACAAAACAGTGGTGGCGTGTGGATACTCCTGGATTTAACAAGAATCAGCACAACAACTCTCTCTCAATTATTTTTGTGCGATTTTGTTAAAGAATCGTTTAAATCATTTTGGATCTTCATAAAAATTTGTATTCTAAAGACAACATAATTTGCATGAAAAAATAATAAATAAAAAAACATGCAAATTATGTTGTCTTTAGAATACAAATTTTTATGAAGATCCAAAATGATTTAAACGATTCTTTAACAAAATCGCACAAAAATAATTGAGAGAGAGTTGTTGTGCTGATTCTTGTTAAATCCAGGAGTATCCACACGCCACCACTGTTTTGTGATGATTGGCTTAACATGTGTCTAGAGATCAAATAAGCTGCTCTGACTATCGCTTTTATTATATGTGTGGAAAAGGTTTATTCCAGTACCCAGAATTAGTCTTTTCTATATTCCGATTTAAAGAATATATTCTGTCCCAAAAGAGGGTTTAAACCGGGACACAAGGGAACCAACCCTTTTATACTACTACTAAGCCACCAACTATTTGGTTCGTTGATATTATTATTATCATCTTTTGATATTATAAATGAATTTCTTATTCAGGTAAGAGCTCTTTCTTTGAAATTTATGCAACTTACTTTTGAAAATGTCATCTAGATATCTCAATATATATAACGATATTCGAACGAATTTACATCGAAAAATTTAATAAGAAAGTCACAGATTTTTTGTCATCGTTTCTTTAAGCTTTAGGTTGAAATTTTCTTTGAAACAAAAGATTATAAGACGAAAATCCAAAATTTTCGCCTTATAATCTATGGGGAAGTGCTTGTGTATAATTTATATATATAAAAAAATTCAAAATATTTTAAATTACAGAGTAGCAAAATAATTAATTTTAAAATGAAACATCTATTTCAATATAAATAAACTTTCAAGAAATTCAAAAAAAAACTATACCTATAAAGGATATTTTTCTTCGATATTTAGTCGAAGTTTTACAGATTGCAAGGCTTCCGGATTAAATAAATCCATTGCGTTTGTTTCTTCATTTTCACCAAATACAGCCGCTGATGATATGCTCTCAAATTTAGCCTAGAGCTACTCTCTCAAATTAAGAGATCAGTTGTAATACTTAGGGATCGAATCCACATGGAATGAGATAGTGACACAACAGATTTCTAATTTCGAATTAAGCTAAGTGAGAATGTAAAACTAAAAGACATCAGACAGTTAAAGACTTTGTAAATTCACACTACAAGAAAACATGACATTTGCCACGATTTTTTGCGAGGAAAGTAAATCGTAGTAAATTAGCATCGAATTAACGAGGAATTTACGAGGAAAAGTAAAAACGTCGGTAATTCGTCGGAAAGACCAACGAAAATAAATCCTCGCAAATTCGTCGTAAAATTCCAACGAATTAACGAGGAATTAACGACGAACATATATTTCGTCGCTAATTCGTCGTAAATTAACGAGAAATTCGCGACGAAACATGTTTGACGTGTATTCATCGGAAATCCGTCGTTAATTTCCGACGAATTACCGAGAAAGTATTTCGAAGTAAATTAACGACGTATTAGAGAGGAAAAAAAGTTAGATGAAAACGTGTTTTACTGGTTTTTTTGCCACGAAAATATTCCTTGTTAATTCGTTGGCAATTCGTTGGTAATTCGATGTAAAAAAA
>JAHZTW010000001.1:51680415-51844669 GCA_020283515.1 Alliaria petiolata
TTTATTTTAAATTTAAAAGTTTACTAGGTATTTACGACGAAAATAAGTTTGCCACGATTTAAGGACGAACTCTGTTGCAACGGTTTTGCGACGATTTTTAAGTTTGCCACGAATTTACTACGATTATTTTCTCCTCAATTTGCCACGAATTTACGACGATTATTATTTTGCTACGAATTTACTACGATTTTTTTCCCCTCAATTTGTCACGATTTTACGACGATTATTATTTTGCTACGAATTTACTACGATTTTTTTCCTCTCAATTTGCCACGGATTTACGACGAATTATGTGTCTCGCTATTTAACGACGAATTTACGACGACACTATTAACGACGATTTTACGACGAAATCTGGATCTCCCAACATTAACGAGGAATTTGCGACGAATTTGCTTTCGCGACGATCGATTACCGACGATTGAATTTTCGTGGCAAATTCGTTGCGACTGTCGATTTGCCACGAATTTGCCACGAATTCGGCCCTCGTAAAAAGTATGTTTTCTTGTAGTGTCAGGAGACAAAACGCTAGGTTCAGAGAAATTCTCAGGTGAATCCGAATTGCAGATCTAGACAGAATGTTAGGAATTTATTAAGAACTGTTCTTGAACTTGAAACACTAATGTAAAATCAACCAACTCTCGCTGCCAATATTATTTATGTCTAAACCCTAGAATTTCAAATCTCTTTGCAAATTCAAACAATTCAGACAAGCATTAATAACAGGTTTAATTGTTCACAAAATCTCTAAACCAAATCTCTTTGCGAATAGGTATTTTGCTCATCTAACATTAGTTTAGGCAATCAATAATACTCTCGCATCTATTAATCAACCTAAGATCAGATTCTAGATCATGAAGCTAAAATCAGCATTAAACACAAATCCAGATGAAGAACTCTAATGATTTAATCCTAACAAATTTATTCAACCTAGCAATTCATCAATCACCTTTGAAAAACTCTAAACCTAACAAGCAAACTACTCAGACATGATCAATGAAACAAAAATCATTATTTGAATAGAAAGCATAAAAGAAATCAATAGAAGAAATAAAGGGGTTCCAAATCTTCTCTAAAAGAGTCTGATTTTTCTCTCCAAAAACCTAAACTTCTATGATTCTTAAAATATGAGATAATGCCTAAACAATGGCTTTAAAATCCTTAAATAAAGGTTAAAACACGAATTGGGGCACTTTTGCAAATAAGGAAAACTTCTGGGCAATTTCATTTTTCTTCAAAACTTGTAAAGTCACGACCGTCTTCTAATTATGAGGGGTGTCGATCGACACTGTTCATCCAGCATAACTCCGACTTAATCTTTTTAGCAGCTTCTTCCATGATGCTCCAGAATGCTTCAAAATCTCCAATTATGCTCCAAACGTACTCCAACCTGCAAAGACTCTAATAAGACTCTAAAAAGACCAAAAGACTCTATAAAACAGACTTATATCATGGTCAAAAACCGGTAAAAACCATAATATATCAGCCGACTAAATCTATTATATCATGGTCAAAAACCGGTAAAAACCATGATATATCAGCCGAATAAGTCGAGAAGCTTGAAAGAGCCGAAGCAGAAGGTGAAGAACGCAATGCGGACCCTAGGATCCTCCTCTGTTGCTGCTAAGGTAATCGAAATCATGTATTCAGATTATTCTCTTGCGTTTTGGTTTAAGGGTTTGGTATTGATTTTTCCAGAAATAATATGAGACTCTCAAATTTTGAGAAACACATTTATTTTTATATTATTAAAAATTACTTATACTTAATATAATAGTGTTATTTATTTTTTTATTGTTTTTAGAGACTCCTCAAGAGAATTGTTAACTGTTGACCTAGCTATTTTCTAACAACATCGCACAAAAACTCCACAAAATCTGATTCAAAAGCTTAATGTCGATAGAAAGGGAAAGACAGAACAAAAACGAACCGAATATGAATATCCAAAATAACTTAGCTATTTTTCAACAAAATCGCACAAAAGGCAAGCTTGGATGCAAAATCATATTTTTAACAAAAAGGAAAAAGAGAGAAAATTACACAAGCGAATCGAAGATCCTTTTCAACCCAATTTAGTTATGTAAACTAAAGTCACTGTTATGTAAATTCGAAAAAGAAATGCGAAAGCCCACCGGTCAAAATGAGAAAGACCCATTTTAAAATCAAAAATTAACGTAAAAAATTTGATGTGCAAAAAAATAACCGTTGAATATAACTAAACCGAAATGTTAAAATTTGTTTTACAAAAATGTTTAAATCTTTGTGGTTATAGCTTAACCATGGTGTAACAGCTCCCTACAGAAGAATCCTAAGATCTCCTCTATCTAGACACTAACCACAAGTCTCAATCTTTTTTTTTTTTTTTAGCTGTTTGGTTTGATATATTCATTCAGTCAAAATACAAACTACAGAATTTCCCGTCTTCGGGCCTCAACACTACTCTTTTCTATGATCTAAGATTATATTATATTATAGTCTCGTCTAGAACCATTTGAAAAATGTCTCAATATTTGGATCTGAGATTATTGGATGAATTCAATTGCTAGATCGACGAGATGGAGGATGAGATGGAGGATATGGAGATTGTTCTCGCAGCGACTAACCTGCAAGATGAACAAGTTTCAATCAAACCAAGTGGTGGTGGTTTAGTGGTTCTTCACGTAAAAATTTTGATGTGCAAAAAATAACCGTTGAATATAACTAAACCGAAATGTTAAAATTTGGTTTACAAAAATTTTGAAATCTTTGTGGTTATAGCTTAACCATGGTGTAACAGCTCCCTACAGAAGAATCCTAAGATCTCCTCTATCTAGACACTAACCACAAGTCTCAATCTTTTTTTTTTTTTTTAGCTGTTTGGTTTGATATATTCATTCAGTCAAAATACAAACTACAGAATTTCCCGTCTTCGGGCCTCAACACTACTCTTTTCTATGATCTAAGATTATATTATATTATAGTCTCGTCTAGAACCATTTGAAAAATGTCTCAATATTTGGATCTGAGATTATTGGATGAATTCAATTGCTAGATCGACGAGATGGAGGATGAGATGGAGGATATGGAGATTGTTCTCGCAGCGACTAACCTGCAAGATGAACAAGTTTCAATCAAACCAAGTGGTGGTGGTTTAGTGGTTCTTCACGTAAAAATTTTGATGTGCAAAAAATAACCGTTGAATATAACTAAACCGAAATGTTAAAATTTGGTTTACAAAAATTTTGAAATCTTTGTGGTTATAGCTTAACCATGGTGTAACAGCTCCCTACAGAAGAATCCTAAGATCTCCTCTATCTAGACACTAACCACAAGTCTCAATCTTTTTTTTTTTTTTTAGCTGTTTGGTTTGATATATTCATTCAGTCAAAATACAAACTACAGAATTTCCCGTCTTCGGGCCTCAACACTACTCTTTTCTATGATCTAAGATTATATTATATTATAGTCTCGTCTAGAACCATTTGAAAAATGTCTCAATATTTGGATCTGAGATTATTGGATGAATTCAATTGCTAGATCGACGAGATGGAGGATGAGATGGAGGATATGGAGATTGTTCTCGCAGCGACTAACCTGCAAGATGAACAAGTTTCAATCAAACCAAGTGGTGGTGGTTTAGTGGTTCTTCACGTAAAAATTTTGATGTGCAAAAAATAACCGTTGAATATAACTAAACCGAAATGTTAAAATTTGGTTTACAAAAATTTTGAAATCTTTGTGGTTATAGCTTAACCATGGTGTAACAGCTCCCTACAGAAGAATCCTAAGATCTCCTCTATCTAGACACTAACCACAAGTCTCAATCTTTTTTTTTTTTTTTAGCTGTTTGGTTTGATATATTCATTCAGTCAAAATACAAACTACAGAATTTCCCGTCTTCGGGCCTCAACACTACTCTTTTCTATGATCTAAGATTATATTATATTATAGTCTCGTCTAGAACCATTTGAAAAATGTCTCAATATTTGGATCTGAGATTATTGGATGAATTCAATTGCTAGATCGACGAGATGGAGGATGAGATGGAGGATATGGAGATTGTTCTCGCAGCGACTAACCTGCAAGATGAACAAGTTTCAATCAAACCAAGTGGTGGTGGTTTAGTGGTTCTTCACGTAAAAATTTTGATGTGCAAAAAATAACCGTTGAATATAACTAAACCGAAATGTTAAAATTTGGTTTACAAAATTTTGAAATCTTTGTGGTTATAGCTTAACCATGGTGTAACAATTCCCTAGGGAAGAATCCTAAGATCTCCTCTATCTAGACTCTAACCACAAGTCTTAATCTTTTGTTTTTTTTTTAGCTATTTGTTTTGATATATTCATTCAGTCAAAATACAAACTACAGAATTTCCCGTCTTCGGACCTCAACACTACTCTTTTCTATGATCTAAGATTATATTATATTACAGTCTCGTCTAGAAACATTTGAAAAATGTCTCAATATTTGGATTTGAGATTATTGGATGAATTCAATTGCTATATCGACGAGATGGAGGATGAGACGGAGGATATAGAGTTTGTTCTTGCAGTGACTAACCTGCAAGATGAACAAGTTTCAATCAAACTAAGTGGTGGTTTTCTTTCGGTCCATTTGAATATCCGGAAAGAAAGTTTATCTATGGATTGGATCTCCCCAGAGATTAATTTGGACCGTTGCATTGGTCAATAACTCTAAAAGGATAATAATCGTCTAGTAAAGAAATATTTCTCACACTTCATCTATTTTCTATCCTTGGAAAAAAAAATAACAGCATTTATGTCCTTTCAGTGTTGAGCCTTCTTTGACTTTGTCATAGTAGATTTGTTCTTCGTCGTCTAGTTAAAGAAATTTCTTCTCCCTCTAGTATAATTTTTTATAATTTTTTTTTGTTTTTGTTCTTGAATGTTTTTCGTAATATATATATTATTATTTTTTGCAACAACAAATAACAAAATTTGTTGTGATTTTTACAAAATTTCTTTCTAAATTTCTTTCTAAATTTTTTCGAGTGATTTTCCTGTGATTTTTACCTAATTTCATCTTCGCTGTAGAAAGATATCGGAGAATGGAATTAATCCAGTCTCAGTCGGAACATGGCCACCTGTCTCCTCATTTACACTTTCTAAGTTTCATTCATTCTTCTGTTTTGCAATTTACTGCAATAATATAGTACTATCATAAAAAATTCAAGGTTTCTGTTGTTGTTGAATGGTTTCAAAACCATAATTATGTATTGTATGGTATCACTAATAATTAATACAAAATATTAGTTTTTTTTGGAAAAATCGCATTTAAACTATAAAATTGACACAAGTTAGTAGTATAGCACTAACACTTTAAACCATCAAAGTAATTTTGTTAACACATTAGATTTTCAAATTAACTGTCGAGTTTGCACCGTCAAAAAAGTAAACCTAACCATTCAGTTTCCGGTAAAAAATGACGAAGTGTTTGTAATTTTTTAAAAAATAAAAAATAATTTTAATTATTATAATTTTATTTTCCATTTTGATTAATAAATAAAAAATTAAAAACAAAAAACTTACGACGTTGCTTCTTTGTATTAATTTTGATTCTTTGTGTTAGTTTTAATTTGATTTGCTTGTGTAGATCTATTATTCATCTTGTGTTAAAAATTGTGAAAATTCTATTGGAGCCAATCAAAATTAGGAAAATAGACAAGAATATTTATTATTGTTATACTCTTTCATGGATCGAAGTGATAAATCTTTGTCTGGGAAGAAGGGAAAATGCAGAAGAGAGTTTGTTTGTAACTTTAATCAAAATGGAAAATAAAATTATAATAATTCAAAATTATTTTATAGTTAAAAATAAATTACAGTCACCACATCACTTTTTTACTCGAAATTGAATGGTTATGTTCATTTTTTTGACGTTGTAAACTTGACAGCTAATTTGGCGGTGCAAATTCGACAGCTAATTTGGAGGTTTAATGTGTTAGCTAAATTATTTTTATAGTTTGAAATGTTAGTGCTATACTACAGAAGTTTAAAGTGCTAATTTTTGATATTCTCATAGTTTAAAATGCGATTTTTTCGGTTTTTTTTTTTTAAGGAAAAATATTAGTTCCCTTGTAATGAACTGTTTTATTTTCACACATAACAACAATGTTTTCTCGCACTAAATATTTTTTTTTATAAGTCAATATTGATTCATCAATTTAGATATTTATAATTAAATTAAAAATTAACTCATACAATAAAACAAAATAAAATTTGTAAAAGAAACAAAAAAAAACTCTAATAAATTTAGTTTCTTAGAAACAAAAGAATATAATTTTCACGTAGAACTGCACATATCCAAAGATTCAAAACTTCTACACATTAAAAAAAAAATACAATGAAAGCGCCAAATAGGCAAAATATAAAACTATTTGAATTAAAGTCACTACGATAATATCTCTTCCGGTTTATTACACCGGTTCAATCCGCTATTCAAAATTCGAAAAACTGAAAGGTCCTGCAAGGTTTTTAGTAGAGGGAGGGAAAATTTTCCTTAACCCGTAGGTCTTTGCCGAAGGAGAAGATAACTGGAGTCAGAGAAATGGAGAGAATCCATGTCTTAGTCAGAGCACGTCCGATTTCGCCGGAGGAAACTAAAACGAGTCCCTGGAAGATATCTTCCGATTCGATTTCTTTGCTGAACAATCACCCTTTCGAATTTGGTACTCCTTGTTCCTCATTTCTCTCTCCATCTTCTTCTTGATTCTTGATTCTTGGAAATTTCATGCCCAATTTCTCTCTTGCGACACAAAAAGATCGGATTTTTAAAGAAGATTGTAAAACTGTCCGAGTCTACGAAGCACGGACGAAGGAGATTGTGGCTGCTTCAGTCCGTGGATTCAACGGTTAAAACTCAACAAATTAGTCAATTACTCTGATGGGTTTTAGCTGATTTTTGGCAATTGTGCTGAGACTTTCGTTTTGTATGAACCATATATGTTTTGTCTGAAGGAACCGTGTTTGCTTACGGACAAACCAACAGTGGAAAGACACATACAATGCGAGGCTCACCTAGTGAACCAGGAGTCATCGTTCTCGCTTAAAATGATCTGTTTGATATTATTAAGAAGGTTTTTCTTCATCTCAAAACTTTTCTTACCATATTTGTACTTTCTATGTTTGTAAAAAAGGGTTTCTTTTAGATTTTGGTGTCATTTGTGGAAAGTTATCGTTTTTTTTCCTTCTTTGATGCCAAGGATGATGCAAGCAGAGAGTTCTCACTGCGTATGTCGTATCTGGAGATTTATAACGAGGAAATAAACGATCTGTTGGCTCCTCATCAACACCGAAAGCTACAGATTCATGAAAATCAAGAGGTACACTAAATAAAGTCTTCTTAGAATAAGAAATTTTCTCTAGCGATTCTGATGTTTTTGTTTTCAATTTTAAATCATGTTTTTAGAAAGGAATATTTGTTGCTGGATTAAGAGAAGAAATCGTCTCTTCCCCTCAACAAGTCCTTCAAATGATGGAATTTGGAGAATGTAAAATTCTGTTTTTCTTCACATTCCAAACATAGCTTTACACATTTACAAGCATTTGTTTTGCTCAAATTTGGTTTAGTGAAATGGGATCTTCATTTGTCTTTGGAATAAAATTTTCAGCTCAGAGGCGTATTGGGGAGACAAATATGAATTTCTCCAGTAGCAGATCTCACACTATTTTCCGCATGGTAAAAATTATATAAACTCAACCTTTAGTGCTCAATTAAAATGTAAAAAAAGTTGAGTTTTAACTAGCCAGCTTCTTGTTTTTATCCAACAGATTATAGAAAGTAGACAGAAGACGCAAGATAAAGATGTAGTCCGTGTTTCTGTTCTGGTATTATCTGTTGGAACTATTGTTTTTGTTCCCACTTATATGCAACATTTTATTTTTGCTATTGCATTTTTCTTTTTTTCACTTGTAGAATTTGGTGGATCTAGCTGGTTCAGAACGGGCTGCGAAAACCGGCGTAGCGGGTATTAGGCTTAAGGAAGGCTCACATATAAACAAAAGCTTGATGACACTCGGAACTGTTATCAAAAAGTTGAGTGAAGGAGTTGAAAATCAAGGGTAAGAGTTTCTTTTTTTTTTTGTCTAGTTTTTTTTGTTAGAGAAAGAAACATTATTATGTGTATAATCTTTTATTGGCATTTTTCTTTGGTTGAATCACAGTGGTCATGTTCCGTATAGAGACAGCAAGCTTACAAGGATCTTGCAGCCTGCTTTAGCTGGAAATGCAAATATAGCTATCATATGCAATGTAACACTCGCACAGGTATGTGTTATTTTATTTATGAATGTCCAAATGGTATGACACATTATAAGCAGGGGAGATGAAACTAAGAGCAGAACTTCATTTTGTCGTTAGGTTCATGCAGATGAAACCAAGAGCAGTCTTGAATTTGCTAGCCGAGCACTAAGTGTCACTAACTGTGCGCATGTCAACGAGGTATAGGATCCAGATCATTTTGCACTTATTCTCTCTATTTTAGTAACACATTTTTCTTTGAAAAAGCCATCCATTCTTGTGTTTTCATTACAGATATTGACTGATGCTGCTCTATTAAAGCGCCAAAAGAAAGAGATAAAGGAGCTCAGATCCAAACTTAAGGTTGCTAATATTTTTTTCCTTTAAAAAGTTGCCTCTTGCGGGTTAAAGATCAGCTTTTCTATTGCAGGCTTCTTCTCACTCATACCATTCTGAAGAAGAGATTCTTAACTTGCGCAACGCCCTGTTGAAGGTGTGGCATTTTTGTTCTTGATTCGTAGTTGTTTATTCTTTTAATATGTTTTTTTTTCTTCTACAGTCTAAATTAGAGAGAGAGCGAATAGCACTTGAGTTAGAAGAGGAGAAGAAGGCACATGCTCAGAGGGAGCAAGCAAAGGAAATTAAGAAATTGAGTTCAATGGAGAAGTGTGAGAAGGATCACTTTAAGAAGGTTCTTAAAGAGTTTATAACAGCATTTGGCTAAGCGCTATATAATTTATTTCAAATATGCAAAACCTTACTATATAATTATAGAAATATTCTAATCATCTAACTAAATCTGTCTCTATCAGTTTGGTTTCCATTACAAATTCATCCCATTAATCTGAAAAGCTCAAGACAGATTATGATTGTAGTAGCCACCATGCCACTGCCTAACTGAATTTTTTTACTTGTTATTGTGAAGGTGAATTTTAACTATCTGGTCAACTTAGTAGCAACAGAAGTTGAAGTCTTAGTGTCTGAATTTCAAGAAACTAAAGTATCAGTGGAAACCATATCTTCAGTTATGGATGATGGTCTCCAACATTTTGCTTTCTCCTCTTCTTTGATACATGTAAGTACTCTGCGTTCTTTGGTAATCATAATAGATAATCTTGTTCTTTTATGTTAAAATAAATTTTCACACTGCAGGATTTAACATTGTTTACGCGTCAATGTTTTGAGCAACATGCTTCACTTATCAGCAGCTACCAAAATGTCCAATCTTGTCTTAAACAAAAAGTTATTGATATTGAGAATGAGAAGGTCCAACACTTTTTGTTCTCCTCCTCTCACATTGTGTACTTGATGGTAAATTTGTGGGAATATTTTGGCTAAAGTTCTTGATATTGATATTCATTTTCAGCTTCTTTTGCAAAAGCAATGTGTTAGTCTGCAGAACCAATTAGAAGAACAAAACCAGAAGTCCCATAAGGATCATGAAACTTCCTTGATGGTATTTTGGTTTTCTTCAAAACATGTTTTATTTTAGAGTTTTTCTTCTTTTCTTTCTCCAACGTTCCAGTGTTAGAAGTAACTTGATGTTTTATACTATTTGTCAGATGTTCTTAGAACACCATGGGTGGGACATCAACAAGCAGGAGTCCTTTGAGTGTGAAAGACGCGAGTCTCTTATCGTTGAGAGAAGTGCTAAACAGTCGTTGCAGGTATTATGCAATGATTTGTTTGCCGCATGATATTCCTTTATGTATATTTTTCCTCAATGAAGAGCCAAATCATATTTACCTTTACATTTATCAGGAACACTTTAAAAAGCTTGAAGTGCTTGCTTTCAATATGGAAACAACAGTTGATTCACTGGAGGAGACACTATGTAGAAATGAGGGTTTAGATTCAGAAATTACAGCTTTGACAGAGAATCTGGAGCAGTCAAATACCCAAATAGAACATCTGCAAAAAGATGCCACGGAGCTTGTAAGTCTTTTCATGCAATGGATGTTGGATTTGAAGTGATTAGTGTATTCCAAGACACACAATTGCGTTTTTGAATTTGAAGTGATTAGTGTATTCCAAGACACACAATTGCGTTTTCTCTAACAGTTGTTATGTTTTGTTCCAGAAAATGAGAACTGAAGGCTCATCTTCTAATCAGCAACTACTTGAAACCCAAGTTAAACAATTGCTTGAAGAAAAAGAAGAGTTAGCAACGGTATAATAATGATTAAGAAGACAGATTCTGAACTTAGTTCTTTTTTTCTTCTGTGAAAACTGCAATTTGTTATGTTGTTCAGCGTCTGGCAAACTCACTTTTGGAGATGGAGGAGGAAAAAGCAATATGGAGCTTGAAAGAAAAAGCTTTGACAGATGCAATGGAGGAAAAGATCAGACTATATAATATACAAATTGAGTCACTATCTAAAGAAATGTCAGAGGTGAGATTATAAACCGGACTTTTTCTTGCAACGTCATGGTGATCAATTCATTTTGGATGTCACCCTTTAGAACTTTTCTTGCAAAAATATGGTTTCTACATATAATAAACGTTCTGAAGGATAAAAAAAAGGAAAACCCTTTTCTCATGCTCTTGTAAGTTCTTGATCCCTTTGAACTTTTAGGCAAAGAAGGAGCTTGAATCTAGTCGACTTGAACGTGTTATTCTTGATGATAGGCTAAAATGTTATGAGGAGAATGCTAAGGACAGGTTTGTGCGTTTTGTTTCTCTTTAGATAAGTGAAAATTTCATCTCCTTTTACTCTCTGAAAATAACTCTTGTTTCACTTTTCTTGATCTGTATTTTCTCTAGTTGATGCTATCTCTCCTCTGACTTCAGTATATTTATGTTTTACTGTAGCATGGAGAAGTCTTTGGAGATTGATAGTCTAGGTGATGAACTAGAGAGAAGTGATGGAGACAAAACCGAGAGGCTTCAAGTTGTTGAGAAGTTAGGGGATAATGAAGCCAGTGAATCAGAAACAACAGAGGCTTCTGTTTCAGTAATGGACACAGGTTAATAGTCTCCTACTCCAGATTTTCATTGCGTTTTTGTTTTGTTGTATGGATTTAATATGCCATTGGAGACCTTTTTTTTCTTGATTCTTTAAAGATAACAACGTAGCGGAAATGGGGAAGTCAAAAGGTAGGCAAGGAGTAAGAAAGAAGGCTCCAGCTGCCAAGGTGAGTGTGTTTATAGTCATCATCTTCCTTCAATTTGTGAATTTTCTACAATAAAATTAATTTTTGCAAGAATGGCCTAGATATGATCATTTATTATTAGTAAGATTTGTGAAATAAATTTTGATTTGTGAGTCCACCTTTTGATTTGTGAAACGTAATATCAAAAGCTTCTGGCCCTATTAAAACGGTGGGTATTTTTTTTGTTTTGCAGGAGGTTGATGAGGAACAAGTGTTTGCACCATATACCATATACGTCTATGACGATGAAGTGGTGGAGGTTGTGGCCCGATTAACGTTTATGTGTTTAATTAGCTTAAAAACGTTAGGTGATTAATAGTTAAAACGGTAGGTGGTTTTTGTTTTGTAGGAAGTTGATCAGGGACAACGGCTTGCACCAGAGATCATATACGTCGATGACGATGATGATGACGATGAAGTGGTGGAGGTTGTGGCGGTTAGCTCATCGCCTGAGAAATCAGGAGAAGTTCCTGCGAAATTTAGGACTCGGAGAGCAAATAAGAAGCCAGTGAAGTATGTGCTTAGAGATTTCGAGAGCGGGTCTGGGAATGATTCTGAATTTGATGAAGAAGACTAAGAAGATGATGAGTAGTAGAGAGAACCAACTTGGTTCTTGATAATTCAAATTTTTATGTTATATGAATGGAGATGGTGCCGGGGCAGGTGGAATAATAACAAATTTTGATATTATTGAGCTAGTCCCGCACTTTTCTATTTGACTATAAAATTTTGAATTTAGATGTACAAAATTTATTAAAAAAAAAGTTTCAAGCACTAGTATAATATATAACTTCAGACTAAAAATGATTAAACAGTAAGAAGTCTGAATTAACAAGATTATATCTTTCGGATTTTTCAATTTCAAATATTTTATGTCACTCATAGGTGGGTTTCTTTTAATTTTGTTTCAACTATACATTTTCGGTCAAAAAGTCTAACCTCTTTTACTATATCAGAAAATATACAACTTTTGTTAATCAAACCATTTTAATCTTCAATTTTTATTAACTCAACCATTTTAGTCCTAACGTTAGTCAACGTGGGATTAAAACGATTTGATCAACAGATGTTGAATTTTTTTTTTTTACTAAAGCAAAAAAAAATTTGATTTATTTTTTTGTATATATCCCAAAAATACATGAATTTAATAAATTTATGTAAATTCCAGATAAAAATATAAAGGATGTTGGTGAACAATATGGTTAAACGGCTCGACAAAGGAAGCCACACTTCACACCTATTTTAAACCCACAATCTTCTTGAAAACACTTTTACATGAATCCGCAAGAGTGTTGATTACATGCAAAACAATTGAAGAACCCATTCCTCGATGTTCATCGTGTCGACGTGCATGTTTAACGGGGTTTCCATCTTCCGAGGAAGATTTGCACATACGTCGTGAAGAGCAAAAGGACATTGCTTGCAACCCAAGAAAATACCAAATTCAATTCGAAGGATGCATGCATGACATACCTTCCCACTTTCTTCTTTGATGTCCACATAGTCTCATTAGTTCATGATCAGAGCCGAGCCAGAGTTATAATGGGCCGCAAGTTAGAAAAAAAAATTGGGCCTCAGTTAATTGATTTAATAAAAAAAAAAACACTTAAAATCTTGAACTACATTAAAAAAGGGCTACAAGCCCATGTTTACTCTGCTTGGGGCCACTAGACTAAGCAAATCTTTCTGTTCTTTGGGCCGAATTTTCTTTATATTAAAAGAGGTCGGCTTGCTCTGCTTGGACTCAGAGCCTGATCTGTTCATGATCATGGCTAAAATGGCGTATTGATCCACCATCTATCTCCACCAAAACACCGCAAGATCAATTTCATGATCAATCTTTTCTTCAGGTTCTCCTTTGGATCCCATACATCGAAATTAATCATACAAGATGAATGCAGAACATAATTACATGTCTTCTCAGTACATGATTATCCTCCATACCTAACATCAACTAGAAGCCGACAAACTCCACAAATGTTTTCGCCATCAGGGACACGAATAACGTGAGAGAGACGATGTGAGTGACTTGTGATCTTTATAACCTTGTTGGTAAGTAGAGACAGTTTTTATGTACAAAGAAATAGCATTGTAAACATCCATACATTAGACCATAATAGGACCACCCACATACATCACAAGGGACGGAGATCTTTCTACGAATGAAAGTTTTTTTTTTTTTGAACAAGGTTTCTACGAATGAAAGTTAGTGTATGCTCATGGCTATTTAGACATGTTATTGTGAGAGTGAGACAATTATTGTGGAAATATGATGTATGCGTTAGACTCAAAAGAAACCTTATTACCACACGATTCACAAACTTTCATATCTAGATTCGCATGGAGATTCTTCAAATATGATCAGAAGGCCAGTAGTCGTCCTTCATGGTGATGTGTTTTTGTAAGGGATCTAAAACTTTATGAATATATTTTACTCAAATCACGTCGTATAAATATTTAATTTTGTATTCTTTTTCTATAGGTACAACAAAAAGTAGAATATCTACGGACTTACGATGCTTGGACAGAAAGCAAAGTTTATACTGATACTTTATACATGGCTAACGCTTTTGTTAGACATCTTTAAGTCTCTTATTTGCTCGAGACGGCATGTCTGCAAATCTGTTTTCTTCTGAGGTGTTTCATTAGAATTGGGTCTCAATTATGCTAGTCCCCAAAATGGAAAGAGTAAAGATACTTGATCATTTTTCTTAGTCTATAATCTCTTTATATATATAAAAGAAAATATATAGATATTAATTCGTTTTTTGCATGCTTCCCAGAATCACGTTCGTATACATACTTCGCTAGAACCAAAAATCAAATACACAACATATTCGCAAAAACTATAGCACTTTATATAATAAACTCATGAAATTTTTCTGTTTTACTTTCTTATGGGCGTGCCTCTTCAGTAAAGCCGTGAATACTTAATTTTATAATCACCACCAAAAGAAAAGAAAACAAAAAATCTCCACCACGTAGTAGGAAAGGAGATTTTCCTAATTTCCCTTCTTCTTTTTTTATGAAAGATTTTTGTATTTTTTCTTCCTGCGATACCAACAAATCTCTAAATTTTTCTCTTTGTATTTTTTTTCTTCTTCAATATCCACAAATCTCTATATATAAAAAATTATTTTTCTTCATCATCAAGTTTCTTAGATTTCCATTTCAATTTTTAGTTTCTGTTTTCTTTGAATATCCAAATAATGAATCTGTAACAAGATGACTGCAGTTAGCGAAGCAGGTGATCCTTCATTTAATGTTGTTTTAGGGCAATCCTATCGACAGTATCTTAGAAAGTATCTGAGTATTAAAAAAAAAAAAAAAATTGAAAAAAAGGAGAGAGAGAGACGAGAGCCTCAAAAAAAAGTTCTGAGATACTTTTCTATAACATGTCACTATCTAATTGCTTTTAACTTTTTTATAGCTTAAAATTAAATGATATTAAAACTGTTGTTATTAAATACGTGATAAGCTTACCTTTTTTTTTTGAACCTAAGTGATAAGCTTACTTCCCTAATTGTTAGTTGCTAAAATGTTGTGCTTACCCAGCTTAACACGGAATTGCAATTATAAAAATGATCTTCCTGTCTCATATATTTGATGCTGAATGTTTAGCATTTATGTTGATAATTGAATACTGACAATTAAATGATATTAAAAAAAATTTTACTTCCTCCGTTTACATTTAATTGTCATTCGAAAAACGTATCTGCAAAAAACTAGATGTATTTTGATGTGTTTTAAGTTTAATATATTCAGATATATTTTTTCCAAATGACAATTAAATGTAAACAGAGAGAGTATTATATTTCTGAGAACTCTTTACAGTATCTCAACCGTTGAGCATGCTCCTAGAATACATACATCTGATTATGGTTAGAATGCATGCAGGGAAAAAACATTGCTATTTTGAAGCTCCCAGAAATTCTTTAATTGAAGTTAATTTTTTAATCTTTAATATTCACTTAAAAAAAAACTGTTCTGTTAACTATGGACAAACTTTGTCTCTAACATTACAAGGACGTCGTTGCTCGGATCGAGAGTTTTTTTTTTTCAAATACATGATAAGCTAGTATCCCTAGTTGCTAAAATGTTATGCTTACCTAGCTTAACACGGAATTGCAATTATAAAACTGATCTTCCTGTCTCATATTTGATGCTGAAATGTTTAGCATTTGTGTTGATAACTGAATACTGACTACTGAGAATTGATTAGGTGATCTTTACGACACATGATCACATCTTGATTGTTGCCCTGTGTCCAACAATGATGGGTTTAATGGCTAAATCGATATCGTTTAACAATATTGGAGACGATGTGTTTCTCTGCTTACCCTCGCAGATCTATTTGATTCCCTTAAAACATATATGATGATCGTGCTTCTGCTTTAACTTAAAGCTGCTTATAGTATTATAGCTTCATTATCGATTCGATCGTTTAACCAAATAACCAAGAACAAATACAAAGTAAAAACTAGACATTATAATATCTTCTACGATTATATAAAAAAAAGTTTTGTCAAGTAAATTATACGATTATGTGCCAGCAAAGAAGACCGTCCTTTCATACTTTTTATATAGGATTTTTATACATGCACGTTTTATGGCAAAACAACAAAAAAAAAATGAATAAAAAATTGGTATAAATGTAAGTAGTTTTTAAAGTACACTACAGTGTATCAAAATTTGTATATATGAGTAGTTAGTAGGAGTATTAAACTCTTTTTTAATTTTCTTAATACTCCCTCTGCTTCATAATAAGTGTCATTTGGAGAAAATGTATCTGCAATATATTTCGATATATTAAACCCAAAACACATCCAGATACATGCAATTACATTGCAGATACATTTTGTCTAAATGACACTTATTATGAAACGGAAGGAGTATTAAATATTCGGGTTTCATTGAAACACCTGATTTACCTCGGAAATGAATAAATTTTGGCAATAAGTTTTCCGTAAACTCTCTTTCAAAAAACAAAAAAAAAAACAAAAAGTTTTCCGTAAACCCATTACAAATAATTAAATCAATAGGATCGAAATCCAAGGGACCACATCCACGCACAGTGTTGTTTACACACGATATAATTGAATTCGTGGTGGAATATAACGAGTTTACGCTAATAATTAGCTTTAGATCTAATTCAATTATGTCCATTTAGCACCGGAATATTTACGTCCATGCATATCGTTCCTACAGCTAAGGATCAAGTTTGGTCAAATCTGAAATACATCTTAATCAAAGCAATCGCAAACATTCCGAAAAAATCTGGAAAAAATTACATCATTTTCTCTTTCTTTTTAAATTCATTTTTTTCAAAATATAAAGAAATGAGAGCAATAATACTTTCGAGGAAAATATAAAATTCTTAAATTGTTGGTAACGTTGGAGAATGATGCCCATTATAATTTTCGTTTATAAAAGGGTTAAAATGCAATCCCATGAAAAGAAAAAAAGATTCTTAAAACTTGTGGTCGAAGAGTTCTATGCTGAGAATGAAATCAGCCGGGAGGAAAAATATACATCAAGACTTATACACCTAATTAATTTTGTTCTTTTTTTTTTTGTTAATGTTGTTCTCATAGAAATTTTGTAGAGGAAACAATTTTATGAAACTTGATTAGATTCCATCATGCATGCAGCCAAAAGAAACAAGTTAATTATTTTGATTACATAGTTAAAAATTAAGATATTAATATCTTGTATCAATACTGGTTTTAATGTCAAACCCTTTCTTCTTCTCAATTAGTCAAACCCTTTAGAAAACTTTTGGTTCTAAAAGATTACGAAATCATTTTCTTAAAAAGTTAAAGTGATGTAAACATGCGATAACAAGAATGCTCATGAGGGTTGATATAATTTGGCGGTTGATGCTAATTACTAAATCAACATCAAAGGAGCACAAATACATTTTAAACACACCACTGCCCTCCTTAACTAAGAAGACAATGACCCTTTAACAAATCAAATTGAAACTCCTTGGTCGTAGCATTATTCTCAAGAGGACTTGACGAGTTACGTTGTTCATATCATGAAACATTTATCGTTATTCTTTTTTTATTCTTTAATAGAGAGATCATGACTGATTTTCGGAACCTGGAAAATCTGTTATATAATTCTTGTTATTTAATAAGTTTACGAAAAATAACCATAATAATTACAATCGTAATGGAAAATCTTGAACCTTACTCCTGCACCCCTCGAAATGAAACTATTCATAACTATGCATGAATAATAAATTATTATTCTTTATCATCTTATATATTACTATTGCTGGTATTTTGTACGAATGAATCTTTCTAGAGAAGAGAAATTATGATACATATACTCTTAGAAATCCATTTAAATTTCTTAATACAAATTATTCACTAATTAATTAATAGGTTGTATGTGAATATAATGCATGCTTTAATGATCTTTATAGAATTGACATCTATTGTTTCAATAATGTACATTAGGCGGATTTGAATTCGTGTGATGACACAACGATGTTATTAACATAAACTGCTAGATTAGATGTCTTTGTTTGGTCTTACATGCATCTTGCATGGTCGAAAATAAAGAGAATCCACTTACTATACTATTGTATAGTTTTTAATTTGGAATTTGGTGCAATTTATATTTTTCGTAATCTCGAAAGCGTGGGAGAGTGGTCTTGCATTAACGTCAAACGAAATTAGAGCTTTCTTCGTGAAATAATATCTTTTTTTTTAGATAACTTATTCAAAACATCTATCTAATCAACGATTTTGAAACCACCCTTACAATGACAGAATTGAGTAAGAAAGATAGTTCCTTTTTTTCTTCCCTTGTATCAATATGAAGAAGTTCCTGATAGATATTTCGTAAGAGTTTTAAAATGTAGTATATTAGTCAAAGAAAACACGTTCAACCAAAAATACGATCATCTAAAATAATTTTTTTCTTCTATACTTTAGAATTTTGTTTTCTTATATTATAGTTTATTCATAAAATCGTATCCATTATTTTATTTTTTCATTTAAACAAACCAAAATTTATGTTTCTTTCTTATCTCTTTAGTTCTTTCTTTTATTTTTGTCTCCTTGACATCAAATTATTTCCCTTTCAGTATTTCAAATTTTAATGATATTTTACGTGCTGAGAAATATGTTACTATGTTTATATGATTGTGTCCCTGCAGCATCTGCAATTGTGTTTGTGAACCATAACTAATTCTTTTTTTTTTATAGGTTATGAAGTCTTGGTTTTGGGTTTCGAGAGTGTGTCTCTTTGTATTTCAAGAGGAATATATTATCGTTTGGTGAGCCATGGGCAACAACGGTAAATCTCGTTCATAAATTTCTAGAAGAGTAAAAAATTTATAGGTTTGGAGCTAATACCATTGTTTGGTTTTAAGTTAAATTTTTCTGATTTAGTTGTGGATTTTGCTTTCACATAAATTTTGTTTTTTATCCGCTTTGTTTTTTGAGATATCCATTTGTTCCGCCAGTTTTGTTTCCGGAGATATCAATTTGTTTCGCCGCTCTGATTCTTTCGTTTGGGCTATTGTATAATTAACTATTTTAATTTTGATAAAATTCTAGATAACAAAAAAAATGTTACTATGTACATAGTTTAGAATATATATATATATAACGGTGTTAAAGATGCTTCTCAGGTTTTCTCCGTTGAGACAATTTGTCGTTTAAATGCTTCTACATATAAATATGTAAATCTGGATCAAGATGTTATGTTCGTAGCAACTTGAAAAACCATAATCTTGTTTCAGTCTATACTAATCGAATCGTGTTGTCAAGTGAGCATCGGATTCGGATACCATCACATTCACATGGGTTTAAAATTTGATACACGATTAAAAAAAAACTAATTCTGTCTCCAATTTATGGGCATTGGATTCTTGAATTTCGATATGCACATGCACCATTATACACTATTGTGAATTTATGCCCATCAAAGATAACCACTAAAACAAAACAAAAATGCATTTCTTACCTTTTTTTTTTTACCTACCTAAATCTTATTTTTCTTTTTCTTTTACAAAATATATAAATGTGCGCACGTGACAATTATAATGTTTTCATTGGCTTGACCTCGTAAGAGACAATAGGCTATCTATATTCGTGCAAATGTCAAAATTTCAAGGAATCAAAAATAAACAAGTAAAAATTCATAAAAATTGGAAAAACGTGGGACTTTTTTTTTAGCAGCAAATGCAATAAAAAAAACTATATAGCAACATTTTACACTTCCCAAATATATTTTATTTTTTTATTCCACACGATTGAAACGCCACGCAGATGTAGCGATAAGCGGTCGCGTTTGCCATCCTAGCAACAAACAACCTTCGTTCTCTTCCACCTTATACCCATCAGCTCCTGCATTTAGTGCCAACAACATACTCGCTTGCTTATACGCATTCGAACCGATATTAACCGGTTTAAATCCTCCTGAACCGAACCGGTTTCTCCACTGGTTCAGCGTCTCGTGCCTCTCCACACGGTCCTCTCCTTCACAGGCCACTAGGTTCAGTATCTGCCTACCTAAGTAGAGCTCAGACATCACTCGGTCTTGACTCGGCGGGCCGTCTAGTGAGTCGAATAAGCTCGAGTAGTAATGCAGCGATTCCGTAAACCGGTCAAGAAAAACGGCGCCGTTGTGGTTCGCTTCTTGCTCGACCACTGTCATGATGTCTGGTTTAATTGACTTAATCGTTGACAGAAACTTCTCGATCGAACCGGGATTAGCCAAGAGGCGATGGAGTTCGAAAACCGAGTTAACCGCTACGGATTCTAAACCGGTTTGAATCTCGAGCATTTCCGGTTTAAGATCGGATAAATTGTTTAAGACAATGCTCTTGAATTCGAAATTCACACCAATCGTACTCGCGAGCTGACCGAGTTTCCACCCGACTTCTTGAATCGACTCACCGGTTAACGACGAACCAATCCCGGTTAACCGAAAATCCGGTGGACCATTAGGACGGAGAGCAAGGGCTTGAATAAGAGCCGGCCATTGTAAACCATGATTAAGCCCTAAATCAATAACGTGGACTCTCTCAGCAGTGGCAAAAGCCTCGAGCATCGCTTGGTTCGCCGTGAAATGCGCGAATTTGAGATACGGACAAGACTCGTAGAAATGAATCTGAAGAGTGTCCGAGAACGACGATAAACCCACGTCAACACAAGGGTAAATCCGGTAAATCCTCCTCGCGAGCCCTTCGGCGAAGTAAGTCGCGACTTTCCTCATGGCGCCGGCTTGCGACGAGGCGAGCAAGCCGACTTGCTTGACCAGCGCGTCGGCTAGCTTAAAGTTGTTCTGCTGAACCGACTCGGCGCAAGCCAACAGCGCGTGGACTAAACGCACTCCCGTTTCTTGAGAATCCTCAATAACCACCACGGAGCGCGTGGTGGTGGTGGTCGTCGAATCGGATCCAATTCTCGTCCTCTTGCCACGTGGATACGCTGCGGAGCCAGGGATCGCGCTGAGATCGTACTCAGAATCCGGGTCGGGTTTGTCTTGATTCCGGGTCGGTTTAAGATCCGATAACAAGCTATCGACCCAATTTGAGAGATCAGAAGGATTGTAATGGACGGTATCGTCGGAGAGATGCGAGATTCCGTCGCCGAGAACCATCTCTAACTGCTCGAGCTTGTGTGCCACGTCAGCCATGTCGGAAGATCGGACTTTGTAACCCAAAACCACAAGAAGCTCGTCGAATCCGCCGGCTTCTTCATTACTCTTCCCAAGTTTTCCGGCGGAGGAATCTTGGTGGTTATGCTCTCTCTTCATTTTCTTCTCCTGATTCGCAAAAAAAAGATTAGATTTTTATTTCAAAATTGAGTTCTTTAATAATCTGTAAGCTTTAAAAAAAAGTATTTGAGAGAGAGAGAGAGAGAGAGAGGAAGAAGGAGAGAAGGAAAGGAACAGAGGAGATTAGGAACACGGGAGTGTCATAATAATTGAAGGAAAAATAAAATATAAAAAAAGCTTTTTAAAAAAATAAGGATTATAATTTTCTGTATCATTATTATTTTATGAAAAATAAAATAAATAAAAACTTTGGGGTTTCGGGCCTGCTTTTAATTGGAATATATGAAATTTAGTACCGGCAAGTTCTTAAAAGCAAGAGCAGAGCCGTGGTACAACCGCAATCTAAAGCAATTATAAAAGGAAATATATTTACCTTTTTTATTTTCCTATTTATAATAACTTCCTTGTAGTTGTAGTAGATTCCTGCGCGAATATAATTTTTTTTTTCCAAAATATGCCCCTCGAGAAAAATGCAGTTGATTGATGTAAACCTGACATCATTATTTGAAACGAGATATTCTAAATTTTATAGTACTTCGGAATAAATTTATTTATATTAGAAAATAAAACATCTTATGGTATATGATTTCTGAGGTTTCTACGTCAATACAGAAGTATTTTTGTATATGTAATGAAATTAACAACTATGATGATATGGAAGTTTGTATAGTAGAGAAACAGTTTAGGTTAAAAAGTCAATTTCTAAAGCCAACAACCACCATTTTTCAACTTAGTATAGTGACATGACATGACATCCATCGCTACTACGAGATTATTTTCCGAACATTTATACGGATTATATAACCGAATGATAAGAAATATATCAATATACTATTATATGACGATATGTATAGGTAAATGAAGTGATAATTGTTTTCAACTTTTCAAATGGTCATGTATGAAAATTAAGATATAAATTTGTTAAATAATCCATAACAATAGTATTAACATATCTTATCATTAAATAAGTACTAATAGTTAATACTATTGATTTATCACCGACTATCAGTCACTGTTATTAGTCAAGTGTTAACCGACGGTTTTCATTATTGATTAACCAGATTTTATTATTAATGTAGCATAGCTAAAGAGTTATAAACTTATAATCCAAAAAGATATGAGATTTGTTACTACATAAAAATTAATTATTATCCAAGAAGATAAAGGATTAGCTCATCTCCATTCTTTAATATTTTCTATATGAATTTTGTATTTTTGAACCGTTTTAAATATTTTATTATTGTTTGTAAGAAAATAAACATGCATTATGGGTTTGTCGATATTTATTTTACCCAGTGCTGTGTCAAGGTTTTTAGAAGCTTGAGGCAAAATTAAAAATAAATAATTTTTTATATACTTTTTAAATCATTATAATCTAACTTTTAAAAAGATATTAGTGTCAATAGAAAAAGTAACGAATGAAACTTATAAAAAAGAAAACATTTACAGTTGTTAGTTTTAAACTTGAGATTGGAAACTAAAAAACCACTTTAAACCAATACACTACTATTGAGTTTTTAAAATTAGGAACCTCAAGTTATATATTATCTTTGCTACCAGAGACAAATGCCTTTTTGATAACACAGTAAGCATGGCTCTGATTTTACCTTAGCTACCTCTTATGTACTTTGGTAAATATTTCATTCTCTTGACACACTCAAGTTTAAACCTCTATACAAGAATTACCATATTAATGTCATACTTTAAACCAATCAACCCAAACTACCGAGCTACTCGTCTAACAAATGATACACATTCTCATGTAATTTTTTTTTTTATATTACTACTGTATATAAATTATTTAATATTAATCATTTTAAAAAATGGGCTTAGAAAACAAGTGACTTCACAGAAGAAAAAAAACGAACAAAAGTGTGACAATGGGCCGGTAATTGAAATTTGGCTAATCCTAACTAAAATCTAACCCTAGCCGAAACTCTAAACGCCATCGCTAATAAAAAACGCTAAACGCAAACGTTAAAAACAATGGGCCGGTAATTGAAAACATTCTCATGTAAAATGTAATAAATGGTTTCCTAAAGAAGTGGGTAGAAAACCAATGTCAATATCTCAAACCATCTTGTTCTTAAATATAGTTTGGCTGGAATTAACCAAACTATCACATATGTACGATAACAATATGGTTAATGTGGATTCGTAAGGGGGTCATGTGCATCGTCAAGATTTTGACTTGAAATAGAAAAAGGCTAGACAATGTTAAAGTCAAGTAGCCGTTGTTTTACTAAGAAGGAATTAAAGTGGTTGAAATTGTTATGGTGGGGCAAAAAAAGAGGCCAATAATTTCCATAGCCAATTTCGGAAAAAATAATTCGAGGGTGCCCAAAGAAAAAAATTATAAATAGAAAGGATATCTAATTACGATTTTGCCCCTAATCGAGGTCCACCATATAAACACGATACTTTCTTTTTGATGATTTTTGGCCCTTCACATTCATACATATGACACCAATTCATGTTTGTGTGGGGACTTTTGTTTTGCTGTATAATATGATCGTCGTCCCATGTGACTCACGTTCCTTGTCGCTCTCACATTTTGCCCCATCTTCAATCGATTATCATCACTCACAACCTTTTCAGTTTTTTTTTCTCTCTTCCTTCTCCAAAAGAGTTCTCAAAGTGTGTGGTCCTATGAATATGTGATAATTATTTATATATCTGAAGTGTGTTAGAAGTTGTAATTTTGGGGAATGGAATGAAAATAAGTTGAATAACTAAGTTTTGTTTTTTAATTAAGAATGTGTTTCTTATGAGAAACAAGTTGTAATTAATCTCGGGATAATTCAATCAGAAGTGACTCTAAATAGTTCAAAAATAAGGGTTTACAAACAATGAATCAATCATATATAGTGTGAGCTTTTTTTTTTTGTCTATTGATTGGCATTTTTAATATAATTTACTGTGACATTAGGGCTACAAACATCTTTTCTACTAGTATTAATTAATTAATTAAGCTCATTTGTCCCTATTTAAATAGAGAGTGATTCTATTGGCTAATATACATTTTCTGTGCCTACTAATTATGAGCATTAAATACAATATCGATAAGTCCACTGAACGATACAAGATCTGCTCATCTGGTTAGTAGTCAACATAACAAACACAAACTCACCCCATATCCATAACAAACACAAACACAAAACACACTGATATCAAACTTGCTCGCTTGCGCCAAAATTTGATGTCCATAATTTGTCTTAAAGTGTAATTAAATGTTGCTGTTAATTATTGGAAGGAGCTGAAGATCAAAAAGCTTTGGCAAAAGAAAAAGAAAAGATCAGTTTGTCACCAAGAAAACATAATTTGGAGGTAGTATTTGAGTTTGATATAGTGAGAGGTAAATCGCTTTTCACCAATATAATTGAATGTTCAACCAATCATGATACATAAGATTTATTAGAAGACCCTACATTTTCCAGAAAGATCATCACAATATTGTATAACAAGTTGAGCCACTAGGTCTCCACCGATATATGAAAAAGGACACTTGTGAGCAACTTCGGT
Source organism: Alliaria petiolata (assembly GCA_020283515.1). Taxonomy (NCBI): domain Eukaryota; kingdom Viridiplantae; phylum Streptophyta; class Magnoliopsida; order Brassicales; family Brassicaceae; genus Alliaria; species Alliaria petiolata. The sequence continues at coordinate 51,705,133 of JAHZTW010000001.1, forward strand.
CTTTTTGGTAATTAAAAGGGAGTCCATCACATTTACTTCATTTTGATAATAATTAGTTATGTATCTTGAAGAATGTGTTGAATATTTATTAATAGAATCACTCTCTACTCATAATTCTAATTTATTCTAGATTGGTATTTGGTGGACAAAATAAATATTCAACACGATCGTTTTCTCTGCATGTGTTACACATGCATAGGCGGTACATTAGTAATTACATGTCACATTCTTTTTCTTTACGTCTAATTACATGTTACATTCTTTCTAGGGAAATAATAAATCATAAGATTTTGATTCTAACTATCCTTCTAAAGCTACTTAATTAAGACGAAGATGCTTTGTTATTTTTTTAAGTGAAAGATTTCGTATAACACTAAACAAAGCTAAATTCAAATACATTACTTCATTTGTCTTAAGCATCATTCACAAAAACCATACTATACAGATTTAAAGGCGAATTGGGATGGTAAGATTAAACCGGAAATGTGATCTAGTGTTTGTTGTCTTCATAGAAACCTCAATTTTTTTTTCTTTTTCATCGTTGTTACAATACAAACAACAATATTTACCAGCACCAGATCCGCAAAATAATTATAAGGATATGATACGAGGTTTAGGGTTTGAAATTGTAAGTGAAGGGAAGGCATGCAAAGGGTAAAACGTAAAAAGATAGACATTATATTTTTTTTTATGAGTTTTGGTGTTGTTTAAAATAGTGAGAATGTACATGTGACGACTTTTGAGATGTTGATGTAGTGATGTATCATGATCCTAGAGAAATCTATTATCTACCGACATATACATGATCACATATAACGACCACTAACAAACATAAACAAAAATGTTTTTTTTTTTTTTTAACTTTACATAAACAAATGTTTATGTATTTTTGTCACCCTCTACGAATCAACCATGACTTCATGATTAATTCTTCAAAGGGTATGAGCCAAAATACTGCTTAAAACATAAATAAATTTATTCCATACCGTTTTTTTTTGTTAAAGAAATCATCAAAATCAAGAAAAATTATTCTCCATCCTGAAATGATCAGCAAGAAACCAATAAAGACTGCTGACTAAGTGAAATAGATGGATTAAGATGTGATGGGGTAATGTTTGTATCATATTATTTCAATGGGGTAATGTTTTTTTCGTTAAAAACTTATAAATAAGCGATAGTTCATCATCAATCTGTCTATATATATCAAAAATGAAAAATTTGTTTTCCAATTATTATTTTTTTCTGATGAAAAACTCTATTCCACTGGATTTTGTTTCCGTTTACTTAAATTATATAACAACATATACTCATCCGTTTAGAATCTTTAGAAATCATGTGAAAACCACATTTCTCTATTCTAAGTCACTAGTCGCTTTAATTTTTTTTGGTCTCACTCCAAAAAAATGTAATCACAATGGATCTTGCAAATTCAATCTCTTTTCTTTTTATAAAAAAAATGATAAAGAAGAGGAGATAAGTGGCTTAGAACAATAAGGGAATAAAGAAGAAGAAACTTTGAGGACCATTAAAATTGTTGTCTAACCAAAACAACTATAACATGCCTTTTCATGTGACATATGGTGGTGGGGATACACTTTGTATTCTCCAACAATAAAGAATCCTATACAACTCTACATATACTTCTGATATCTATTTATCATCTATAATACTTTTTATATTTTCTTTTTCAAATTCATCTTTAACTAAATACATGATTATAATATGTTGTTTTTAATATTTATACAACGTTACTAAAAATTAGATTTGTTTGAACATCTATAGAAAAAGAGAATTGAAAATTTTATATACACATTAAAAAATAAATTTTGTATATGTATACAGAGCAATGGTGAAATATATTTCTTGTAGAAAAGAACTGTGTTGGAACCCTTGTTCGTATGTCTTCAACGTTGTAAGATGAATAACATCAAATATAAAAGCATAGATGTTGACTAGATTTATTAAACATTTTTCTATTTGGGTTTCCTCTTTTTATAGATTTGTGTGATATAAGCTTATTTTAGGACAAGCTTAGATCTTTTAATCAGGGTAAACTTACCCCATAAACCAAAAAAAAAAAAAAATCCAAAGATGAACTCCCTAATTTAATATAAAACAAATATGGAATATCATAGAGAAATTTACGATACAGTGAAAATAAATATGATTATAAAACACTTTCGTATTTCATTTTATTTTCTTTGAATCTTCAATGGTCATACTAAAGAAAAAGAATGGATAACTTTTTTTTTTTCAAGATACAGAAATTATAAATCTTGGTTGCAACTATCATATTAACATAGAGATAAAGTTATTTCTAATCTTCAACGTCATGAAGGCAAGAAAATAATTAATATCGTGGATAATTTAATCCACCATAATAAGATTTAAAAAAAAAACGAAGAAGAACAATTATCGAAAAAAAAAGTTTCTTAATGCGTAATAGTTATGGGGTGAGCACTTCGGTTTTTTGTTTGGTTTCGATTCGGTTTTACGGTTTATCGGTTTTATAAAAGTTCAAATCATATAAAAACCATATATATTTCGATTTGGCATGGTTCGGTTTTTTCGGTTTTCGGTTTTTCGGTTTTATAAAAATTAAAACCATACAAAACCCATACGTAACTTGGTTCGGTTTGGTATGATTCGGTTTTGGTTTTTTCAGAATTATACTATTACGAAAAACTTTGAATCTTTGATTCAAACTATGAATATGAATAATAATAATAGATATAAGTGAAACAAAACAAAAAATTAAAAGAATAAAATGCAAATCATAGAAAATAAATCTAAATCATCAATAAAATAAAGTTTATAAAAGCAAAAAACTATAAAAACAAATATTTCTATTATATTTTAAAGCTCAAAAATAAAGAGTTAAAAGCGGATGTGCTTCACACCCAAATGCAAGATTAAAGATCTTATATGTATTATCATCCTTAATCTTTTATGCTAAGAAGATGAGTACTCATACCACCGGTTGTTTTGGGCTAGTTTTTTAAACGCAAAAGTTGGTATTGTTATTCCAGATGCGAAGGGATTTAAATCCACTTTTATTACTGGTTCATGAAAATTATGGACCCCCAGCCCAAACCTTCTTAGAATTCAAAAAAATAAAGAAAAAAATTGAGTACTCATGATTATGCCTTTAAATTGCATGCTATGCTTTGTTTGGTCATATAAATATGACTAATCTCAAGTTTATAGTGAATAAGAAGTTGCACAACGAGATTCCAAATATTTGCTAAAAGAATTATGAAGTAAAACTATGTGTAACAGAGTTATCAATATGGATAATTTCAAAGGCTTTCTATTTTTAGCATACCACCTCGCAATGTACTGCCCCAATAGAGAGAGATTGGGTCAATAGTTATTTAATGGGTTACATTTATTTTCCAGCTTGTCGTAACAACATATTCCTGTCTAAACTAAACTTAGAAATTTAAACATCAAAATTCGTCTAAATACAATAATTAAGAAACACATAATTTATGATTAACACTTACAAGTATTTTTGAAAAGTTACCACTTCATCTTTGGTGGACGTTGTGGTTGTGGATGCAAGAAGATCGCGACCGAGACTCGTAAGCAACTGCTCGGCGACAGTGACAGTCTTAAGTATTTGTACCCGGTTTGAATCATCTGATTGATATCATCTCATCATAAACTCTGTCAGCATTCGTTTTATCGCCGGTTTTTCGGAACGCCTTGATCAATGCCTCGTATATCTCTGCATCAGGCTGCATCAACCTCCTCTTCATAACTCTCAAGTACTTTCCCGCGGTTTCCGCTTTACCGCAAGAGCAAAGTCCCACTATCAGCGACCTAAACGCCTCGAAACCGGGAGAGATCTTCCGGTATTCCATCTCGTAGAACAGCTTGAGAGCTTGTTCGACGTCGTCTCCTTCTACAAACCCTTGAATCAAACGAGAGTATGTATGTTCATCGGGAGCAAACCCTTTATCCATCGACTTGGTCAGGATTTCGTTCGCGCGGTTCAAGTCCTCGATCTTGCTTAGTCTCTCGGCCATCTCATTGAAAGCCGAACAGCTAGGAAGCAGCCCTCTCGTCACCATTACCTCGCAATGCTTCAAGCTTTCTTCTTCTCTTCCGAATCTCGCGCAACCCGCGACGAGAGAATCGAACGTTTCTTTGTACGGATTGATCCCGGAGTTTTCCATCTCCGTTATCAGCTTCTCTGCTTCTTCGATATCACCCCTTTGGGTATAAACTTTGATGAAAGCTGTGTAAACGAAAGCATTCGCATTAAAACCTCTCTTAAGCATTTCGTCGAACACTTGTCGCGCAGACTCCAAATCTCTCTGTTTCGTTTTCGCATACACGACGAGAGAGTAACCGATCGTATCTATAACCATGTTCTTTTGCAACAATCTCTTCAGCAAACTCATACCTTCTTCGATTCGATTCGATTCCAAAACCCTAAACACCAAGCTCGTGTTAACGATCACAGGAGGAGAACATCTCTTACCATGAATCATATCCAACAAATCAACGGTCTCTTTCAATTTACCTTCCTTGCACAACGCACCGATCATGATCTGGATCGTCGTCTCGTTCGGATAATTCCTCTTATCGATCGCGAGCTTGTAGATTCTCCAGACGAGATCGATCCGGTTCGATTTCGCAGCGAAATGGAGCAGAGTGTTCAAAGTAATCACGCTCAGAGAGAATCCACGATCGCATAATCTCTCGAAAACGTCGAATCCCGATTCCAATAACCTGAGCTTAGCGTAGCCTTGGACTAGTAGATCAAACACGAGAGGAGTAGAGGAAGAGACCTCGTAAGTTTCCAACAAGGAATTGAGAAATTCGGAATCAGGAGAAGAGTTTAGCAGAGAAGATTCGATCAGAGCTCGAGCGTCGACGAGCAATCGAGCCCTGACGAGAATGTGAACCGCGACGGCGTAAGAGGAGATCCCGTGGCGGAGGTTCCGTGTGCGAGCTGACCAGTGGAAGAAGCTCAAAGCGCGTTTGGCGGTTTCTGGCTGTTTGAAACGGAGGAGGATTTTCTCGACGAGTGAATCGGAGAAATCGACGGAGGAGAACTTGGTGGAGAGAGTCTCCCAGTTTTCGCTGTTTCGCAACGATTCGGAGATGGCGTCGATGAGAAGTTGTTGTTCTTTGGGATTTGGATCGGTTTTGGAGTTGAAGGAGAAGCCATGGATTCGTCTTGGAGGTTGTTTCGAGATCGTAAAGAAGTATCGCCATTGTTGTTCTCCTAAGCGGCGCATGAGTTAAAGAGCAGCAAAGACTCTCTCTGGTTTAGGAATGTTCGAATTGGACCAAAAGGATATTAAAATTAAATCATATTCAAATTAACCAATGGAATACAAATGATCACAAAAACCATCAACTGCAAAAAAAGAGAATCTTGTAGACAGATAAAAAAAACTGCAAAAAGCGATTTAACTAAATAAACAAAATTTAACAATGATATTAACAAAAGCAACTGTGAAAAATTCTCATTTTTATCATTGAAATCAATTTTATAGACTTGTAAAATCTAAAATTTAAAAATATTGATATTGAAGAAAATATAAGAAATTTATTGATTTGAAATGTATGTAGCCCATAAAAAATAGCATGAATAGTTTATATTATGTAAAATTTATATACTATTATTGAATAAAAAAAAATATAAGTTGAAATTGAAAAGTTTGTTAAAGCATATTGAATAAAATCTCTATATAATAGCAAAACAAATTTTGGAATCGCTGATGTCAATTTTTTCATAGGAAAAAAATATCAAATCTAACGGTTGTATTTTTTTCTGATTAGTTCTGATTTGAAAATCTAACGGATATGATTGGTTTGTTGATGTTACTATTTTTTAGAGAAAAAAAATCATTAATCTAACATTTAATATTATCTTGTTTTAAGATTGAATGGTGAAAATTATTTATGTTTGTTTACCGAAAAGGCACATAATCAAAACGTTGCAACTCTTCAATTACCAAAACTTTCAAACGAATCATTGTGATTCTTCATCTTAAGATGTCAATTTAAAAGAAGTAATTCTTTCAAACTTTAACCAATCATTGTGACTTTTAATGTAAATGAGTCATTTGTTTTTGTCAAGTTATATATACAACCAAAACGGTTTTCTCTTATCTTTTGTTTAGTTTGTTTTGAGATTTTCTTGATCAACATTTGTCACTTTCATTGTTGTTTTCTATTTTTCTGTATTTCTTTTATTTCTTCCTAAAACACATCAATTCCATTGATTTGCCTTTGTCATTCATAATCGTTTTTTCGTCGTCTCTTGTCACTACCATCCTTTTCGTCACTCGCTTCGTCGTTTGTTAAGCGATAGAGATAAATAACTCTTTTTGGATCGATGTTTCTCATGTGGTAAACCAATTGGAGATATGGTTAATAATTCACAATCTCTCATACCGTTTGCTCTATTTTCAATTCAAAATTAAAGGTAATTTTTTAAAATGTAACTATTACATTTTAGAGAGATATTTAAATTAATAAAGTAAAATATACAGTTTGATCATCTCACTAGACATTTACAAAGTTTTAGGAAGCAAATAGAATACTCTTAGCTTTTTTTTTCTTCTTAAAACAGATCAATTCGACTCATTTACTTATAATACAGTTTTACTATTTATTGTGACTTTTCAGGTAATGAGATTTTGAAAAAAATAAAGTTAATAGATATCACCACTTCATTTTAGCGTACATGAAGAATTTGTTTTTATCAAGTTATATATACAAATACAAACAACCGAGTTTTCTCTTATTTATTGTATAGTTTGTTTTGATATTTTTTTTGATGAACATTGAAAACTTTCTTCTGTTGCTTTTATTTTCTTGTTTCTTAATATGTGCATCGTTCAATTTTAATATAAATAATTCATTAAAATGGGTGAAACTTTAAATTTGACAATTGCAGCTATTTTGGTCATGTATTGTAGATAATGTCAAAGCTTCAAAAAAATAAAATGAATAGTTTTATAATATGAGATGAAGATGATCAATTTATTATCAATCTATGTCAAATAATAAAAATAAAATGGGGGAAAGTATTGAAGATTTAAGTGAATAATTGCATCTGTGTCAATGAACATTTCAACTGTTTAAATGAACATTTACAACTGTCTGAATGAATAATTGTAATTGTTAAGTTTATGGTTAATTTGATTAACCATTACAACCTTTAGTGATCAACCATTGCAACCTGATTAACAATTGCAACCTTTGGTGGTTAACCTTTTGCAACTCTTGCTATCTATAAAATGAGTTGTGTGTATTGACAAAAGACAACAACAAGAAACAGAGATAAACGATCATATGTATCAACGACGATTCAATATAATGACATCATTTAATTTCAAATGTACTTCATCTAGATTAACAGTTATAGGTATCATCATCATCGATGATCCAGTAAATATAAAAAAGTTATAGTAAATATAAAAAAATATAGCATTTCATTTAACACATTATAAATTATAAATAAATCAACTATATTAATTATTTTAATACTTCAATTTTTGACCCAAAAAAACCAAACATGACAAAGAAAATAATAAAAAGTATATCATTGTAGTTAATCTACCAAAGAAGAAAAAAATATGAAAGATGACAATGCAAAATGTGCAAATAATTCTCCTCAAAAGAAAAAAATCAAAGACAAACAGTTTAGAGAAGAAGACAACCTTAATCATATGTATAAAAAAGACATGTCTTTGGAAAAAGATATTGACTATGATTTCATATGTCTTAATACAATGTTTAAAGACAATTTAATTTTATATTTTGTGTTTAAATGGTAATAGTATTGGATCATCATTAATACATAGTTTTAATATCATTAAATTTTATATTTAATTTTTCATGAATATAATATGATTTAATAACTAACAAATAAATAAATTACTAAAGTGTCGAAAGTATCCAAATTGTTCAAACGCAAACTTCAATCTCATGCTTCCAGTAACATAATCAAAAATCCAATTAAATTTTAAAGACCATCAAAAATCTAAATTATAATGAAATAAAAACACGCAAATTATATTTGAATGTTTCGAAACATTGCAAATAATATTCTATTTATTTTGTAAATATAAATTTATTAAATAATTAAAATATGTTATAGAAAAAAAAATTGTCTAAATTATACGGGTTTGTGACCCACGACGAAATAATAACTTATGACACACCGCGTTTATTTCGTCCCGCTTAATGATGGACCTAAGTAAAGCCCAGCTAACGAAGTAATTGGACGTAGCGTACCTCCACGCTCACCTATATAATATATATATACACCTCTCCCCCTGCAAGCCGAAAGCTAATTTCATTCGAGTCGCCAAAATTTCATTTTCTCTCTCTCTCTGGGTTTCGCTTCGAAAATCCTTTAAACCCTAATCGAAAATCTCTTAGCTTTGCTTCTAATTCCGAGTTTCAACAATTAGTGCTTTAATCAGTGTTGGGGTTCTGGTTCTTCTTGATCTTCGCCTTCCCAATAATCTAGGGTTTCGATAATGAGGATGGCTTACAGTTTTCCAAAGGGATTGCCTTCGTTCTACATCAAAGTATATAAGATTGTGGATGATCCTTCGTTGGATTCAATAATCTCTTGGGGCGAAAGCAACAACACTTTCATCGTTTGGGATCTAAAATGGCTTTGCAGAGAGACTCTCCCGAAATACGTAAGATTAGGCAGAAACTGTAGAGTATAGATATTAGAAAGATAGACTAGTAATTAATCAATACCTAATCTCCTATGTAATTACTATATATATTGTAAATCACTCATCTAATGTATTATCAAGTATTCAATTCTATATGGTATCAGAGCCTAGATACCTAGAAAACCTAAAACTTTAGCCGCCTCCTTCATTTTTCAAATCTCCTTCCCTCCTCGCTATGGCGAACACTTCACCGGCTTTCATCAACGAGACCATTGCCGTCTCCGAAACTCCAAATCTCCTCAACGTCAATATGACGAATGTTACCAAGCTTAGTGCTTCTAACTTTCTCATGTGGAGCAGGCAAGTTCACGCTCTTCTTGATGGTTACGATCTCGCTGGCTACCTAGATGGATCTACGATGATTCCATCTTCTACAATCACTATCACCGGTGTTAGCACCGCAAATCCTGCCTACACAATCTGGAAACGACAAGATAGGCTCATTTACAGTGCCTTACTTGGTGTGATTTCTACTACCATTCAGCCTCTTCTTTCAACTACAACGACATCATCTGAGATCTGGGCAACTCTCACCAGTACCTATGCAAAGCCAAGCAGGGGGCATATTAAGCAGCTGAAGCATCAGATCAAATAATGGACCAAGGTAACAAATCAATCAATGAGTATTCCCAAGGATTTACCATTCGATTTGACCAGTTGGCTCTTCTCGGGAAACCTGTGGATCATGAGGATCAAGTGGAATACATCCTCGAAAATCTTCCTGAAGAGTACAAAACAGTTGTAGATCAGATCGAAGCCTGTGACATCTCACCCTCGCTTCCTGAAGTCCACGAGAAGTTGCTGAATCAAGAAGCTAAACTCCAAGCTTCGGTTCCCAACTCCTCCGCTCAACCAATCACAGCAAATGTTGTAAATGTTCGCAATCACGGTTCAAACAACCACCAAAATTACATAAATCAAAATCGTTCCAGCAACAGCAACACCCAGCGCAACACTCAAACTTGGCAGCAACACCAGTTCCAGTCACGCCAATCTCAATCAGCGCCCGCAGTTATCAAGGCATATGCCAAATCTGTGGCATCCATGGGCATAGTGCACGCATCTATTCTCAACTTCAGCAGCAATCTGGTGGCTCCTACATGTCATCTCCACGTCCATTTCACAATGCTCAGGCTCCTTGGCAGCCTCGGGCAAACATGGCTGCTTCACATATGTCTCACAACAACAGCTGGCTCCTCGACAGTGGCGAAACGCATCATCTTACGAAGAATTTGAACAACCTGTCATTACACCAACATTACAACGGAGGTGAAGAAGCATCATTACTGATGGCTCCGGCTTTCCGATCTCGCACACTGGTTCTACCTCCCTTTCTACCCCATCTCGATCCCTCACTTTAAATGATGTCCTTTATGTACCTAACATTCACAAAAATTTCATATCTGTTTAACAATTGTGCAATACTAACCAAGTGTGTGTGGAATTCTTTCCGGCTCATTTCCAGGTGAAGGATCTCAGAACGGGAGCCCGATTACTCAAAGGCAGAACTAAAGATGAGTTATACGAGTGGCCAGTCAAACCCAGCAACCCCATCTCCATGTTTACCTCTCCTACACCAAAAACCACCCTTCCCTCGTGGCATTCCCGGCTTGGCCACCATCTCCACATGTTTTACATTCCATTATATCTCAGTTTTCATTACCATGTTCTGATTCAATACAAAAAATATTCCCTTGTTCTCCTTGTCTTATCAATAAAAGCCATAAATTGCCTTTCTACTCAAACACAATTCCCTCAAACAAACCTCTTCAATATGTTTATTCCGATGTCTTGATGTCGCCAATTCTGTCTGCTGAGAACTACAAATATTATCTCGGCCTTGTAGATCATCATACTCGGTATGCTTGGATGTATCTGTTGAAGCAATAATCACAAGTTAAAGACACATTTATCGCCTTCAAGGCATTGGTGGAGAATCGTTTTCAATGCGAAATCGGAACTCTATACTCCGACAACGGCGGTGAATTTGTTGCGTTGCTGTCATTCCTTTCAACTCATGAAATCTCTCACTTCACCTCACCTCCACACACACCTGAACACAACAGAATTTCAGAACGCAAGCATCGCCATATTGTGGAAATAGGACTTACATTGATGTCTCATGCCTCAGTTCCAAAGACGTTCTGGCCTTACACTTTTGCCACGGCGGTTTATTTGATCAATCGATTGCCGACATGAATTCTCAATAACTTGTCACCTTATGCAAAGCTCTTCGGCCAACCTCCAAACTATCTGAAGCTTTGAGTATTCGGGACTCTCTGCTTCCCGTGGCTCCGACCCTACACCACTCACAAGCTCGATGACCGCTCCAAACCATGTGTCTTCGTTGGGTACTCTCTTACTCAAAGCGCATACTTGTGTCTTGATGCTCAATCCGGCAGAATCTATTGCTCTCGTCACGTTCAATTTGTGGAATCAAGCTTCCCGTTTGCTTCCATCAAAACTCCGACATAACAGACATCAACCCCATAAAACAAACTACCTCAACACTCACCTCTCACTCGCATCCCAATTTTGCCATCGTCACTCGTATCGACTCAGTTGCCCGCGCCTCCGTCCTCAGATCCTTCCTTGCCGCAGATCGCAACACAGTCACCTGTGTCGTCTCCTGCTGCATCATCGTCGGTGAATCGTGTTACTCACGATGATGAAGCTTCGTCAAATCACAGTTTAGAGCCCATTGAGAATTCCACAAGCCCAAATAGCCCAAGCCCAACATCATCAAATGACCAAACCACAAACCCAAACAGAAGCCCAACACCACCTACTACCCAAAACCCAAACCCAAATTTACATTCACCTTCTTCCTCGACACATAATCCTCCGCCTCTCCCACCTGCAACCGACCATCCGATGCGAACTCGGAAGAAAAATAACATTACCAAGCCAATTAACAAACTAAATCTCACCGTCACCACCTCCCCATCCAAACCCTTAATACCCACCACTGTGAACCAGGCACTGCGAGATCCGTCTTGGAGAAATGCCATGGGCGATGAAATAAATGCCCAAATTCGCACATACTTTGACCTAGTTGCACCAGAACCTGGTCAAAATGTAATTGCAACGAAATGGATTTTCACTCTTAAATATAACCCTGATGGTTCTCTTCAGAGGTATAAAGCGTGTTTGGTGGCTCGCGGATTTAATCAACGATACGGTGTTGACTATTCAGAAACATTTAGTCCCGTTGTGAAGTCCATAACCATTCGATTGGTTCTGCAATTGGCGGTGAGTCGTGTTTGGACCATTAAACAACTAGATGTGAACAACGCTTTCTTAGAAGGCACTTTAACAGATGTGGTATATGTCACACAACCCCCTGGCTTTATTGATCAAGACCGACCTCACCATGTTTGTCGCCTCCGAAAAGCACTTTACGGACTCAAACAGGCACCCCGTGAGTGGTATCAAGAACTGAAGAACTATTTACTGGATATTGGGTTCCAAAACTCTTATCGCCGACACCTCTGTTTTTGTCTTCATCAATGGCTCCACGGTGTTATACACGTTGGTATATGTCGATGATATAGTCATCACCGGCAGTAACAACTCTCTCATTGCAAGCTTTATTGATTCTTTATCCACGCGCTTCTCGTTAAAGGAACCGACAGACTTATCGTACTTCTTGGGCATCGAAGCTACTCGCACATCAAAAGGTCTACATCTAATGCAAAGAAAGTACATCCTTGACCTACTAACCAAGACAAAAATGGTTGATGCGAAATCAGTCTTCTCGCCAATGGCTCCACATCCAAAGTTGTCATTACTATGAGGTACCTCTCTGGATGCTCCAACAGAATGTCGTATGGTTATCGGGAGTCTCCAATACCTCGCATTTACTTGCCCAAATATTGCTTATTCGGTTAATAAACTGTCTCAATATATGCATCGTCCCACAGACGTTCATTGGCAAGCTGCAAAGAGGGTTCTACGTTATCTTGCCGGGACAATTTCACATGGTATTTTTCTTCGTGCCGATTCTCCTATGACATTACATGCATTTTGATGCGGATTGGGCAGGAGATACGAATTATTTTATCTCCACAAATGCTTATATTTTGTATCTTGGTACAACACCCATAGCATGGACATCGAAAAAGCAGAAAGGGGTTGCTCGATCTTCAACCGAAGCGGAATATCGTGCTGTCGTAAATACAGCTGATATGGGTCAAATTTACCCTAAAACAACTCTCTCAAATTAAGAGATCAGTTGTAGTACTTAGGGATCGAATCCACAGAGAAGGGATAGTCACACAGTAGTTTTCTAATTTCGAATTAAGCTAAGAAATAAGATGGAATTAAAAGACAGAAAGCAACTAAAAACGATGTAAATTCAGGAGACGAAACGCTAGGTTCAAGGAAATTCTCAGGTGATCTAAATTGTAGGTCTAGACAGTATGTTAAGAATTATTAAAAACCGTTCTTAAAATTGAAACACTAATGTAAAATCAACCAACTCTCGCTGCGAAGATTATCTATGTCTAAACCCTAGAATTCCAAATCTCTTTGCAAATTCAAACAATTCAGACAAGCATTAGTTTCAGGTTCAATTGTTCACAAAATCCTAAACCAAATCTCTTTGCGAATAGGTATTTTGCTCATCTAACATTAGTTCAGGCAATTAATAATACTCTCGCATCTATTAATTAATCTAAGATCAGATTCTAGGTCATGAAGCTAAAATCAGCATTAAACACAAATCCAGATGAAGAACTCTAATGATTTTATCCTAACAATTTTAATTCGACCTAACAATTCATTAATCACCTTTGAAAAACCATAAACCTAACTAGCAAACTACTCAGACATGATCAATGAAACAAACGTCATGAATAAAGAAGAATGCATAAAATAAATCAATAGAAATAAAGGAGTTCCAAATTTGCTCTGAAAGAGACAAATTCTTCTCTCTAAAATCTCTCTAAAAATATTATGTCTAAAATATTGTGTCTAAAATATTGTGTAGCCTAAACAATGGCTGAAAACTATATTTTTATGCGTTTCGTCAGGAGCAAACTTGTAAATACTTGAATCTTCTTGTGATTTTCTTTTTCTGATAGAAGTCGGAACAATGCGTCGGTCTCGTCTGGTGTCGATCGACACCATTAGTGTCGATCGACACCATGTGCGTAATTCCACTCTTCTGACTTCATCACTTCGCAGCTTCTTGCAGAATGCTTCAAAAAGCTTCAGAATCTCCAATTATGCTCCAAACATAGTCCCACCTATAAAGACTTAGAAAGGACTCGAAAACTAACAAAAGACTGTATAAAAACACTTATATCATGGTCTAAAAATGGGTAAAAACCATGATATATCAACAGCCTCGGAGCTACGTTGGGTATGTTCATTGCTCACTGAACTCGGTATTACTTTACCATCCTCTCTGGTGATCTATTGCGATAATGTCGGTGCCACCTACCTATGTGTCAATCCGGTGTTTCATTCTCGGATGAAACACCTTGTCCTCGACTATCACTTCATTCGGAATCACGTTCAATCGGGAGCACTACGAGTTACTCATCTCTCGACAAAAGATCAGTTAGCAGATGCACTCACCAAAGCCTCTTCCGCACCCGCGATTCATTGAATTGTTTAACAAGATTGGAGTGATCAAACTCTCTATATCTTGAGGAGGCATGTAGAGTATATATATTAGAAGGATAGATTAGTAATTAACCAATACCAAATCTCCTATGTAATTACTATAAGTATATTGTAAATATCTCATCTAATGTATTATCAAGTATTCGATTCTATAGAAACTACACACACTTTATCTCAGAGCTTCAGTATCATGACTTTGAAAGAGTCGTTGGGACTGGAAAACGGACATGATAATTTCGTGAGAGGTAAACAAGACTGAATACCTCATACTCGTTTCACTTAAGAAATGAACAACTTTTCTATCTTATCCGCAAGAAAACTTCTTATGGGTCTAATGTCCATGATTTATATACCGAATTTTCAAAAAAACCTAACTAAGAAGTACCTCTCTCTTCTCCAGCAATGGTTTTCCTGGCCACTTCACCCTCCGTGTTCAAAATCAATGTCGATTATGTCCTCTATCACCTGGTATCGTACTACGTAGAAAAAGCAAGAATTTTTTATTAGGTTTATTGAGGTAAATTTTGATTTTGATTAATTCTCGTTGATATCATAATTAGATGTAGAAAAAGATAAATATATTTACACAGCTTCCAACATAAAACTTTCTATGGATTCAAATATTTGATGTTGATTTAATGATGAAGAATGACACGAACTTGCAAATGTATAGGCAAACGAGACAAAAGGATACTCGTGTGCAATTTTTAAACGAAATAATCGTTTTGCCTTCATATATAATTGTTACCAGAAAGATGACACAACGGAAAACAAAGATGACAACATGTGTTTTCGCCGGTGTTTGGTGTGCTTCATCGTTTCCGGGTGAGCTTTCCTTTCTGTATCTCCCCCGGTTTAGTTGACACACGACACAATGCAGTGAATTTTCCGGGTTGGGGCCGATTTTGAGCTAGGCTAAAAAAAAAAAAAAACAAATTGGTCTGATATTGATTTAATACTAGTTTTATTCGGTTTAGTTTATTAGATTTAACGTTCTTTATAAATGACTATCATCCATTAGTGCATTCTCTCCAAATTAGCAAATTACAAACTAAATTTTACATTTTTGTTCTTGTTTCACTCTTCAAGAATAAGCATCTTTTCAGTCTTTTCCCTCTAGAAAAACTCTCCTCGATCTAATCTCAATGATTTAAACACCCAATTTTCCAAAACTCTAACAGAGAAGTACCTCCCTCTCCTCTGGCAATTGCTTTCTTCTGAGTTTAATTCCATGATTTATACACCAAATTTTTCAAAAACCTAACTGAGAAATAACTCCCTCTCCTCCGACAATCGTTTTCCTCGGCCGCTTCATCATCATGCTTAAAACCAAATGTCGATTATGTCCTCTATAAATAAATTTATCATTTTCTACAACTAAATAAATATAATTATAAGGATTCCAACTTTCTATGATTCAAATATTTGTTGCTGATTTAATCATCAAATGAAGAATTACATGAACTTGTAGGTGTATAAGTATGATGAAGAAATAGGCAAACGAGACAACACAATACTCGTGTGCAGTTGTTGTACAAAATAATCGACTTGCCTTCATACATAATTGTCACAGGAAGATGACACAATGAGAAACAAACATGACAACATGTGTTTTCGTCAGTTCGTTGTTTAGTTTTGTGTTGAAAATGATTTTACGTAGAGGATTCAAACGCTCCATTCAAGACGCAGTATGGGGCTTATTGTGCTTCTTCTTAGGAGGAATAATATGTCTATATTTTGGAGTCCTTATCCAAAGCAAGACTGTGAAGACACCACGGCTATATTTATACGTTTAGTGTCATTTAGAAATTACAAGAATAGACCAGCTCCGAAGGAGCGAACCAACATTTGGATCCTTTGGGGAATGACACTTGCTGCCATCACGGTTACTCTGGAATTTGCTGATTTATACAACCATTTGAGTGGTCCGGGTATATAGGAATGTCTAGAGTTATATTTTTTCTACTTTCGCTTTGGAATATGTTCCAGTTTGAGAATTTTTGATATTTTGTGATATACATAATATGTAAATGTAAGTATGTGTTATGATTTATGGTGTTACAAGTTTGGACGGAGAGGATGAAGAAAATTGGAGCTAATTGCTCAAACCAAAGCAAAGATTGCTCGAGTCAAAGCAAGGAAAGATAGAGTCAGAGTAGAGAATCTCCTGCAAGATTTACGAATCTGATCCAACATCATCTCCTCTTGTAATGAAAATATATGATCTTGTAGCCTCTTGTTTTACGTTTGTTTGAAAGAGATTCCACAACTTTTGACCTATAATGGCTCATATTTTACTTTTACTAGATTCCACTATACAATAGTCTCATGATCGAACCTAAGATATCGAATTCTGAAATATTCTAACCCTAACCTAGATTCCTGACAACAACATGCTTCAACCATACTTCCCAATTGCTACAAATCACAACCAATTATATTGCAGCAATTATCTCCACTATAGGCAACAAAACACGGTCTCTGTATCCCTTAATCATTACTGCATAAATAATATACAGACACGGATCAAATTCAATTTGCTTTTGCAGTGAAGATTTTAACAACGCATTGTCTCAGAAATTATCCAACCAAAACTATTAATTTCGGCTTACCACAAGTGGCAAGTTGCTGGACTTGAATCCACTTGCAGATCAACCTCTACATAATTTTTTTGCTCAATTTGGAACCGAAAAGTAAGTTTAGGTACAACCTCTACATCATTACCTTGATAGCTGACTCTGTGCCAGTCGCTTTCCAACATCCTTCACACGTCTCTCCTTTGACTTGGCGACTGGTGTTTTTCCCAGTGGCTTTATCAGAGACCTGAGTCCGTGTTAGCCTAAAAACAACCTCTGTCTCTGTGTGAGCAAGCAACCACGGCTCTTTGGTGTACATGTCGTTCTTGTCTTCTAATATGAATTTCGTATTTGGTTCGCCGAGGCCAAGCTTAGGGCGTAGATATTTGGTGATGAGTTCTTCGTATGAAGGATCAAACAGAAAACAAATATTTTCTTGTTCATCGTATGATTCTCCAGCCATTCTAGTTAATATTAAAAACAAAATCCACGCGTTGCAAAACCTAGTGTAACTATATATATAATGATACAACAACACAGGTCAGAAGACATGTAATATGAAATGGTATATGTTACCGCCAACATCTTGTTCCTCTTGCAAACCGGAACCCCCATGATACAGACCGGTCTAGAGTTTCTCTGTATTTTGTTATTCCCTTTCTTGTTTTTATGACATCATCCAAAACGCTCCCAACAATCTCTCTGATATGTACACATTAACCAGAGAAAAACATCACCGTCCGATGATGTTTTAGGGGGAGAGAAAAAGCCGAAAGCGCGCCGGACTACTCCCTCTGCGGCAGCGGCGATGCCATTTACATGGCCTCGTACAGAACACGGTGTTCTAGAAGATCAGAGAGAACGTTTTTCATGTTGTCTAGAGATACTGGTTTGAGCAAGACGCCGTCTAGACCGAAGCTCATGCACTTCTCCTTTGTGGATTTGTCTGTGTTACCGGTTAGTGCCACGAGTAGTGGCCTTTGGTGGCGTTTCGTGAATTTCTCGTGTATACGGAGAGCGATCTGGTAGCTTTCGACCCCGGGCGTGCATACATCCATGAAGACAACTTTGTGCTCATGGGACACAACTCGGAGACACTCCTCGCTTGAACTAACCGTGGTCACATCGCATCCAAGGTGTACAAGAAGTCCCTTCGTCACCATTCTACTTACCCTGCAGACCAAAACAAGCGGTTTCTCATATGATCCAAGTCCGCAAAACACCAATTTCGGCGTAGATTTGCAAGGCGAGAGGCTTATACTAACCCGTTCTCATCCATGACAAGAACCTTGAGTCCAGCGAAATTCGCATGCCGGGGATTCGCTGGGGCTTTCGGTATGCCCGACTGTTTAGATTCGTTCGAAATCCCGAGTTTAACATCGAATATAGCCGTGCATCCTTTACCAAGACCATCGCTCTCAATCCAAATGTCACCCTCCATCAGATTCACAAACCTTGGTCATATCAAAATGCATATGTACAAACACTTTCATCAATACCAGAAGAAAATAAAAAAAACAAGAACGAAAACAAGAAACGGTTCTAAAATACGGCTCAACCTCTTGGAGATGGCGAGGCCGAGCCCACTACCTCCCGAGCTTCTCGTCGCTAGAGATTGCGTTTGAGCAAATTTAGTGAAAAGCTTGGGAATGTCTTGAGGATTTATTCCTGCTCCCAAGTCTTTTACCTATATATTCGAACAATCGTCAAAACTAAGAACCTACGAAATAGGTTTCAGCTATGGTTCTAAGGGCCCAAGATAGATACACTAACCTTTACCCTCAAGTAGAAATGACTCCCCGTTGGCACCACAAAGAAGTCCGGAGCTCGAGTGTTTGACTTGGTCACAAGCGCGGTTACGGAGATGCTACCTTGTTTGGAGAATTTCACGGCATTACCAACTATATTCAATATTATCTGCATCAGCCGTTTCTCGTCCCCGACGACGAATTCAGGCAAATCCGGTGCGAGATTTAATGTGATGGGTAGTTTCTTAACAACGGCGATAGGCTTTATCAGGTTGAGGACCTGCAACAAGATTCAGAAATATCAATCAAGTACAAGAATACATGAAGAAGCTGTTCAAAAGCTGACGATGATACGCAAGAGGATATAAATTTTGGTTACCTCTCTAAATAGTGTGTGAAGATTGAATGTCCCGAGTTCAAGTTGAAGACTTCCATCTTCTAGCCTCGAAAGGTCTAAGACATCGTTCATCAAAGTCGCCAAAAGGTTACTGCTTTTAAGTATCGTTTCCACCATCAGCCTTTGTTCAGGGGCTAGCTCCGTTTCTTGGAGCAAGGAAGAGAGCGCGATGATCGCATGCATCGGAGTCCGCATCTCGTGGTTCATAACCGCCAGGAAATCGTTGCGGGCACGGATGGCTGTCTCTGCTTCTCGTCTCGCTAGATCGAGAGCGACGTTCTGCTCCATGAGAAGGTCCCTAGCTCGCATCGACTCTTCTAGGATCGCAGCATGTGAGAGAGCCACGGCCACCTAGAGTTAAAGAAGATAAAAGTTTAGACTTTAGACAATTCAAACACAGAACAGGAACATAATCAGCAGTGTTTAAACCTGATCAGCAACGACTTCAACGAGTTCCAACTCATGGACATGCCATTGCCTCGCACTATCCGAAGGGAGCATCAAGACCATCAAAGCGTATCTCTTAGTCGAAAGCTCGGGCCAGTCATTAATCTGGAAATTCGAAAGGTGGAGAAGCGGAACACGCACGGCGACCACCTCCCCGAGCATATACTTCCCGGAAACAGGTCTCAGCCTAGCCACAGGGGAGTTAGGGGATATCTTCACAGCCCGGCTAGTACCAAACACTTGGTTGATCACCGGTAACTGAATGGGAACCGTATATTCCACGGGATGCTGCTGACGAAGCGTGTAAGAGAGCTGTAGCTCTAAACCGGTCCTAGTAGGCATCCACAACGCACACTCCTCCAGAGCTAACGTCCTACCAAGCTCAACAAGCGTAGTCTTTAGAATAGTGTGCCTATCTAGAGTGCTTCTGATCTCGTGGGTCAGCATCCTGACATGCCGCCCGGTCTCCTCCTGAGTCCGGATCAGTCCCATCTCTCTGTCGAGCTCGGCGGCCTTGTTTTTCAAGAAGAGCTCCCGGGTCTTGACGCTAAGCAGGTCGGGGATGATGTGGACAAGCATCAACGCGGTGGCGCAGGAGACAACAGCGGTAAGCACCTTGGCGGTGGTCATCACGAGCGCCACGGTTCTCGAATGCGTAGTGAAAGTCCACAAGTTGATAAGATGCGTCGCTCCACAGAGGACGATGAAGGCGCCGAACTGAACAAGGACCCATCTGTAAGGGAAAACCGCTGATTTCTTGACGAAGTATATCAGCTCGAGAGGGATCGAGAAATACGCAATGGCGATGAAGAAATCAGATATGTATTGATATTTCATCAGCAGTTCATCAGCCGGCCATTGAGGCTCGATGCAATTGCAGACTTCCATTAGCCCTAACTCTCTAATTCAGCTTATGGTTTCCTCTCTCTCTCTCTCACACCTGTGAACGCAGACCAACACACAAACAGAACATAAACAGCAAAATTGGAACAAGAAATGTCAAAATCATAAATCGAGTTTGTTCTGAAGGGTGTTGGGATTGTGTAAGAATCCCGAAATTAGGGTTTATACGTCACTGGTCAAAACTCGATCACAACGAAATTACAAAAGCTAGGTTCCATTTCCTAAAACTGAAAAATCTGGAATCGAAAAAGCTTAACGATTACATCTAGGCGAAGCTCCTAATTTAGCTGTGCATTACAGTGAAACGAGGACAATTAGGTTTAATCGATCACTCTACTTAGAGATCGACGAGAAAAATCATATATGAGAAGTTATTATACGAAACAAACAATAGGAGGGATGCGAGATCACAACAGAGATTGGTGTGAGAAGAAGGATTGAAGAAGCTTACTTCGGAAGAATTAAATTGATCGATTTTCCGAGAAAGAGGACGCGGCGGGGAGCGACGAGGAAGAAGAAGAAGAAGAAGAAGAAGAAGATGAGAAAAAAGGCGTTGAAGCTTATTATCAAGTCAAAAAAATGGTTGGGTTTAACACTTCTCTCTTAACTTTTTTTTTTTTGTTTTTCTCTTAACTTTTTTTTTGTTTGTTTTTTGCACCATTTCTCTTAACTTTTTTTTTTTTTTTGTCAACAGATTATATATTGATTAACGGATCGGAATACAAGAGTAAGATAACCACAAAAGCACCGAGTTCGAAAAAAAACCCAATAGACTTGTTAACCTACGAAACAACAGAACCCAAGCGACCAAGATTAGTTTAAACTCCTACACCAGGAAGAGAACTAAATCTTATTCCTAAATACCGACCCAACAAGAAAATGACTACCTTCTCTCATTTTCAAAAACAAAGGAGAGCCAACGGAGAAGCCGACGCAACATAAGATTGCCACAGATTTTCCTTTGTAATGCTATGAGCAATGAGAGAAGCTCCTCTATTTGTACTTGAATCTTCCTTCAAAACCTGCCAAGCTGCTAAACTCCTAAGAGCCATGATAACTAAAGGAAGGCCAAGCTTTTGGCCTATTAACCACACCGACCAATTCTCCTACTTCCGAACCAAAAACAACACAAGAAAACTTGTGACTACCCATGCAATCAATTGCCCAAAGAAACCCTTTAAGACTTGCGGTCAAAAAACTATCCAAACCAACGAAAGACCTCCTACTATGAAGAATCACTAGGTCTTTCTCATCTCTCAAAACCCAAGCTGCTCCCCCAACCTTGGAAACTTTAGACCAAACAACCCCTATATTGCATTTCACCCACCCTATTTCCGGTGGACTCCAAACCTTAACCCCAATCTCACTTTCCCGATTTTCTAAATTATCCACTTCTACTTCAGTTGTCTGAGCAATAGACCAATAAACCATAGCTTCCTGGATTTGTGCCCACAAATCAAAAGCCGAGATCACTAACCCTTCAAAAATAACAATGTTCCTATTTTTCCAAATAAACCACAAGACCCAAGGAAAACTTTCTCTAATCTGCAAGGGAATAAGAATATTTTTTCCTAGAGAGAGCAAGTGGTTGAAATTTGTAAATTCCGAATCTTTATCGAAACCTGTTAACCGGGTAGGAACATTGGAGAGAGCCCACACCTGCCTCGCAAAGTCGCAAGTGAACAAGACATGGTTGACTGATTCACCTTCGCATCCACAAATTTGGCACTCTCCATCAACACGCATACCTCTGCTCTCCAACCTTTCTGCCACAGGCACAGCTCCACAGAGGATCTTCCAAAGAAAGGTTTGAATTTTTGGTTCAGTTTTGAGATCCCACACCTGAACTTTAAGGTCAATCAAGGACGGTTGCGCTTTGGCTTCTTCCATCAAATGAGCATTTTGAATTTGACAAGCCAACCAATAACCCGATTTTACTGAGTAATCCCCGGACTTGTTATGTTTCC
Source organism: Alliaria petiolata (assembly GCA_020283515.1). NCBI lineage: Eukaryota > Viridiplantae > Streptophyta > Magnoliopsida > Brassicales > Brassicaceae > Alliaria > Alliaria petiolata. The sequence goes on from JAHZTW010000001.1 coordinate 51,727,525, forward strand.
AAACACTGAAGTCTTCCTTATCTACCACTGGTTTTAAGGCTTTGATTCTGACAACATCTTCAGGCAGGAAATTGAAATGAAGCTTACGAAGATCCCAATCTCTGCACGGAAAATCAAAGAGGTCCTTGGCCATTAAATCCACATCAAAAAACTTCTGCCTCCTCCACGGTGCTCTGAAGCCATTATCATCCACCCATCGGTCAATCCAAACCCGAATCGAATTACCATTTCCAACCATTGGCTTCAAACCAGCAGACAACAACTCCATACCATGAAGGATGCTTCTCCATCCAAATGATGGTCGCGACCCCAACTTAGCTTCGGAGAAGGAAGAATTTTGGAAGTATCTACTCTTTAGAAACCGAACCAAAAGACAAAGAGGATCTTGGACAAATCTCCACGCCTGCTTGGCTAACAAGGCTTGATTGAAGCATTGTATATCTCTGAAACCAAGTCCTCCATGACATTTAGGGAGGCACATCCTCTCCCAGCTTTCCCATTGAATCTTCCGCGAGTGATCTGCAGAATTTCACCAAAATTGAGGCATAGCAGAAGAAAGATTATCACAAGTTGTTTTAGGTAACTTGAAACACGACATGGCATACACAGGCATAGCCATTGCCACTGTCTTTAAAAACACCATTTTTCCACCTTGAGATAACGTTTTTTCATGCCATCCTGATAGCCTTGCCTTCATCTTGTCTTTAAGGTAGCTCATCATTTGGACTTTAGATCCACTAAAACATTAAGGAAGACCCAAATATTTTGATGCACCCCCTTCACTGAAAATACCAAATGTATCTTGAATCTTTTGCCTGATGCTTGGCTCCACTTGAGATCCAAAAGATATGGAAGACTTATTTAGGTTGATCACCTGACCAGTAGCCTCCCCATACCTTTTGAGTATACCTTTTAAAATTACAGATTCATCCTCATTCGCTTTGCACATAAACAGACTATCGTCAGCGAATAGGAGATGACTGATTGAAGGCCCATTTTCTGAAAATTTTATGCCATTGATGGTACCCAATCTTTCAGCACGACTGAGGAGGTGAGACAAACCTTCAGTGCACAACACGAAGAGGTAGGGGGACAACGGGTCACCTTGTCTTAACCCTCTCTGTGGAATCACCATGCCATACGCTTGATCATTGATTAAGACAGAATACGTAACCGACGAAACGCAGAACATCACCCAGTTTACCCACACATCGTTGAATCCCAGAGCTTTTAGCAGAGACCTCTGATAACTCCATTCAACGTGGTCATATGCTTTAGACATATCCGATTTTATAGCCATTGATTCTTCTGAGATTTGTGGATGAACCCGAAGACCATGAACAATTTCGTGGGCAATTAAAATGTTATCCGAGATCAACCTCTCTGGAACTTCTCTTAACTTTTCTTGTGTCGTTTTTTTTTTTTTTGTATTTAAGAAAAAATCAAAATAGCTGCGTACATGAATTTGTTCACATTTCCAACATCTTATGATGAATACAATTTATTAGATATATTATAGATAACTAGAATAGGATCAGCATATATGCGGGTTTTTAATAAAATATTTTAAACCCGTAAAAATAAATTAAAAACAAAATTGAATAATCTGTAAGGAAAAAAATTTACTTTTATTAATATTTCCACATATATATGTTTTAATACTCTTATATGAATTATATTTATTTATAATGCTATATAATAAGTTATATATATATATATATATTTTTTTTTTAATTCTAAAATTTACTTTATTAATATTTATTTAATAATTTATTCTAAAATAATTTAGTTATTGATTAACTTGGAACGTGTCACGATCATATTTATATATATATATATATTTATTCTAAACTTTTGACGAATTAATTATCCTACTTTTATTATAATTAGACTTATCATAATTAAAATCTATATTAAGATTCGCGTATTATAATAATAAAATTTAAAACCCTTAAAATTTTTTTTTAAAGAAAATATAAAGCAAAATCTGACCATTACTAGAAAATATATGAAAAACACAAAATCTAAACTTAAAATTTATTTATTTATTTTAATTCTCATTTATTTTCCATTAAAATATTCAAAACATAGAATCTCGCTTTTATTTTACTATTGTAATCTAAATCGATAAATTTGACGTTTTTATTTTTTAAACTTTAGCTAAACAACCGAATAACCAAAATGGTTAAATCTTTTCTAACAATTAAAAACATAAAAAAACTTAAATGAATAACATAAAAGAAATTTATTATTTACCTCTTAGTTTTTTTGATAAAAGAAACTTATTATTTACCTTTTTGATTTTCCTTTTAGTATTAGTAATTGATCATACAATTTCTTTAATTTAAATGAAAAACATAAAAGAAACTTTTTTTTCTTAAATTTCTTATTTACCTTTTCAAATTTTTTTTTTCTTTTGGTATTAGCAATTGAAAAAGAAATTTTTTTTTTTTTTTTTTTTTTTAAACTATTTCTTTGATTTTCCTTTTAGTATTAGTAATTGATCATACAATTTCCTTAATTTAAATGAAAAAAAAATAAAAAAATTATTTTTCCTTTTTATTTTTAAAACTAATTTTTAGATTTATGTAGACATTATGTTAAAATCTAATTAGTTTAATTTTTTTAACACGTGTCAAAATCTAATCGATTAACTTGACACATATCAAAATCATGTTAAAAACTAACTTTGATGCATCCTACTTTATATAATAAGATTGACCAAAAAACGGATAATGTTAAATATAAAATAATAAATTTAAGATGGTAAGAAAATAGAGATAATTAGGAAAAAATAATCTCCATACATACATGTGCTGTTAAAAATTATAAGGAAGAAAAAGATTTAAATCTTGGACCAATCAATTTGTGCTATAAGTTCAAAATGTAATATCCAAATCTTTTAGTTTGTAATACACAAAGAGCCTTATGACGAACAAAGCCAAGTCTAATGAACAAAAAAACATCTGTTTTCATCCCATTAATTTTATTCAAATTGTGAAATCCCAGAGTTTTAAAAAAAATTATTTAGTTTACATAGATTATGTATTTTTAATGCTTATTTTATGGATTTAAAAAATGGGCAATTTTTTAAAAGAGCACAAAATAAAGTTTTTAATCAAATTTAACCCCATAAATTTATTTGTTCATAAATAACTTTTATTAAAGGTAGGAAAGTCTTCATAAATGTGTCAAACGGCTTCCTTACGACTTTCTAAATTTTTATTAAAGTTAGGAAAGCTGCTTCCTAAGTTTGAGTTAGGAAAACCTTCCTAAATGTGTCTAACACCGTTTAACAACTTCCTAATAATGATAAAAATGATTAACAAAATTTTTGGAGCTATTATTGAATTGAAAACTTAAAATAGTGCTGTTTGAGGCAATTTCTCTTAAAAAATAATGTTAATGATCTGCATCCCTTACAAAATAATATTTAAATTTTATTTATGATGCATATTTTTTATAAATAAAATATATTAAAAAATAAGCATTCCTTTAAATTCCAAAATTCTAGGAACGACCCTAACCACATGCTATTATAACTCCGATTTTATAGCTACAAAACTAACATGTTTAAAACTTATGGCAAAGTTAAATGTGAATCGCGGTGGCACACGAGAGTCTGAGACAACATCGATTGCTCAAAATAGCAAACTATACCGGATCAGTGTGACTTATATGAGAAAATAAATAGTTATATACTCGCGTTCCTTTTGGAAGAGAGAGTCTGCATGGACATTTGAGCTAAGATGTATTAAAATCAAACTAAAATCCTCAAAACATCTTCTAAGATTACTAAGATAATCTATTTCTGATTGAATGATATTTTCAATCATCTTTAACAAATTTGAACAATTCATCTTAAATCTAGCCGATAATATATGCTTCTTTGTTAGATCTCGTCCAGCTCTGCCCCTTTACACATTCTTGAATGGAGTTGCTCATGGATTTATTTAGCTGCATAGAGGATTAAGACATATAGATCACTTAAAACTCCCAGGAACAAGATTGATTCAAAGATAACTCTCTTTTGAAACAAGCAAAGGGATTTATATTGATTTAAAACGTGTATACAATAGGTGAATGAAAGGAGCTTATATAATGCTCGACATAAACATAAACTTAAGGTAAAAATATGAAAAAAAAAAAAGCAATAAATTGAGCAAATCGTGATATGATCTTCTTGGAATATCTTCTAGCCGTTAGGCATTAAAGATGATGCGCCTTGGAAGAAACTTGAGGAGAAAGTGACGTGCTTTAGGTCTCCAGGTTTCAATGGATGTCTGGGATCTTCTAAATAGGATGGAGGGTCGAGATCAAGTGGAGTAAATGGTCGTGGATCTTTCTCTCCCGTGCAAGGCAAGTATACTTGTTCGGAAAAAGGAAAGTTTGTAAACAATGGGATCCGCCTGATCCTGTGGGTGCTGGTGCATGGAACGTTGATAGATGACTCTCTTGGATGGTTGGATGTGTCTCTTGAATGCTCAGATGTATCTCCAGGTCGCCAAAGTCTCGTTTGTAACTCATTAAACTCGTGAGCTTCCAAATAAGGCAAGCTGAGACGCCTCTGGTTTAGAAGTTGAATAACTTTTAAACCATAATGAATTTCGGTATGAATCCAATTCGACGATCTGCTCCTTTGAACCACGATTTCATAACAATCCGGTTCGTAGCTTAGTTCCTCCTGGTTCGGTCGGAATCCTCCAGTTAACGCACGTCTATCTGATTCGGGTAAGTTTGGCATCACCCGTTTTGCAAGTTGGATAACTTGGTCATATAAGCTCGGCTTGATCTCATTCCACTTCGGCGTGAGTCTCTGATGAGTCAACTTTCTAGAACAAGTTGACTTGTTGCTTGGTTCATCATGGTTTGGCCGGAATGACTCGATGAGTGAGTGTAGGTCTACATCGGGTCCAATGGAGATCGTAATGGGGTTAAAACTAGTGAACCGATTTGCCTCGTTAAAACCTTTCCTAGAAAACCCATTGAGACAAAACCAAGGATAAGGAAAAAGAGTACAAATGGTCACATCCCATTTGTAAGCCTCAGCTTCACGTTTGGATCCAAGCTCGGCAACATATTCAACCTCGAGTGCAAGCTTGTTTAGCTCCGGATTGGCTCCAATGCAGCTTCTCTCCTCTGGTACGGTTGGAGTGGTACTGATGTTTACATCACTTTCTCAAATTTATCCGACGTCCAAGTCATACGTCTTATACTGAAAAAAAAATTAACGGACATAAACTAATCATAAACGGATGTTTATGCTCCTAAACGGATGTTTATTTTCTTAAACGGAGTTATTGTGGACCGTTGGTCAACCCTCTCTCAAGCACAATATCTGCGACTTGAAGGTTTGTTTAAAGAAATTTATTAACTTGAAGGTTTTAGTTGGGAACAATAAATACTTGAAGGTTTTCCTCTTTGACATGTCTTATTACTCATTATTAGCAGGGAGTTGTTGGCCGAATACCTGAGCAAGATGGATCCCTTATGTGTCTATATTTACGGCATCTTCGTCGGTCGTACAACATGATGATCCGCTCTTGGTCTAGACTTGCTTATAGTCCCCCTCCTACAGTTATGTGGTACCTAGGCGGGGCTTACGATGACATTGGATTTAGTAACTCGCCATGATCTAAATATAATATTTCTATATTTTAATTACATTATGTTATAATAAGAAGTTTAATTTATCATGACGATAAATATAAAATAAACACAAAATTTTATATCACCTGAATGAAGGGATACTGAAAAATATAGAGGTATGTGAGAGAGAGAGTGAGAGAGAGAGAAAAAGTTGATATCTTTTGTAATTTAGAATGTATGAATTGTGTTTACAATCAAACGAATCCGTTCGTTTATATAGAGGTAAAAAGTAAATTATTGTGCACGCATAGTGACGATGGACTTTGCAATCATCCACCACGTTTAAATCATATGTCTCTTTCGATACCTTTGTTATTGTATTTTTATAACTTTCATAACACTTTCAATCTCTTAAAATAAATAATTCAAATTTGTAATTTTGCGGGGGAAAATATATATATTTCTGTAAATGTCATGTTTTGAATATATTAATCTAAAAAAAATTGATATGTAATATGAAATAGAATGTATATACGAAATCTGTATACTTTTTTATATTTATTTTAATCTATAATATAATAAATTTTGCAAAATTAGATAAGTGTATATTTGTAAACAGTCTTTTTGTTGTTGCAAATGTAGACTGTTTAAGATTATGCACTTTGTCTGTTGTAAAGTTTATATTACTATGCACCTCATTTTTAATTTATTGATGATTTATAAATAAAAACAATTGTTCCATACAGTTATGTGAAACAGAAATAAACTGTTGATTGCAAAAAAAAAGAAAAAAATAATAAATAGACTGTTTTGAAATAGCAATAGTCTACTACAAACTTTCCAGCTTCACTCATTTGTTTGTAGTATTTGCATAAAAGCTAATAAAAATTTACGATATATCATTTAATTTTTACATTGATTTATATCAACATAAAAATAGAAGATAATAAAGTAATTCAAATTACTAAAAAAAAAAAAATAGAATTGCTGCTATGCGTAAGAGAAAGAAATTATGAAAACACTACTCTGTTTTTATGACAAAACAGTAGTGTCCTTAAAAAAAAGGTTTTATCTACCAATTCATATAGTAAAGTTTTGTAAAATATACAAATCATTTAAAAAATTATTTATCTAGTTTATTCAAATTTTTGTTTATTTATAAATTTTAAACTTGTTTTTTTGTTGGCACTAGACTTTTCGATTTAAGGTTTAGTATTTTTTATTTGAAGTTAAATTATTGAATTGAATTATTAAAGGTTTTGGTAAATAGTATAATATGCTATTATATTATATATATATATATATATATATATATATATATATATATGTTGAGAATGCTATTTCGAAGGATTGGCTGCCGTCAGCCCCTGCACTATATGTGCTCTGCTCAATTCCACATGTGCCTATTACTACTCCCCAACCAAGTTTTCTTTTGCATATTCCCCCAAATTCAATTAAAAATTAAAATTGCGATTAATTCATTAAATCGCGTTTTAGGGAGAAATATGCAGAAAACAATTATTTGGGAGGGAATATGCACAAGTGTAGTATAGGAGGGAATAAGCATAAATTGTAAGAGAAGTCAACCCAATTTTTTAGTTTTTTCAATATATTTAACATATTAGCCTATTTATATTCACAACATATATTGATATAGTAAAATAAACCGTATATTGATATACAAATGGTATAAATACGGCAACACAATTTATTTAAAAAAAAAAAAAAACTAACATCGGTAGAGTATTTCACATATATAAATATATCATCATATTGTTACAAGTATTTTGGTTTGAGATCTGAAAGTTATATGTTTTTGGAGCATTCATCATTGCTCATATCCCCTAACTAACATTTTGGACCTAATTGGGCTATATGGTAAGATCTAATCTGATTTAGTCCAATTGTTAATGGTTTAGAGTTCATAATTATGAATCATTGAAATAAACAAATGTGTTGTTAAACCAGACCATTAATAACTCATAACACACATGAGTTATAGACTTTAGACATAACTGCCGCTTAGATTAACACATATGAGTCAATATATAATGAGTGTTTAGATTGAGAGTTGAAACCTCACCTAATAAAAGGAACTCTTTGTTGTGATATACTTGAATTTACATGACTTGTTTACTCGAGTGACTAAATTAATATAAGTTTATCATCCTATTGATCCGAGTATTTTTTTCAGTTTGCAATGGAAACATATTCATATAAAATAGTTTTAAAGTAGCAAAATAATTAAAATAAACATAATTCATATAAAATATGAAATCTCAAAATATTTTAGAAATATGTGATAAAATTTAATTGAAAACAAATAAAAATCAAAATAAAGAAATAATTCATTGGTTTCCATTTGACGTTTTTAATATTGTTATTTTTAGGTGATCCGTTTTTGTTTTTATTTTTAATAGATTTTAAAATATATTATTAGAAATCAGTAATTTAGTTTAGTATACACATCTTATTATATAAAATAGGATGCATCAAAGTTAGTTTTTAACATGATCGTGACACGTGTCAAATTAATCGATTAGATTTAAGATTTTTTCTTTTATGTTTTTTATTGTTAGAATATATTTAATCATTTTAATTATCTGTTTGATTTGCTACGGTTCACACTTCAAATTAACTATAAATTAACATTATTATTTTGAGACTTAAAACACAATAATGATATAACTTAAACAATAAAAAAGAAAATTATGCTTTTATAAATAATACGCCATAAAGAAAAATATGCTATTTTTATTATGAGTAAAATATATTAGTAGATATAGTTTTTAACATGATTGTGACACGTGTCAAATTAATCGATTAGATTTGGACACGTGTTAAACAAATTCAACCAATTAGACTAACATAATGTTTACATAAATCTAAAATTTATTTTTAAAGACAAAAAAGGAAAATATGTTTTATGTTTTTCAAATAGATTAAGGAAATTGATAATCGATTACTAATAATAAAATAAAAAAAATCAAAAAAGTAAATATGAAAATTAAGAAAAATAAAAATCAAATAAAAAAAGTAAAAATGAAAATTAAGAGTCTTTTCTGTTTTTCATTTAAATTAAGGAAGTTGTATGATTAGAAAAAACAAAAGGTCAAAAAGATACATAATAAACTTAAGAAAACGAAAAATAAGTTTTTTTTTTTTTAATGTTTTTCATTGTTAGAATATATTTAATCATTTTAGTTATCCGTTAACATTATTATTTGAGACTTAAAACACAATAATGATATAACTTAAACAATAAAAAAATAAAATTATGCTTTTATAAACAAAACGCCATAAAGAAAAATATGTTATTTTTATTATGAGTAAAATATATTAGTAGATAAAACTTTATATTAAAAACATATGCAATCAAATAATAATCCTAAAAAGAAAACGATTAAAATAAAAAGAACAACTTAAAAATAAAATAAAAAACTTCAATGGAAATCTAAAAAAAAAATGTTTATTTTTCTTTTTTACAATTCTTTACAAATGATCGAATTTTATTTTCAAATAATATTTAACTGGTTTAAAATAATTTTTTAAAACTCGCATATATACGGATCCTATTCTAGTAACAATACAAAACAATATACAACACAAATAAGTACAACAATTTTGTTCTCTCTTAGTGTTTTTCACCCTAGCACATCTTATTATATAAAATAGGATGCGTCAAAGTTGTTAATTAACATGACAGTGACACGTGTCAAGTTAAGCTTCCATGCTAGTTTTGTAATTTAAAATCGGGTCCCATTTTAAATCACTTACAATATTAGGACAGGTGGAATGTGTCATGTGTGTATGCATATAATTTAAAATAAAAGAAAAGAAAACTAAATTAAAGAAACACACAATAATTCATTTTTTTTTCCCTTTGTTAATCCATAAAATTGACGAACTAAAGTCATAGCACATATATTTAAAACAAGTTGATCATACACATGGAAAAACAAATTAAAGATTCATATCCCCACCAAGTGGAAGAACAATCTTTCTTTTCTGTAAAACAACTTCACTTTTTTTTATCTTATCTTCACAAATTAGTACCTCCATTTTCTCTGGAATCAAGCCAGAAAATGGAGAAATTCAATCCAAAAAAGAAAAAGATTGCGAGGAAACGAGCTCCAACGTCTTTGATAGAAATCTTACCAGCACTTTTGTTCTGTATGCTCTTTGTCCTTCACATCAATCAAATCTTAACCTATCTCTTTCTTTCCGACAAAGACACACTAAATATCACTGTGAAAGCTAAACAAGAAGGAACAGATACTTGCGCTGGAAGGTACGTCTATATCCACAATCTTCCCAGTAGATTCAATGATGATCTGATCAAGAATTGTGAAGCATATATCGAATTGCGCAACAAGTGTAAGTACTTGGTTAACTCTGGCTTCGGTCCACGGATTTCGGAGGACGACCATAACCGCACTACTCAGATCTTAACCACCGAAACAGGTCCTTGGTACTCTACGAATCAATTCATGCTTGAGGTTATCTTCCGAGAGAAAATGAGACACTATGAGTGTTTGACCAACGATTCCTCCCTTTCTTCGGCGGTTTTCGTCCCGTTCTATGCTGGATTCGATGTGAGACGCTTTTGGGGATATAACGTGAAGCTCAGAGACGAACTCGGTGAAGACCTAGCTCGATGGCTTACGGATAGACCTGAGTGGAGGAAAATGTACGGCCGAGATCACTTCTTTGTCACGGGACGGGTCGGTCGGGATTTCAGGAGGGTTTCTGATCAGGATTCAGATTGGGGTAACAAACTGATGCGGCTGCCTGAATTTGAGAACATGACGATGTTGTCGATCGAGACAAATTCTTGGAGCAACGAGTTTGCGGTTCCTTATCCGACTTACTTCCATCCGGAGAGCGGAATCGAGGTTAAGAGATGGCAGATGCAAGTAAGGATGATGCAGAGACGATACTTGTTCTCGTTCGCCGGAGCTAACAGGCCCGAAATGGAGGGATCTATTAGAGGAGAGATTATAAGACAGTGCCTTGCGTCAGAAGGAAGATGCAAGTTTCTTGATTGTGGTACAAGTAAAGCTTGTGGTGATCCGGTTAAGCTAATGGAGGTTTTTCAAGATTCGGTTTTCTGTTTGCAACCACCGGGAGATACACCTACTCGTAGATCAACATTTGATTCGATTTTAGCCGGTTGTATACCGGTTTTCTTTAACCCCGATTCGGCTTATAACCAGTACAAGTGGTATTTTCCAAAGGATCATACCAAGTATTCGGTTTACATTTCGGAGGAAGATGTGAAGAATGGTAAGGTTAGTATTGAGAAGTTATTGGTTAGGGTTAGTGAAGAGAGGATTTCGAGTATGAGAAATGAGGTTGAGAAGATAATACCGAATATTATATACGCTAAACCGGGGGAGGTTGGACCGGAGAAGATTGAAGATGCGTTTGAAGTTGCAGTGAGCAGGGTTCTTAAGAGAGTGTCATTGTTCAAGACCTCAGATCTAGCGACTACATAATTTGATTAGGGGCAAAATATAAAGCAGAAATGTTAAATAAGTTAATAAAAGATTGAAAATTGAGATTCCATTGTAAAAAGTAATGAATTGTTAATTTTATTCTATGAAACAAGTATCATAGTTTAGTGATTTATGGTATTGAAAATTTGTTGTTTCTTAACAACAATCATTGAAAAATATAGAGAAGAAAAAAATATATAAAAAAATTCAAACAAAAATCTAAAAATAAATAATAAATTAACCAAGTCACTATATTGGTTGAACGATTCACTCTGGAACTATGCAGAACCGTGCCTCCCTAAGTAACAAAAAGACAATGGCCTTAGGCCACATTAACAATTATAACTTTTAGGCTACACTTTTAACAACAATGTTAATTAATTTGGCCAAGATTCATTGAGTTTTGTTGGTATGTTTTTTATAAAACTTTGGGATCATGAGTTCCAAATTTTCAAATGATAGTTTAAACATTCAAATCAAAATTTTAGTTTTATAAAATTATACATTTATCAATTAATAAGATCACAAATTTTAAAATTGTCTTAGGCCTCTAAATGTGTTGGGTATGATTTTGAATAAAAACTTAGTTTGTTTTTATATTATAATTTTTAGTATTAAAATTTGGCTGGGAAACACCAACGATCACAACCATTTTTTTACAGCCGGAAAACACTATCTAACACTGTAACCCGAATTAAACCATGTCTTTCATAATTTTTTTTATCAGCTGCTTTAAATCCAACCGGTATTAGTTTAGGGGATACAGTTTCAGGGTTTCGGCTAAAATGCAAATTCATCTAATTGTGATAGAAAATTGATAGACTGGAAATCTTTGTCATCATAGATAGAAAAGCTTAACTTATATAATCAGAAAACTTAAGAGGAAATTAGTGGTTCTTACCAATACTTTTTCAGGAAGTTAGCTGCTTGTATTGTTTACCTTTTTTTGAAAGAGGCTAATATTACATTATGGCTTGATTGGTAACGCAAAGCGTTGAGATACGACTTATACCGTTTAAATAGTTACCAATCACAAAGATGTACAGAAAGCGTTACTAACAGTATTACACTCAGCTTTTTTGTACCACTTTTGTTTACAACTCTTTTTTACAGTTTTTAACTATTTCATAAGCACTTAACAACTTCAGCTTACCGCTAAAAGATCCAGCTTACCGCTAAAAATCTCATACCGTTTTAGGTTACCAATCGGACCCTATACTATATACAGTACTGACTTTTGGTTCGGGCTTTTCTCGGTTTTCGTGTCTCTTGCCTTGTTTCAACGTTATCAGTGGTTCTTTGGTGGGGTTCGTTCCGTTTTCAACCTTTACATTTTGATTTCATTTTCCTCAATTTCATCTTCTTTTATCTTTGGCCTTTGTCCAGTTTTTATCATTCTACCTTGTATTAGTGTCGCCTTCCGTTGTTCGGGATCTTGTTTTTCACAATCGCATAAGTTATGAATGAAATCCATCAGTTAAATAAAAACAGTACTGACTTTTGCTATTAATATAAAATACCTTTTTCTTGCTATTAATATAAAATACTTTTTCTGAAAGATGGTAATATTGGACTATATAGTATATTAGAATAGGATCCGCATATATGCGGATTTTTAATCAGCTATTTTAAATTCGTAAAAATAAATTAAAAACAAAATCGGATAATCTATAAGAAAAAAAAATTATTAATATTTCCAAATATATATGTTTTAATATTCTTATATTAATTATGTTTACTTCTAATGCCTTATCTATAAATATATAGATATAATTATTTATTCAAAATTTTAAAGAATTATTTTATCCTAGTTTTTCATAACTAAAATATATATTAGGATCCGCATATACACAGGTTTATAATAATAAAAATTAAAACACGCTAAAATAATTTTAAAAAAAAAATGTAAAACAAAATCGGTTAACTATTGAAAAATATATATGAAAAAAATAAATCTAAATCTAAGAGTTCTTTATTTATTTTTAATTAAAACATTCAAAACACAGAATATCTTGCGGGTCTTAAACAAAATCAACCATACTTCTCATATAGCTCACACACTTTATGAACTATCTTTTTCTCTTCTCCTGCGTTAAAAACTTGGGTATGCAATTTGAATATTTCGAGTATGTTAACGATCTCCCATGAACTCTTTTTCAAACAATTAAAATCTCTCTTTCTCTTCACATTTTTCTCCCAAATATGATCTCTCTGCTCTATAAAGAAGTTATGTTTCTCAAGACTCGTATCAAAAGGATCTTTATTGCTATCATCATTCTCATTGAGCTCATCATCGTCTAATACCATATCATTAGTATCTAGAATTTTTTTTAATTCAACTATATCCTAACTAATTTAATTTACTCTTTGTTTTTATTTTTCTTTTCTTAAATTGAAAGGAAACTTATTTTCCATTTTTTTTTAAAAACTAATTTCTAGACTTATATAAACATTATTTTAAAATCTAATTGGTTGAATTTTTTAACACCTGTCAAAATCTAATCGATTAACTTGACACGTGTCAAAATCTAATCGATTAACTTGACACGTGTCACGATTATGTTAATTAGCAAATTTGACGCATCTAACTTTATATAATAAGATATATAAAGTTATTATATAAGATATTATAAAGTTAATTAGCAAATTTGACGCATCTAACAAGCTTCTTTTCTTTGTATTTCTTCCCTAATACGGATGCCTCATTGGCAATAGTACTAATCTTAGCAGTGAAGCTTGTTATAGATTCGTCTTTACTCATCCTAAGGTTTTCAAACTGAGATGCCAGATTATCAATCCTAGTCCTTCTCACACTCGTGTCTCCTTTAAAGTGATTAACCAAGGTATCCCACGCTTCTTTTGCAGACTCACATCCTTGAATGATCTTAAATTCATCTAATCCAACTGCAGAAAAAATTGCCGTGATTGCTTTTGAGTTGAATTTTGAAGCTTGTTTGTCGTCTTCAGTCCACTTCGCTTTAGGTTTGAGCATGGTCGTTACCCGTGGAGGAATTGAATTATCCTCTGACATTTTCTGTTCGACGAGAATAGTTGGAGCTGTCCAACCATCCACAACAGCCGTCCATGCATCTTCTTCAATGCCACGAATGATATGTCTCATTCTAGCCTTCCAGTGTCTGAAATTTCCAGCATCAAGAACAATTGGTTTCTGGACTGCGATTAGCTCCTTCATGGTATCCATCGTTGTCACAAGATCTCAACCTGATTTATAGATTGTCTTGTCTATGCGGTGACCTGCTCTGATACCAAATGTTAAATCAGGAATACCACGATACTAAAATGAACAGAAAGAACACAGTGAACTGCAAACTGAATTTGCTCTTTATTTGGAAAAACCCTCAACTCTATTCTTATTCGCTATGGTTCACACTTCGAATTAACCATAAATTATTTATTTGATTTAATACATATTTGTTTTCTAATTCACTCAATAACAGTTATTTTATATTCTTAAACAATAATAAAATAAAACTGTACCTTTATAAATAAAATGCCATAAAAATTATATGTTATTTTCGTTATGATTAAAATATATTGGTAAATAAAACTTTAAAAAATATTAAAATTAAGAGGGAAAATTAAAAAAAAACTTCATTGGAAATCTAAAAAAAAAAGTAAATAAAATAAATTCTAATTTAGGAAAATATACAATCTTATTATATAAAGATTGATGTTTCAAATTTGCTAATTAACACGATCATGACACGTGTTAAAGTCTATCGATAAAATTTTGACACTATCGAATTATATTTTGTTTGAGAAAGTAAAATTTATATTCTATTTTTCACAACAAAATAAATATTGATTTTATTATATCAAAGTCCTGGAAATAGTAACAAAACTTAATCACAATAAATAAAAATAAAAGTAAAAATAAATATTATTTTTTTATTTTTAATTTTATTTTTTCACAAGTGATCAGATTTTATTTCTAAATATTTTTAACCGGTTTAAAATATTTTATTTAAAACCTGCATAAATGCGGGTGAATAGAGTTATAATCTTCCAAAAAACTCCTTTTTGTAACTGAGTTTATTAACTGGTTATGATGATAAACTTCATTTATGAATCTAGTATGGCCATATGACTAATTATCCCTAAATAAAATGCATTGGCGTTTTTGGTGTATGTTATGTTTTGTTTTAAATAACAAAAACTCAATGCAAGAACATTATGAGAGCGATTACAGATTTGTGGTGGAATGATTGAAAAGGGAACGATTACATAAGATATCGTACTCTAAATCCGTTGAAGGATTCAAGTCTGGGCATAAAACCCAAAACTGAGAAATCGGATCGAACCGATCCAAAATACAGGATTTGGACCTGAACTGTCAATATAATCCGAACGGTTCTTCTTCAAATTTGTTTCGGTTCTTGATTCGTTCAGATAATATCCAAAACCTGAATAGGTACCCGAAAACCCGAAATCAATTATCAAATTATTACCAATTACATTATTTATAGCATATAGTTTGTATAATTAAAAATAATTTTTCACCTTCGGATTATTTTTCAGTTCGGTTCGGGTAATACTCGAAATCCAAACGGTTACCCAAAATCCGAAATTAGTTACCACATTTGTATAATTATCCGAATAATTATATAGTTGTTTTCGGGTAATTCAGATTATTTACAAACCCGAATTAGTTTCGGTTCTATCCTGGTTCTCATTTCAAATCTCAGAACCGATCTGAATCCAAAAAATCCGAACCGATCTAACCAAAAAAAATTTGAATCTTATTTGGGTCTAACACATACGGATCCAAAAAATCTGAATCCGCAGAGAACCACAGATCCGAACCGACCCACATATTAGAATGCTCAGGACGAGATTCAATTCAAGGATCTTGAGAGGGGTTATTGGTTCTTATATTTCATGGATTTGGAAATTCTCTTTGGATGTAAAAAATACTTTAATTCAATCAAATAACAAGGTTTAATCATATATTTGGGTTTTTATATTTTAGTCATGAAAACACTTGTAAATCCATTCTAATCTAATAAAAAATCAAATCTTTATAATACTTGGATTTTAAAATCATAGAACCAATAATACTGGATTTTAATATAGATTTTAAAATCATAGAACCAATTACACTGAATTTTAATATGAATTTTAAAATCATAAAACCAATAACACTGAATTTGCCTAAAATTTTCAAATCAATTATAATACAAGAACCAATAACACCTCAAACTTTAATTTACTTTCATCAAATTAAACCCGCCTACCGACTAATTCGGCGATTCCGAACCGATCCGAGCAGGTCCCACACTCGGTTATACTTATACGGTGTATGGAGGAAGGAAACCACAAAAGTATTAAAATAAAGAAAGAGTGGGACCCACACTAACAAGGACCAGAGAGTGGAAATAGAACGAAACCTACGGTATGGTTGGCTCTTACTGGTCCACAAGTAACCCTTGTGGTTGCAATCTTCACTCCCCATCCTGCCCATGCTCTCTCTTTGTCTTCTTCTTTCTTATTCTCCTATCCCAATTTTTCCCATTTGGATTTTCTCTTTTCCACTTCTCCTCCTCTTCTTCATCTATTTCACAAGGTTAGTCTCTCTCTCTATCTCTCTCTCTCTCTCTCTACTCAGTGTGCTTCAAACTTTTCTCTTTCTGATTCCTAATCGTAAATGATAGATTTTCTCTTGATGGGTTTGTCCTAAATTGGTTTTGGATCAAGAATTTTTGAGTTTTATTCAAGTGGTAATCTCTCTTATACACCAGCTTCTCTGAGGAAATTGTCTGTTTTTTTTTCTTCGTCCTAGAATCGAACTGGTCTCAAGCTGCTTACTTTGTTTCTCTGTCTTCTCCCATATATACACTTTTTAGAATTTTGTAAATTAGATGCCTTTATGTGAATCAATTATGGTAGATTTGATCATCAAGTCGAATTCTCCACTAACAAGGTTTGTATTTTTCTAAATCTACAGAGAATTTTTTTAGGTTTTCTTATCCCAATGGCTCTTAACGTGAGCAAAGTTGTTCCCAATAGTCCCATTTTAGCGAAGAGGGTTAATGCCTCAAGATCTCAAAGAGTTTTGCTTGCGTTTTCCCCCAAGAAAGGCTCGTCTGCTGAAGAATTACAAGGTCTTTGCTGCACAAAGCCTGTTACTTTTGTTACTTCTAGGAGATCTTCTACATTGTGTTTTCTTGGAAAGTCTCAAGACACGGAAACTAAACCTCACGAGGATTGTCTTGATTTACCCAAGTAAGTAAAGCCCTTTTGGTTCTCAGATTCCGTAGATCAAACCAGTCTAGTTTTTGTTTAGCTGATTAGTTTCGTGGTGTTGTTTCAGGTCTCAAATTGTACAAGAAGGCGAGAAGCAAGGCATGCAAAGGAGAATACCGGTTTTGGTGGAATATGTGTCTAATGATGCTAAGTTTGTGAATGAGAGGGCTCGTAGTGACTTTGTTCTTCTATCTCGGTACTTTCTCATTATCCAACGTTTACACCATCTAAAAATGATACATTACTTGTCATGAAGGTCCCTTATGTGTTGAGACTTGAGATCTATGTTACGATTCTTTTCAGTGGCATTATGAGACTTGACGCTCGTGCACGTCAGGACGTTGCGATTCTTGGTTCGGGGTTCCTTAAATTGGATGGTAATTTCTATAGTTCTATATCAGTTCAATGTGAACATTCTGAGGGATTTTATTCATATAGGATGTGTTTTGTAGGATGAGTCTATGTGTGAGAGAATGAAATGCTTTGGTAGTTATTTAAATGAATTGTATATTTGTAAAGTAGCTGAAAGCTTGATTTCTCATTTCCCACACTTCCATGGATTCGAACTTACCTCAATCCCAAGATTTGGTTCTCTTTCACACTAACATCATCTTTGGCTTATGGGTTTATTATGTAGCTCGAGCAAGAGAAGATACAGAGAAAATAGACCGTGATGTCAAGAGGAAGGCCAAGCGTCTTCATCATATTGCTACTGTATGTTTATTCTCTCGTTTATACATTCGCATATACATTTCTTCTGGCTATGTTTCTTACTTTTGTTTTATGTCCATAGATACTAAAAAACATAGCTCAGTCTAAGTTGAAGAACGCCGCGGATAAGCATTGGAGCGACGGCGCCTTAGAGGTATGCACATCCGTCTCATCTTCTGTATACTTTTGGGAAAAGTTATGTGTGACCATATAGTATAATCACTATGCGAGCGGTTGAGAGATTACCCTGACTTCTTCACAGGCTGATTTAAAGCGAGCAGACTTCCGTGCTAAACAACGGGCGATGGAGGATGCATTAATGGCTTTAGAGGTAAAAAAGCAAAAGTCTGATATGTGTTACAGTATTGATGCTTTTGAATTCATCTTTCCTTATGGTTACACTTCCTGTGTCCTGTTTTGGTTGCAGTTCATCAAGAACATCCACGATATGATGGTGCAAAAAATGGTCGACAGCTTGTAAGAAGCATACGGATTTGAACACTTCTTTTCATGTTGGTTTCTTGATGTCAAGATCTCAAATGAAAACTCTCCTTTTTTAAATAGGGTTACATCCGAAACCGGTATCACTGACCGCATATCGCTTGAGAAGAATGGCAAAGCTCTCGAGTTTTTCCCGGGGGAAGTTTCATCTGATCGCATATCTGCTATTGAGGTCTGATCCACTAGTAAAACGCTTATGTGTTCTTAAGTATTCTCCTCTTCTGATGATTCCTTTTTGATGTTAAAAGCAGGAGGCCTACAGGAGTATGGCATCAGCGCTCTCAGAAGCCGATGGAATCGACTACACCGACCCCGAAGAGGTCAGTCCAAAATCGATGATACCTGAGATCTTTTGGTTAAGACTATATCTTAGTTCACAAAGATATGTGCTTATTGGTTTTAACAGCTTGAGTTGTTAGTCACGACCCTGATCGACCTTGATGCAATGGATGGTAAAAGTAGTGCATCTCTCTTGGCTGAATGCTCAAGCTCTCCAGACGTCAATACAAGGTAAAAAATGGGTGTTCTATTACGTCTTTTAACTACTTTCTTCGGTGAGTTCTTTGTTACATTCGATCAGGAAACATGGATAGTGTTTAGGTTGCGAGTGTAAGTTGAGGCCAACACTCAATATAACAGAGCATTGAATACTAAATTTGATTCACAGAACAATTCCAAACTAATGACATTAATCTGGTCTGGAGAAATCATCGAGTATTTCATCGTTTGGTCAGTTCTTTGATTCCGGATCTCTCGGTTTTTGTCTTCTTGGTGTAGAAAAGCGTTGGCTAACGCCTTAGCAGCTGCACCGTCGATGTGGACATTGGGAAATGCCGGCATGGGAGCATTACAGGTAATAAGAGAAATGCAAATCTTGATGATCGTTCTTGCAAATCTTGATCTTGATGACCGTTCTTGCAAATCTTGATCTTGATGACCGTTCTTGCAAATCTTGATCCTGATGGCCATTCTCTGCCCTTTTGATGACAGAGACTTGCTGAAGACAGTAACCCGGCGATTGCAGCGGCTGCTTCGAGAGCGATCATTGCGCTGAAGAAGCAGTGGGAAGTAGAACTAGTAGAAGGAGACTCACTTAGGTTTATGATGAACTTGGAGAAACCAAATGATGATGACGATGGAGAAGACAGTGACCATGAAGAAATCTGAATTTTTTTTTTTTTTTTTCATGTAATAGCATATAAAGTTTGTAGATAATTTAGAATTAATATAAAAGTTGACCAAAAAAAAAAAACATATGAAATATTGTAAGTATGGGTGGAAAACTTATATGACATCCATTCAGAAAGTTAGATAGATATATGGGGGAGTGTGGAATGTGGAGAATGAAATCATGTGCCACTGATGTTGGAAATGTGTTATAGTTTAATCATATGATAATTATTTTTAAATTTTGTATACTACTTTTGAGTAAAAATAATTGAGTTTCATTATTATTTTGTATTTCTTAAGTTTATGTATACATTTTTGTTATTCTATATAAATAACAACATAAATTCTGATTTATTTACAAATTTACATGGCTACAATTTCATATAGTTGGTTATCAACAAGTATCATTTTACCAAAATGTAGACTTTTTAAAATTTTATTTTTTAAAGTAGAAGATTTTAGAGGCGTTTACATTAAATGATGAAGCATTTTTTTTTGGTTATTGAATTTGTAAAAACCTTATTTTGGGGGTCAATTAGCTCAATAACTATATTAGGCTTAGAAATTAAGAATATAGCCATAGTATAATAGAAATGTAGAGAATAACCATAGTTTATGTTTTAGGACAAAAATATCCATGGACAAAAAAAGAGATAGAGTTCTGTGTTATTTTGTCCGGAATTCTATACTTTCTCTGTTTCACAAAGAGTGTCATTCTACTCTTTTTCACACATATTAAGAAAATTGATAAAAATCCTATTCTACCCCTTATTAATACACTAAACTCATTTCTTTTTCTAATTAATACATCAATATTACAAGGTCAAAACTGGATTTTTGTTTTAAAAATTGCATTGAAAATACAAAGTGACACTCTTTGTGAAACAAAAACAAAACCTTAAAATGACACTCTTTGTGAAACGGAGGGAATACTATTTTATCTTTTTAGTTCTATACTATAAAATAATATATCTTAGAAACTAAACTGTACACCTTAAACCCAAAAATAAACCATAATCCTTAAAAACTATATCTTAAACCCTAAACACTATAACTTAAATACTAAAAACTATACCAAAAACCCATATTGAATCCAAAACCAACTATTTAAATTATAAGTCCTTTGAATCGGGATTTTTTTTGTTTAAAATCAAACTATAGTATAGTATGTGAATATGGATGATACTATATACTTGTTATTATTTGAGAACATAATTAGCATATACTATTCAGTTTTAAACGAATCCATCCCTTGTAATATATTATATATAACTATAAAATAGTATACCTTCAAAATTAAATTCTACACCCTTAAAACAACACCATGCAAAATAAATCATAAACCCTAAAAACTATACCGTAAATCCTATATCCTAAACCCAAAATACTAAACATTTTGTCTTAAAAAATAAGCCTTAAACCCTAAAAAACATATCTAAACACAAAATATTAAACCCAAACTCAAAATATAAATTTTTTTGACCTATATAGCATAACAATATATAAAATAGAATATAATTCTTTCATATAGAACACACAATAGAAAACATAATATTTTAGCATTGCATTGTTTTTAAAACTATATGTTTGTTTTCAAAAATTCAAAACATGTTATATGCAGAAAAAAATCTATGTGTTTTTATAGTAAATATTTAAATTTAAATTTCTTTTTTTTGATAGATTAGAAGTAATTAAAATGGAAGGGGTGGAAATTTTTTAACAATAAATAAGAACAAAAAACAAAAATACAAAGTGAGAGAGAGAAGAATGCATGTCGTGCGTGAGAGAGGGAGTGAGATGAGAGACAGAGAGGAAGGGAAGGAGAAGAGAAGGCAAGGCATTTTGGGAATTAATACATAAAATACAAGCTGTATCGGTCTTTTTTTTTTTGGGTTAGTTAGTTAATATACACTGCAATTTCCCTTATTTTGAGACAAAAACCGTTAAATAATGCCTCCTTGTTGTTTTACAATTTTAGCCTCAGCATTATCTTCTTCTTCTCTCTCTTCTTATGCATTCTTGATTTGCTTTGTTTTTCTTCTTCTCACTCAAACGCAAAGACAATGGCACTCTCAAAGCCACCACCACATTTAACTTCACTTCACAATACAAACCCTCCACATGAAGCAGCGGATTCTATCTTTACACTCTCTATTGATTCATCATCAAGAAGTATAAGAAGAGACTTTCTTCTCTCAATCTCAGGAACACTAATCCCTCAACTCTTCTTTCTTGATGGCAAACGCTCTTCCTCTGCAAACGCTGCCGACATTTTCAACTTCATCGCGCCGCAACCGGAGCCCGAACGCACGGTCGAGATTGCTCAGGTCCGGTAACTATAATCTACTTATCTCTTTGGTTATAAATTATCTTTGTTATTAGTGTTGAACTATTAGTGTTAATGGATAAATATAATAGTATCAACCAAAAAAATTAGGGATGTGAATTTTTTTTTTGATATTGTTTGATAAATTTTATGGATATGGATAAAAGGAAGGATTAAGAAAAACCGCAGAAAATATAAAAGAGATAAAAGAGATGATGATAGAAAGTAAGAGGTGGAAAGAAGGAGGGAAAGAGTTAAGAAGAAGTGCATCAAACATGAAGCAAGATTTGTATCTAATCATCCAAGCAAAGCCTCCAAAAGATAGACCTCTTCTTAGGTCTCTCTATTCATCTCTCTTCAATACAATCACAAAGGTACATATTTCTTCATTTAATTAGCTCTAATTATTAGACATAATACACTCATTTATTAAGTTGTTAACTTTTGTAATTGACATTTGCAGATGGATTATGCAGCAAGAGATGGAGATACAACTAAAGTATTGGAGTACTATAAGAGTATTGATGCGATCATTGATGATATTTTTTCTCGAATTTAAGTCCGATCAATATCTTAATTTAGGCAATATAGAGGCTTACAATGTGGTCAAATTACATCATCTTTTATCCAATTCCAATTCCAATTCCAATAATAGGAAAACACAAGCGACAAGAGAAAAGTTGGCACAATTTTTCCTTTACAAAACATTTTTAACGAATTATGTAATTAATCTTATATTTATATTATCATTTCTGACCCAAAAAAAAAAACACAAGTAACTTGTGGCTAATGAAACGCTCCAAATAAGTCAAAATGTTTTAAAAATTCAGCAGATCTATAAATCAATCAACTTAACGTATCATATGTAAATTCAAAAAATTATGCTAAAATCACATATTATGCTAAAGTACATAAATTATAAAGGAGTTAGAACTCATATCATAGAAATATGATATGGTAAAAGTACAACTATATCATTCACTAATCACTACAAATTCTGTAATAACAAAAAGTGAAAAAGTCACCTTAGATCATATATACATTTTTCGAATTCTCAATTGATTCAAGGGAAAAGATTCAAAAAATAGTATTAATAACCATGTTTGACGGACTAATATCGAATTAGACGTCTTGAAGGAGTTAGCTATTTAATTCACCGATTATAACACAATCTCAGCGTTAGATCGGTAGACGCCTAGCTGCCAACTAAATTTATTTTGAGAACATTGGTGAAATGGAAAGATGAAGTCAAAGTTACCCATGCTCTAGAAAAAATGGGCTCGCCTTCCGAGAACCCCTGGTTCTCTCCTCCTAGTCGAGCTTCCGCCTTGAATCCATTGTTGACCTCCTCCGGTGGCTCCCTCAACCGCCCTCCTCCCTTCCCTCCTGAGCCTCCAGACCCTCCATCCTTGCTCCACTTTCCTCCTCTCCCCTCCCTTCCCTCCTCTCCATCCTTACCAGCTCTGTTGTCCCATATGCAAACTTCTTCACCCGTGGAGACTGCATCAGTGATCACTGGTTCTGGTTCTTCTGCTACTAGCCTTCTTGGCTCTACTACTACTACTGATGTTGTTATGACTCAGGTTGAGGAAATTAGTCCTCTTACTACTGGATATGGTCTTCAAAGTTCAGAAAAAACTGGATCTGGAAAACCTACTGTTCAGAATTTTACTGTTCTTCCGTCCAAGGGTACCTCACCTTTGCTAACAAACCCTGCCCTTCGGAAACTTGCTCACTCACGTTTTGCGCCTCCTCTAAACAAGGAAAATATGAGCTGTACAAAAGCTAAAAGTGTCCCTGCAACCGTATCCCATCCTCCTCCCCCCTCACAGTCTTTACCCATCTCCAATCCTGCCCCTGTTGATCCCACCACCTCCGCCTCCCATCCCACATGGGTCCAGAAAACTAGTCGTACCATAGACAAATCACTAAACCGCTTGGCTGAAACTACTCTCTCTCCAGAAGGAAAACCTCGGGTTCTTGTCCCTGACGCAGTCTTCCAAAGGGGTGCTGACCTCCACCGTGAATATATTGTTGGTTCTTTCTTAGGAAAGATGCCTGGCTATGGTCCAATTCAGAGCGTTCTAAACTACATGTGGGGGAAAGGCAGCAAGTTAGAAATTCATCTTCATCCCCTGAAAAGATCAATGCTTGTTAAAGTTCCAAATAGCTTTATACGGCAAAAGATTCTAGAAAAAAGATTGTGGTATGTGGGTACCTCAATGTTCCATGTCACTCAGTGGGGTTCTTCAGATGCCACGGTTATGCCAGAGATTGTTTTCATTCCCCTTTGGGCGCATCTCAGAGGAGTTCCTTTTGATCTGAGAACAAAGGAAGGTCTCAGTCTTGCTGCTGGTCTTGTAGGTGAACCAAAAGAAACGGATGATTTCACCAAAAACTTAACTAGCCTGAATGTGGCTCATGTAAAAGTAGAAGCAAACCTCACAAAACCGCTACCCACTAGTGGTGAACTCATCAGGCAAAATGGAGAAGTAATCAATATCGATATTGACTATCCTTGGATCCCCCCATCCTGTACTCACTGCCATGAAATTGGCCACATTCAGAAGAATTGTGTCAATCCTCTAGCTGCAAAGGCACAAGTAGTTACGTCACCTATGATGGCTACTGACTTAGAGAAAGATACTGCTGCCTCGGAGCCAACTGTGGAAAATGCTACGTCAGATGCAAAGGTTGTTGCAAATTTGGTTAAACCCTCTGTTGTTATCTCCTCTGATGCGGCCCCTGAAACAAATCATGTAGACCCAGCTTCTGGCTCCCTGACTACAGATTTTACTATCAAAAGTTCTAAGTCACCTCAGCTGAAGATCCCTCTTTTTTTGACCTCTACTCCCAAGACCTCAGACTCTGTTGCGCCACCATTATCCCCTCCTTATTTTGTCCCTTTAAACCGCCCTCCTTCCTCTCCTCTTTTTCCCCCTTCTGATACCCTCTCTAACCCTATTATTTTCACAGATTCCCCTTCAGACCAATCTTTTGTCATCGCTCTTCCTGCTTCTCGTCCACCCTCTTTTGGATCATATATTACTACAAAACAAGCCCTGTCTTTTAACTCACCCTCTATTTCCCTTCCCCCGACTTACTTGGATCAATTTTCATCCACTTTAAACCCTGTCTTAAATACTCCACCACAAAATTTTGTTCCTCCCTCTTTGATCACTCAAATGACGCCTAATGCATCTGTTATGCTATCTCTTCCGCCTTCAGGGGAACTCCTTAACCAAGGAGTCGCTCCTAACCTCCCCTAATGTGTACAAAATCATTTTTTTTTTTAATGTTCGAGGTCTAAATGACTCGAGCAAGCATGCCCCTTTTGTTGAATGGCTAAACTTAAACCAACCTTTTTTGGCGCTATTTTGGAAACTCACATCAAGGAACAAAATTTGAACTAGATTATGTCACAAGTCTGTGAAGGGTGGAACTTTACCTCTAACCATTCCTCCGATGAAGATGGTAGAATAATTGTAATTTGGAAACATCCAGCTGCAGTCCAAGTTCTCCATCAATCTAGGCAATCTCTCACCTGCGAAATGTCGATCAACAATAACCTCAAATTCTGCTTTACCGCAGTCTATGCCTCTAATCAGAACCATGAAAGATCTGACCTTTGGGTGGAGCTCCTCAATATTCAGCATATGCTTTCGCTTCACTCTGTCCCTTGGCTCATTGGGGGTGATTTCAACCAAATTATTCATCCTGCTGAGCACTCTCAATCATCAGTCAATTGTCTGTGTCCTGACATGGCCCAATTTAGAGACACTCTGCTTCAACTTGGGCTATTTGATCTGCGCTACCAAGGCCTTTTTAACACATGGAGCAACTGTCAGCCGCTTAATCCCATAGCAAAGAAACTTGACCGGTTACTAGTCAACCAGGAATGGATCTCCTATTTACCTAACAGTGCAGCCACCTTCCTCCCTCCAGAATTCTCAGACCATTGCCCTTGCCTTCTAGACCTCTCTTTTCCCCTGCCACAATCCGGAACCAAACCATTTAAATTCTTCAACTACCTAACCAAACACCCTCAGTTTGTCCAAACGGTTGAGGAGTCTTGGATTCAAGCCAGAAGCTATGCTACTAGTTTGACTGATCTATGTTGGAAACTAAAATCTCTAAAAGGCTCCCTAAAAACACTTAATAGAGAGAATTTTTCAAATATTCAAGAAAGAGTGAGTGCTACTAACCGTTTGTTAAAAGATGTGCAGGTACAAGCTCTTCAAAATCCATCTCCTTTGCTATTCCAGCAAGAACGAGATCTGCATACCAAATGAAACTTTCTGAGATCAATTGAAGAGGCTTATTTTCGACAAAAATCAAGAATAAATTGGCTTAGAGAAGGAGATCAAAACACGGCTTACTTTTACCGTGTCTTTGTGGTCATGCAAGATTTCAACTCGATCCGTTCCTTTCTCCTTCCATCAGGTGTTCTTCTCACTGATCTTGTTGCTATGAGTGCCCTTGCGGTTAGCCACTTCAAAAAACTGCTAGCTCCCCATGTCCTGCCTCCTCAGCAATCCCCTCCTATGTGGTTCCATAATCTGTCTCCATTCTCATGCTCTCCGGCTCAAGTGCTTCTGCTCTCTGCCCCTCCTACTTCAGAAGAAATCGCAAAGGTGCTCCTAAAGCTTAATCCTAACAAAGCTCCTGGCCTAGATGGTCTCACCTCAGGATTCTTTAAAGCTTCCTGGCATATTTTCGGTCCAGAGGTCCTTGAATCAGTTCATAGCTTCTTTCGTACTGCTTTTTTGCCCTCAGCTACAAATGCAACCATTCTATCACTCGTCCCCAAGAACCCAGGGGCCTCTGCTATAGCTGACTATCGCCCAATTTCTTGCTGCACCACCCTGTACAAAGCAATCTCAAAGTTGTTAGTCTCCAAGCTGAAACCAATCCTTCCAGAGCTTATATTGCCAAATCAGACAGCTTTCGTCCAGGAAAGATTACTAGTTGAGAATACGATCCTTGCAACTGAGATTGTGAGTGATTATCATAAGGATAAAGGTCCAAAAAGAATACCAATCAAGGTTGACATTGCAAAATCTTTTGATACTATAAGCTGGGACTTCATTCTAAACTGTTTAACTAGCCTAAATGTCCCAATTGTCTACATGAGATGGCTAAGGGCTTGTATTTGTACTCCCAACTTCACAGTAGGTTACAATGGCACAATCCAAGGGCATTTCAGAGGGAAAAGAGGCCTTAGACAGGGGGATCCCTTATCCCCATATTTGTTTGTTATTGCTATGAACTGCCTATCTACTCTTCTTAATAAAGCTGCGGAAGAAGGGAAATTTGCTTACCATTTCAAGTGTCAATCTTCAAAGCTAACCCACTTGTGCTTTGCGGATGATTTGTTGATCTTCACAGATGGCTCACTCTCCTCAGTCCAAAACATCTTGCAAGTGCTTCACCGGTTTGAAATCGACTCAGGTTTAGCTGTGAGTGTGCAGAAGACTTCCTTCTTCTCTTTGGGTCTGTCTCAAGCAGAAGTACAACAAATAAGTTCAGTCACAGGACTTACTTATGGCTCGCTGCCCATTAGGTATCTAGGTGTACCTCTTTGCACCAAAAAACTCTCAATTTCTAACTGTCTCCATCTGCTCCAGCACGTTAAAGGAAAAATTAATACTTGGAGTGCAAAATCCCTCTCTTTTGCTGATCGTTTGCTATTGATTAACACTGTTATTTCTGGTATAACAAACTTTTGGTGTGCAACCTTCGTCCTTCCTAAGTCCTACATCAAACAAATAAATTCTTTATGTGGAGCTTACCTTTGGAGAGGTACAACTGAAAGGCACCATTCCGTAAGGGTTTCATGGGGAACGGTCACTTTATCAAAGGAGGAGGGAGGCTTAGGTTGTAGAGACTTACTCACTTGGAATAGAGCGTGCACTTTGAAGTTGGTCTGGCTTCTTTTCTATAATTCAGGGTCAATTTGGGTTGCTTGGTACAAGAAGGAGGTGCTTCGTGGCTCTTTGAGCAATTTCTGGACAACAAAACCAAAGCAAAGGTTCTCATGGTTAGCGAATAAATTGCTCAAAATCAGGGAGATAGCTTATGAGTGGATAAAAATGCGGGTAGAAAATGGAAGATCGACTAGATTTTGGACTGACAATTGGTCTCCATTCGGTAAACTACAACACTGCCTACAACCAAGAATCTCTTCTAGAATGGGGATTGGGGCAACAACAACTATATCAGATCTGTACAATCAAGGGAATTGGGTTATTCCTCCGGAAAGGTCGGACAATCAGGTTAGAGTGCAAATCTACCTTTCTAATTTGTCCCTAACTGACAATAAAGACTACTACGAATGGATGGTGGAAGATAAATTATGGGAAAAAGACGATACTGGAAAAACATACCGTTTGTTAAAGCGTCATTCACCTTTGGTCCCTTGGAAATCAACGGTATGGTTTGGCAGTGGTGTTCCAAAACACCAATTCCTAGCATGGTTGTTTGTTCTAATCGCTGTCCCACTAAGGATCGGCTACTAAATTGGGGATTGCAAGTTGACCCTTCATGTCTGCTCTGTAACCTTGCGCCTGAATCTCGAGGTCATCTTCTGTTTGACTGTCCGTTTAGCTGGTCAATCTGGAGCGCGGTTGCGGGAATATGCAATATCAGACCTTCAAGACAATGGGAAACTAGCTTCCTTAACATGCAGAACATCCAAGGGTCGAAATTGAAGAAGCGGCTAACTCTTATGTTCTGGCAGTGTGTAATCTACTTTCTCTGGACAGAGCGAAACCATAGACTCCATCGACAAATCTTCACCTCGTGCTCTTCCATCCTCCAATCAATTGATCGGTTGATCCGCAATCGTTGCTTAAGCTATCGTCCAAC
Organism: Alliaria petiolata; assembly: GCA_020283515.1. Taxonomy (NCBI): domain Eukaryota; kingdom Viridiplantae; phylum Streptophyta; class Magnoliopsida; order Brassicales; family Brassicaceae; genus Alliaria; species Alliaria petiolata. The sequence continues at coordinate 51,756,451 of JAHZTW010000001.1, forward strand.
TAATCATTCTCTCTCTTCCGAGATGTTACAGCTTTGGCTATCTACGGCTTGATTTGGATTTCAGATGTTTCGATAATCTTCCCGTCATCGGAGACGATAACTATCTCTTTTACTAATCTTGGTTCGATTTGTTCCTAAAATGTGGTTCGTTGTTGGTTTAATTTAACTATGGGCTAGACCCAAAACACTAAAGCCATGGGCTTATATCTTTTTTCCTTTTTCTTGCTATTTAATTTAAAAATCGTTGTTCAAAAAAAAAAAACATTGGTGAAATGTATAAATCCAAATATAAGAAAACCAGAATTTTGGCAATTCAATTTGGAAAACAAACTAAATTCATATTTCATAAACAATATTGATTCGTCAAATACAAATCATGTAAAATATGGCTTTACAAATTTAAATTTAAAAACAAACTGTTATAGAAAAAAAAAATATGAGCTACTTAAACCTTTATTGTTGTGTAATAAAAAAAAGAGCTACTTAAAATCTATATTTACTGTTTTTAAAAATCTTTAAAAACAGAAAAATTATTTAAATATTGTTCGTAGCTCTTATCTTATGCAGATTATGCTGCTTGATTAATATACTCCCTCCGTTTCACAAAGAGTGTCATTTTGACTCTTGATTTTTGTTTCACAAAGAGTGTCACTTTATGTTTTCAATGCAATTTTTTAAATTAAATCTCAATTTTATCCCTACTATTTTAACCTATTAATTAGAGAGAGAAACTAATTTAATGTATTAATAAAGGGTATAAAAGAGATTTATAATTTTTTTTTAATTTGTGTGAAAAATGTCAGAATGACACTCTTTGTGAAACAGAGGGAGTACAAGTTTGTGGAAAAAAAAAAGAGAGGGTTGATTGTAATCGAATCAGAAAAATTAGGAGATTGATTTTGATATTTTCGCTAAGTCTAGTCCTAATTTTATATTTTCTTTAACTAAAACGCGTAAAAGCCTTAGTTGGCATCCTCCTTTTTTTCGCCGACCTTAACTTTTTTATTTTCGTTAATATCTAAACGTAAATGACGCAAAACACCCCAGAATCAATTTTATTTACGAAATTGCTCCATTGACCTTGACCTATTTAAATACCTCTCCCTCTCCCTCAAGCCGTGAAAATCACAGCTGTTTTTTTCCCCCTTTCCTCTGTAAAATCCCTAATTCCCACATACGAGCTCTCTCTAAGAACCCTAGCCGATCTCTCGATCTTCTTCTCCGATCTGCTTTTGTTCTTAATCTGGTAAATTTCCGATTCTTCTTCTTTTTATTTTTCTTTCTGCGAATTGTTCAATCGGGAGAGGGGTTTGTGTACCTTATATCATCTGGTTTCGATGATATCGCTTATAATTTATCCGATTGAAATCGATTACTCTCTCGCCTTTCGCTTAACAATCTAAGTCTAGCCTTTGTTTAGATACCTAGATCCGTCGATCCAGGGCTAAGTCTAGCCTTTGTAGCCTTTTGCGATTTCTTAATTTCTTTTCTAGGCCTCTTGATTCATATTTTCTGCTAATCTCTATATTTGATATCGAGCATAGACATGATAGTTTATTTCTCATGTTTTGTTCAGATCCTTGATTTGTCTATTTGTGTTTGATTTCCTTTGATTGTCTTGTTCGTTTGTTTATCATTGTGTTGGTGTTGACTAATTTTTATTTTTGTTACCCTAATTAATTCAGGTTTCTAAAGATGTCGGATTCCTTGAATATGACTCTTGATGATATGGTGAAGAAGAGCAAGGCTGCTGAAATTGTCAAGAAGAAGAGTAAGGCTGCTGCAATGTCTGGAGCCAGAGGAATATCCCGCCGTGGTCGTGGAGGTGGAAGAGGAGCCGGACCTGTTCGCAAAGGTCCTCTTGCAGTGAACGCTCGGCCGTCATCCTTCTCGATAAACAAGGCAAGCTCGAAAATCTGGGATGATCTCTGTGTTTGTGTTTCTGCTGTGACACCAATTACCGAAGCATTCTGAATCATGCTTAAAAACTTAAAGATGGAGGGTTTTTTTTCTCATACATGCATAAACGGTTACTTCTGATGATGGCACTTTTAGCATTCAAGATTTCGTCTGGGATGATTCTGTATCATGCCTACATGGATCTTCTAACATCTTGTAGTTATGGAGACGATTTTCTCTTAGAGAAGCTTCTTCTTAGTCCTGCAGTTTTGGTGTATAGTGGTTTACATGGTTGGATTCCGAGGACTTCTACAGGCACACATAGATGTGCAGAAGTTTTTGGTTGATATTGTCACTCACTGTACGTTAACTGAGGAGCTCCATTAAGCTAAGTAGTCCACATAGGGTCGTCTGGTGTGATGTCATTGCTATGGAAAAAAAGTTAATTGCGTTGCTCTTTGCATCAACAGATGGGAAAAAAAACTTGCAAATATGTGCAGTCTAGTGGTGTTTAGGGGGGAATTTCAGCAATTTCACTTAGTCGATATCATCTATGCATGGCTTATTATCCCTTTTAAGTGGTCGTATTTGCACCATGCATGATGTTCACGATGGGCGTCTTGCTACATCTGGAATTTCTTTGGAGTGTGACGACAGTCTCAGTTTTTGATTCTCCAAGGACTTTGTTTTTGGCATCAGAGACTGACTGATAGAGCACCAGTTTGATTCATATGAAGTTGCTTGTTTCGGTCCATTTCATTTGGTTTTCTTCTTCAATGCTTCTTGACTACTTCTTCCTGGAGCTCTTTGCTTTGACTGGTTTAGTACTTTCAGACAAATGGGTGGTTTTTCGTCTTTCAAGAGTTTTGTTGATTAATGTGGCTTCAAGATTCTCGAGACACTTTTGGCTGACTTTATCTGTTCTACTAAATAGCTTGCCCGCAGGAAGAGGAGCTTGCCATGGCAGTCTGATTTGTTTGAAGAGAGCCTGAGAGCCGTTGGAGTATCAGGAGTGGAAGTGGGAACCACAGTTTACGTTACCAACCTCGATGAGGGAGTTACAAATGAAGATATAAGGGTATATAGTCTGACTTCTATGCTTCCAGTGTTTTGTTGTTTTGGTCGTACGAGTAGATTCCCTAAAATAGTTTGTATGGGATCTAGGAACTCTTTGGTGAGATTGGAGAGCTGAAAAGATATGCAATTCACTTTGACCAAAACGGTCGTCCAAATGTAAGTGTTCTAACTAAGTCTCAACTTCTGTTTTCTGTATTGCTCTGGTTTTATCTGTGTTATTTACCGTTGTGTTATTTACCGTCGGTGATGTGATACAGGGCTCGGCGGAAATCGTGTATATGAGAAGAAGTGATGCATTTCAAGCTATGAAGAGATACAACAATGTACTGTTGGATGGAAGGTCTATGAAACTGGAGATTCTCGGTGGAAACACCGTGGCTGCCCCTGCTTCAGCTCGTGTTAACGTAAATGGATTGAACGGGAGGATGAAGAGGACTGTTTCCATTGGGTATGTTGCTGTTTTCTTGGTCGTTCCATTTACAAGAGAGTAACCTAAATGTTATTAACCTTTTGATGATCACTGATTCTTACAGACAAGGGATTAGAGGCGGGAGAGGAAGAGGAATAGGAAGAAGGGGAGCTCCTTCTGTGAGACGCCTTCCAATGTAAGTGTTCCAATGAGTCTGATCTGGCTTTCGTATTAAGTGTGCCGATCATTCATCGGCTTTATCATCTAATCGTATCGTATATTCTATTAGTGGCAGCCAGAACCAACAGGGAGGTGTTGTGAGAGGCGGTCGAGGCGGGTTCCGTGGTAGAGGCCGAGGCCAAGGCGGCGGTGGTGGCAGAGGGAGTAAAAGCGGCCGAGGCGGAAAGAAGCTGGTGGAGAAGTCGGCTGCAGAACTAGACAAGGATCTTGAAAGCTATCACGCAGAAGCTATGAACATCTCTTAAGCAAAGCCTGGACTTCTGCATCTTTCCGTCATTCTCTGATGTGGTGTTTATTTTCTTACTCTCTTTTGACGGAATACCTCAGATTTGCTAAAAAGTCTGGTTTGGTTTGATTTTCGGTTAGGATGCTTTGTTTTACGTTTGTTTTTGTTTCTTTTCACAGTCACTTTGGTTGTTTAAATTTAAATGAGATTAGGGGTGTAAATGAAAAGCTGTTGCCGTTTGTGTGAACTGTGCACATAAACAGATTTTATTACTTATGGTTATGCAAAATATAAAAAACGAAGTTGAGCAATTTGGTCTATCATATATTTTTGTACATAACGTTTTCAAGATTCAAGATCATGGAGAAGCTCATCTCAGCCTGTCCCGTTCTTGAAGATCTGACCGTGTGTAGTGCTCTCCATGTTCCGTTGTTCAAATACAACAGTAAACAACATGAAAAATGTCTTGATCAAAGCATAGGCGTTTATGTTTTTCAGATTATCCAAAATTCTAGGGTTAAAGCCGATTAAAAATCACCATATACACAAAACGTAAAATTAGACTTGAGCAAATCTGAGGTATTCGTGAGAGAGAGAGAAGAAACACATAACATTAGAGAATGACAAAGGACAAGGGCAAGATGCAGAAGTCTAGCTTTGCCAAAGAAGATGATGATGTTTTATATAGTCTACGTTTCTTGGGAGACTGCACTTTGCAAAACGAATAAATAAGGAAAACAAAAATAGACTTAGTCTTGGGGAAAGAAACCCGGTTTGCTTCTCTCTCTCTCTCGCTGACTTAGAAATTATAAGTCTGCGATTATTTAGAAATCCCATTTGCAAGATTTATAATTTTATACATATCAAGCACTAAAAATTATTCCAAGAATTCCATAGATTGCTTTTCAAAGAAACCACGCAAGAAGAGAAAAGTCTTTTGTTTCATCCTTTCTATATCACTCGTTCGTAATGTGTAGTCGAGACCACGTCATAATATCGAGACTAAACAAATCAACCAATGAGCATTCAAATCTTTCTTTAGTGTTTATAAATTAGAACTCCTTTTCTCCTTCGTGGAGCGTTTCAAAATCAATGCAACTCTCTGGTATATTCTTCAACTTCTCTTTACCCTATATCTCCCATGGCTTCTTCTTCGACTCACGTTAGGAGATATCATGTCTTCCCAAGCTTCCACGGCCCGGACGTCCGAAGAACATTTCTCAGTCATTTACATAATCACTTTGCAAGAAACGGAATCGTGGTGTTTAAAGACCAGGAGATCGTAAGAGGCTAGACGGTTGGACCAGAACTCAAACAAGCAATAAGAGAATCGAGGATCTCGATCGTGTTGCTCTCAAAGAATTACGCTTCTTCGAGCTGGTGTTTAGATGAATTGGTGGAAATCTTGGAATGCAAAGAAGCTTGTGGGCAGATGGTGATGACTATTTTTTACGATGTTGATCCGTCTGATGTACGACAACAGAGCGGAGATTTCGGAACGGCTTTGGACAAGACTTGTGAAGGGAAAACTGAGGAAGTGAATCAGAGATGGAGAAAAGCTTTGACTGATGCCGCAAACATAGCAGGAGAACATTCTCTAAACTGGTATATATATGTAGTTGTGTTTTATTTTACCTCGTTTCTTTTGTTAGGGAAGATGAAGCTAAGATGATCGAAAAGCTTTCTGCTGATGTTTCAAACAAAGTGAATGTTATACCATCAAATGATTTTGAAAGGATGGTGGGAATGGAAGCTCACTTGAAAAAGGTAAAATCTTATTTACGCGTAGAATGCAATGAAGTGAAGATGATTGGAATTCAGGGTCCTGCGGGAATTGGTAAGACTGAAATTGCTAGAGCTTTGTTCAACCAACTCTGTGCCGATTTTTTCACTTAAATGTTTTATAGACCTCAAGGGAAGTTATGGGAGTGATGATATTGATGACTATGGTTCCAAGTTGTGTTTACAAAGCCAACTTCTGTCCAAGATTTTGAACCAAAAGGATGTGAAGATATATCATTTAGGCGCAGTAAAAGAATGGCTACAAGCGCAAAGAGTCCTTATAGCTCTTGACGATGTAGATGATCTTGTACAACTAGATACCTTGGCGAAAGAACCATCTTGGTTTGGTTTAGGAAGCCGGATTATCGTTACTACGGAAGATAGAAAGATATTGAAGGCACATTGGGTAAGCGGTATCTACCATGTGGGTTATCCATCTGAAGAAGAAGCTCTTGAGATCTTATGTCTATCTGCCTTTCACAAAAGTTCTCCATTGGATGGTTTTGAAGAGCTTGCAAAGAAAATAGCAAATATTTGCGGTAATCTTCCATTAGGCCTTCGTGTTGTGGGTTCATCTTTGCGTGGGGAGAGCAGACACGAGTTGGAACATCAATTATCTAAACTAGAAACTAGTCTTGATAGAAAAATTGAGGACGTATTAAGAGTGGGATATGACAAACTATTGAAGAAAGATAAGTCTTTATTTCTCCACATTGCGTTCTTCTTCAACAATGAAGCCGTTAATCATGTGACAACCATGCTAACTGACAGTAACCTGGATTTCAGAAATGGGTTGAAGACACTAGCAAATAAATCTCTTGTGCGTATATCTACCATTGGTTGGATACAAATGCATCGTTTACTCCAACAATTGGGAAGACAAGTAGTTCATGAACATTTTGACGATCCCGGGAAACGTCAGTTTTTAGTAGAGGCCGAAGAGATTCGTGATGTGTTGGTTAATGAAACAGTGAGTTCTTTCATATATATATAGTACTTTGATTTTGTGATAACAGTTTCATGAGTCTTGTTTTGGAATACTTGTTAGGGTACTGGATCTGTCGTAGGTATATCATTTGATATGTCCAAGATTAGCGAGTTCTCTATAAGTGGGCGAGCCTTTAAAGGAATGCGTAATCTTCGTTTCTTAAGAATCTATGGGAGATATTTTAGTAAAGATGTTACATTGGGACTGTATGAGGACATGAGATACCTACCTCGTCTAAGGTTACTACATTGGGATTCATACCCAAGAAAACATCTTCCTTTAACATTTCGATCGGAATGTCTCATCGAGCTTCGTATGCAATTCAGCAAGCTCGAGAAGCTCTGGGGAAGAATCCAGGTTGGTATGTGATATTCTAAAATATGTTTATGAGATGGTTCAACCTAAATACAACATTTGTTGTGTTTCACATGCAGCCCCTTCCAAATCTCAAGAAGATATATTTGGATTATTCGAAAATGTTGAAAGAAATCCCAAATCTTTCGAAGGCTACTAATCTCGAGGCATTGACACTTGCGTTTTGCACAAGTTTGGTGGAGCTTCCTTCTTCTATTTGGAATCTATACAAACTGAAAAATTTGAGGATGAGTGACTGCAACAAGCTAGGAGTTGTTCCAATAAAAATCAACTCAGCATATTTTAAGGAGGTCGGCATGAGTAGTTGCTCAAATAACTCTATGAACATCAAGTATCTCGACGTTGGAAACAAAAAAATGGAAGAAGTTCATCCATCAATCGTTGAACGTTTGCCTCTTCTTGAGTGGCTTCGTATAGGCAGAACAAACGTCAAGAGAATAACACACGTCCCGGAAAGCGTAAGGCATTTAGACCTAAGCAATAGTGTTATAGAGAGGATTCCGGATTGTATTATAGGTCTCCCTCGGCTAGAAAGTCTTTTCGTCTACAAGTGCAGACAACTCGTGTCGCTGAAGGGTCTTTCCGCTTCACTCAAGTACATAGATGCAAGCAATTGTGGACACTTGAGAGAGTATGTTTGTCTTTTAATCATCTAACCAGGCACCTCATGTTTCGCAATTGTTTGAACCTGGATCAAGAATCAAGAAGAGTGATCTTACAACATAGAGGTTACAACAATGTATGGTTACCGGGTAAAGATGTTCCCGCAGAGTTCACTCACAAAGCTACAGGAAACTCCATAATCATCCATATGGTTATGGATGGTGATGGAACTTTCTCAGCTTCCTCAGGGTTTAAGGCTTGCCTCGTGCTTCCTCCAACCAAGAAGTCTGCATTACTTGTTATAACTTGCCGTATAAGAACCAAAGCAGGTGTCGTCGTTACAGAACTTAAGTGGAACTCAGTGAAGTATGTGCTTTATGAAACGAAACATCTGTTCATCTGTGGTGGTAACTTGGTTGGAGAAACACATGAAGTGGATTTGAATACGAATGAGATTCTATTTGAATTAAGTTGCAGGGATGATAACCACACGATTATTGGGTGCGGTGTACGGATCTTGAGTGAAGAAGAAAATAGTAGTGGAGGCAGCATCGATTACCACATAGATGGAGATGAAGACTGTCGTCAACCTGAAGCCGTTCAGGTCTCTCGATTTGAAAACATTAGCGGTGGTAAGTATACATGTTGTTGGAGCTGGCTTGAGAAGCTTTGGTCTGGAGAAGAAGATGATGATGAAGAAGACAAGACTTTCATTATGGTTCGAAGATGAACATCTTCTTAAGAAAGCTAGATTTTTCTACATCTTGCCCTTGTCCTTCGTCATTTCTTTAATGTTCTATGTTTTTCTTACACTCTAACGAATACCTCAGATTTGCTTAATTCTGGTTTGGTTTGATTTTCGGTTAGGATGCTCTGTTTTACGTTGTTTTGGTTTTTTTTTACAGCCATTTTGGTTGTTGACAAGCTGTTACCGTTTGGGTGAACATAATAATATTTTTTTTAGATTACCGAACCCCGTAATTTCTCCAGGCCTCAAACCATAGCATGTAATATTAGTTTTGTTTCAAACATCACTCGATCATGTGACATGTAAGGTTCACCTAGGGTATGGGTGAAATTGTGCATATAAAAAGATTTATTTACTTATGGTGTTGCAAAATATACAATACAAATTTGAGCAAATTAGTTTTTTCGTCCAAATTTTATTAAATTACCAAAGTACACAAAGTTAAATACAAAACATCGAAATACAATTTATTACAGAAGCAGCTATATGCACCATATACTGAAAATGAAATATTAGGAGAAATAAATTTGAAACGCTGCTTCCTTTCGATGTATGATAGGTGTATTTTTATCCTAAAAATATATCTGCAAGTGCACAAAATCGCAGTTATAGTACAAAGGATTATCATATCCCTAGAGACTTAATGTTGCACAGCAAATTCTCAGGATCGAATCAAGTTAAGCAGTGAATAGATTGCAAAAAAATAAAATACTAAAAGAATCAGTTGGAAAGCTTGTTGAAACCGAGTTTTAAATCAATGAGACAAACGTTAGGCCTTGAAAAATTCGCAAGTGAATCCGAATTGTAGACTAAAATCCGTTACGATATTTATTAAGATCTGTTCTCGAACTCGAAGCACAACAGTATAATCAACCAACTTCCGCTGCGAAGAGTATATATGTCTAAACCCTAAAATCCCAAATTCCTTTGAAAATTCTAACAATTGGGACAAGCATTAAAGGTTCAGGTTCAATTGTTCACAAAATCCATAAACCAAATTCCTTTGCGAATATGTATTTTTCTCATCTAAGATTAGTTCAGGCAATTAATCACACTTTCGTGTCTACCATTTAACCGAATATCAGATTCTAGGTCACGAAGCTAGAATAAGCATTAATCACAAATCCAGATGAAGAAATATAATCATTTCACCTTAACAATTCAATTTAACTTAACAATTTATCAATCAACTTTGAAAAACTCTAAACCTAACAAACAAACTACTCAGAAATGGTGATTGAAACAAACATCATGAAAAGAAGAGATTGCATAAGAGAAATAAGTAAAATATATAAAGGGGGTTCCAATTCTTCTCTCAAACAACAGAGTCTCATAATTGTCTCCCCAAAAGTTCTAGAACAAATCTCTCTCAAAGTCTCAATAGAATAAAAACTGAATGCCTAACAATGGGTTTAAAAAACCTAAATATAGTCTAAAACAAGAATTGGGCTAATCTGCAACTTCTGGAAACTTCAAGGATTAAAAATGCAATTTCTGGAAACTTGAGGCAGATTCGCATGGAGTGTCGATCGATACCAGTGGCAAAACGTGAGCAATCCGTCCTTCGTTTCCTCTTCGTTCGGTTTGATTTCATTAGACCATCTCCATCCATGGGTTTCTTAAAATTTAAGAAAGTTTCTACAAATATATTAAAAAATAAGTAATAATATAATATGATATGGGGTTCTTAAAATTAAGAAACTAAGAGCATCTCCATCGCAAGACTCTCTAAACAGAGTATCTAACATATATTATAAAAATATAATCTATTAGCATAATTAATTTTAATTGTAAAAAGCATTAAACCAATCATATGAGAACACATGTCTTAGAGTTTCTCCCATTTTGTCGTTGCGTCTCTCAAGCAAGAGACTTTTGTGTGTCTCTATCCTCTTTTTGTGTGCTTCTCTCTGCTTTTTTATTTTTTTTTCATTTTTTTTATTCTAAGAGAGTTAAAGTTTAGATACTAGCGTTGAGGTTGCTCTAACCCTCCAACGTTTCTTAAGTAAGATATTTTAGAACTCTTTCTCCATTTTAAGAACCCTCAACATTATTTATTATTATTTTTCTACTAAGAACCCCATTTTAAAAACCCCATAACTACACCAATAGAGATGCTCTAAGCTACAAAATACTCCAAAGTCGCCTAACTTATGCAATAACCTGTACAGACTTATATAGACTCTAAAAACACTTAAAAGACTCGACAAAACAACAGATATCATGGTTGAAAACCCGAAGGAAGTTATTTCAACCAGCTAGTTGCTTCCCCTGCAAGAGAGTATGGGAAAAGCTTACAGAACATGTAGTCATTGCTGACTCCGTTGGCCTTGACAGATCTTCAACCTTCTCGATATGATCCATGGGATGCTCATTGGAGAATCCATGAAATTGGTGCTGTCCCACAAGAGTGTAGTATTGAGGCAGAATCTGAAAATCATGCCTCTCAAAAGCAGGAGGTCTGATCGCGGATTTGTTGGCATATAATTGATCAGGCCCGTTGTAATCAACAAGTGTTCTGACTACTTCATTCCCATGGGGTTGATGCTGCTCGTGATTGATGATATCATCTTGACGCTCAAGCTGTTCTACAATCGCATTCTCATCAGCATCGAGCTTCTGACTCTGCGCATTTTGCATGTTCCCCTCTTCATCAAACACCAAACCAGCTTCATCCCGAATAAGCACTATCGGATTAACCATCTTGGCTGCCGTTTTTGCTTTCATGTTGGTAAGCTCTAAATGTGCTAGCTCTTGATTACTGAGTTTGACTAGATCGTGATCCTTGTTGCTTCTGGTTCTGCAATTAGGCATACACATGAAACACACAAGAGTAAGAGATAGAGCGCATACGTAACAAAAATAAAAATAAAAACTTGGACGAAATTCTACTACTGAAAATCAATTGGCAACAATTAAGTCCCCGGAAAATGCGCCAAAAACTTGATAGGTGTAGTTTTACCCTAAAAAAAAAAANTTATTATTATTTTTCTACTAAGAACCCCATTTTAAAAACCCCATAACTACACCAATAGAGATGCTCTAAGCTACAAAATACTCCAAAGTCGCCTAACTTATGCAATAACCTGTACAGACTTATATAGACTCTAAAAACACTTAAAAGACTCGACAAAACAACAGATATCATGGTTGAAAACCCGAAGGAAGTTATTTCAACCAGCTAGTTGCTTCCCCTGCAAGAGAGTATGGGAAAAGCTTACAGAACATGTAGTCATTGCTGACTCCGTTGGCCTTGACAGATCTTCAACCTTCTCGATATGATCCATGGGATGCTCATTGGAGAATCCATGAAATTGGTGCTGTCCCACAAGAGTGTAGTATTGAGGCAGAATCTGAAAATCATGCCTCTCAAAAGCAGGAGGTCTGATCGCGGATTTGTTGGCATATAATTGATCAGGCCCGTTGTAATCAACAAGTGTTCTGACTACTTCATTCCCATGGGGTTGATGCTGCTCGTGATTGATGATATCATCTTGACGCTCAAGCTGTTCTACAATCGCATTCTCATCAGCATCGAGCTTCTGACTCTGCGCATTTTGCATGTTCCCCTCTTCATCAAACACCAAACCAGCTTCATCCCGAATAAGCACTATCGGATTAACCATCTTGGCTGCCGTTTTTGCTTTCATGTTGGTAAGCTCTAAATGTGCTAGCTCTTGATTACTGAGTTTGACTAGATCGTGATCCTTGTTGCTTCTGGTTCTGCAATTAGGCATACACATGAAACACACAAGAGTAAGAGATAGAGCGCATACGTAACAAAAATAAAAATAAAAACTTGGACGAAATTCTACTACTGAAAATCAATTGGCAACAATTAAGTCCCCGGAAAATGCGCCAAAAACTTGATAGGTGTAGTTTTACCCTAAAAAAAAAAATCTGCAAGTGCACATAATCGCAGTTATAGTACAAAGGATTATCATATCCCTAGAGACTTAATGTTTCACAGCAAATTCTCAGGATCGAATCAAGCTAAGCAGTGAATAGATTGCAAAAAAAATAAAATACTAAAAGAATCAGTTGGAAAGCTCTGTTCTCGAACTCGAAGCACAACAGTATAATCAACCAACTTCCGCTGCGAAGAGTATATATGTCTAAACCCTAAAATCCCAAATTTCTTTGCAAATTCTAACAATTGGGACAAGCATTAAAGGTTCAGGTTCAATTGTTCACAAAATCCATAAACCAAATTCCTTTGCGAATATGTATTTTTCTCATCTAAGATTAGTTCAGGCAATTAATCACACTTTCGTGTCTACCATTTAACCGAATATCAGATTCTAGGTCACGAAGCTAGAATAAGCATTAATCACAAATCCAGATGAAGAATTCTAATCATTTCACCTTAACAATTCAATTTAACTTAACAATTTATCAATCACCTTTGAAAAACTCTAAACCTAACAAGCAAACTACTCAGAAATGGTGATTGAAACAAACATCATGAAAAGAAGAGATTGCATAAGAGAAATAAGTAAAATATATAAAGAGGGTTCCAATTCTTCTCTCAAACAACAAAGTCTCATAATACAAATCTCTCTCTAAGGGGGTGTTATTAGTTTGTATATTTGAAAAGAGTTTTGATAACTTTAAAAAATAAAGAGTTTACTTAATTTATAAAGAAATTTAGACTGACTTTAGAATTTAAAGAGTCTTGTAGATTATTATAGATTTTTTAACTAAAAGAAAATTAAAAACTTTAGTAGAGTTTATCTTCAAATATTGTTATATTTGTTATTATCTATAATTTTTTTTTACTTCTCATCTTTTTCAACTTGCCGGCACATACTAGATTCTCCTCTTTTTTCTTCTAAATTATGTTTATCAGTTTATGTATTCATATATTATATTTTTGTTTGATTGTATGGTTTGGTTCTTTATTTTGATTCTATCTTATGTTTTTTTTCTTTTTGTTTTAAATTACTTATTGATTGAATTATGATCTATACTTAGCTAATGGAAAATTCATGAAAAAAAAAATGAAGACCAGAGAAAACAAAATTGTTGATTGATCTAATTGTTGATGCAATTCACTGAAAATAGGTGTTTGTGTTCATATATTCATTTATCAATCGTGACTGAAATAGGTATATGTGTTTGTATATATATTTTTCATTTTTTTTTAAATATAGACAAACTTTGATAATCCTTGATCAACATACAATACTTTGGTAAGTAGAATTTGTGAAGGAAAAAAATGTATGAAATTAATAAACCAATAACACCAGATTTTAAAACAATGACAAAACAAGAGTATTTCAAGTGTTTTGAATAACACAAGACTTTTATTGACTTTATAAAATAATAAATCCAATAACACTAGACTTTTAAAGATTTTAAATTACTTGTTACAAATTCATAAACTAATAACACTAGACTTTTAAATAGTTTTAAAAAGTCATAATTGAATAACACCAGAAACTTTTTAAAATCTAAATCCTTATAACTCTTTTGAAATATACAAACCAATAACACCCCCTAAGTCTCAATAGAATAAAAATTGAATGCCTAACAATGGTTTTAAAAAACCTAAATATAGTCTAAAACACGAATTGGGCTAATCTGCAACTTCTGAAAACTTCAGGAGTCAAAAATGAAATTTCTGGAAACTTGAGGCAAATTCGCAGGTAGTGTCGATCGACACCAGTGGCAAAACGTGAGCAATCTTCCTAGTTCATCCGTCCTTCGTTTCCTCTTTGCTCGGTTTAATTCCATAAGCTCCACAATACTCAAAAGTCGCCTAACTCATTCAATAACCTGTAAAGACTCATATAGGCTCTAAAAACACTTTAAAAACTAGACAAAACAACATATATCATGGTTGAAAACCGGTAAAAACCACGATATATCAATGTACAGGCCATACATTGTATGTTGTTATTTTCCTTCTTCTCTACTAGGGTTTGATTCACGCTCTGACGCTACGCGTGGGTTGTACTTGTAACTATTTTGTTAGTATTTGTAAAAATTTGGTTAGTTTTAAATTTAAATTTGAAGTGTAATTTTTGAGTTGCAAAATATTTAGTTATTTGAATGTAATGTTGTAAATGTTTAAGATAATATTTTTAAATTGAAAGGCAGTCAGAAGAGATATTATTGTACATTAAATATATATTTTGTTTTGGTAAAAAATATATGAAATATTAATAATTGTCTATTTTGTATGCTATTTGTGCTGAAATATTACATTGTTGTAATAGAAATATAAAATATACTTTTAAAAATATATGAAATATATATATATTGTTGTAATAGAAAGTTGGATCATGTCCGGTCAATAAGACTTTATTTACTTTTGACATTTTGTTCTTATTGCATTTCGTAACCAGAAATTTGAACAAAATTGTGTATGCTAATTTGATAAAATAGAAATGGTCAACTCTATGAATCCTTTTTTTTACAATTGCTATTTCTTACCGTGAGAAGGTTATATGTTTTAACTTTATCCATCTCCTTGTCCGTCCTCTCAACCATTGTTAACTTTTTATTACTTTTAATTCACTTCTTTTCATCTTCATGTAAACCCGATCATTTTGTTTGTGTAGAACCTGATTTTTTTTTCTTCTCACACATTTTTATTACCCTATCTCTACATCTTCTATATGACTCTTTTGGGCCACAATTTGTAGGTTTCTTCCATTTTATTTTCATTTTTTTCTATAGTTTTATTGATTGTACCTTATTTTTATCTACGATCAGATTATTTCTTTTGGCTAGTGTCGTGTCCGCTCTACGCACGGATTTGTTGTGTTTTTTATCTATTTTTGGAAGTTTATTTTATATTAATTTTGTTGTAGTATAATCTAATATATATATATATGTATATATATATATTTAGTTGATGCGTTTGTATAAATTTGTTGTGTTTTATTAATAGGTTTAAATTTTTTTGTTTTTTGTTTTCCCACGTCCTTTTGCCTAATTTTGTTTGATTTTGAGAAATCGTATGTATGATTATGTTTTGTTTTGTTTTCTTATAATTTGATCTCTTATCTGCGGAGCGTGGGTTATACTTAATTACTATTTTGTTGTCATTAAAAGATTTCAGTTAGTTTCAAATTTAAATTGGAAGTGTAGTATTTGAGTTCAAATATATTAATTTGAATGTAATGTTAATGTTATAAGTACATAAGATAATATTTTTAAAATACTTATTTAAAATTATAAGGCATTTGGAAGGTCTATTATTGTATATGAAATATTATTAAATGTCTATTTTGTATGCTATGTCAGTTGCTTATTTTGTATTTGTTAGAAACTTATAATAGGGTTTTTTTTACAATTGCTATTTCTTACCGTGAGAAGGTTATATGTTTTAACTTTATCCATCTCCTTGTCCGTCCTCTCAACCATCGTTAACCTTTTATTACTTTTGATTCACTTATTTTCATCTTCATGTAAACCCGATCATTTTGTTGGTGTAGAACCTGATTTTTTTTCTTTTTCTTCTCACACATTTTTATGACCCTATCCCTACATCCTCTATATGACTCTTTTGGGCCACAATTTGTAGGTTCCTTCCAATTTATTTTCATTTTTTTAGTTTTATTGATTGTACCTTATTTTTGTCTACGATCAGACTATTTCTTTTGCCTAGTGTCTTGTCCGCTCTACGCGCGGATTTGTTGTGTTTTTTATCTATTTTTGGAAGTTTATTTTATATTAATTTTGTTGTAGTATAATCTAATATATATATATATATATATATATATATATATTTAGCTGATGTGTTTGTATAAATTTGTTGTGTTTTATTAATATGTTTAAATTTTTTGTTTTTTGTTTTCCTAGGTCTGTTTGCCTAATTTTGTTTGATTTTGAGAAATCGTAAGTATGATTATGTTTTGTTTTGTTTTCTTATAATTTGATCTCTTATCAGGGTGGGTTATACTTAATTACTATTTTGTTGTCATTAAAAGATTTCAGTTAGTTTCAAATTTAAATTAGAAGTGTAGTATTTGAGTTCAAATATATTAATTTGAATGTAATGTTATAAGTAAATAAGAAAATATTTTTAAAATGCTTATTTAAAATTATAAGGCATTTGGAAGGTCTATATTATATATGAAATATTATTAAGTGTCTATTTTGTATGCTATGTCAGCTGCTTAGTTTGTATTTGTAAGAAACTTATAATAGGATTTTTGTTTTGTAATTATGGTTTATGTTTTTTCTTCTGTGGAAATTATAAGTATTTGGTTTTATTAGATTGTAATAGGAAGTTGTAGCAAGTCGAATCAGTAATTTTTTTTTTTTTTGTCTTTTGTTCTTATTGCATTTCATAACCAGAAATTTGAACACAATTGTGTGTGCAGATTTGATAAAATTGACAAAAACTCTATCACTTCTCCTTTTGTCTTTTTTCAATTGCTACTTCTTTTTGTGAGAAGGTCATGAGCTATAACCTTATCCATCTCCTTTTTCCCTCCTAAGCCTTCTATAACTTTTGATTCACTTCTTTTCACTTCTAAACACGATCGTTTTTCTGGTATAGACACCGCTCATATTTTCCTTCTGTCATTTATCAACTAACTATTTTTCCCTTCTTCTCACACATTTTTATGATCCTATGTCCCTATCACTACATCTTCTATCTGTCTCTCCACAATTTTTAGGTTCCTTCCACTTTCTTTTAATTTTTCTCTTTGAGTTTTATTGCTTTTAGTTTGTGTTTGTCTATGACCTGCAGGCTTTTTCTTCTCAATACTCAACACCAGTCGTGGATTATATAGAATACACTCTTTCATATTTATTTTGGAGTGTAAATCTACTTAATAATAACTACTCCCTCCGTTTCACAAAAAGTGTCGTTTTAAGATTTTATTTTTGTTTCACAAAGAGTGTCGTTTTATATTTCCAATGCAGAAATTTGAATAAAAATTCAGTTTTAACCCTATTCATTTATTGTATTAACAAGAGAAATAAATTTATTTAGAGTATTAATAAGGGGTAAAGTAGAACTTTTTATAGTTTTCTTAATATGTGTGAAAACCTTCAAAGTGACACTCTTTATGAAACAGAGGGAGTAATAAATATGATTTTAGAAAAATATAAAACAATTATTGTGTAATTTTTAGATGTAATAGATTATGAGAAGATTTTATATCGAATCAATGTTCCAGTGATTATATTATACATATTCACATGTTACCCAGAGTTACAACCACTTTTTTTCGAATGGTACACGATGTTTTAGAGTCTATATCGTATTGTCAATCGCTTGAAAATGATGTCTTGATGTTTTTTTTTTTTTCAATCTTTTCTCTGATATGGCATTAACACATAAAACATAATTGTAGAATCATTTTTATATTATTTGAGTTTATCTATATATCACACATTATTAATCCGCAAATCAACTTTTTCTATCCAATTTTTTGGTTTTTTCTTTCTATCATTTGACGGAGACGGTAGCATGTTTGTAACTTCAGTTTCTAGTAAACGTGTATCACTAAACTTTAGAGAATATTAAACATGCAAACTTAAGTAAAACTACTACGTATCCCTACTTTTTCCTTTGTTAATTGGTGTATATATAATACTACTACCGTCACAAGCCAATGCCATTGCGTCTTCACTTTGTCTTACACAACCTATCTTAGCAATTGGGCTTCTTTTTATGCTATTTTTTTTGGACTTGAGAAATTGTTATTTAAACATGTGGAGATAACATGACATGTTCAAATGTTTTGATTGGCTGAATATTTTTTGGATTATTTCTGCTGATGTGGGCATATTGTCTTATACTTATTGGTTAGTTTTTTTTATAACTTAATGATGTGACAATTTGTTATATTCTGTAAGCGCAATTTCTGTTTTTTTTTTTGCAATTATAAAAAAAGGATAACGATTGATTTAATGGACGTTTGTTGATTTGTGTTGTATGAATGAACTTTTGGTTAATTCATTAGGAGATTGGATTTATTATTGGGCTGTTTTTTTTTGTCTTTTACAGCTATTGAGAATCTTTCTATGCTATTTTTTTTTTGCACTTGTGCAATTGTTATTTAAACATGTGGATATGACATGGCATGTTCAAATGTTTTGATTGACTGAATATTTTTTGGATTATTTCTGCTGATGTGGAGGGCGTTAGAGAGCTCAAAATCTATCCCTTTTATATAAAGGAGATTGGTCTCTCTATTAAAATATGTATGCGCATTACTTTTTTGCTTTTTAAATCATACTAGGAAAGTCCATTGCATCCATTGCATGTTAGTACATATTCGCGTTTTTGATAATAATGTAGAATTCACATTGTTTTCGCTTTGACTCAGTATATCCTTGCGTCTGTTGAAAGCTTCTTTCGAACTATATGGTGCATGAAATGGATCGGAGCATGCGATTGAAAACAACTTGGGGTTGGAATTCATGATTGACCAATAATAATTCCATAGAGGTTTTCTGGGTTTAAAACGAGAAGCTGATGCTGAATTAAGTATTCCATTAGAAACTGTCGGCAACGAAAAGAAACCGGTGAATATTACCACCGGAACAACCTTCCCCAAATGAGAGACAAACACATTCTCGTCCGATAGATTTATTGAATGGTAAGCAAAACCATTTTCTCCACAACTTGATTTGGCCAGCCCAGATCTAGGTTCTAAAGGAGGAAATGAAAGGACTAAAACACATCTTATTGGATGCATCATAACTATGACAATCTGAATGATGAAAACCCCGATTTTGTTCAAAGGAAAGGATTTTGATATTGATTTTTCAGAAAGAGTTGGAGTTCAAATCATCACCTTTCGCATGATTTATTTAAATACCAAACTTTTTCGTTGACCGATTTTTAAATCACGAATTTATGTTGACTCGGTCATATTAGGCGTGACGTTAACTTCACTAACGGATCGACTAACGCCGTTTAATCTCCGTCTGAAAGTGAAGTTAACGTCGTGTCCAATATGGCTAAGTCAACATAAGTTCACGATTTAAAAAATAGTCAAAGTAAAACTTTGTTATTTAAATTGTTCACACGAAACGTGATGCTTATAATGGCCAAAATTTTAAAAAATAAAAAAAAAAGTTTTGTTTTTTTCCCATTTACAAATGGACATTTTTTAACAATAAAAGAAAAGAAGAAGAAATCAAGTCTTCGTCGTCGCTCTTAAAGAGCTACACGAAGTTCTTGAGAGACAAAACTCTATTACTTCTTCCGATGAAATCGATTCTTTGTTTATGACATGAGAAAGATCTAGTTTACAACACTACTGATCGAGTTAATGCTTATTTGTCTCTATGGATTGTGTTTCTCAACTTTGTTCTTAAAGCGAAGACTCCGGCGATAATCAGTCGGCGAATAGAAACCACGGTGAGTCATCAAACCCAGATTCAATCCTTAATTGTATCTTTTGTGTATATGGTGATCTTTAATCGGCTTTAAACCTAGAATTTTGGATACTTTGAGAAACATAAACGCCTATGATTTGATCAAGACTTTTTTTTTTTTTTTTGATGTTGTTGTTGTTTTTAGAAACTTTAAGGTTTCGATCTTGTGATGATGGGTTACGATAGAATCAGCACACTCCCGGATTCTTTAATAACTCAGATACTCTTATGTCTTCCGACCAAAGATTCGATTAAGACCAGCGTTTTATCGACAAGATGGAGAAACCTATGGCTTTATGTTCCAGGGCTAGAGTTAAACTCCAATGACTTCGATTCTTGCTCAGACGCCATCAAGAACTTCACTGACAGGTTTCTTGAGTCAAACCGCGAGTCGCGTCTGCAGAAGTTCAAGATTAAGTATGATGAGTGCAATGTCTATCTCTTTGGAATCAGCGAGTGGATCGCTGAAGAGATTAACCGTGGAGCTCAGCATCTAGATGTCGACACACTTGGATCTCCTAGTCCTTGGAACAATGATCTCATGCCTCTGGACATATATAAGAGCAAGACATTGGTTTCTTTGAAGCTTGTAAACGTAGGGATGGCGAATCCCGAGTCTGTTGTTTCTCTACCTTGTCTCAAGATCATGCATCTCGAAAACCTTATGTACAGTATCGATGATCCTTTGATCATGGAGAAACTCATCTCAGGCTGTCCCGTTCTTGAAGATCTGACCGTGTGTAGGACTTTTGATGATAATGTACCGGTTCTCCGTGTGAGGTCTCAGACTCTTAAGAGGCTCTGTGTAAGATCTGGCCCCGGGAGGAAATCGGGTGGTGTAGAATACGCGGTTGAGATTGATGCTCCGGTACTCAAGTATATGACCTTCGCAGATGATCAATCTGATAGAGTCGTGGCAAAGAATCTGAGTTCCTTGTTCATGATCGACATGGATACAAAATTTAATCTTGAGCTTGGCACTACTCTGCAAATCAAGAAAGGTATTATCAGCGATTTTCTCGACGGTGTTTCTAATGTAAGACATATGATCATCTCTCAGCGTACTCTAGAGGTATATATACTATGCAATACAAACATACATAACAATGAGCTTTCTCTATGAAAAAGTGTACTCACCTGTAGCTTTTTCTTCTGGTTAGGTCCTCTTACGATTACGAAGTCCAATTACCAAATTGCGAAACTTATTTCGTTTGGAGGCTGCGTTTTCTAGTCTCTTACTACATTTGTTGCCACACTTTCTTGAGAGCTGCCCAAATCTAAAACATCTCATCTTGGTAAAATCCTATTTGATGAACAACATTGGGGAATTATGGTGTAAAAAAGCCAAGTTTGCTTATTCATCGTCTCTGTATTGCAGAACCTAGTTTATTTCTGGAAGCCGAATCAACTTGAACTTGTTGCCTCTGTGCCTCGGTGCTTACTATCGACTCTGGAGTGTGTTGAGATTAAGAATCTAGTTAAGGGGGAGGTAACTGGGATGAAAGTAGTGAAGTACTTTCTTGAGAACTCAGCAGTTCTCAAGAAACTCATTCTCTGTTTCAAAGATTCTCCTATAACCAACCAAGATTCAGCTTTCTTCAAGGAGTTTCTCACATTCACAAAGCGTTCTCGTAGATATCAGATTATCTTTCGTTGACATGTAGCTGATGCACATGAGAGCATCAGTAAATATCATTGTAGCATTATAGTCATGGTGTAGAGAGAGAGTTTAACTTGGGACATGATAGTGTCCATCTTCAGATTCTTTAACCATAGATTTGTTCGTCACTGTTGTTGAGTCTTTCAAGCACAATCACAGAACACCAAATATCCTCGTCTCTTTATAACCCCTAGAACGAAAAATACTTGGTCCACATAAAAAGCCAACTTCACACCATAATCCGCAAGCTTAACACAGCCATAAACCAGCAAACTTAGGCAAGTCCTTTCAAACCCTTCAGACTCATCCAGTATCGTCGCCTAGAGTCATACCATTTGAGTCCATCTGAGTTACTACAGCAATAAAGAACGTTATCGACCACACAATAAGAAAGCCATGACCATCCCAAATCCAAATAAGCAGTAAGATTCGTTTGTCATATGAAATTAGGTGTTACTGTATAAGTGAGAGGAAATGAAAACGAATACTGTAGTTGCTTTTAGTAATAAATGTTTTAGTTGATTTAATTCTACTCAAATTTCTAGATTAAGAGCATTTCACTATTTATATCGATTTGTAGAGATTTGGAAAACACAAGTTTGATGTACAAAAATTCGAGAGAATTTTTCATTTCGAAATATTTTTATGATAAATCTATCAATTTGGTATTTAAATAACTTTAAAACGTGATGAAAAACGATGGTTTATATGTTAAAATACAAATGACGACTATAAGTTATGAAATTGAGCAAAGCCATAAAATATTTTAAAACAAACTCGCACTATAAATTTATATAAACCGCAAATATTTTAAAAACTTTAAAAACCAATTCCTGATTAATCCATGAATAATATTTGATTAGCTAGTTAGGTGTTAGACCCAACTCAACCGGTCGATTGACACCTAACGATATTTTTAACATGAGTTGGTATTGATAAATTTCCTGCTCTTATTATAGTGTCTAATTCAAATCAGATGATGGTGGTGGTGAATGGTGGTGGTGTGTGGTTACTCAATATCAACGTGGTAATAAGCAACGACAATATCATGGGGATGTAGCTCAGATGGTAGAGCGCTCGCTTAGCATGCGAGAGGTACAGGGATCTCCGCTTTTATGCAATTTCATCCTTAAACCAATCTTCTTGATAAAGAAAACGACCACCCAAATGTTTTTTTTATAAGGATTCTAAACCAAAGTCAAGACTAAAATTCTCCAGAATGAGCGTACATGAATTTTTGACAGCAGCAGGAAAAGGTTTTTGAACCCATTTAAAAAAAATACAATTGTTTAACTAGGAGACGAAAATTGTAGTTGGCCTAAGTGTAGTGGTCGTATATTACATTCACAAGATTTTCTAATAAGCATAAAACGTGATATACTTTCAACTGGTTTAATTGGAACCGAAAGTGTTTTTAATGGGCATCGAACTCAGGACGGAGAAGGAGTTACACTTATCTCTTTTTTTTTTTTTGTTATTACACCGCTTGATTAGTACAGTAAAACATGCATTTCTACTGTACTGCCTGTGTTTAGATGTATAAACAGATATGAAAAAGGGAAGAAAGAACAAAAAAATAAGAAAGAGAGTGGAGTCAATTTAGGAATATCAAACAAAATTTTTGTTTCTAACTACCTAATTAACTTTCCCATATTAACATATTCTAATTTAATAAGTTTCCATGTAATACGCACCTAAGGAAAACAATCCCTTGAAACTTTAAGAAAGAAAAAACAATTAAGGAATGTTTTGTGTAAATGCAAGGCTTTTAATTGATGCGTATAATATAAATAAGAGAAATCAAATCAGCTTTTTAATTTCATTATCTATCCTTCTTCTTCGTCTCCGATCATGAGTCGTTTTTAATTTGCTGATTTTTGCTCAGGCTTCTGATTTTTATTTTTTTCCCCACTTTTCGATATCTAGGGTTTGTGTATTCGATCGCGTACCATCTACGCTTTCGTTTTCTTGCAGCCTACACAAGATGCAGAACTCTTCTCTTGTTTATCCTCAGCAGAATCGTTTCAATGACACATTACGTCAAGCTATGCGAACAAGAATGTAAGAATCTTTCTTCTTTCTCCCTAAAAGTTTTTTATTGTTTTTCACAAAATACAATTGTCTCATTATGATGATGATTTTCTCATTTTTCTCCAGTAATGTTATCTTACAACGGAAGGGAGCTTTAAATATAAGGACTGATGCTACAACAAAACAAAAGCTTGTCTCTGGACTTATAAACATTTTAGAGGCTAAACTGATGAATTTGGCCAAATCAGAGGTTCCTCTTCTACTTCTAAACTTACCAAATTCAAGTTTAATTTATCCATGTACAAAGTCTTCTTGATGGCTGTTTTTTGCAGGAGGAGTACTCAAAATCACGAGATCTTGAAGTCCGCATACATTATATTTTTAAGGAGCTGTACTCTTCTTGGCTTCGTGCCAAGAATGTTTCAAATGAAATCAGCGCACTTCCGGATACTCTGATAACTCAGATACTCTTATGGCTGCCTACCAAAGATTCGGTTAAGACAAGCGTTTTATCTAAAAGATGGAGAAATCTATGGCGTGATGTTCCAGGTCTAGAGTTACACTCCAATGATTTCGATTCTTGTTTCAAAGCTTCCGCCATCAAGAACTTCGTTGACAGGTTTCTTGAGTTTAACCATGAGTTGCGCCTGGAAAAGTTCAAGATAAAGTATGATGAACGCAATCTTTATCTCTTTGGAATCAGCTTTCTGATCGCAGAAGTGACTAACCGTGGAACTCAGCATCTAGATGTTGACACACTTAGGTGTACTATTAAAAACGATTTCATGCCTGTGGACATCTATAAGAGCAAGACATTGGTTTCTTTAAAGCTCGTGAATGTCAGGATGGCGAGTCCCGGGTTTGTTGTTTCTCTACCTTGTCTAAAGATCATGCATCTTGAAGACATTCTTTATAGTAATGATGATCCTTTGATCATAGAGAAGCTCCTCTCAGGCTGTCCTGTTCTTGAAGATTTAACTGTTTGTAGGGCTTATGATGAAAATGTACCGGTTCTCCGTGTGAGATCTCAGACTCTTAAGAGGTTCTGTGTTAGGTATGGACCCTGGAGGAGAATTGGTGGTAAAGAGTTTGCGCTTGAGATTGATGCTCCAAGACTCAAGTATATGATCTTCAGAGATGAACAATCTAATAGATTTGTGGCAAAGAATATACGTTCCTTGTTACGTTCATGATCGACATTGATACCAAATGTAATGGTGTTCTTAGCACTTTTGATCTTGGCACTAGTTTGCAAATCAAGAAAGTTATTATCCGCGATTTTCTCAGCGGTATTTCTAATGTAAGACATATGATCATCTCTCAGCCTACACTTGAGGTATACATACATACATACATACTCTGTGATTCATATGAACTTTCTCTATGAAAAAATAATATTCTCAATAATTACTTTTTTGTTTGTTCTTCTTGCAGGTACTCTTTCCTTACTTAAAAGAGGGACCGATTTTCAGATTTCGCAACTTATCTCGTTTAGAGGCTTCGCTCTGCACCATCTTATTACAAATGTTGCCAAATTTTCTTGAATGTTTCCCTAAACTGAAACACCTCACATTGGTATAAATCTTGTTTTAAACTTGTGATTTTGGCTTAAGAACATCATTGTGAAAGTGTATCTAAATTTGGTTCTTGTTTTCCCTCGTTTCTGTTGGCAGTACCTTGTTTATTTGAAGGACTTAGAGCCAGAGAATCTTGAACTTACCATTGTGCCTCAGTGCTTACTGTTCAATCTCGAGTGTGTTGAGATTAAAGAAGTGATCACGGTTGAGAAAGCCGGGATGAAAAGAGCGAGGAACAACAGTAAGAGAACAGCGACGAAAGTATTGAAACACAAGAAGAAGATTTGGATTGAAGCAGTGAGGTATATTCTTGAGAATTCATTAGTACTCAAGAAACTCATTTTGTGTTTCTCTCCTATAACCAACAAAGCCTTAGACATCACAACTGAGCTTCTTAAATTCAGGAAACGTTCTGAAAGATGTGAAATCTTCATTCGTTTGACATCTCTTTGAACATCAGTGTAGGAATCTTTATTTATGAAGATCTCTCCTATAATCAACTTTATCCATTCTTGTAATCACCCTTTTGTGTTCTTTACTAATTCTTGATCAAGTTCTTAATTAAGTTTGTTATCAGAAAAGTATGTTTGCTTGAGTTATACAGATCAAAAATGAAGAAATCAAAAATGAAGAAATTAAAAAGACCATTAAATGTCCGATTATCTTTCTTTGACACGTAGCCGATGCTGGTGAGCAAGCACATGAGCATCGGTAAATATCATTGTAGCATTATAGTCATGGTGTAAAGAGTTTAACTTAATTAGGACATAAGCTCTGGGATGATAGTGTACATCTTCACATTTGTTCGTCTTACTTCTGATTGTATTCTTTAACCATATATATATATATGAGTTTGATAACATGGTTATACATACATAGTGTCTAAAGAGTTCATTCATATAACGACGTTTCAATCTCTATCTGTAGAATGAGGGTTGACAGAAAGGAAAAAAAAACTTTTCTAATTACCTATTTAATTTTCCCATATCAAGATTTATCTAATTTAATAAGTTTCCATGTAATACACACCTAATTAAGTCAAATAAAAACAAGTAACACAATTAAGGAAAACAATCCCTTGAAATTTAAGGGGGGAAAACAATTAAGGAATGTTTGGTTAAATACAAGACTTTTTTTGTAAAACATCGAAAAATAATTTATTTTTTGGGGAAATTGAAAAAAAAGGACACTTTCACTATGAGTTTGTGAAATTATACATTTTAATCTTTTGTCCATATTTTGACTGAATTAGCATTAACCAATTAACTAAAATATTTTAAAAAAAATATTTTAAGAACAAAAAAATATAGAAAACTCAAAAACACCATAGTAAAAAATTTCTAACCTTTAGTTTTTAAGAAAAACATTAAAAATAAATATTTTTTTCTGTTCTATAAATTTTAAAATACGTCTTCTAAACTTTAATCTGTTTTTTGAAGTTTAGAATACGTATTCTACACTTTGTACATGTTCTACGAAGTTTAGAATACATATTCTTCATTTTGTACATGTTCTAAAAAGTTTAGAATACGTATTATAAACTTCAAATGTGTTCTACGAAGTTTAGAATATGTATTCTACACTTTGTACATGTTCTAAAAAGTTTAGAATATGCATTCTACAAAATTTAGAATTATGTGTATCATAAATGGAAATAAAAATCTCATCAAAATCTCTAAAAGTTATAAATGGAAAAAAGATATTTTTATTATATATTTTTGCAAAACATATTGCAAAATAAATGTTTAGCTTAAAACCAATATCAAATATTTTTTTCTTGATGAACATATTTTTATTATATATTTTCGTTTTTTAATTTATTTTTCACTTTCAAATAAGCTTTGTTAATGAAAAAAATACTACAAAACATAATTCTATATATTATATATTTTGACTTAAAAGAACTTAGTAGTGGATAATCAAAATAAAATAAATAATTTTTGGGATATTTTTTAGTTTTGTTTTGAGAAGATAGATTATAATGTTAGATGTATAGTTTGATCTATTGGAGTATATACTAATTGTATATGTTTTTTTTGTAAATTATACAAAATTTAAATAAATCGATAAAAATAAATTTTTATAAAATATCAAACAAAGCCATTAGTCTTATCATAATATTAGAAGTAGAAGAATGGGAGAAATAAAAATAAGCTTTTATCTAAAATTTTTATATGAATTAAAAGTTTGTTATTATTAATGAGAAAAAATCATTATTTGAAAATTTCTATATAAATTAGAAGTTTGTCAATTAATACAAAACTAAATTATTATTTATATATATTTTAATTGAATTTTCTATTGAATTATTAAGGGCAAATTAGGATTAACATTAATCTAATGTATAGTTCTTCAATGTTTTGAGCCAAAGGTATAGTTTTCCAAACTTATAGTAAAAGTGTCCTTTTATTTCAATTTTCCCTTATTTCTTTCAAATAGTAATAAATTATTTCACCCGTTTCTAAGGGCCTGACTGGTTTAAACGCAGCTGCTGCAGTTGCGGTTGCGGGAGTTCGCGGAAGCGGGAGATTGCGGTTAACAGCGTTATTAAGCGGGTTGTACGACTGGCACAGCGATTAGAAATGGGTGCGTTTGCGGGATATTTACGACTGGTTAAGTTGTGGGTGTAGTAGCGGTTAAACAATAAATTAACAATATAAACAAATTTTATAACTACAAAAAATATTTAAAACCATATTATTATAAAAAAAACAATAAAATTATTAATTAAACATACTTAATTATAAATATTATTACTTTTATTAATTTATCAATTTTTTTAGTTTGGATGAAAGTTATGATTTTAATAGAGAAATTGTTTTTTTTTTGTATGGAGATGTTAGATGAAAAGAATTTTAGTTGTTATATATACATTAGTGATGAAGAGAAAATTTATCAAAATAACTAGAGTTTATAGATCTTATACATATAAAATTATGAAAGATTGTTAATGAATATTAGTTAAAAAATATCAAATTTATTTATTTATTTGTAATTATAATATTCAAATCTTATTTTTTGAAAATTTCTTATATATATATATATATATATATCTTAATTTTAAATAAATTTTGTATTTTTTTAATTTTTAATTTTTTTTAATTATCCATCCGCAATCGCTCGCAACCGTAAACGCTAGCTGGAAGGAGCTTTTGATTTTAAGCGACACAAAGCAGTTCGAAGCGGTAGAAAATATTTTGTGTGATTGTTGCCAAACGCCAACAACCGCTACCATCCGCAAAAACTGCGTTTGCGGATGCTAACGGGAGAACCAATCAAGCCCTAAGTTTTACCAAAAGGTATTGATGGACAAGAATGAAATAATTCCAATCTATTGAGAGCTGTTAATGAATCAACAACCAAAGAATTGTGAAAAAAAAAAAAAAAAAAAAAAAAAATTTAGTTCAAAAACTAAAAAAACAGAAAATAAAAAAAATACACGTTATTGTAAATCCTAATAATAGAAACATAACATAATCCTAATCCAATAGGATGGAAGAGAATAAACTGAACACTTTAGCCTCATTGTTTTCATCGCTCGAATAAGATTTATGATTTATAAATACAAGGCTTTAATTCATGCATATAATAAATACGAGAAATTAAACCAGATTTTTTTTTAATAGAATGTTAATTATATTTAAAGTTTTTAAACCCCAAAAAACCTCTATTTTTTTACATCTTGTGCTTCTTTGTTTTGATACTTCAACAGATTGTATTATCAACTGTGAAAAATCTGCAGAACTTCTCCTCCATTACCAGATTTTTTATTTCTTTGTCCATCCTTCTTCGTCTCCAATCATCAGTCGTTTTTTCATCTGCTGATTTTTATTTTGTTTCCCCTTTTCAATATCTAGGGTTTGTGTATTCGATCCCCTTTTCGATATCTTTTAACAAAAAAAAAGTATTCGATCGCGTATCATCTACGCTTTTGTTTTCTTGCAGCCTACACAAGATGTAGAACGCTTCTCTTGTTTATCCTCAGCAGAATCGTTTCAATGACACATTACGTCAAGCTATGCGAACAAGAATGTAAGAATCTTTCTTCTTTCTCCTTAAAAGTTTTATTGTTTTTCACCAAAGACAATTGTCTCATTATGATGATGATTTTCTCATTTCTCTCCAGTAATGTTATCTTACAACGGAAGGGAGCTTTAAAAATAAGGACTGATGCTACAACAAAACAAAAGCTTGTCTCTGGACTTACAAACATTTTAGAGGCTAAACTGATGAATTTGGCCAAATCAGAGGTTCCTCTTCTACTTCTAAACTTACCAAATTCAAGTTTAGTTTATCCATGTACAAAGTCTTCTTGATGGCTGTTTTTTGCAGGAGGAGTACTCAAAATCACGAGATCTTGAAGTCCGCATACATTATATTTTTAAGGAGCTGTACTCTTCTTGGCTTCGTGCCAAGAATGTTTCAAATGAAATCAGCGCACTTCCGGATACTCTGATAACTCAGATACTCTTATGGCTGCCTACCAAAGATTCGGTTAAGACAAGCGTTTTATCTAAAAGATGGAGAAATCTATGGCGTGATGTTCCAGGTCTAGAGTTACACTCCAATGATTTCGATTCTTGTTTCAAAGCTTCCGCCATCAAGAACTTCGTTGACAGGTTTCTTGAGTTTAACCATGAGTTGCGCCTGGAAAAATTCAAGATAAAATTTGATAAATGCAATGTTTATCTCTTTGGAATCAGCGATCTAATCGCGGAAGTGACTAACCGTGGAGTTCAGCATCTAGATGTTGACACACTTAGGTGTCCTATTACAAAAGATTTCATGCCTGTGGACATTTATAAGAGCAAGACATTGGTTTCTTTAAAGCTCGCGAATGTGGGGATGGCGAGTCCCGGGTTTGTTGTTTCTCTACCTTGTCTCAAGATCATGCATCTTGAAGACATTCTTTACAGTTATGAGGATCCTTTGATCGTAGAGAAGCTCCTCTCAGGCTGTCCTGTTCTTGAAGATTTAACCGTTTGTAGGGCTTATGCTGACAATGTACCGGTTCTCCGTGTGAGATCTCAGACTCTTAAGAGGTTCTGTGTTAGGTCTGGACCCTGGAGGAGAATTGGTGGTAAAGAATTTGCGGTTGAGATTGATGCTCCAAGACTCAAGTATATGATCTTCAGAGATGATCAATCTAATAGATTTGTGGTAAAGAATCTAAGTTCCTTGTTCATGATCGACATTGATACCAAATTTAATGTTGTTCTTAGCACTGTTGATCTTGGCACTAGTTTGCAAATCAAGAAAGGTATTATCCGCGATTTTCTCAACGGTATTTCAAATGTTAGACATATGATCATCTCTCAGCCTACACTTGAGGTATACATACATACATACATACTCTAAGATTCATATGAACTTTCTCTATGAAAAAAATATTCTCAATAATTATTTATTTGTTTGTTCTTCTTGCAGGTCCTCTTTCCCTACTTAAAACAGGCATCGATTTTCAAATGTCGCAACTTATCTCGTTTAGAGGCTTCGTTCTGCACTGTCTTATTAGAAGTGTTGCCAAATTTTCTTGAATGTTTTCCCAATCTGAAACACCTTACATTGGTATAATGCTTGTTTTAAACTTTTGATATTGGCTTAAGAACATCATTGTGGAACTGTACCTAATTTTTGTTTTTCCCCTCGTTTCAGTACCTAGTTTATTTGAAGCACTTGGAGCCAGAGAATCTTGAACTTATCATTGTGCCTCGGTGCTTACTGTTCAGTCTCGAGTGTGTTGAAATTAAAGAAGTGGTCGTGGTTGAGAAAGCCGGGATGAAAAGAGCGAGGAACAATAGCAAGAGAACCGCAACGAAAGTATTGAAACACAAGAAGAAGATTTGGATTGAAGCAGTGAGGTATATTCTTGAGAACTCATTAGTACTCAAGAAACTCATTTTGTGTTTCTCTCCTATAACCAACAAAGCCTTAAACATCACAAATGAGCTTCTTACATTCAAGAAACCATCTGAAAGGTGTGAAATCTTCATACGTTTGGCATCTCTTTCAACATCAGTTTAGGAATCTTTAGTTATGAAGATCTCTCCTATAACCAACTTTATCCATTCTTGTAATCACCTTTTTGTGTTCTTTACCCATTCTTGATCAAGTTCTTGAGCTTGTTGTTATCAAGAAAATTATGGTTTCTTGAGTTATACAGATCAAAAATGAAGAATGGAGAAAAAGACCATTAAAATGTTTTCTTGATTTCTGTTGCGTACAAAAATCGAATCCAACACAAATCAGCCTCAAATCTAACTCCAATCGCACCCTACAATGGTTAAAAGTTTCCCGGAACAAAAAACATTTCTTATGTTTCTTCTCACAAGAAAACAACGTTCAAAATCACTGTCAAAATGCTCCACACTCCCCTACTGTAATACAAATCTCTCCCTATTCCGGAGCTCGTTGAATTCGCGGATGGCGCCGTTATGTTCACAGATGTCCCGTTCCTACCATTACCGCGGCTGCAACCGAAAAAAGAAGACCAAAGATTAAAACTTGTCACTAGTAAAGATTCTACAAATATGAATGTTTAATCTTGAAATGATTTATTTTACCTTCCTGCAAACACACATGGACCATGACCTGCAACGAAACCACAAAGCAAGAAAAATAAGAACTTTCTTACTAATTCATTGTATCTAAAGAGTAAGAGAACAGCATTACACAAAGAAAGCTTTTTCTTTCTTACTTGGATCTGTTGTAGTTATACTAGCAACTCCATTGAAGTTGCAAGCATCAGGATTGTTCCCAGTCTGATGATAGTAAGTATCAAACGCGTAGTTAGCATGAGCAACCACATTATCTGGTTCATAACAAGCCTCTCCTTGCTTAATAGGCGAACAATCGATCTTCCCTGGACCACAAGCCCAATCAAGAGCAGCCTGAAGCATCTTAGGATCAGCACCTTCTCTTGCGTTACAGTAAGTCTGGTTCGTGGTATCGTTAGCAAGAATCGCTCCCGAGTTAGTCAGCCTCAGTATGTAAACAGGGTCACCATTTGCGTTGAACAAACCCCAGCTCTTCTCTGATAAAGACCCTGCCTTTGTGTCTTCGTTGTAAAGCTCGTAGATGTAAGTACTCACGGCGATCCCGGGGCGCTTTGGAGTCCCGGTCTTGTTGAGAACATGCCTTATGAGGTTGCTGTTGTAAGTGTTGGCATTGTCTAGCGTAGCATCAGGCTCGTTGGTCTCTCCTTTCGAAGGCCAGCCTGATTCGGTTACCAGAACCGGGACGTTTGTGAAGTTGAGGAAAGCCATCGCGAAGTAAGTCGCGTCCACCATCGCGTCAAAGGCGTTTGAGTAGCGAACAAGCGTGTTTGCGTCAACGGCTTCTTTGTTCGGAGGAATCGGTTTGAAGAGCGCGTAGTCTAGAGGGATCACACCGTTTGACTGCATGTAGTCGTAGTAAGGATACACGTTGATCATAAGGTACGAGTCTGTGGACTGCAAGAAGCTTAGCAACGGGACTATAACCGAGTTCAAAGAGCGGTTAAAGAAGGCCTGCGAGGGAGGGAAAGGGTCTAGGATCAACGAAGTGGACAAAGGAGTAGAGACTTTGATCAGACGATCAAGATTCGACGAGAGCAGAGCCGAGTGAACGTTCTTGATAGCGCTGACTAGAACCGGTGCGGCGTTTGGGAGGCTGGTTAGAACCTCGGAGCCAACCGAAACGGCGGTTATAGTCGTCGCAGGGTAATGCGCGATGACGTTGCGTTTGACCCAATTAGCTGCGGTTGAGTTGGACTGGCCAATGCCGAGAAGCTGGTCGTTAGGAATGGAGATTATGACTTTGATTCCGGTGTTTGCTAGAGCAATCAGCATCCCGGGATCAGCGTCGTATAGGCGGATATGTCGGATTTGCTGAGTTTTGAGGAGAGCAACAACTTGTGTTGGATGTGGCATATCAGAAAGATCAGTCCCTATGTTTACTCCGATAAACGCACCTGCAAATTGTAAACAGTTCTTGCATAAAAATGACATCTTTGCTTAACAAAACACAAATATCACATCTTTTCAATGATTCAAAGAAACCATTAAGCATCAACATAATAATATCAAAACCTATCAATCTCTCAACTTAAGTCCAAAGGAGTGCATAACACAGAAAGATTAGCACTTTATTCTTGTACACATCAGAATCCATTGACCCACTAAACTACATCAGAGATACAACAAGATTTAGATTCCTAAAACAACTATTTTCTAGTCAAAACAGTAGAAGTTGATCATTTGTCCTGTAATAAATTTGTGGGGCATTAAAAACACCATTTCTTGTATCTTAGTGAGAATTTAAAAACAAGCCCACCTGCCAAAACACATACAGACATTTAATATGATAACCTACCACTCTCTGAAGCACACACTCAATTAATCAAAACAGATAAGATAAAGCCAAATAATACATACACAACAAAAAAAAAACAAATAACCAATAATCTTTGCAACCAGATTTTAAGCTATTTCATCAAATTACTGGCATTGTATATTAGTAATGAAATTTAACATATGTTCTAGAAGGATATTAACACATGCAAAACTACAAATTGAGAGATTTTGTCTAAAGTTTCAAATATGAATCTGAAACTCAAGGTCCTCGAAGATTGAAGCATAGATTCAAGATCAACAAAACATGTAATACTCACCTTCATCAGATGGAGCAGGGGAAGAAGATGGAGCAGGGGACGAAGCTGAAGCAAGAACTAAAAGAGAAAGGAGAAGAAGAAGGTGAAGTTGGGGAGCCATGGAAAGAGACAGACTTTTTGGAGAATCTGAGATAACCCAAAGAGACGAAGAAACAGAGGAAAGAAATGGGTTTTGGAGTCTAAAAATGTCGACTTTATGAAGAATAAATGAAAACCCACAAAAAAAGGAAAGGGGAAAATGGCGTGAAGGTAGAGAAAATAGGGTTAAAGCTCTGAGGGAAAAAGGACATGGAGAAAAAGTTAGAAAAATTGTTGATGATATCGAAAGAGAGAGACAGAGAGATTGGAAAATGAGGTAACAGTCCAATGAACGGCTCAGATCTTATCTTGAGATTTCAAATGGTCAAAAAGAAATCCAACGGTCTTCTAAAATCTAGAGAGAGGGAGGCAACACCGTCACTAGTCACAGTAGTACAGTGGGAAACAAAGCCTAGAAACTTGGGTCATAATTCGTTTTTTTTTTTAATCACTATTGATATGTTTGGTGATTAAATTTGGGTATAATAGTGAAACTTAGTACCGAATATTTTTGACCAATAAAAAAAAGTACTGAATATTATGTAAATGTTCTATATGAATAAATAAATAAATGTACACGGTAAACAATGCTATCTGGAAAATATAGATATATATTGAGCAAATTTTATATTAAAATTGCAAGGTATTATTAAGAGCACAACTTTTGGTGTAAATCAAGTTGTGTGCATTGGACAGCAAAATAAGTTGGGTAACTACGAAGTAGCCGTTGCCACTCTTTTGTTTGCTTCCCACTCTCTCATTATAGAATTGGTCCTTTTTATTTACTTTTATGATTTATCTGAATTCATTTAATCTGAAATTCTGAATTCATTCATTATTATACATTAAGTTGATTCTTTTTTTTTTCCATTTTTGACCCATACTGTACTTTTCTTTGTCAACCTTTGTAAATAAATAATTTTCTTTAACAAAAAAAAAACCTTTGTAAATAAATTAATCTGGAAAAATCATTAAACTGTATGAGAAGTTATTGCATCTATAAAGGAGTAATTTCTTCGGACAATGTTTAACACAACGGACTAAACAATCGGTTTTGGAAGTTCAAAAATTTTCAAGATAGAGAGGAAGAACTAAAATAACCTTTTGAAATGTAAAAACTCATATGATCTCGTGGAGATTGAAGCCCAATTCAAAGAAGACGAGTTGTTATCACTAATTTTAAGTTTTTAACTATTTGTAAGAAAAAGGAACGTGTAGAAAAATATAAAATGGTTGAACCAGTATAGGGAAACCTATTTGATCTTCAATAATGAAAAAAAAAATGAAAAAAGAAAGAAAGCATAGAGAGCCGAGAGAATTAGGCATCCATTTTGATACTATATAAGATTTGTAAAGATGATGATTTCATTATAGAAAATAAGGTAACATTATGAACTATATACTTAATTGTTAATTTTCTTTGATTTTTTAATTAGCAAATATTTAACAGAGTGATTAATGCTATGAAAGTAGATTAATCCTTCATGTTCTAGGATAGTGTTTTATGATTTTTCTTTCACCATTAACCACTTGTCAATTTTGATAAAAGCATCTCAAATGAGATTCTATTTTTGACTTTAAGCTATATTTTTAGAGTAAAACCATATTCAATGGTACTATATCCTATTCTAAAAATAGAGATCTCTTTTATTTACAGTTCGACTTTTTTATTTACAAAATAATCATTTATTTTTTGATATGTTTTTATTTTGTATCTAAACAAAAATTATATTTTTTATTTTACACTTAAACAAAATTAAATCAATGATAACTAATTATATAATTAATTAAAATATTTTTTAGAGTTGAACTTTTTTATTTACAAAATAATCATTTATATTTTGATATGTTTTTATTTTGTATCTAAACAAAAATTATATGTTTTATTTTACACTTAAACAAAATTAAATCAATGATAACTAATTATATAATTAATTAAAATATTTTTTAGAGTTGAACTTTTTTATTTACAAAATAATCATTTATATTTTGATATGTTTTTATTTTGTATCTAAACAAAAATTATATGTTTTATTTTACACTTAAAGAAAATTAAATCAATGATAACTAATTATATAATTAATTGAAATATGTAAATGCAAGATTGAATGATATTAAATTAAAATAGCATGATACACGATTAAAAATTATTTTTGTGGTAAATAATTAATTTTAATGAAATCAAAGTTTTATTTATTTTTTGTTAAACATATAAGATAAATGGATAAAACATACTTGTAAAGTAAAAAAACTTATAAGAAATTAATAACTAAAGAAAATAGAATATAATGAGAATATTATGTTTTTAGTGTAAAAAATAGAGTTAACTTATTGGAGCAAACATATTATCTATTTATAGAAAACTCTATATTTAAAGTAAAAAATAATAGAACTAACCATCCTATGGTTTAAGGCCATGATCCATTCTTTTGTCGCTAAGTGTTAATCAAAATTTTCGTTCTTATCATCTATTGCTTAGATTTATCGAGTTGGCTGCTTATTGCTTATTGCTTATTGTCTTGCTTTGTTTTTATCGTTGCAATTTGTTAACTTAGTTTAAGAAACCCCATAATAATCGATTTGTCTTACCTTAGTTAAATTTTTAGACAAGTGACTTAACCATGCATTTGCGGTATTATAATTGAGTTAAAACTTTTTACATATGCAAAATTTATTTTCTCTGAAATTGTTTTTTATTACTGTTTAAAGTTTGAAATGTCTTTATGAAACAAATGACAGCATTGCCGGTTGCTGGTTGGGGACACATTCAACGGAAACACACCCCACACGTTGGTCCTCTAACATCTCCTTTATCCAAAATAATTCTTCACTTTTACCATAAATTACAATTTCTCTATTTCTCTATTTAAAACCAACAAAAATTTCTCTAATTCATTTGTATTTTTGCAGTTTCAGTAAAAAAAACATATTATATCAAAACAAGAGAGGATAACTAAAATAAATTTAAAAAGTGTGTTTATAGAAGGCATTTCATAATTCTCATCTTATCAATATTACTTGAATAATTTTATATCGAAAATATTTCTAGAGTCTTTGTTAACAAAAACATAAATAACAAAATTGTCATTACTGATTCAGTGCCACGTAGGCCGAACATCCAACCGTTGTTTAATAGTAGATTTATATGGGATGGTCAACAGTGGAGGTAGAACAGTAGATTTGTAACATAAATGGTAGATTTGTTTTGGTAAATTTTTGAGAATGACTTGACAGATATAAAAATGAGCAGTAGATTAATTTTTTTTTTGTAGATATAATGTCTTTGGTGGAAGATATGTTATTGATTTGTATATTTATGGACCTGCCGGATGTCCATGTGGTCGACGCGAGGCAATGAAGTGGAAGAGTTAATAGAAATTTGGTATACTTGTTGCATTGTGTTGGTAAATTAGTATTGGCTTGCTAGATTTATTGATCATAACTGTAAATATATATAATGAGGTTGTAGGTTTCTCGGTGGTAGAATTGTACTTAGTTGGGGTAGATATAGTAATTTTTGGTAGATTTGTATGTAATGGTGGTAGATCATATACTTTTTTGGTATTGACAAGAGTAACATGTTTGGTAGATTTATGGAGTTATTAAGGTGGTAGACATTTGTTGAGAAATATAGAGGTGGTGGACATTTGACTTATTTCAGCGATAATCCTTTTCTGAAATAATTAACTTACATGTAAGAAAATAAGATTGATAGTTAACTTACATGTAAGAAAGTAAGATTAATATGTTCATAATCTGACCCATTGAAGCACAATCGTGGATCATATGTTGGACTGTTGGAGAGTGTTGAACCAAGAGTACCAAACGCCTCAAATGAGAGAAATGAACTCATCAAATGCAGTCATGCGTCTTTTTAATGCAAGTACAATCAAACATCGAAACAATAGTTGTTGTACTAAGAATAATGTCGGAACCAATAACAAATTCTCTTGCTAACATTGTAAGTGTTAAAGAGTCATTTTCTTGGAGTATGCAAGTCTAGTACGTTAGAAACAAACGAATGCAATAATCAAACGATTATTTCAAACTATCTCTCCTAATAATATATGAATTGCATCCTCGTACAATATAAAAATAAGTCTTAGTTCAGAAATACAAGGACAAAAAACAAAAAGGCAAAAAATATGAGTAGAGAATGGAAATATGGAAACTTAATAACCACACTTGAGATCGTTGACGACATCGTAAGGTACAGGAGTGACAGTCTCCAAGGTCATACCTTCGACCATGAAACCTGGTTTGGGACCTTTAGGTTGTCGTCTCTTGGTGCTGATTGTCTCTCCTCTGGCTTTGGCTCCAGCTTTGAGCTCATCGTTCTTCTTTTTCCTTAGTTTGAACTCTTCAGCACACCTTGACTGCTGCACATGCTCCACACGCACATGTATCCTCTTCCTTATAATTCAATCCCCAATCTAAGCACACAAGCCAAACTACAAGTTAACTCGACAAGAGATTACATTACCATAAATATTGAAATTCAAAGACAAGAAAAGCTACGGCAACATCAAAAGTCAAAATCAAAACATCACGAGAATCATCGTTGGATTAATTACAACTGCTACAAAAGGTAAAACCAAATCTTAGCAAAAGGACACGAGAGTAAGCTAAACAAAACCTAATATAACCATAACAAAGACGATCTCTAATTCAGTAATCAACAATCATTTAAATAGTCATGAATCACATAACCAATACACATAATCGTATACTTTTAAAATTTAACCGAGAGCTCACAAACCAATTTCCTAATCTAACCGAGAGCTTAAAAACCAATTTGACCATAGTAAGGAATCACAATCACTTATAACCCTAAATCAACAAATCAACACTCTTTAAAACAGTCATGAATCATCATAACAAGAACATAAACAGATTGAAATTCGAACAATCAACATATCTCATACCTGCTTGTTGACTTCGACACCAACAGCACGTTTGGTGACGTTCCAGATTCGACCGGTACGACCATGGCAAAACTTGTGAGGCATTCCCTTGTGAATAGCTCCATTAACCTTAACATCGACGTAATCGCCGACCTTGAAGGTCCTGAGGTATGTGGTGAGTGGGACATAACCCTTCTTCCTCAACGGTCTCGCGAAGAGATCCCTCGTTATCACCCTCACTCCGTGACCCGCCGGCATTTTTCTCTCTCTCTCACTTCTGTGTCTGGTGGTTGCTGAAACCCTAAAGACATTTGGGGAAGAAAACGAAGCCCTGATAACGACTTACTTATTCGTCGCCGAAAACCCCTTAATCGTCAACGGAATCAGCAAGGACACGGATCGAATATGAAGCCGCCGCAATCGAGAGAGTTTTTTGTTTAACCGACAAAAAGGTTTTTTTTCTCCAAATTGTAAAAAGAAAGGGTCAATTTGGCGTATAATCAGGGGTTGAGATAATAAAACATGTAACCAAAAACACTATTTTTATCGTTTTTATTCTCACCCTAACAAAATAGTATAGTACATACATTTGAATAACATAGAACACAATATATTGGTTTTCAGAAATTGGTGGATTGGAGAAGATAAAATCAATTGATTTTCTTACCTTCACAGATACCTTCCTTCTCTTTCATGATTGTTTGTTGAAATCTGTTATCTCTTGTCCCAACAGAGGCAACAACGGCTTCTCGGTCCAGCTCAATGAAGAACAAGTTACTGGTGTGAAGAAGAAAGGTATGCTGAAACTGAAGATAAAGATGGCCAATCCTTCCTTGTCGGAGCGGTGGCCGGAGCCATCTCGAGAATGGTGGTTGCACCGTTGGAGAGGATCACGAGTAGTGTTCATTAACAATACAATTTATCAAGTTAAGAATTATATATCCGTTTAAAAAATTATAAATTACGTTAGATGCGAAAACAAATCTGGTTTGTAATAGAAATATAAGATATAGTGAATTGATAATCTAATACTAATAGTACAATAGAGAAGATGAAATGGGGTAAACACATTTGTTGTACACAAAATATTAAGATGAACGAGATGATGATATGGTGGCATTAGAGATAGAATCGTATATATTGTAATTTATACAAAAAAATATCACAACTTTTTTTTTCTTTGGATATATAGTTAATTATTATATTTTTTTGGTTATTGGTGCCAATTTCTCCAAAAAAAATGAACTTTATTTGTTTTAAGTTCTACAAAATTTATTTTCTTTTTTATTGTCATGGCAAACTCGTTATATAAACAAAATTATTTGTATACATTTTTTTTTTACCATCTCCAATTTTTTTTTTACCACAGTAGAAAACATCGCATTTCACCCCGGTTTTTAGCTCAGGACCTTCCTTCTTGTTTAGAGTGTCTCATTCTATTAACAAAGAAGTTTGTGTGGTTGCAAGTGAAACACATCTCTGAATCTTATCCTAAAAAATTCTTCTCTTGAGTTTTTTCAAGATCTGAGAAAAGCTAATCGCCAAATCGCGAGTTAGGTTCGGTGATTTTGTTGGTTTTTTCAAGGCTTTCCACCAGTACGGGAGTCGATCCCATTCCAGCAAAAGAATTTTATGGTAACAAGCATCGAGAAGGTACTAATGGATCTCTCACTCGACGAAGATGAGGTACCTTTTGATTTACCAGATCTGCCTCAGTATATTTCCAGTGAGAACAATGGGAATAGTATCATGGGTCATCTACTAAATCCAGATCAGCAGAACATGTCGAAATTCATCATGGAGATGCCAAAGAATTGGGTGAAACACGATAGAGTTCAAGGAGTAGCTTTATCAAGAGAGCGGTTTCAGTTTTTTTCAAATACGAGCACGATATGGAGGAAATACTGTCAACGGCGGTATACTGTTTTAATGAATAGTCCATAATCTTTGAGAGATGGGTTGAGTTTCCACCTAAAGATTATCTGAGGTTTTTGCCAGTTTGGGTTCAAATGAAGAACATTCCAATGAATAATTACACTATGTCGACAATCTCAGCTTTTAGGGAGTTTACAGGGAGAGTAATTAAAGTTATTTTGGACCCTTCGCAACCTCAGAATCAACATTTGATTCGAGTCAGAGTTATGCTGGATTACAGGACCGATGAGAAGAACCAAGGTCATCAATCTTCCGTCCAAAGCTCAAACGGTCATCTCTTACTTCTACGAAAAAAATTCAAAAGAGATGTCTTGCTTGTCATATGCTAACTCATGAGAAAGATAAGTGTCCGAGATGGATAAAGAGAAACCAAGAGTTAGCCTCAGGGAGAAGACAGTAGGTTGTTAAGGCTGCCAAGGCGGTCCAACCCACTCTAAAGGAATCATATCCTTTTTTTGGAGTCCTTGAGGAAAATCAAGTTGGATTGAATCCCATTTCGGGAAAACCTCGTATTGCTGAAGAGGTTTTAGAAGAGATGAGGCAATACCTTGATGGATTGAAGGCCCTGAAAAAAGGGCAAGAAAGCTCAAAGTTAAAAAAATCAGTGGCGGAGACTATGGCGGCCGATCCTTGGGCTCAAAAGGTGATCCTGAGTTTAGAGGCTCCTCTGACGGTATCCATTATGATGGACAAGGGGAATGGTCTTGTGTTTGAGTATACAGAGAAATCCCAGAGGATCAGTACGAGCAAAGATGTGGGAGGGACAAACAAGCTAATGTCAGGGGCTATTAGATTTGGCAGTGTTTTAGACAGGCCATCTTATCCTGATGACAATCAATCAGAAGGAATGGCAACTAATTTTCCTGCGGTGTCGAACCCGTTTCAGTTTGGCTGAATGGTAAGGGTTAGTTTCTCTGAGGCTGGCTCTTACGGGGCTTACCTGAAGTCAGGCAAACCTCGTAAAAGACCCTTCAAAAGCAGAAGGAAAAAAGCGGATATGCTATTACTGAAAGAGGTGACTAATTTAGAGGAGGAAGTCCCTAAGAAAAAAGTTAAACGCAAGGCAGGGGATTTGAAGGTGACTAATGCCGATGATACTAGGAGTATCAAACAAGTGGTGGTCCCAATTGAGGGACCGCCCAATCCTTAATGAGCCTCATGTCCTGGAATTTTTAGGGTTTGGGGCGGCCTTAAGACCTGACGATTCCCCGCCTCAAGGAGATGCGTAATTTTTTTTTCATGAGGTGTTGTTCTTGATGGAAACAATGTATAGGAGAGATGTGCTTGTAGATTTGTAGGAATGGTTGGGTTATGACAGGGTTTATACGGTTGACCCAGTAGGGAAATGTGGGGGGTTTGGCTTTATTTTGGAAAAAGGAGTTAAACATTTATTTGCTCTTTGTAAATAAGAATTTAATGGATTTTCAAGTGCAGTTGACCATTTATAGGAGAGATGTGCTTGTAGATTTGTAGGAATGGCTGGGTTATGACAGGGTTTATACGGTTGACCCAGTGGGGAAATGTGGAGGGTTTGACTTTATTTTGGAAAAAGGGGTTAAACATTTATTTGCTCTTTGTAAATAAGAATTTAATGGATTTTCAAATGCAGTTGAGAGCTTTGTCCTTCTTTGTTTCTGCGGTTTATGGTAATCCTGATACGAAAGGCAGAGCCTCGGCGTGGGAAAGAATCTCAAGGATCGGTGTAAATAGAGTGGACAGGTGGTGTATGTTATGGGACTTTAATGAGATCTTGCACAATGGGGAAAATTAGGCGGTGATTTGTCTTTTTGGCCTTTTGCGGATATGTTGTGGGCTTATGGAATGTCAGAATTGGTCTGCCATGGGAAGAGTTTCACGTGGGGAGGATGGAGATATGATCATTGGATCCAATGCAAGTTGGATAGGTGTTTTGGCAACAAGGAATGGTTCAAACAGTTCGCTCTGTCTAATCAATCCTTTCTTGACAAAAGAGGATCGGATCATAAGCCGGTGCACGTAAAGCTAATGGATTCTCAAGATTCGTATAGGGGACAATTTAGATTTGACAAAAGGTTTCCTCACAAACCTTTAGTCAAAGAAACAATTGTCAAGGCTTGGATGGGAGAGACAAGGGCTAGCTATGTTTTGGTGGCAGATAGATTGAGAAACTGCAGAAGATCTCTAAGTGTTTGGAAAAAACACAACAACACTAACTTAAGAGACAAGATTCGGCAATTGGAGGTTGGTTTAGAAGCCAAACAATCAGCTTGTTACCCTTCTTCTGAGCAAGTTATTTTTCTGAAAAAAGAATTATGCAAAGCTTACAAGGGAGAAGAGCTGTATTGGCAGCAGAAATCTAGAGCAATTTGGCACAAGGTGGGAGATATGAATACAAAGTTTTATCATGCCTTGGTGAATGTAACTAGGGGTCGTATGAGACTTGAAATGCTTTTGGATGAGAATGGGATTAGTCAAAAATCAGAAGCATCCAAAGGAGAAGTGGCTTATCAGTACTTCAACTCACTGTACAAATCTTCTAATCCTTCTTGCTTTGACTGCTGATTCCAAGATTTCGAGAAGAGGATATCACCATATATGAACAAAATTCTTACCAAGGTGGTCTCGACTCAGGAGGTGAAAGAGGCTGTTTTTGCGATCAAGTCGTCTAGTGCTCCGGGTCCTGATGGCATGACATGCCTATTTTCCAATCTTATTGGAACATAATAGGTGAGCAGGTAACATCGGAGATTATGGGTTTTTTTTTGTCTGGGGTGTTTCCAAGAGAGTGGAACTTCACGAACCTGTGTCTTATCCCAAAGATTGCGAATCCGATCAACATGAAAGATTTGAGACCAATTAGTCTATGATCGGTTCTTTACAAGGTTGTTTCAAAGATCATGGCGAAAAGGCTTTAACCTCTTCTGAAGCAAATTGTATCCATCAATCAATCATCGTTCGTGGCGGACAGACTAATCCCTGTCTCTTATACACATCTAGATGTGTATAAGAGACAGTTACAAGGTTGTTTCAAAGATCATGGCGAAAAGGCTTTAACCTCTTCTGAAGCAAATTGTATCCATCAATCAATCATCGTTCGTGGCGGACAGACTAATCCCAGGTAACATAATTTTAGCGCATGAAATGATTCATGGCTTAAGATCTGGTCCTCAAATCTCTTCTGACTATGTGGCATTGAAATCGGATATGTCCAAAGCGTATGTGATATATCATGGTTTTTACCCATTTTTAGACCATGATATAAGTGTTTTTATAGAGTCTTTTGGCTATTTTCGAGTCTATATAGAGTCTATGCAGGTTCAGGTACAATTGGAGATAAATTGGAAATTTGGATGCATTTTGGAGCTTAATGGAATAAAGTCACGAAGTGATGAAGTCAGGAGCGGATTTACACGCAAGGTGTCGATCGACACCAGGTTTTCCAATTTACATAATCGAGAAGTTTCCATATTTTGAAGAAAATGAAATCTTCAAGACTTTTCCTAATCTTCCAGGGAATTGAAGATGCGAACTTAGGCCTATAAATAGAGTTTTTCAGCCATTGTTTAGGCATACATAACACACACATTATTTAGAGAGATTTTGGAGAGAAGAATTTGTCTCCTTCAGAGCAAATTTGGAACTCCTTTGATTCTATTGATTTCTTTTATGCTTTCTATTCAAGTTATGATTTGTGTTTCATTAATCATGTCTGAGTAGTTTGCTTGTTAGGTTTAGGGTTTTTCAAGGGTGATTGATGAATTGTTAGGTCAAATTAAATTGTTAGGATAAAATCATTAGAGTTCTTTATCTAGATTTGTGATTAATGCTTAT
The DNA here is from genome assembly GCA_020283515.1 of Alliaria petiolata. Classification (NCBI taxonomy): domain Eukaryota; kingdom Viridiplantae; phylum Streptophyta; class Magnoliopsida; order Brassicales; family Brassicaceae; genus Alliaria; species Alliaria petiolata. The sequence goes on from JAHZTW010000001.1 coordinate 51,800,798, forward strand.
TCTAGCTTCACGACCTAGAATCTGATATTAGGTTAATTAATAGATGCGAGAGTATTATTAATTGCCTGAACTAATGTTAGATGAGCAAAATACCTATTCGCAAAGAGATTTGGTTTAGGGATTTTGTGAACAATTAAACCTGTTATTAATGCTTGTCTGAATTGTTTGAATTTGCAAAGAGATTTAGAATTCTAGGGTTTAGACATAGATAATCTTCACAGCGAGAGTTGGTTGATTTTACATTAGTGTTTCGAGTTCTAGAACAGTTCTTCATAATTCCTAACATTCTGTCTAGACCTGCAATTTGGATCACCTGAGAATTTCCCTGAACCTAGCGTTTCGTCTCTTGAATTTACATCGTTTAATTGCTTTCTGTCTTTCACTTTTAATTATTTCTTCTTAGCTTAATTCGAACTTAGAAATTTGCTGAGTGACTATCCCTTCCCTGTGGATTCGATCCCTAAGTACTACAACTGATCTCTTAATTTGAGAGAGTAACTCTAGGGTAAATTTGAGAGCATATCAGTATGACAGGGTGGAATGTAGTTATCTAAGGGCTCTTCTGAAAGCTATGGGTTTCGATTCGATATGGATGTAGTGGGTCATGTTCTGCGTCACAACAGTCTCCTTTTCTGTTCTAATCAACGATCAACAACACGGGTTAATTATTCCAAAGCGAGGTTTGCGCCAAGGGGACCCCTTGTCACCTTTTCTGTTTGTTTTATGCACAAAAGGTGTTACTCATTTACTCAATCAAGCATAAAAAAGAGATTATATTGAAGGCATCCGGTTTTCAGATATGGGACCATCAATTCATCATCTATTGTTCGCCGATGACAATCTGTTCATCAGCAAAGCGAATGTGTTCCAGTGTCACTCTCTTAAAAACATCCTGAAAATCTATAGTGATGCAACAGGTCAGACGATGAATCTTGAGAAGTCTTCCTTAACCTTTGGTGGGAAAATTGAAGATGAAATGAAGGTGCAAATTAAGGAGCTTTTCCAAATTTTAAACGAAGGAGGTGCATGAACTTATTTGGGCCTTCCAGAATGCTTTAGTGGCTCCAAGGTTGATTTGCTTTCTTACATAAAGGATATAATCAAGGAAAGATGCTCTGGATGGTTTTCAAGATCGCTATCTCTTGGTGAAAAAGATATCCTTTTGAAGTGGTGATCACGGCAATGCCGGTCTTTGCTATGTCCTGCATTAAATTGCCAAAAACTATTTGTGCAAATATCTCCAGTGGGATGGCGTCTTTTTTGTGAAATTTAGTGGAACACAAACAGAAAATCACTAGAAGAGCTGGGATAAAATGTGTCTTCCAAAGAGTCAAGGAGGTATGGGGTTCAAGTACCTTGAGTGTTTCAATCAAGCCTTATTAGCCAAACAGGCGTGGAGGATTTTGGAGGAACCTGAGAATCTTTTGGCCAGATTTCTTAAGAGTCGGTATTTTGAAATGGATGGGTTTCTGAATGCAGGTTTGGGGTCGAAACCTTCTTACGCATTGAAAAATATTTTGTTTGGAAGAGAGCTGTTGGATAAAGGGCTCAAGATCTCTGTTGGAAATGGCAAGTCCATAAGTGTATGGACTGATGTGTGGCTGGATACAGATGGTGGAAGAGTACCGTGGAGGAAGAATAGTTTCTTTGATGTCGATTTAATGGTATCTGATCTGATCAATGAAGAAACAAGAAGATGGGATAACCAAAAACTCAAGGAAAATTTCGTCCAGGCTGACATCAAGATCATCCTTCAGCACCAACCAGTTACATCCCGAAATGATTTTTCCTTATGAAAACACACAGTGAGTGGTGAGTATACAGTGAAGTCGGGCTATGATCGGGCTTTTCTGAACAAACACGAACAAATGATTTTTGAAGCCAATGTGCAACCTTCTCTTAATGGCCTTAGGGAAAACATTTGGTCTCTCCCGACGTCTTCAAAAATAAAAAAATTGGTATGGAGAGCGCTTAGTGGGGCAGTGGCAGTGGCACATAAGTTACTTGAAAGGAAATTGAAAGTTGATGGAAAATGGCAAATATGTGGTAATGAATGAGAATCAATCAACTATGTTCTGTTAGCGTGTACAGTGGCTCGACAAGTCTGGGCGCTTTCTGGGGTGCCTAATCTGAGTGGAGGTTTTGGAGAATCAATCTTCACAAATTTTCAATATCCTCTTTTCTCGGCTAAGAATGCACTTCTTCCGGATGACCTCAAAAGTATATTCCCTTGAATTTTGTGGTACATATGGAAAAATAGGAATGCAGCAAGCATTGAAGGCAAACTCTACTCGCCGATGGACTCTATTGACAAAAATATTGAAGAAAGTATGGTGTGGGAAGAAGCACAAATCCTGACGGCCAATGAGGCAACAATGGATCGGTTTCGAGATCAGACTGTAGTAGGAAGATGGAGACCTCCGCCTGAACCTTGGTTAAAGTGTAACATTGGGTTCTCTTGGGCAAAATCGAAAAGGTTAGTGGGAGCGGCTTGAATCTTAAGAGACTTTAAAGGTAACACGGTGTTGCATAGTAGAAGGGCTTTTGGTCAAGCGGGTACAAAGAAAGCAGGGATTCTTAGTACAATTTTATGGGTTATGGAGAGCATTAGAAGTCACGGGGTAAAGAAGGTGATTTTCGCATCGGAGTTGGGTCATTTGGTCAGTGCGGTGAAGCGTCCAAAATCTTGGCCATTGCTCAACTTTGAGGTAGTTGAAATTATGCTGCTCTTAAGTCATTTTTTTGGAGTGGGAGTTTGAAAAGGAAGAAACCAAAGCAAATCGTGGTGCTACTCTAATTGCTCAAAGCGTTACAAAGTGTGTGAGGCTACAATAGTGTGTTGCTTCTAGTTTTCCGGGTTGGTTGAAATATCTTCTTGAAGGGGAACATATTTTGTCTTTGTGATGTTGAGCTTGGGGTTTTTTTTTTTTTTCAGATGTCTTAAAGGAGTTCTAGTGTAGCTCTATATGAAGTTTTTATCCGAGGGTTTGGGGATGAAGAGAAGTTTATGTTGGAAAGAGAGGTTTTAGTTATATCTTCTTGTTTCATGCATTTGTAAAGTATCTGTTGACCGGTTCCCTCAGATAATATAAAAAAAATATATTTTTTACCAACTTTTCAAAGTTATTTTAGTTTGATCTTCTTATTACAAAGTTATTCTAATCAAATCCCTATTTATTAAGGTTAGTTTAAATAATTAACTCTCAAAACAAATATAATATGAAAATCATGAAGAATTGAGGATTGAAGACCATGAGAATCTATTACAAAGAATATGTTTATGCCAATTTAATATAGAGAATTTACCCATTTGTTTTTTCAGGTCATATTAACGAGTATGATTTGTGGTTTTGATATATGTATGGCTGAGTAATGTACTGAAACAACATTCAAACTGTAAGTAGTCTTGTTGTAAACTCGGGTTTCTCTTACCTGTTTATCTTTCTATATATGTAATTGACTGTAAATTTAAGAGCATAGGATTTAAATTGAATAAGTAGTTTTTTTTTTCTTTCACTCTTTAAAAATGGGTTAATTTGATTAGTAACCAAAATGGGGTCTTCGATAAAGAATATAGCCATACTGTTTTGTGAATAAAGAAAGTAACCAATATTTTTTTTTTTTTCTGTAATGTGAAACGACGTCGTTTATAATTGTGCACTTATGAATTTTTGACAATCTTCTCCGAAATTAGGTTTTTGTTCCGTTGTCCGTTGATTTGGGTAAAACAAGCAAGAAACGATTTGGGTAAACAACAGATTAGTGAAACGTTGTCAATAACTCCGCCTTCTCCATTGAGCTTCCCTTGATCTCATCACCTCTGCAGGTAATTCCCTGGGTTTATGAACATTTTGATTTTCAGTTGTCAGATTTTCGATCTTTGGATTTGAATCTGTATGTTATCAAAATTTGTTGATGCTAATGTGTATGGTCTGATCTTAATATCACTCCCAGGTTAATTTTATAGATGAATGGTGGAGAAATTAAATATTTCTTTCTTTTTTTCCTTTTCAGTTTCAGTTCGTCTGCCACTGAAATGTGATTGCCAAAAAAAAACAATTTGACGAAACGTTTCCATTTGCAGTTTCTTCATATATGTGTTCTTTAATTGATAAAATTGTTTGTCAAACACATAAGGGTTTAGTTAATGGTTTCTGTTATATACACTTCCTAACCTTTGGTGTCTTACAATTGAACTTGTCAATGTTTAGCTTTCCACCTATTTTGCAATCAAAAATCTCTTTTTTGGGATTTTGTGTCAATGTTTTCACCTCATGGCATTTCTTTCATTCATTTTTTGACTACTTCATGGATGCAGATGGCTAGATGGGATCAGATCTTCTCTTTACCTGTCCAAAACTCAACTTTGCCAGAGTTTTCTTCTGCTGATCTTGTTTGGTCGAAGGTCGAAGGTTACAGGGACAACATTGATAGGTTAGCACTCATACCGTATGCGAGGGTGGATGATTTCGTAAGAGGTGAATCCTCCAATAAAGATTGCCCTACGAGCTTCCATGTTGAAGCTAGACGACGGAAAGCCAAAGGGAAAAAATACAAGCCAAAGGTTGATGGCATCTTGGAGTATATTCTGTAAGTTACACATTTGTTTTGTATTTGCCCATCACAACAAGTTAGATCATTTATCTGCAAGGTTGTAGTATGCTTCATTTGGTACCATCTGCTGCAAGTTAGTAGTATACTTCATGTGGAAAGTCTAAACGCTATGATCCTACATTGTTCTCATTTTAGACCGTTCATACTAAATATAGTTGGGGTGTCTGTTTTGATTGTGTTTCTTGCGTAGCTTTATTTTTGTAAGTCACTGTGGAACAGAATCGTTGGTTATAGATTAGTGTTTTTTGCGTGAGTAGGTATTGGTGCTCCTTTGGACCAGATGACAATAGGAAAGGCGGAGCTGTAAGGCCAAGTAGGACCACATATGTTCCGAAAAAGAACAATGCAGGCCGGCCTAATTCAAAGAGAGGCTGCAGGTGTCACTTCACCGTGAAGCGCTTAATCGCAGAACCAACGGTGGCTCTGATAATCTATAACAACGACAAGCACGCAGATGAGAAAGGGCTGCCTTGCCACGGTCCACAGGACAAAAAGGCGGCTGGAACAAGAGCCATGTTTTATCAGAAGATCTTAGGCGACGAGTATTATCTTTGCTCCATGTGGGCGTCTCCGTGGAGACCATAATGCAAAGGCATAGTGAATCGGTGGAGAAACAAGGTGGTCCAAGTAACCGAGACGATTTGCTAACACATAGATATGTTCGAAGACTCGAGAGGAGTATTCGACGCTCGACATATGAGCTCGATGAGGATGATGATATCAGCATCGGTATGTGGGTTGAAAGTCATCAGAGTCACGTGTTTTTCTACGAGGGTCTCTCTGACACTGACCCTTTTGCTTTGGGTATACAAACTGAGTGGCAGTTGCAACAGATGATTCGATTTGGAAACTGTAGACTTTTAGCTTCAGGTTCATGTTTTGGGACAAAGAAACTGAAGGTCAGTTTCTTACAGTCTCCAAATTTATTTAATTTTTATAATTTTCAGGATGATTCTCAGGTCTTAGTGTTGCGTTTGTTTTCAGTTTCCTATCCATAGTCTTGTTGTATTCGACTCCGAGAACAAGGCTATTCCAGTTGCTTGGATAATCGCACCGCGTTTTTCCAGTGGAGATGCATATAGATGGATGAGAGCTCTTTTTAACCGAGTCCATGCCAAGGATCCCTCGTGGAAGGTTGCTGGGTTCATTGTTGATGATCCTTTTGCTGACATAATAACGATCAGGTTGGTTGCTTCATAGAACCACTTTCCATTAAAAATATGTATTTTGTATGTAAATTTGGGAGAGTTCATTACACCAAAGCGCTTAGCAAATATTGAATTAAGCAGAAATTGGTAATTACTTAGTCAGGTTGACATGGATCATAATTCTTGTTTAATCTATTTTGAATTGTTAATAGTTAAATTTTAGAGTTGGTCACCAAATACTAAGCCATGTTGTTCTGTTTGTTAATAAGAAATCTTGTGTAAGTCTCTTTGTGCCCGTCTTTAACTCCCGCGTATATTTCAGACAAGGAACCAAATTGTTACACTTCAGCGTTATATTTATTCCGAGACAATTGCTTTCAATGTCTTCAGGGATGTGTTTCAGTGTCCGGTCTTGTTTTCGTTTTGGCGTGTTCGCCATGCGTGGCATAAGAACATAATGAAGAGGTGTTGGGATACAGAGACGCGTGTCGAGATATCAAGACATCTGGGGCAGGCTGTAGATAAAATCTGTACAAGGCAAGGAACAGCCACATTGTTTGAAGGTTCTATGGAGGATTTCGTTGATAGTCCAGAGTTTGTGGAGTACTTCAGAGCCGTTTGGTCTCCAAGAATAGGTTATCTTCTCGATTCTCTCTTTTTCTTTTCTCAATACTCTCTACTTGCTCGATACAAGGTTCTTAGACCGTAGCATCAACTTCTTTCGAGAAGGACTTTTTTATCTTATTTCCAATCTATGGCAGGTGCTTGGACAACTGCTTTACAAACTCTTCCTTTGGCAAGCCAAGAGGCCTGTGCAGCGATGGAGCTTTACCACTATCAGATGAAGTGCAGGCTCTTGAATGAGAGAGACTCTGAAGCTTATCAACGCGCTGATTGGTTGGTCGATAAGTTAGGGACAAAAGTACATTCTTATTTCTGGCTTGATGAATACTCTGGGAAAGATGATTTCTCCAGGTACTGGAAAGAGGAATGGGTGAGCGGTTTTACTTCTTTCCGAAAAGCGTTGAGTATACCGGATTCTGATGTTGTTATCTCCGGTATGTCGGCAAAAGTAACAAAAGTAACAGATGACTGTGACGGCAACGACGAGGAGGTTCATCATGTTTGGAATCCTGGTTCACAGTTTGGGATTTGTAGTTGCAGCTGGGCAGAGAAGGGTTACTTATGTAAGCACATGATCAAGCTCACACAAGTCTCTCTTGGGAACAAATCTGCTAGGCTCTTACATTATTATCAGGCCTTGATTGATCTGCTTCAATGCCCGCCTCGAGATTCGTTGTTCCGTGATTACGCGGTTTCTTTAGCCGTCTCTGTGGAAAAGCAAATCAATGCGCTCGGTGTGCAGAAAAAAATTGCTTCTAGTGGAAAACCTCTTAAGGTGTATACTCGGAGAAGGAGGAAGTCGAGCAAAAACGTTGAAGATGAGCTGGCATGTTCAACCGAAGCTGCTGCTGCAGAGGATGTTGCCTCTAGCTTGCAGAATGAGACAGACATCGCTAACGAGAACCGGGAAAGAGGTGCGAAAAGGCTGAAAAACTGCAGCACCCGAGGCGAAAACCTAGCCGGAGTTTCCAAGATTTGACCGAGGATTCTAGTGGTTTAGCATACCACAAACTGAGAAAGCAACATCTCTGCTTGGTCTCAAGTAAACTTGATTTCAATGGAGCATCCACTTCAGAGGCTCCTACAAAGAGGAAACTGAAAGAAACCGTCGTGGTGACATTGCTGTGTAAACCTACCAAGTGTGGTTAGATTATCCAAAAGTAACATTTTATGGTCTTAAAGCAACAACAGCTTTTCAAGTAATCAGGTGAGTGTCTTGTACTCAGCTCTGTTCCATGGATGCCACTAATGAGAGTTCCTCTGTCAACTTTTCTATGCCGGAGATGGGAACTATCGAAATGTATATTGGATTATTATGATTTTTCAGTTATTCTGTTAGGTTTATTTTAGTTGTTTTGGCAGAAGTATTATTTCACTAATTAGCTAATTGATCAAATTTTGTCATAAATTTTTCCGTCAAATTCTGCCACGTCGTAGTTTATAATCTACAATTACGTACAAAAATCTCATAAATATATATGTAGTATTTGTCAAAAAAAGACGAAGTCTTATATCAAAGTTACATAGATAAATCGGAATCTGGAAAATCTGAAAATAAGTTTACTCAACATTATGTTAAAGGTATTAAAACAAGACAGAGACCCTTGATCCCAAGCTGTCAAACCTGTTGCTGAGAGTGACAGGTGCAGCTGGCTTGTACGATGAAGAAGCATCACGTTTTCTGTGCAATGTTCTGCATTTTGAATTGCAGAGAACCGTTGCTTGTTGACTCTTTGTATAGGGCTTGTTATGTTGTTGTAGGCCCAAATCATTTTTACAGCCCACAACAATTATCTTCCTTCTGATTGTCGAGAATGGAAGACTTAAGTTGAGAAAGAGTCTCTGTCTTGAGCTCTGTTTTAATACCTTTAAAGCATTATATAAATAGTGATAGTGTTTTGGGTCGGATTTCGCATTCTACATACAAGATCTTGAGTTCTGATGCATTTGATCTTAGTTGTTATTGGAGATAACTTGGGAAGCAAAATGCATATCTTGCGGACCGTCTATGAAGTGAAGTCCGTGAATCCGAAAGAAGAATATTATAGATCTCGATATATATTTTTAGCATATTTTTTTTATGTGTTTACGAAAATTTACATTATTAGGGTGTTAACATTATGTTAATGTTACCACTATATATATTGTATTTTGTGATCTCATATCAAACACGAACTCAATAATATATTACCATTCTATAATTCTACTTGGTATCAGAGCATTCGATTCTTGTGGATCAAAGTTAAAAGCTTATGCATTACAAGTTTTAGGTTCTCACGATAAAGGTGATGATCTTTGGCGTTGAATATGGTGAGAGAGGTGATGATGATGAAGATGACGTGAGGAGTGGATTTTTTGTCCGTATGGGTTTTAATTAAAAAAAATATATAGGATTTTGGTTTTTATGCATAATTTATGTTTTGAATTTGAAGTTCTACTTTTATAGCTTACAAGCTTTGGTTTTCTTTTATATTAAGTGGGTTTTCTTTTCGTTTTTATTGGTTTGATGCTAGAATTGAGAGTTACCGAGAGATTTTTTTTTGGTTAAGGGTTATGGCTTTTCACGAGTTATTATTAGTTTTTATTTTCTGAGATTTATTTTACAGTTTAGAATTTCTCAAAATTTTTTGGTTTTTCCTATTACGGGGGAGTTTGGTTATGATTTTAGGGAGTTCTAGTTGGAATGCTCTTGTTCTTTAGGTCATTCTCCGATTTAAGAACTGTCCACGATAAGGACAATTATTTGTGGAGTTGCAGAAGTTTGCACCCACATGATGTTATTATTCCCTTTCTTTCAAGACCAAAGACGTTCTAAACTTCTATCCCTATGAAGATTGTAGTTTACACCTGGAGGAGTCTGTTGACTTGTTTGTCCGTCCTCGACATGATGTCCACGACATACATGTTCTGCTTGATGATTTCTTGTACCACGTTTGTCGTGCGGGGGAGTATTGGAGATAACTTGGGAAGCAAGATGTATATCTTGCGGACCGTCTATGAAGTGAAGCCCGCGAACCCAAAAGAAGAATATTCTAGATCTCATATATATTTTTAGCATATTTCTTTTATGTGTTTAGGAAAGTTTAAATTATTGGGGTGTTAGCATTATGTTAATATTACCACTATATATATATTGTATTTTGTGATCTCATATCAAACACGAACTCAATAATATATTACTATTCTAGAATTCTACAGTTGTCCTTGGGGAATGAGAAGGTCTGCGAGGAACTATAGATGATCCGGGTATTATGTGGCAAGGAATGTCGCAAAAACAGTTTGCATGCAAGGATCTTGCGGGACCAGTCGACTAATCATATTCTAGACCAAACTACATAAGATATATATATATATATATATATATATAAAAGAAAGCTCGCTAGGGTATTTATTGTAATAAAACACATTGAATTATAAACAATGTGTTTTATTAATGTTGGTTCCAAAGTTCAACCAAGTGTAAAAGTAGGTGGCAAAAGATGGATTCGGGAACTTTCTTATCAATTTGCGGAGATCGGCGAATACAAAGGGAGTACGAGAAGAAATAGAGACGTTTTCTGAAATGTAAACGACAAGCTCGCCGAGAGGGAGTCGCCGAGTGGAAGGTCTCGTTGAGGCCGAGTCGAGCGGAATGTCTCGTAGAGGCCGAGTCGAGCGGAAGGTCTCGTAGAGGCCGAGTGGAGCGGAAGGTCTCGTAGAGGCCGAGTGGAGCGGAAGGTCTCGTAGAGGCCGAGTGGAGCGGAAGGTCTCGTAGAGGCCGAGTCGAGCAGAAGGTCCCGTAGAGGCCGAGTCGAGCGGAAGGTCACGTTCAGGCCGAGTCGAGCGGAAGGTCCCGTAGAGGCCGAGTCGAGCGGAAGGTCCCGTAGAGGCCGAGTCGAGCGGAAGGTCTCGTAGAGGCCGAGTCGTGCGGATGGTCTCGTAGAGGCCGATTCGTGCGGAAGATCTTGTAGAGGCCGAGTTGCCGATTTCGGAGGTGTTCTCAGCGCAGAAGTCGAGAGTCTCGAGGTTTGTGAAGGAATTAGGATGTCTTGTCACATCAGATTACTGTTCTATTTATAGGTGATTAGGTCGGTGGCTTCCCTCAAACCTAATGGGTTTTTTTCGTTGAAAATAGGCCTCACGGATTACGTTTCGGGCCGGGCCGACCGGAGACTTTTCGTTGACTTTGACCAGCTTCCGTTGACTTTTGTTGACTTTGACTTTGAGCCGAAAAATGATTTGGGTTGGGCCAAAAGTAATGGGCCTTTGAGTCCCAGTACGAACAATAAGTCCCCCGAGTCCGTTAAAATATAAAAGTTGTTTTGAATTTTGACGGATTCTTCGAATTTTGTTGGTGCGGCACAAATCGTGGTTCGGCTTTATCAACGGATCTTGGCTCGTTCTGAGGATTTTCTGACATTTCTGTACGTTTCTTGAGCGTATTTGGCGCGGATCCTGAAAAGCTTTAGGTCAAAATGGGAGGTCATATTTTTATCTTTTAGCTCTCCTATAAATACTTATCTTCCTTTCATTTTAACTCTCTAGCTCCTTTCTCTACCACGTCCATTGCAATATGGTAAGATTTTGCTTTCTCACTCTTTCTTAATTATGATTTTTTTTTGTTTCTTGCTTGCCTTCGCTGAACTACGAGCATGATTGCTTTCGCCGAGGGGTTCACGTGTGGTAGAGAGGTCGGCGTTAGGATAAGTCGGGAAGACATGTGCCGGGAGGACGGCAAGCTTGCGGCTCGGATCCGAGGACGGCGTGTCATGGGAGGACGGTAAGTCGATGAATCGGCGAGTCGGTGAGCCCTCGAGCGGGCGTGTCGGGATCTCGCCATGGTGTCGCTGTGGTCTCGCCGGATCGGGTGATAGCTTCGCCGTGGTCTCGCCGATTTGCCAAGTCGCCGCAGATTATCTCGCCGAGTCGCGAAGGTGGTATTCGCCGAGTCATCGGGTCGCGAGGCTGGTGTCGGCGAACTGGTTTTTGCCGAGTCGCCGAGTCACAGGGGTATCACCGAGTCGTCCTGGTGTCAGGGCGTCGAGATCTCACCGGGTCGCCATGATGTCGCTGAGTCGTCGAGATCTCGCCAGGTCGGTGTTGCCAAGTCAACGGGTCACGCGAGACTCTGGTCGGCGTGTTGGCGTGTTGCTCCGTCGCCGGCGAGTGCTCCAGGTGTTTATCGCCGGGTTGGCGAAACGCGTGTTCTTGAGTCGGCGGATGAGAGCTCTGTCTCGGGTCGGCGTGTTCGTCTTGGTCGGTATTATTGGCTTTTGAAATCGACGTTTGAGGATGGCGTGATTTTTCGGTGAGTGTTTGCAGCTGAATTGTTGTGATTTTCGGTCAGAGTCGATTCCTTTGACTTTATGACGCCGAGCTTTACTTGCTTGTTGATTTTCTGACAATCCAGGTTTTTGTTTTTGGAGGCCGCGTTTCGCTATGATCGGTTATTTTGTTGGTTGTCTGATATCTGATGGAGGACGTCGATGCAACTTGACTTGATAGAGCAATGGAAGGGTACGAGACGGGTTCGGCTTCCCCTTCGAACGGGAAGGGGTCGGCTTCTTCTTCGAACGGGACGGGGTCGGCTTCTTCTTCGAACGAAACAGACATTGACGATGGTAGTGCGCCGGTTCCCGATATTGAGCTTTCCGTCATAAGGAGTCTTGAGGAGTATGATTCTGATTTGGATTCGACGGTTGATACTCGAGACCGATTGTTTTTTTACTTTTGCGATTTTCCGGATTCCCTGTCGGATCCGACGTCGTTGAGAAGTTTTAAGTCCGCCTATGGGGTTCCGGTTTAGAGCTTCAGTCTCCCAGGGCAGGCGAGCGGCCTTGGATCCCTCCTCCCGGCTGGATCTATCTTTACGAGTATTGGTTTGCCCATTGTGGGCTGCGGTTCCCGTTGCCTGAGCGTTTGGTGGATTTATGCGTTGCTAGGGGAATAGCATTTACTCAGCTTTGTCCGGGCGCAGTCTGGAATATTGTTGCGTTCGACCTTTTGGTTGCGAAATGGAATACCTTGGGGATTACATGAACCGTTTCTGTGAACATAAGACCAGAGCGTATGATTATTCGTGCTTCTCATCGAAAAGATCTTGACTCGTGGAGGCGTTTCTTCTATGTTCGGGTGATCGAGGCGTCGGTTCCCGATGTTAGCAAAAGGTTTAGGCGTCGTTGGTGCACGAGCCTTGGTAGACCTGGTGATTCGCTCTAGATCTGTTTTGATGTATAAAATTCGTCTCAACGCTTTTTCCTCTTTTTTTTGGAGTCCAACATCCGACTAGCAAGTCGCATTTTGAGAGGTATAAGGACGATCTTGTGAAAATCAAGCGGTTTGGAGTTCAACAGTGGTCGATTATTATTGCGGTTCAGGAGAAGAGAAATTGTGTTCCCGGGTATATAGGTCAGCCTTCTCGATCGTTTTCTTCTCCTTTTTTTTTTAATACTCATTCTTATTTTGCAGTGAATTTCGACCTACCGAAAAAATGGACAGGCGGTTGAAGAGAGTTCGTAAGTTTTCTTTTGCAAAGGGATCCTAGGCGCCTCCTCCCGTGACTCCGAGGCTCGCCGAGGCTGGATCCTCGGGTGCGGGTCAGGCCGGCCACCATGTCAGAGAGAAGACGAGTAGAACGGATAGAGCTAATATTCCTCAGGGAAGGTCTCGGTCAAGGTTTCGGGGAAGGCTCCTAGCCGAGTTGCGAGTTCTTCCGAGGCTCCATCTTTATCTCAAACGGAGGAGATTCGGCATCTTGTTCTTGGGTTACAAGAGAGGGGGGGGGATCAGTGAGGAAGGTTCGACAAGGGGAGGTATCTGATGGAGTTGCCGTGCCCGCTCCTGATTGCACCTTTTCGTTTCACCATACAGCTCATAACAAGCCTCTACATCGTTGGTGCACGAGCCTTGGTAGACTTAGTGATTCGCTCTAGATCTGTTTTGATGTATAAAATTCGTCTCAATGCTTTTTCCTCTTTTTTTTTGAGTCCAACATCCGACTGGCAAGTCGCATTTTGAGAGGTATAAGAACGATCTTGTGAAAATCAAGCGGTTTGGAGTTCAACAGTGGTCGATTATTATTGCGGTTCAGGAGAAGAGAAATTACAAGAGTGGCACATTACAATGCCTTTTAAAACATTCACTCCGCCAAAATCATCATCAACAGGGGACAGCTCCGCAGGGGTGTGCTTGACCTTCCGGTACAGCTCATAACAAGCACCTTTTCTGATGATGTAGAGGCTTGTTATGAGCTGTACCGGAAGGTCAAGCACACCCCTGCAGAGCTGTCCCCTGTTGATGATGATTTTGGCGGAGTGAATGTTTTAAAAGGCATTGTAATGTGCCACTCTTGTAAGCCTCATATTCTTTTTTTCGTCAAAAATTCTTCGTTTCGTCTTATGTTAAATTTTTTTTTGTCTAGCTTGCGGCCTCCATGAACCAAATCGACCACGTGCTGCGGAAGAATATGGAGTGGTCGAGACAAAATGTTGTGGGTGTGGAAGCTGAGCGAGACGCCGAGCATGCGGCCAACGAGAAGGCTCTCAAAGAGCTCGAAGCTTACAAGAAAAAGACGAATGATGCTGAGGTGGCGGCGACGAGCTATCGGAAGCAACACGAGCAGTACAAGGGGATGTACGAGGCAGCATCGATAAAGGGCGCATGTGAGGTGGAAGAGGAAAGGCAGCGTGCTCTCGAGGCGGTCGCCTCGAGGTACCAAGAGCGGTTTGAAAAGTTTCAATTTTACAATGGTAATGAGGACGCGGAGGAAGCTCTTAGTCTCTACGGTCAGGCAAATTCGGTTCTTGAAGTTTTTTAGGGCTTTGCGAAAGAAGGTGTCCATTTCCCTGAGGGGAAGATTTCTGATCTGGAGAAGGAGGTAGCCGAAAGAGAGAGAGAGGGAGAGGCTTGGGCTTTGCGAGGGCGATTTTGTCGTTACTCCGGTTGAAGCTTGGAGCGCTTGATGCGTCCAGAGGAGGCGGCACCCGTCATCAACCAGTATGGGTCAAATGCGATCAATATCACTTATGTGGTTGTCGCCACTATCGAGCAGGACATTGCTCCGGAGCCTTAGTCGTTTTTAGCCCCCACCCTTTATTTATCGCTTTATTATCGAATAGTTCGTATGTGAACTCTTTTTTTTTGGACTCCCTTTTATGTGTATTAATCTTTCGGTATGACTTTTTAATTATTCAGCATTTCTCTCTTTCCCTTTATGCTTAAAATTTTGTTGATGTTTGAATTGTCTTTCTGAAATTTGAAATATGAGAAGCTGAGCCCGGCTTACCTTGTTGTCCTCGAAAATTTTCCAAGACTAAAAACGTGCGAGGTGCTCGGATTATTTGTTCATTTCGACCTCTTCGTGCGGACCAGAGTCCGGCTTTGTCGATCATGGGCGCGAGACTTAGCTCGGCTAACCCCGTTTAATTCGTCCAAGACTGGGGTCGGTTTTTAAAACCGATGAGCTAAGTTTTTTTGGCTTATGCATCGAAGGGGTTGATTATTTCACCACTGCATTCGTGCCCAGGGCGTCAATGTATTTGGGCAGCCGGACTGCGTGTTGAAGTAGGTGAATAGCTGGCCAGGGCGTCAATGTATTTGGGCAGCCGGACTGCGTGTTGAAGTAGGTGAATAGCTGGACCATTGAAAAGGCTGCCTACGTACCCTTAAGCGGGGATCAAGCCGATCGTAGTTCCCATTACAAAGTAGCTCGGTGAGCGATATTTTTTTTTTTTTAGATATAGCTGGACCTCCGAAAAGGCTGCCTACGTACCCTTGTGGGGATCATGACTGACCGTAATTCACATTACAAAAAGTTTCTTACGTTGTAGAGAGCTTGCCGCGATATTTTTTTTTTTTTAGATATAGCTGGACCTCCGAAAAGGCTGCCTACGTACCCTTGTGGGGATCATGACTGACCGTAATTCACATTACAAAAAGTTTCTTACGTTGTAGAGAGCTTGCCGGTTGCTGAAGTCGCTTCGTTAATAATAATAATGCTTGATGTGCATGATGTTCCATGATTGTTGTCAGCTCGAATGCTCCCAGTTTGACGACCCTGAACCTTCTTGTTATAGTAACGAGCTGCGAGTTACTGGTAGTTTTGAATCCTTAGCAGCGCCTGGTCCCGTTCGCCTTCTAGGAAGTCGAGTTGGTCCTTCAACATTTCGTTGTTCATGTTTGGGTCTCGCACGATCATGGTGTGTCGAAGTCCAGAGATGCCTACTTCTGCGGGTGACATAGCTTATACTCTGTGCGACAGCGAGAAGGGAGTTCTGTTTATTGATCGTCGCGGCGAGGTTCGATGCGACCAAAGTACTCCGTCGAGCTCATCTGCCCAAGCGCCCTTTTTCGCATCGAGGCTTTTTTTGAGGCCGCGAGGATTGTTTTGTTCGTTGTTTCGGCCTGTCCATTGCCTTGGGGATAGCGGGATGTTGACTTGCTTAGTCTGATTTTCCATCGCTCGCAGAAGTCTTCGAAGACAATCAAGATAAACTGGGAGCTGTTATCGGTGACGATCTCTTAAGGGAGTACGTGTCTACAGATGATGAACTTCCATACGAACTTCTGGACGTTGCGGGCGTTGATCTTGGAGTAGGACTCTGCTTCCACCCATTTCGTGAAATAATCTGTCAAGACAAAGCGCTTTTGACGGGATCGCGGGAAGGGACTGACAATGTCCATTGTCCATCTCATGAAATGATAAGGGGTTGTGGAAGCCGTCAATAGTTCTGAAGGTACCCGGATTATTGGAGGGTGGCGTTGAGACTTTTCGCATTGTGCGACGAATTTCTCGCAATCCGTAATCATTGTTGGCTTGAACACGCCGTGCTTCTTTATCTTTAGGGCTAGGGCTAGTTCGCCCGAATGGTTTCCGCCTGCTCCTTCGTGCGTTTCCTTCATGACGTCTTGCACTTCCTGTCTGTGTATACAGTTTAGCAGGACCCGAGAGCGCTCTATCAGAAGAGGGCGTCCTCGACGAGATTGTTTTAGGAGCTTCGTGCCTTGAGATGCTGGGCAGCCCATTTGTCCGGTGGAACTTCTTCATCGGCCAAGTACATTTTGATTTCATCCCTCTAGTCTATTTCGACGGGTTCGCCAGCTCTGTCCATCGATTCACAATTTGTCTCGTCAGCGTCATCGAGGCCTTCCTCGAGTTCGGTTATGACGCATACACCTTTTGATAATTCGATACTGGGCTTGGCGATGCTTTCCACCGGTATCATTCTACTGAATGCCGGGTCAGACGTTGACGTGATGGCGGCCAAAGCGTTATCTGGCGAGTTGTCGCTTCGCGAGATTTTGGTGAGGATGAAACTGTAGAAACCTTTGGCAAAAATTTTGACGACCTTGAGGTAGGCGTCCATGCGGTCATTTTTAGCTTCATACGCACCGTAGAACTGGCTGGTGACGAGTTGCGATTCGCAAAATGCTTGGATTTGTTTTGCTTTGATCACTTTTGCTAAACTTAGGCCGGCGATGAGTGCTTCGTACTCTGCTTCATTGTTTGATGCAGTAAATTCAAGTCGAAAGGATTGATCAAGGATTTCGCCAGGTTGTGAGATTAATCGAATCCCGACTCCCGAGCCGTTTCGAGATGACGAGCCATCGACGTAAAGAGACCATTTTTACTCGGAGGGAGGGTCGTAGTTGGCGGAGTCTGGAGGTAGCTCGACGAGGAAGTCGGCGAGAACTTGAAGTTTAGCGCACGTCCTTTTCTTGTGGTCGATATCGTATTCGCTCAACTCGATTGCCCATTTCGTTAGTCCTCCAGATTGACTTGGGCTGTGCAAAATTTTTCGAAGCGGCTGGTTCGTGAGCACAGTAATAGAGTGCGACTGGAAATATGGCCGTATTTTCCGTGCCGAGGTAACCACAGCCATTGCGAGTCTCTCCATTGTTGGGTATCTGCTCTCTGAACCATCGACTGACTTGCTTATGTAAAAAATCGGCTTCTGTTCACCACGATCTTCTCTGACGAGGACGCCGCTGACGGCTGAGTGAGATACGGCTACATAGAGGAGCAAAATTTCGCCGAGTTCGGGATTCATTTAGACGGGTGGGGTAGATAGATACTTTTTCAGTTGGCTGAAAGCCTCTTCGCACTGTTCGTCCCATTTGAAATGTTTGTTGCCTCGTAGAAGTTGATAAATGGGGAGGCATTTGTCTGTCGATCGGGTGATGAACCTATTTAGCGCTGCAATTCGTTGGGTAAGTCCTTGTACTTAACGAGTATTCTTCGAGGACGACATATCGAGGATTGCGGCTATCTTTTTTAGATTGGCCTCGATTCCCCTCTTAGTTACGAGATATCCAAGGAAATCTCGTGATTTGACTGCGAAGGTACATTTGTCCGGATTTAGTTTCATGTCGTACTCGTTCAAACTCTTGAAGCATGTTCGTAGGTGGTCGACGTGGTCTTCGGTGTTGAGCGATTTTACGAGCATATCGTCAATATAAATTTCCATCGTCTTTTTGAGCTGTTTGGCGAACATCTTGTTGACTAATCTCTTGTAGGTCGCCCCCACGTTTTTGAGACCAAAAGGCATGACCTTGTAGCAGTGTGTTCCTCGATCGGTTATGAAAGATGTTTTCTCGCGGTCGTTGGAATGCATCATTTCTGGCCGTGCAGAATGGGGAAGCTGTCTCTTGGGCACGCCTTATTTAGATCGGTGAAATCGACGCGCACTCGCCACTTGCCGCTTTTTTTCTTGACGATTATGGGATTAGCCAACCAATCTGGGTACCAAACTTTAGTAATTGATCCGGCCTCTTCGTTTACCGCCTTAGCATGCTCTAGGCCGAGCTTGTGTCGTTTTTCCAGGTCTTGCGTGTCGATATTGACTTTAACAAGTTCTTTGCGCTGCTAATCGTCCGGAGGTGGGAGTTCGTTTGGTCCTTTGGTTGCGATAAGACACGACTGAACCGCCTTTCGTAGTTTGTGCTCGGTGATGAAGCACGTTCTTGATATTCGTTGGTTTCCTAGAATTGTGAAGATGGCGCTCGATGTTGGGAATTTCACGTACTGGTGATAGATCGACCGGACTGCTTTCATCGCATTCAACCAGGGGGTGCCGAGGATTGCGTTATAGATGGCCGACTTATCGATGACGACGAAGTTGATAACCTTAGTTGTTCATCTGACATATATTGGGAGTTTGATAGTCCTGATTATCTTCGTAGTGTCTCCTGCAAATCCCGTGAGTGGCTCGTGCTCGCCTTGAATTCGAAACCTTCGAGCTCCATCTGCTGCAGAGTTTCTTTAAAGATGAGGCCCACCGTGCTTCTCGTGTCGACCAAAACACGGGTAACTTCGTAGTCTCCGATTCGGAGCTCGATGACGAGAGGGTCGTCATAAGGCGTGTCCACTCATTCGAGGTCGTCTTCTCCGAAGGATATATCATTGCCGATCTTTAGTTCATCGTCGGGGCTGCACTTCCATTTGTTTGCGGCGATAGTCCTTCTTTAGTAGCTCTTGATCGACCGGATCGTTAGTACACGTGGGGAGCTCTCCCATTATCATATTGATTCTTCGTCCGGCGGGAGCCTGGGCGTTGCCTTATCCTTGGTCGTCGAGTTTGCGTTTCGGAGGTGCCATGTCGGCGTTGACGGGTCAAACCGGTGGATTTGGTAAAACGACTGCGGGTTGTCGCTTGACTTCTTCCTACGCGAGTCGAAATCGTTCTACTTCGTTTCTCGGTTTCGGGTCTTCTCGGTTTCGGGTCTTGAATTCGAAACCTTCGAGCTCCATCTGCTGCAGAGTTTCTTTAAAGATGAGGCCCACCGTGCTTCTCGTGTCGACCAAAACACGGGTAACTTCGTAGTCTCCGATTCGGAGCTCGATGACGAGAGGGTCGTCATAAGGCGTGTCCACTCATTCGAGGTCGTCTTCTCCGAAGGATATATCATTGCCGATCTTTAGTTCATCGTCGGGGCTGCACTTCCATTTGTTTGCGGCGATAGTCCTTCTTTAGTAGCTCTTGATCGACCGGATCGTTAGTACACGTGGGGAGCTCTCCCATTATCATATTGATTCTTCGTCCGGCGGGAGCCTGGGCGTTGCCTTATCCTTGGTCGTCGAGTTTGCGTTTCGGAGGTGCCATGTCGGCGTTGACGGGTCAAACCGGTGGATTTGGTAAAACGACTGCGGGTTGTCGCTTGACTTCTTCCTACGCGAGTCGAAATCGTTCTACTTCGTTTCTCGGTTTCGGGTCTTCTCGTCACCTGACTCTTTGAGCTCTTTCTTATATCGTGCCATCAAGTCGTTTTGTAGATGGCGACATTCTTCATCAGAATTTACGTAGCGCTTGTAGAAAGTACAATACGGTTTTGATCCGCCGGGTGCATCGTGTTGACTTGGCCGGATGTACTTGTTCGAGCGCCCACCTGGTTGGTTGAAATGTGCGTCCTCGATGACGAAAGTAGACGATCTGCTGTCTCTGCCGTTTCTTTGGTAGTTACTGTCGAGGTGTTGACGCGGTTCGTAGTAGTATTCCTTTACCTCCTACGGACTCTGCGCTTTTGTGACGACGTACTTTTTGGCCTTCTAGATTTTTACTTCCTCCATCTCGATAAAGATTGTTGCTCTGTGTAGCGCATTTTCCAGGGTATGTGGTTTGTTTTTCTTCATCTCCTCGTAGAAGTTGGATTCATACCAGGGCCCGTTGCGCAGTGCTGGAATCGATGCACAGTCCGATACCGACACCTTCGAGACGATGTTCTTGAATTTGCTAATGTACGACCGTATTACTTCTTTGGGCCTTGCTTTAAAGTATATAGGTCGGCCTCGCACGCTCCATGTTCTATCTACATGGAATAGTGTTTGACGAAAGCCATTGTGAGGTCTTTATAGTTATCGATCGAATTCGCTTCGAGCTTAGAAAACCAAATTAGATCCGCGCCGGTTAGGTTCTCCACGAACAGTTGACAGTATCATGCGTCGCGCTCTTCAGGAGGGAATTGGGTTCGCCACATCGCGACGCTGAATGTTGTTATAAACAAGCATAGAATTTGTCGTCCCGTCGTAGGCCGTGATCTTGATCTTGCCTAGATGCCGAGCTGTCGAGTTGGTTATTTTGCTCGTGAATGGGGTATTATGTGCTTCTTTGAGTACCCGTTCTATTTTTGGCGCCGAGCTCGTCGCCTGGTGAACTCGCGAAGTCATTTGTTTGAGCTGTTTCTTAATGGCTTCGAGCTCGCTGTTCTGATTTTGTCGATGGACGCCATTGATGTTGGCTTGTCGCTGATTTGTGTGCTCTTGGCGTCGGTGGTCGTTCCGTGCAGTCTGTCTTTCATCTGTTTGCTCTTGATTAGTCGTCGTGGGAGGTAGTTCGCTTCGATCGTTTGGGTCGACCACCAGGTCCCGGAACAGAACTCGTTGAACGTGCGGGGTGAAAGTGGTTTGCCTTGGTGTCTGTTCTCTATTGATGACATTGTGAAGCTCGTCAATCCTGCTATGGCATATGTGTTCCGATGTGGTGAGCTCGTCCAGCATTTCGTTCATCCCTCTTGTGCTGTCAGATATTTGACACATCGGACTGTCCAGGAGAGCCGTTAATGGGTGCTGCCGGTTGAGTGGCGCTCGTCGTTGCTGTGTGCGTTGTTCTTGTAGCGAGAGTTGGTCTTGTCGATGTTGTCAAGAAAGCTGGTCCAGTAGACAGCACGTAGGTTCGATAGGTAGATGCCATTGAGGTCGTCCTTGCTGTTGCCGTTCCCGGGGTCGGCTCCCCTGATGCTGCGGAGATTGTCCATGCCGATGCTCCAAGTGTCGGAGTCGGCGTCATCTTCGAAATTGATCTAGCGGGTGCTGGAGTCGTCTCGTCTTGCTGGGTATGCTCTGTCATCGCCGGTCTTTACTTGGTGCATAAGAATCCCTTTCCCCACAGACGACACCAATTGTTGGTTCCAAAGTTCGACCAAGTGTAAAAGGAGGTGGCAAAAGATGGATTTGGGAATTTTCTTATCAATTTGCGGAGATCGGCGAATACAATGGGAGTACGAGAAGAAATAGGGACGTCCTCTGAAATGTAAACGACGAGCTCGCCGAGTGGAAGGCCGAGTCCAGTGGAAGGTCTCGTAGAGGCCGAGTCGAGCGGAAGGTCCCGTAGAGGCCGAGTCGAGCGGAAGGTCCCGTAGAGGCCGAGTCGAGCGGAAGGTCCCGTAGAGGCCGAGTCGAACAGAAGGTCTCGTAGAGGCCCAGTCGAGCGGAATGTCTCGTAGAGGCTGAGTCGCCGATTTCGAAGGTGTGCTCAACGCAGAAGTCGAGAGTCTTAAGGTTTGTGCAGAAATTAGGATGTCTTGTCACATCAGATTACTCTTCTATTTATAGGTGATTAGGTCGGTGGCTTCCCTCAAACCTAACAGGTTTTTTCGTCGAAAATGGGCCTAGAGGATTTTGTTTCGAACCGAGCCGATCATAGACTTTTCGTTGACTTTGACCAGCTTCCTTTAACTTTTGTTGACTTTGACTTTAAGCAAAAAAATATTTTAGATTGGGTCAAAAGTAATGGGAAACAATTAACATCATAAAATATCACTGATCACATTGGATGAAATACTCAACGAGGAATTTTGGTAAAGTTTTCAAAATAAGCTTTAGATGTTTTTAAAGTTTTTTCTTTTGTTATCTGATCCGTTTTTCGAATCCATGTAATGTGAATGTGAACTTTTTTATTTTAATGAAAATCCTTTTAAAAAAAAAAGTTTTCAAAATAAAATAATTTAATGTTAATTAACATTCACGACCAAAATACTAATGTACTTATAATTTGTAAATATTATTTTTTTCTAAAAAAAATAAACAAAATATTTTAACATGTTATGCAAATACAATCAAATTTTTTTTGAGTTTGTGCCCGTGGACAATTTCCCCCATTTTTGTAAAAGAAAATATTGGTTTGGCTTTGAGTTTCGCACCATGATATTATAGACAAATAAAGATAAATGATTGAATGTTACCTGAAATTATAGATAGAAAAAAGAGAAAAAATACCATTAGTTACCAAAGATGAAAGTTTCTTTGTTGCCATTAGTTATCTTACAAATATTTAAGGGATGTCAATCTACAGATAAACTAGTTGTTTCAGACTTTCAGTAGTGAAAAGTTTCAACATTTCTTATGAAATTAAACATATTTATAACCTACGTTATGAAAAAAAAAACTGATTTTTAAAAATCAAATCATTGATATCTATCTATTATAAATTTCCCACATATATTTGTTTTTTTTCTTTGTTTTCTTTTAATTTCAACTAGTCATTTAGATAATAATCTTGGTCAAACACTTTATTTCAACTAGACTGTAAGAATTGTTTAGTGTGGTGATTAAAGTGATAGTACACGATCAACAAAGTACCATAAAACAAAATGTAAAAGTTCTAAAAGTATTTTAAGATCAGAATAAGTAATATAACATCATATAAGCTATTCAATTATATTTTAATGGATCTTTCATACATTTATAGCACATCCATTGGTTAGATACTCATCAATTATTATATTCATATTTTTAATATAATTTAATTTTTGAATTAATTTTTGAGATTAAAAAAAGTTTGAACCATTGATATAGAGACAAATATCTTTTGGGTCTGTAGAGAGTCTCTTAAAGTCTCACATTTGAGATACCCATCTCACACTCTCTCTTCCTTTTATATTATTTTATTATTTAAAAAAATTAAGAGACTGCTTGAAATACACTCAATGGAGGTGCTCTTAATATATCTTATTATATAAAGTAGAATGCGTCAAAGTTAATAATTAACATGATTGTGACACGTGTTAAATTAATCGATCGGATTTTGCCATGTGTCATAAGTATATATCTTTAAAAAAAAATTAAACAAAATGATATATTTCAATTTAAGAAAAGGAAAATAAAAAATAAAGTAAATAAGATTGCTAATTAAATTGATCGCGACACGTGGCGCTTTATTCGATTCAGATTATGACATGTTAACCGATAAAATATTATAATTTATATTAACTATGTAAAGAATCTATTAGAATTTTTTTAAAAAAATAATAAGATTAACTATTATATATTTCAATTAAAAAATGAAATCATATATGCTAATGATATGACATTGAACGATGATGAGTTCAATGAGGAGAAAGATCATGTAGAGAGACTTTTGACTCGAGTCTTGAGAAGCATAACTTCGATAGAGAGCAGAGAGATCATATATGGGAGATGACTATGAAGAGAAAAAAAGACATTGTTTGCTTAGAGAAAGTTATTTGGGAGATCGTTAACATACTCGAATGACTTGAATTGAATACACGGGTTTTTAATGAGATTAGAAAAAGATAGTTGATAAAGTGTGTGAACTACAAAAGAAGTAGGGTTAATGTTGCTTAGGATCCGCAAAAGATTCTGTGTTTTGAATATTTTAACTAAAAACATATGAGAATTAAAATAAATAAACAACTCTTAGGTTTCGATTTTGTGTTTTTAATATAATGTATATTTTTTTAAAGTAGTGATCCGATTTTGTTTTCTATTTTTTTAAAAATCATTTTAACTGGTTTAAAATTTTGTTATTACAAATCCGCGTAAATACGGATCCTAATCTAGTATACATATAATATGATATCAACTTCTCGTAAACTTTTTTCCGGTTTAATGTACTTTTAGATTGATAATCTTGCTACAAATATCAGAGAATAAATTAATGGGAATCAGATATGTGTCACTTGGATTCTTTTCTCTCTTTTTTTCACTCTCAAAGGTACCTTTATTAAAATAAAGATCACTAGTAGATTATTATGCAGAACCAAAATCCAAGCCAATAGGCTGTCAAACCATAGCAAGAGCCTTAACAAATCTGAAACAAACATTCAAGAGCGAAAAAGATTAACCGTACTCTATAATTACGTACAAAAATCTCATAAATTTATGTAGTATTTGTTAAAAAAAAGGTGAAGTCTTATATCAAAGAGTTACATAGATAAATCAGAATCGGGAAAAATTGAAAATAAGTTTACTCAACATTATATAAATACTGATAGTGTTTGGGTCGGATTTGGGATCCTCCGTACAGAATATCTCGAGATCTGATGCACCTGGTTTTAGTTGTCCACAAAAATAGTTCGCGAGCACATGATATTAGTTCCATTTACTAATGTGAATGAAAAGGTCCGCGAGGAGCTTCCTCTTCGGTGGGACTTTTAGGAATATGACAATGAGGAGTTGGTTCTACACAGATGACAATGGCATGGTGATCTTCATGAGACTGAAAGGGATTTCCCTCTCGAAAACTCTCAGACGCTTAAGTGCATGTTTCTCAATCCTTGTAGCATCTAAATTTTTCGTGTTCTTGCTCTCGTTCACATGAGAAAAAAAATAGAGAAGCCCTCCTGAATTTCATTAGTTTTAAAAATGTTTTAAACGATTTTAAATAAATATGGAAAATTAATATACATAACATTTATATAAGAGTTTGTGACCAATTTCTTCAATGGTTTTTAAGTATACAAATAAAACCTAGTTTCGTATTACAAAACTTAAATATGTACTCTCTTAACATTCATAAGAAAAAAGCCATTTCTTCGGATTCAACTTGAGCCGTTAGCTTAATTGAAAAAGCCATGAAGATCAAGAATTGAGGATATGTATAATTTCTAGAGTTTATTACATCTAAAGACACTTTTCTACTTTTTAATAATTACACTATAAGGTACTTTATGCTAATTTGATCATGTGCAAAGTCATTGATACTCTCGTGATCTACAATTTTTTCTTTTTCTCCTTCTTTCTCTTTTTCTCTCCTCTTTTCTCCTTCCCTCTCCTTCCATGGTTTCAACGCTTCTCTCCCTCTCTCCATCTCTCTATCTCTCAATTGAATTCACCAGATTTGACTAAATTTTTGCTAAACAATTAATTGGATTTTTACTTCATAATTCAAGATTCTTCATTACTCTCCTTCTTTTTTAATTAAATCATTGCATATGCTTCTCTCACTGTCAACTTTTTAATTTCCCAAAAATGAAAAAGACAATCGCTATCTAATCCCTAAATCTCTAAGAAATTCCACACGTTCACATCGTATGAGTTAGATGGGCTATGGTGTGTGTACGATACTCACCATAATTGAATCGTGGACACGATGGTGTGGACACGATGGTGTGGACATGAGAGCGAGATATGATAGTGTGGACGAGATTGGAACGTTTCGATATCATTCATCATCATCTATGGTTGATGTATGTCTATATGGCCTCATCCATGTGGATACATCCATGGATACTATAATGGATACTTGTATAATGGTACATATGCTTGTATGTCCATATGGAATCGTCATATTCTATATCTCAATCGCTTTCGATTTTGATTTAATTGAATTGGAAGGACTGTCATCTTGCAGGAAGGACATGCAGATGTGAACATGGAGTCGTGGATATGATGGGGTGGACATGATGGCGTGGACGTGGACATGAAAGCATGGACTGCTTGTACATATGTTTGTATGTCCATATGGACTCATCATACTCTATATCTCAATCGCTTTCGATTTTGGTTTAATTGAATTGGAAGAACTGCAAATGTGAACATGGAGTCGTGGATATGATGGGGTGGACATGATGGCGTAGACGTGAACATGATGGCGTGGACTGCATATATTAGCTCTTTTCATGATCTTGGTCTTTCTAACGGATTTCATAATTCTATTGATGTAATCTAAATATGTATTGATAATTAGGATTTAGAGTTTTTTTTTATTTGGAGAATAATTGTAATTATAGGATGGGATATGATTTTGCTTTTTTTCATGTTGTTAATATAGTTTGGCATGTATAGATGATGTCATGT
Organism: Alliaria petiolata; assembly: GCA_020283515.1. Lineage (NCBI taxonomy): Eukaryota > Viridiplantae > Streptophyta > Magnoliopsida > Brassicales > Brassicaceae > Alliaria > Alliaria petiolata. Next base: position 51,826,973 of record JAHZTW010000001.1, read on the forward strand.
CATGGATTTATAAAATGTTATAGAAAGCTCTAAACAAAGAGAGAGAGAAAACTTTATGTCATTTTAGTAAACTCAAAAACCTATAATAGCTTGCAACAAATTAAAGAAGGTTTATATACGGAAGAAGAATGATTTACATGTAGCTTACAACCTATGATTGAAGCCACAAAAATTAGATTACAAAGTTAAGACAAAATTAACACATGATGATCGAGATATAATCTAAACAATCCTATAGACAAATATAAAAGCAATAACAACTAGAGAAGCCACATGTATTTTATAAAACACCATAAGCTTCATTGCATATGATCTCATTGCTGATATCTGATATATGTTTGGTGTATCAATATTATCCACGGAGCCTTGTTCAATCATCTCTGTCCACCAATAACAAATTTGCGTATTTGTTATATTCGTACACATAATCGTATCCCCTAAAACCACTTTATATGAACACATCCTTATCATTATAACCAGATTTCGTTTATCTATCCAGGGTTTTAATTTCATCAGCATCGATAATAAAGACGGTGAGTTGGTGACATAGGAGAAAAATGTATATCCACGGAAATGTGTCCACGATGACCCATCTTCAATAACTTGTCCACGATAACCTCACATGTAAACCGTAAATATCAAGAACTATCCACACATGACTATCCACGAATCATCAATTATATTACACACTAAGAGTTTCTCCATCGACCCACCACACTAACACTTCATCCACACATGACTATCCACATATATGCATCCACACATATAACTTAACCCTTTGCTTTCTTCTTCTTCTTCGTTATCTCCGCCGAAGATTTTTTCTTCTGCTTATTCAATGTTTCTAAATATGAAATAAGAAGAACAAAAAGGATTCTAAATGCCTTTGATCTTAACGCCAACACCGAGAGTTGGGGTTGGGGTTGGAGTCACGATGAAAGAAGCGGAGGAGTGGGGGTGGAAGTCACTTCGAATCTCCGAGACCTAGCACCACCACTACGCACGTGAATCTAGATATCGAAAGAAGACAAGAAGCAGAAAAAAGAAAAAAAATCAACAAGTTGAAGAAGAAGTCAAACGAAGACGAGATCGTTGGAGATTTTGACACTACGAAAAGAAAGTTGGTAAAAGGGAAAGAGATAGAAAATAAAAAAATTAATAAATTTTCTGTGTGCAATTTAATTTGAAGGAGATAACAAAAAATGTGTGAAAAAAAGAGAGCAAAATACAAAAGGATAGTTTCGGTTTTTCATTTTGTAAACAGTATTCAAAGTACACCAATAGTTCAAAGTGCTTATTTTGTTAGATTAAAACTGATAAGTAACTTATAGTGTAGAGTGATTTACAGTAGAAGGTACTTTGGAGTTTCAATTTACACTCAAAGATACTTTGAGCTATTATTAGACTTTGGTTGTACTTTTGAAAGTTGAAATCTCTTAATTAGCCTTAGTAAAGGTGAAACAAATTTCGTTTACAAATTGTGTTTGTTGCCAACGGAGAAATTCGTCTTCTTCTTCTCTTTTTCTCTCTCCATCTTTAACAACAACAATTTTACAGTTTTCATAGATCTTAGGACACTCTATGTTACCTCAATGAGACTTTCGCTTTCCATTAATCGGTTTATTCGGCGGCTCGTATCTTCGATAACTCAATGGAAAACCACGGGCGAGTTCCCTGCCGATTCAATCGACCAACACAATTATTAAAATCCACTTCATGTTCAGAGCTGGTTTAAGAAAAAAAAACCCGAAGAGTTGACGAAGCTAAGACTAGTCAAACTGAGAAAGAACGATGAAGAGGTGAAGGTTAAAATTTATTAAGATGGTCGAGTTGCAATGGACACTTTGGCGTGGTTGAGTTGAAATGTACACTTTGACATGGACACTTTTTAAAGATGGTCAAGGATGGTCGTTGCTTGCCAAAACTGAGGAAGAACGATGGTAATCGTTGCAATGGATACTTTAATGAACAAAACTGAGGAAGCACAGTTATATTCATATCGATTCCTCTTGTTTTCTGAGAATCTGCTTTATCACTGAGGGTTTGAATGTTGCAGACGAATGTAGTGCATGGCCTTCATTGTTCCAAATCGATTCCCCTTCATTTTTTTCTTAATTTATGATTTCAATGAAAGCAAATACATATTGGCTTTGGAATTTGATATAGGCTGGTTTGATAATTATGGGTTTGTAATAGATGCTCCTAAAATAATTTGTTGGTGTTTTGGGATTTGGACAGAAAGTGGTAAAAATGAGGAAGATGATGGAGGAGACAATACATGAATCAATTTTATTGACAGAGATAAACGAGGTGAAGATATTCAGTCGAGATCTCGTGAAACAGATATCTAGTGATGATGAAAGTTTTTTATCCATACAATTTTGTCCATGCTACAATGTCCATGACGAATTAGACAACTTGTCCATGACGAATTAGACAACTTGTCCATGATAATTCGTCGGCCGTTAATGGCTAGGACTTATGATGATTTCTGAAGTTTGATCAATTTCACATAAAAAAAAACATGAGAGGACTATTCATATGTTAAATCGATTATTTTGTGTGAATATAAGTCTAAATAGGCATAGTACGAGGATTTTGTTTGGATTGCTAGATCGGTGCATCTGTTGTTACTCTTTAAACCAAAAGTTTTTATGCACATATTGGCAATGTCCAGAAATTTTTGTCCATAAAAACATGTCCATAATACAATTTCCACAACAAAATCTTAGTGCATTACTCTTTGAACCAAAACTTTTTTTTTGTGGAGAACACAAGCAAATGTTGTTGTTGTTTTTTGTATTGTAAAAATTCATCCAAATGAATTACAATTTGTAGATAGCAACTCTGGAGACTGTCTCTTATACACATCTAGATGTGTATAAGAGACAGGTGCATTACTCTTTGAACCAAAACTTTTTTTTTGTGGAGAACACAAGCAAATGTTGTTGTTGTTTTTTGTATTGTAAAAATTCATCCAAATGAATTACAATTTGTAGATAGCAACTCTGGAGATATCCTCAGGAGCAAGCAAATCGGTAATCTCTTCAATGTAGAGTTCCAAAAACGTGACTTTGACATTGTACTCAGCATGCTGACCATTGCAGCTCGAACACGAACATATGTCCATCAATGACTATCCATTGCAGCTCAAACACATGGATCTACATGTGGCGATCACATTTTTGTCCTCGTCGAAGTGTCCAATGCAACTAAACCATCTTTATAGATTAGAAAAAGTTTTCATCTTTACTTTGTTCGATATAGATAAACCCAAGTATTATCCGATTATGCAAGATCTCCCCAAGCTCTTTGTCTTGTCGTTTAAGAAATATATAGATGCAGCCAAAGATAGCGCTACCTGAAAATACAAAACAACATTTTAAAAAATGGCGATAAATGGGAATAGAAAGAGTAAGAGAGAAACACTAGGTTATCTATCCATTGACCTAAACTAAATTTGCTTCGCTAAGCTCACTTCTCATTCCCAATAGGCATCTTTCAATTCTCACCGCGGTTTCATATGCTATTACTAAGTCTCTTGGATCATTATAGGTTAGAGAAACTGAAACATAACCAAGAACAAACCACATAGTAGAATTATCGAGCAAAGACCAACAAAATTTTTAACAAATGGACAAAGATCCATGGACAAAACCACCTAACACCTTCACGGGGATACAACTCTCATAGACACGTCTATATGGATAAACAGACAGACTCTCAACATATGTATGTACGTCTATATGGATACAACCAACCAGACACAATCGGCTATTTAAATATCATGGACACAACACATAGATACAATCTCGTGGATATAAAGCGCATAGCAATGATAGTGATGTTAATCATCATGGAGAACAAAAGCACCGAACACCTTCACGGGGACACAATCCATATAACAATCCAATGGACATAACAACATGGACACAATAAAAAATCAAAGGACACTCTCGTGGACACAATCTGATCCTTGTTTTAACAAAAGCCGCAAAGAATTTAGCAGCAAGAAGCCACAAAAGATTTGATATTTGTTTCAACAAAAACTTAGCAGCAAGAAGTCACATAAGATTTGAATTCCGTCTAGTGTTTAATTATGATCCTTGTTTCAACAAAAGCCAGTAAAAAAAACTTTTCGCTTAATATAAATCATCGTATATTAGAACACAACAAAGTCAAATTTAAGAAGCTTTCAAACTTTAGAAAGATTTACAAACCTTGAGATGGAGAACGCCACCTCCAATTCTTGTGTCAATCGTTCTATGTACTCCAGGTTTTACAAAGGCTTGTCCACCGAAAACTGATCACACAATCTTGTCCACTGATACTTAACCACGCAGCAGGAAACTGGGCACCTCACGTCAGGCATATCAAACAACTGTCCAAACCAGAAGTTTTTGTTTCTCTCGAGTTCTGGTGAGTCTCTAAACGTATCCTGAACAACCGTGAGGATGTCGGGGTTCGAGTAAACATTTAATCTCCGTTTTGGGAATCTATCAGTGGCTAACAATTGCGTCGGGAGTTTGTTATCCCAACCTCAGATTGTATATGTTTCTGCAGTAAGAAAAAAATTGAAAGGGGAAGGTGAAGTTTGAGAAATTAACAGGCGAAAAAAACAACTTCAAGATTGAGAAACCATACAACCATCGATTTAAACAGCATATCCTTTAGAAGAGGAACGACACAACTTTATAAACAGACAAGTGAGGGATTGAAAAATCCAGAGAGAAAGTTGTTTGGGGGTACCTTCCATGGTATTGTGTCGGTAGATGAAATCGGGGGAGGATTCATATACAATCAATTGAATAGTCAGAGAATTCTTCTGAGTAAACAACTTCGCACTTGTGTCAACGAAGGTTGGGGCTTGCCGTTAGAGAGTTCTCCTTAGTGAACCATCAGAGAATTTTTCAGAGTTAGGTGTCTAGGATGTAAAATGTGAGGAACAGAAGGAAGAGGGTAAATTGGTTAATGGGGTTGGTTTTGTCTTTTCAGTTGTTCAAAGCACATCAATCTCTTGAATTGTCTTTAGATATAATCTTTGTTCGGAAACGCGCTAGGCGGTAATCGGGCGCTCGGTCCGGGCCTAGTGATTTTTTTAAAAATCGGAAATAAATCGGGGAGTAATCGGGGAGTAATTTTTTAACAATTTAATATATTAGTTTAAAATTTTTAAAATATATTTTTTTAAAATAAAAAACTGAGATTATATATTTTATTAGAAGACACATAATCGAAGTTGACGGTAGCGCAGTCGGTAAAGCTCCTTGTTCTCTGGGAGTAGGTTACGGGTTCGACTCCACTGAACTTGTTTTTATGCATTTTTTCTTATTTTCTTTAATGAAGGGCAATAAGGTAATTACATTGTCATCTTCCTCACACGACTTCATCTCTTCATGAACCCTATCTATGGCCGCCGGTTTTGTTTTTAACTAGTTTTCCACCTTTTCCATCTCATTTTTAACTGGATTTATCAAAAAACTAATAGATCTGACATCAATCATCATTTTTAGAACCAAAACTACGATAATTCGAAATTTTTAAAAATTATTCCGCTTTTAACTCCGATTTTAGCATAATCGAGGCGGAGGTCCGCCGCCAAGCGAATTTCCGGCGAGTAATCGGCCTCCACGCCCGCGTTTTCGAACAAGGGATATAATAAAAGATTGCTAAAGTGTCTATAGATGTAATAAACTCGAAAGAAGAATATAGACTACAAGAAAATATGCAACATTAAATAACTAGTGGTTTATTTGTAACAAATTAACAAAGAAGTACAAAAAATAAAATGGAAGGAAATATGCAACATTAAATAACTAGACCTTGAACTCTCTGCATTTACACTTATACGACTCCTTCTGTTGGGCCAAAGGTTTTGTTTTGGGTTAGTTGTTGGATTGAATTTTGGTTTTGGTTTTCGTGGGCTTGATGAGACTGTATATGCATTTGGACCTGTAAATTTTGTTTAATTATGGCATTCAAAAAGATTGAATGGTATGCAAAACTCATGTTGATTTAATTGTTTCGACTCTTGATATCATCTTACTAGGTGATTTGCTCGAGAAATGTAAATGCTTATTTAATTTTTGGATTCCTCTGTTTTGGTCCTCATGAGTTTGAATGGTCATGATCTTTCCAAGGGCAGCCCCGACGTAATGTGCTCCACTCATGTTTTGGATCCATGGTTTGATTTTTTTACTAGCACAATTATCATGGATAATATTTTCGAGTTGTAAATTAAATTCAATCTATTTTAACTATTTATTTTATATTAAAAAATGCTTATTATGAAAAAGAAAAAGCCTATGAAGGCGATAATAATGGCGACTCAGATACGGTTACTTGTCCAGCAATTTCTCACCGCTTCGGTGATGGTTTTTTCGATCGGAGGAGAGGAAATCCACAATTTCTCCCACTTCCCGACAGTTATGCTCACGATTAGGCTTGTCCCTCATCGTGATGAACTTCTTTGGAGATATGTTGTTCTCAATCTCTATAAAATCCAACAGGAAATACAGTTCCGATTTCAAGAAAATCTCCATCTCTACACAGCAATTCTGTATTTCCCTTTTCGATATTACATAATTCTGATTAAGATGGGAGACAATCTCAGGCGAGCGGTTCAAGAAATCAATTTGGGCACAGAGGATCCGCCAATCGAACTTCTGGAAGAAGTGGTTATTCAAGCGTTCGCGGAGAATTAATTCATCATCATGGGGCGACCGACGATGCCCAGGTGTCAAAATCTCCGCTCAATAGTTGCAAACATGCCTAGGCTCTGGGGTCATACTGGAATTGCCCGTGGACGGGTTGTCGAAGCCGGACGTTTCTAATTCTTCTTCCCTTCGAAAGAGTCCATGGAAATTGTTCTCAGGCATGGTCTGTGGGCTTTCGCCGATCGAATGCTCATATTGGAGAGGTGGACTCCGCATCTCAACCCAAATTTGATGAATTTTATCCCTTTCTGGATTCAAATTCGTGGGATCCCATTTTAATTCCTAAGCCATAATGTGATAGTCCACATCGGTCGTGTCCTTGGGATGCTTATTGAAGTTGATTACATTACTGAGGCTGCTGCAAGGGTGGAGTATGTTAGAGTGCGGATCAACTAGGACATTCGAGATACGCTTCGCTTTCAACATCACTTTCAGTTCACTACAGGGGTGAATACTCTTCTCAGATTCACTTATGAGAGACTTCGTGGCTTTTCATCGTCTGCGGATTGTTGACACACGATGCAGGCGCCTGTGTGATAATCAACAGCGGACCTGGCCAAGTTCCGGATGATACCGACAGTGATGATGAGCCCAACCTCGCTGCTCCGGAGAATGGAATTGGGCAGAACAATGGTGTCATGGTTAATGCACCTGCTCAATGTGAAATGGATGCGGATTATTTCCAGGACCAAGTGGAAAACATTGCCCCAGATGATGCTAATCCAGTTGAGGAACTTGAGCTATTGATGATGATCAAGAAATGGAAGATGATGCATTGCTACAGGAAGGAGATTAAAGTTACTTGGATGAACCCGCAATGGGATTCATGGCTCTCAATGATGAGTGTGATATCAATATATTGAGGCACTCTCTTCATGATGATCACCTGCTTATGCAGAAACGCAAGGAATATTCTAAGAGAAAGTTTGTGGAGGATGCTAAAGATGCAAAGCAGTTCTTTACTAAGAGAGATGAACGTGGCGAAGGCAGTGGTTCGATGGTAATCAAGGACAAGGAGGCATGAAATGAAGATTCAGTTCGCGACAACAACGACAACCCGGGAGGCGCGGTGGGCCCTGAACCACCTCTTCCACCATGAGGACAGCTTGTTGGAACTGTCGAGGCCTAGGTACTGACTTGACAGTTCGACGCCTTAAGGAGATAAACAAGAAATATCTCACGGACATCATTTGCCTGTCTGAAACAAAGAAACAATCTGATTACCTTCATGATGTAGGATGTCAATTAGACTTTGTCAATCAAGTTTTAGTCCCACCTGTAGGTTTAAGTGGTGGATTAGTTGTCTTTTGGAAGCAAGAAGTAGATCTTTTTTTTTGTTTCAATCCCCTCTGATTGATTGTAAAGTTATCAGGAATGGAATCAGTTTCTTCTATTCTTTTATCTATGGGCACCCGAACCCTCAATTACGAAACCATTTTTGGAAAAGACTTGAACTTCTGGAAATTAATAGGCGTGGCCAACTCTGGTTTCTTTGTGACGATTTTAATGAGATATTGAATAATAGAGAGAAAAAGGTGGAAGGATTAGAAATGAGACTACTTTCAGAGACTTTAGACGAATGGTTAGAAGTTGTGACCTTACGAATCTCAGATTTAGAGGAGATAGGTTCTCTTGGGTAGGACATAGAGGTTCACAAAATGTCCAATGTTGTTTGGATCGGAATATGGCAAACAGTGCTTGGTTTGATCACTTTCCACCTTACGAGACTGAATTTCTAGAAATTGGTGAATCTGACCACATACCTGTAATAACCTTTATCTCTGATGAGATTGAAGATAGAAGATAGAAGATTTGGATTCAGATACGATAATCAAATGTTACAAAAGAAAGGTTTCAGAGAAGCGACAATCCAAGGATGGAATAATGGCAATAACAGAGAGACACCGTCACTTTCTAATCGTTTAGCCAGATGCAGGAAGGGAATATCAATGTGGAAGAGAAGCAATATGATTAATGCCGATGAGAGAACCCTCATAATTCGGCAACAACTTGATCATGTTACTACTTCCGGTACAGCTACTCCACGAGAAAGAGAGATCCTAAAACAGGAACTACATCAAGCCTATGTAGATGAAAAAATGTTTTGGAAACTTAAAAGTCGTAACACCTGGTTGACTGTTGGCGATCGTAACACCAAGTTCTACCATTCTGTAACAAAAGCTAGACAAGCACATAACAAATTTAATTACATAATAGATGAAGAGGGAGTGGTTAGAAGAGGAAACACAGAGATTGCAGGAGTTACAGAGAAGTATTTTTCAAATTTATTCACTTCTACATCACCACCAGATGGAGTATATCAAGAGATTTTTCACGATTTTGATAGACGGATTAAAGATGATATTAATGAAGATTTAATAAGAGAGGTAACCATTGAAGAAATTAGAGAATCAGTTTTTGGCATAGGCCTATATCGTGCTCTCGCGCCTGATGGTTTCACATGAGGTTTCTATCAACATTTCTGGAGCGACATCAACGCGGCAATTATAGAAAAGGTTCAAAGATTCTTCAGAGAAGGACGACTAGATGAGGTACATAATCACACAAACATTTTCCTGATTCCTAAAGTCGTACCAGCTACAACAATGACGAAATTTCGCCCGATTGCACTTTGCAATGTATCTTACAAGATAATTTCCAAGATTCTGGTGAATCGATTGAAGCATCATCTCTCTGGAATCATTACGGAAAAGCAAGCTCCTTTTAAACCTGGACGGATGATCACAGATAACATCATAATTGCTCATGAGATTTTTCATGGTCTAAAGGTTCGCAAGAGACAAGCCAATTTCTATATGGCTCTGACGACAGACATCACAAAAGCTTATGATCGGTTAGAGTGGGGTTTCTTGGCCGAAACAATGACCAGAATGGGGTTTGATCAGAAGTGGATTCAGTGGATTATGAAGCGTGTATCAACGGTCAGGTTTTCAGTTCTAATTAATGGAGAGGCTCGTGGTAATATCACACCAGAAAAGGGTATTCGTCAAGGTGATCCATTAAGCATGTATCTATTTATATTATGTGCAGAAGTTCTTTCTCACTTGATGAATCGTGCCATGAGAGATAGACAGATTACAGGTATCAATATCAGTAATAGAAGTCCTGCAATAAACCATCTTTTATTTGCGGATGACTCATTATTTTTCTCCTTGACGAATGCAAAATCATGAAGAGCAATAAAGGTAGTACTATCGCTATATGAGATGGGATCTGGTCAAGTAGTGAATCTCCGGAAATCATCAATCACTTTTGGCAGTAAAGTTAGAGATCTTGTTAAGACTTAGATGCGTCATATTCTGGGGATCCATAATGAGGGTGGATGAGGTAAATATTTAGGCATTCTAGAGCAATTTGGACGGTAGAAGACCGAAATGTTTCAGTACATTATCGACAAGGTTAAAGCGAAAACGCAAGGCTGGAACAAAAAATTCTTATCACAAGGCGGTAAAGAAGTAGTACTGAAATATGCGGCTACAACAATGCCAGTATTTTCAATGAACATATTAAGGCTCCCGAAGCAAATATGTGAAGATATTAATAGCATTTTGGTTCGATTTTGGTGGAGCTCAGGACAAGGAAAAAAAGGTATGCACTATCTCTCATGGGATAAATTTTCAGTACCAAAGAGAGAAGGTGGTCTAGGAATCAAAGATCTCACCAACTTCAATCAAGTTTTGTTAGGAAAACAAATATGGAGAATCCTATGATATGCTCAAATTAACCCTGAGCTACTCTCTCAAATTTAGATATCATTGTAGTACTTAAGGGTCGAATTCCACAGAGAATTGAAGTGACTAGCCAAATTTTAATTCAGGCTTTAAGATAAGAGTAAAGTAAGAAAGCAGTAAATAGCAAGAAAATAAATGATAGCAAGTTCGAATTCATGTTCTTAAAAATCAGGGAGACAAGGTGTTAGGCAGTGAAGAATTAATTGCAGATTAGATTACTATAAGGATTAATTGTTCTAGAACTCCAAACACAAACCGCAAACAAATCAACTTTTACTGCAGATGTTATCAATGTCTAAACCTAGAAAACCAACTTTCGCTGCGAATTCAAAGATAGAGACATGCATTAATTTCAGGTTCGATATTGTTCACAAAGACCTAAACTAACTGTCGCTGCGAGTAGATTCAATGCTCATCTAATGATTCAATCGCTAGGTGATTAACAACACTTTCACATCTATCAAACAACCTAGGGTTTCGAAATCTAGTGATCAATCGTAAATTTCAAAGTTAAAACAATCAAAGATGAAGAACAAGCAGATAATCCCAATAGAAAATCAATTCTAACAACCTATCATCAATCCCTTGAATTCTCCACAACCTCACAATGAAACTACTCAGACATGGATGCAGTAAACATCATAGAATAAGTAATTTGCATAAAAAGAAAAGAAGAGATACAAGGGTTCCAAATCTCTCAAGAACAAAGTGCAGATTTATCTCCCTAAAAGCTCTCAAAAAGTAATCTATCTCTTTGTCTCTCTAAATATATAAGATGATGCCTAAACAATAGCTGAAAAACTCTATTTATGGGCCTAGGTACGAATCTTCAATTCCCTGGAAAATTAGGAAAAGTCTTGAAACTTTCCTTTTCTGCAAAATTCTGGAAACTTCACGCCTTTGGATTTGGGAAAACCTGGTGTCGATCGACACCAACAGTCGATGTCGATCGACACCCGTCGTGCAACTTCAATCTGACTGAAACACTTCGTAACTTCATTCCATTAAGCTCCAAAATGTATCTAAATCTCCAATTTAGCTCCAATTGTACCTGAACCTGCATAGACTCTATATAGACTCGAAAATAGTACTAAGACTCAATAAAAACACTTATATCATGGTCCAAAAATGGGTAAAAACCATGATATATCATCCTACATCACCCACAAAGTTTGATGGCTCGCATAATTCGGGGAAGATATTTTAGTGATAGCAACATCCTCTCAACAAAGGAAGGAAAAAATGCTTCTTATGTTTGGAAATCTTTATTACATGGACGAGAGTTAGTGAAGAAAGGAATGAGATGGCTCATTGAAAATGGGGAAATGATCAATGCTTGGGAAGATAACTGGTTCTCGGTATACCCTACCCGCCCCCCAGACCAATAACTACTTCTCACGAGCTAGTTTATGTGAAAGAATAGATCAGTCCTGAGTATAGAGCTTCGAAGGAGGAAAAAATATGGACTCTTGTTAGACCGGATGATGTTGAGAAAATATTAGCAATTAAGATTCCTTTACAAGACTCTCCGAATCTGTTTGGTTGGCACTACACAAAGGATGGGATCTACACAGTTAAATCAGACTATTGGTTAGCATCCCAGTTTTAACACCAAGCAGAAGACCAAATTCAAATTGCGATTGTTAATCTGAAGAAAAGTGTTTGGAGTTTGGATAAAATACCAAAGCTAAAACACTTCTTGTGGCGAATGCTATTAAATAACCTGACTACAGGAGATTCATTATTATTGAGACATATATCTCCCAATGCTATCTACAAGAGATGTTATTAAGAGATTGAGTCAAATCAACATCTGTTTTTTTTTGTTGTTCCTATGCTAAAGCTATGTGGCGAGGATCAGGTATTCCTGATTCTATTGTACTTGATGACAACATATCATTCGAAGAAAAACTGGCGTTTATCTTTACTTGCAACAAAAACATGCAACTAAGGCATTTTCAACATTTACCAATCTCCATCCTCTGGCGACTATGAAAGAGTCACAACATACTAGTCTTTCAACAAAAAATATCTCCTGGGGGAAGAATTTCAGTTACGCTCGAAGCGATGTGCAGGAATGGCAGTATTCACTGGAAACCAATAGGAACACAGACGGCATTAACGGACGAATCACAAATCAACCCACACGGATGGACCGAATACAATGGAAGCCTCCTCCAATAAGGTGGATCAAATGCAATTTCTATGGTTCTTTCATTAATAGTGATACACAAGCTAGAGCAGGCTGGGTTTTAAGAGGTGACAATGGTGCATATATGGGCTCAGGACAAGCTGTGAGTCAAAATGTCTCAGCTGCTCTTTACAGTGAATGTTAAGCACTCATAATAGCTATGCAAAATTGCTGGGTTAAGTGTCACAAGAAGGTTGTTTTTAAAAGAGATAACAAAGAGGTTATCGACATTAAGAATGGTAAAACAATCAACTTTGGAGGCTGTCAGAGTTGCGTGCGGAAGAAGTGTGTTGTATTAACCTCAACGTACATACATATATATATACACATAAGATAGATGGGTTTGGGATAGAAACACATAGCCCAATACTCCCCTTCAAGTTGGAGCATGCAAATCACAAAGGCCCAACTTGGAGATCAAAAACCGAAATTGAACACTTCCTAAAGCTTTAGTAAAAGTATCAGCGATTTGTTCAGCCGTACGAACAAAATGAGGCTTTATAAGACCATATTGAATGGCATCATGAACATGATGACAGTCTGACTCAATATGTTTGGTGCATTCATGAAATACGTGATTGTTGGCGATGTGCATAGCTGATTTGTTATCACAATGAAAATCAATAGGACCAGGTTGAACCATACCGAAAAATTGCAAAAGAGTATTAATCCACTTAACCTCTTTAGTAGACCAAGACATCGAACGGTATTCGGCCTCTGCAGATGATAAAGAGAACGTGTCTTTTTTAGTAGTCTTCCACGAAATAGGAGATCAACCAAGAAAGAAAACATAGCCCGTTAAGGAACGACGTGTGCGAGGGCAAGCTGCCCAATCAGCATCGCAATAACCAGTGAGAATCAAATCAGTACCCGCCTTGTAAAGAAGTCCTTGACCTGGCATCCCTTTCAAGTAACGGAGAACCTTTAACGCAGCCTCCCATTATGCATTAGTCGGTGTTTGCATAAATTGCGAGAGAATATGAACCGAGTAACAAAGCTCCGGACGAGTAAGAGTCAGATAAATGAGTTTACTAACAATGCGACGATATTGGGAAGGATTAGAGTAAAGATCATCGGTAGAATGAGCGAAACGATGGTTTTGATCCATAGGAATAATGGTAGGGCGACAACCAAGGAGACATGCCTCTGAAACAATATCCATACAATATTTTCGTTGACATAGAAACATTCCCTCAGCGCTGCGAGCGATTTCTATACCCAAAAACTATCGTGGAGATCCCAAATCTTTCATATGAAACTAACTACTTAGATACGATTTGAATTCGGAGATCGCAGAAGAGTCATTACCACCAATGAGTAAATCGTCGACATAAACAAGTATGTAGACTTCAGTAGAACCACGTACAAGAGAGAATAACGAGTAATCTGACGTTGATTGACGAAAACCATAAGCCAAAAGAGCTGTCTGAAGAGAAGCAAACTAACAACATGGAGCCTGGCGCAAACCATAAAAAGACTTTTTCAAGCGACATACCTTGTTAGAGGCAGAAGTAACAAAGCCTGGTGGGGGTCGCATATAAACCTCTTCGTCCAAAGTACAATGTAAGAATGCATTGTGAACGTCCATTTGATGAAGCTCCTAGTTGCGAGACGCAACCACATTAAAGAAAGTTCTCACAGTGGTCATTTTAATAACCGGAGCGAAGGTTTCATCGTAATCAATACCCTTTTCTAGGCGATTTCCAAGTGCAACAAGCCGCACTTTATAACGCTCAATCGTTCCATCTGAATTAAACTTGATTTTAAATATCCATTTGCACCAATAGCTCTCTTATTCGGTGGTAGATCAACGAGTTCCCATGTTTCATTATCTTCCAAAGCGGTGATTTCCAAACCCATTGCTCTACGCCAAACATCAAATTCTATAGCGTCTTTAAAAGAACGAGGTTCCGTAAAGGCAGTAACATTTGCCAGAAACACTTTGAAAGAATCTGAAAAATTAGCGGAACACATGTAATTGGCAATCGGGTAAGGAGTACCTGACAGACCGAGAGGAGATTGGAGCGATAAGTGTGATGAAGGGGATGGGATTGTAGCTGAATAGGTGACATATGGTTCAAGAAGAATTGACTTCTTCTTCTCTCGCAAACCACGTCTAAGTTTTGGAGTCACCGTCGAAACTGTAGGCTCATCCACCATCGAATGTTGTTCAGGTAGCGACGTAGAAACAGAGGACTGAGGCGATGATTCATGCGGCTGAACCGAAGAAGAAACAACAGTCGATTCCACAACAGGAGAATCAACATCAACAATTGAACTCTCCCTTAATGTAACGTCTGGAGACAAATTTTCTCGAACGGGTTTATCGTCAACAAACAATGACACATCAGAACTAGGAGAAGACGAGGAAAACATATCAGAGACGGCGGAAGAGGCAAAGGGAAAGACCTCTTCATTGAAGATAGCATCACGAGAGACAAAGTATTCTTGAAGTTCCAAATCAAAGACTCTCCACCCTTTTTTATTATACGGGTAACCCAGAAAAACGCAACGAGTGGCACGTTCGTCGAACTTACTTCGAGTCTTTGTCCCTTTGTGTGCATAACATAAGCAACCAAACATGCGAATATGATCAAAAGAAGGAGGCGTACCATAGAGCACGTCGTATGGTGTCTTCCCATCAAGAACCGAAGTCGGTGTTCTATTAATAAGATAACAAGCAGTAAGGATGCAATCACCCTCAAAATTCAAGAGGAAGCTCGGCTTGAAAACGAAGAGATCGAGCCACATTGAGGATGTGTCGATGTTTTCTTTCAGCACGACCATTTTGTTGCGGTGTCCCAACACAAGAGGTTTGATGAATGATTCTGTGAGAAGCAAAGTACGACTTCAAGCAAACAAATTCGGTACCATTATCACTCCGAACAGTACGTATTTTGGGACAATATCACAAACATCAAATAACAACGTTAGCTCTCCGGTGAGATGATGAGAAGCACCCGTATCAATTACTATACCAGAAAGACGACCAGTAGGAGCTGATGAATTGGAGATTTTGTTACTGTTCAGCAAAGCGAGAAGTTGATTCCACTGTGCATCATTTAGAGGAAGACCAACACGATCCTGCTCGGTGATAGGTTGAGATGCATCATAAGAAAACGAATGGTCCTGAATGTGGATGTTGTGAGCGCGACCATAGCTGGAACCATTACCACACGACCTCCACCAGAATTAGAGTAACCACCACGACCTCGATTACCACCAGAATTATTATATCCTCCACGATCACGACCAGAATTATCTCCACCCGAATCAGGAAATCCATGAAGTTGATAACAACGACTTACATCGTGACCGGACTTGCCGCAGTGGGTACACTGAAACTGAGAACGACCTCGTCTAGAAGAAGGGGAAGCGTGAGCTGAGAAGCCGACACCCTCTGCCTGAGCCTCAGAAAGGCGTGCAACACTTTGATGTCGTTCTTCCTAGACAATCATGGAGAACGTGCTATCAAGAGAAGGAGACGGTGTTATACACAAAATATTCGAACGTGTAGTTCCAAAACGAGCATTGTCAAGTCCCATAAGAAATTGATATTTCCTGGCACGTTGACGCTTTGCGAGTATCTCCCTCTGTTTCCCACAATCATACACACCACAACAACAATCGGAGATCTGATCATACTCTTCAAGGTCATCCCACTTTAACTTCAAACGACCAAAATAATCTTGCACAGATTGGCCGTCTTGCTTACAAGCTGCCACCTCTGCTTCAAGTTCATAAATCCGCGGTTCGTTTCCAACAGAAAAATGACCACGCAAGTTTCCCACAATTCGAAAGCAGTATCTGAACACGAAATTGAACCACGAAGTTTTGGTTCAATTTTGTTGAGAATCCAAGCAACACGCATCGAATTGACCATTCCCCAAAGCTTAATCTTCTTAGCGTCGAGAGTGGGTTTTGTAACCGTGCCATCAATAAATCCCAATTTGTTCTTCGCCTTAAGAGCATTACGCATCAATTTGGACCAACGTTCATAATTGGCTCCATTTAGAAGAACCGTACAAATCAGATGACCTGGATCAGACAAAGGATGCAGGTAAAAATCAGACAAAATATCATCACTTGATGATGAAGGAACAATAGCACCCATGACGTGCTATAAAGAAAAGTGAATCTGAGAAGGCAAAATCGGAATTCACAAGAGAAAAAATCGAGAGAACAAAAAAGTGAGAGACACAGCGCCGCAAAGAAGAAAGAATATTTAAGCAAATTAGGTTTTTAAAACCCGCTGAAATTGCTGGGTCAAAATGTCTCAGCTGCTCTTTACAGTGAATGTTAAGCACTCATAATAGCTATGCAAAATTGCTGGGTTAAGTGTCACAAGAAGGTTGTTTTTAAAAGAGATAACAAAGAGGTTATCGACATTACGAATGGTAAAACAATCAACTTTGGAGGCTGTCAGAGTTGCGTGCGGAAGAAGTGTGTTGTATTAACCTCAACGTACATACATATATATATACACATAAGATAGATGGGTTTGGGGTAGAAACACATAGCCCAATACTCCCCTTCAAGTTGGAGCATGCAAATCACAAAGGCCCAACTTGGAGATCAAAAACCGAAATTGAACACTTCCTAAAGCTTTAGTAAAAGTATCAGCGATTTGTTCTGCCGTACGAACAAAATGAGGCTTTATAAGACCATATTGAATGGCATCATGAACATGATGACAGTCTGACTCAATATGTTTGGTGCATTCATGAAATACGTGATTGTTGGCGATGTGCATAGCTGATTTGTTATCACAATGAAAATCAATAGGACCAGGTTGAACCATACCGAAAAATTGCAAAAGAGTATTAATCCACTTAACCTCTTTAGTAGACCAAGACATCGAACGGTATTCGGCCTCTGCAGATGATAAAGAGACCGTGTCTTTTTTAGTAGTCTTCCACGAAATAGGAGATCAACCAAGAAAGAAAACATAGCCCGTTAAGGAACGACGTGTGCGAGGGCAAGCTGCCCAATCAGCATCGCAATAACCTGTGAGAATCAAATCAGTACCCGCCTTGTAAAG
>JAHZTW010000001.1:51845100-51887997 GCA_020283515.1 Alliaria petiolata
ACAAAATCGAAACCTAAGAGTTATTTATTTATTTTAATTCTCATATGTTTTCAATTTTCGAAACCTAAGAGATATTTATTTATTTTAATTCTCATATGTTTTCAATTAAAATATTAAGAACACAAAATCTGTTGCGGATCCTAAGCAACATAAGCAACATTAACCCTACTTCTTTTGTAGTTCACACACTTTATCAACTATTTTTTCTGTTCTGCTGCGTTAAAAACTTGGGTATGCAATTCGTGTCATTCAAGTATGTTAACGATCTCCCCATTAACTCTCTCCAAGCAAAAAAAGTCTTTCTTTCTCTTCATAGTCATATCCTGTATATGATCTCTCGGCTCTCTAGAGAAGTTATGTTTCTCAAGACTCGCGTCAAAAGTCTCTTATTTAATTTTTTTTTCCTTTTTTTAAATTCTAATAGATACTTTTGTTTTATTTTCTTTTTTTATATTGAAATATATTTTATTCTAATAGATCTTTTTGTTTTATATTCCATTTTGTTTAGATATATATTTTTATTTTATTTTATTTTTTTACTATGACACTAAAGTCTCTGTTTCTCTTCAAATTCATCTCTCTAATATGATCTATCTGCTCTCTAGAGAAGTTATATTTCTCAAGACTCGCATCAAAAGCCTCTCTACATGATTTTTGATATCCCCCTCCTCATTGAGCTCATCATCGTTTAATGTCATATCATTAGCATCTAGAATTTTCTTTTTTTAATTGAAATATATCCTAGTTAATCAATTTTTTTTTGTTTCTTCCTTATATGATATATCTGCTATCTAGAGAAGTTATGCTTCTTAAGACTCGCATCAAAAGCTTTTCTACATGATTCTTGCAATCATCCTCCACATTGAACTCATCATCGTCTGATGTCATATCATTAGCATCTAGAATTTGTTTTTTTTTACTTGAAATATATCCTAGTTAATCTAATTTTCTTTTTGTTTTTATTTTCCTTTTCTTAAAATGAAATAGATCATTTTGTTTTACTTTTTCTATTAAATTAAAATATATTCTAGTTAATTTTATTTTACTTTTATAATCTTATTCGATAAATTTGAGTTTTTTTTTTAAATTCCTTTTTTCTTTAAAAATAATATTTTACCAAGAAACGTATCAAAATCTAAAGCGATAAAATTAACATGTGTCGAAATCTTATTGATTAACTTGCCACGTGTCATGATCATATTAATTACTAACTTTGAAAAAAATTTTAGTAAAATTAAAATTTCTTGTTTACTTTTGTTTTGATTTTCCTTTTCTTAATTGATATATGTCTTTTTTATCTTTTCTTTTATTTTTTTTATTTTATTTATTCTTAAAAATAATAATATTTTCTTTCTCTTTTTAGGATTAATATATTTTTATTTATAATAATAAGATTTAAATCAAAATCTTTTTGAAATTCCTTTTTTCTTTAAAAATAGTATTTTACCAAGAAACGTATCAAAATATAAAGCGATAAAATTAACATGTGTCGAAATATTATTGATTAACTTGCCATATGTCATGATCATATCAATTACTAACTTTGAAATTTTTTTTAGTAAAATTAAAATTTCTTGTTTACTTTTGTTTTTATTTTCCTTTTCTTAATTGATATATGTCTTTTTATCTTTCCTTCTATTTTTTTATTTTATCTTAAAAATAATAATATTTTCCTTCTCTTTTTAGGATTAGTATATTTTTATTTATAATAATAAGATTTAAATCAAAACACGTGTCAAAATCTAATCGATTAACTTGCTACGTGTCACGATCATGTTAAAAAATAACTTTGATGCATCCTACTTTATATAATAAGATAAGATAGATGGGCTTGAACTATAAACACATAGCCCAATATAGGCTTCAACCGGGATGCCATATTTTGGAGAGCGAAATTCCAAAATACGCAATTTAACTGGATTACAAGACAAGCGAACTCCCTAGCAGACATCTTGCCCAAATCAAGACTTGGAGAGAGTAAATTATTTGCTTTTCATTATTATGTTCTAAGGGAGATGTCTCAAACATTATATGATAACTATTATAATTCTCGTTAATATATATCAATGAAATTAGACGTTAAAAAAACGCTCATTAATTAAAAATATATATATATATATATATATATATATATATAGTATTTAACTTCTTCATATGGCCTCCAAATTTTGTTGTGGAAACTCTAATCAGATTCGGCCCAACAAAAAGGTTTACTAAGAAAAAACATGCTCAGCTTACCTTTTTATGCAAATAAAACTAAGAAAAATTAATTAAACATGGCGGCAGGAAATACTGTATCCGCAATTTCATGACACATAAGTTATTGCTTTTTGACGACAAAAAAAAAAAGTTACTGTTTTTGACCATGAAGTATATTCCCTCTGTTTCACAAAGAATGTCATTCTACTCTTTTTCACACATATTAAGAAAACTGATTAAAATCCTATTCTACCCCTTATTAATACACTAAACTCATTTCTCTTTCTAATTAATACATCAATATTATAAGGTCAAAACTGAATTTTTGTTTTAAAAATTGCATTAAAAATACAAAGTGACACTCTTTGTGAAACAAAAACAAAACCTTAAAATGACATTCTTTGTGAAACGGAAGGAATAATGATTTGTGTAAATACGTATTGTCGTTGTTTAATTATCCAAATTTAAACCTTAAATAATGCATCACTGTGACAAAAACAAAAAGATTTAACTCTTTGTTTGTAACCTACATGCTTTTTTTTTTACTAAGACTATTGGATGGTGTCTCTGGTTAGATGGGAACCGGTGGTGGAGCCAAACTACCCATCATCAATTACTTTTTGGGTGCGGATGATGGACATTCCACTCCATTTCTGGGCGGAAACAACTTTCAGAAGCATTGGACAGGCAATCGGTGAGGTCCAAACCGTGGACTTAGATGGGGGCAGATTGAAGATTTGTTTGGATGGTTTCAAGCCATTGATTTTAGAAACCACGGTTCAATTTCATAGTGGTGATGTAACGACAGTAGTGCTACGCTATGAAAGGCTCTTTGGATTCTGCAGGGAGTGTTTCAGCTTGTGCCATGACATTACTAAATGTCCAGCCCTGCATCCTAAGAGAGATGAACGTGATGAATCTCGATACAAAGATGGCAAACCTGACGGGGGAGCTATGAGTTACAAGGGGATAGTTGCTCAAGGAACTACTGGAACAAATGAGGATGGGAAGGCAATCTCTGGTCCCAAAACTTCAGAGCCAGCAAAGGGGAAAGGCAAAATGGTAGAATCTTGGGACGACAGAAGGTCTAAACAGACGGGAGGTGGAAAAGATAGATATGCTACTGAGGGAGGGGTTGTCGTCATTCCGGGCGTCAGGTGGATACTTACCACCACGAGAAATGAGGAAAAGGTTCAGTGGAGCATCACGAGGGATTTACCACCATGCTCAACTTAATTTTATTTGGCAAATTCGTTTCGAAGTCGTTATAGATTTCTTTCAATTGTTTATCGGTGGGATCACATATTTTATTACCGTCCCAAATTTGTCATAAATAACTTTTTGTGCCAATTGTTAATCTAGTACTGCCATTTGTTTTAATCTACGTACTAACTACTAACAAAAGAATTATTAGCTATTTTCAAAATTTGTTTTTTTCGGACAATTACAAAATTAATTTTTAACGGACATTTATCTATTCACAACTATCCATAATACATATGCAAGTCTAGCACGAAAAGCTCTTCTCTGATTTACCTCTTCCAATAATTTGCAAAAATTACATTTTCTGAGAATCGAAACTCAAACTTCTTGATGTTTAGTCAACCACTGAATTAAAAAGAGTTTCATCCAAAATTTATTTTGCTGATGGCTTTTTGTTATTTCTTTATCTTCGTAAAATATAGATATCAATTCTCAGGCTAACAACTCAATTTTTTCTTTTACTAAGAGATCGGATTAAGAAAAAATTCGTGACCAATGAGGACACATCTTCACATAAAGTTATTCTTAAACGTATCAAATTTTACCTAGTATATATGCGAGGATTAGAAGATCAATGAAAAAAAAAACAAATTTTAATCCTCCAAAGAAGATATATCAACTAAACCCCAAAAGTAATTGTTCTATGAGGGTTCGTTTGTATTTACTATTAGCAGACAAAAAAAGTGCTAAATAGGACTTATATATGATTTTATATATGTGACATATTGTGTGATAACTTTTAAAATATATATTTCTCTTCAATAATCTTTTGCTTAAGAGGATAAATTTAAAGAATATTTTAGGAATGGAGAGAGGATCATGTGTCACGATAAAAGATATTGAATGGGCCGATATGGAAGACAATATTATCATTATCTGCCTGCCCCATCCAGTTATGTCTCTCCACCTATGTCCACTTAATTCCTTAATTATTCACATACCACTTAATTACGAACGTACGTACACAAACATACCATTGGATCATATATGTACGATATTAAATATACCAATAATAATTTGATGTTAAACTATATCAAAGCGTTATTTTAAAAAGCTACTTAATTTTTTTAAGAATTGATAAGATAACCTTTGAGGTAGAACGGATCCAGATATATTGAAGTTTTATGAATTGATTTGTTCGGCATTGTGGTGTTGTTCGCTCTGAAGTAGTTTTTGCTTTTATAGTATTAAAATCTGGTGTTTAAAATTCTTACGTAGAAAAGGAAAAGTTAGAATCAAAATGAAATTTAATCAAAGTAGGTTATATAGCTTGTTCGGGTTCAATTTGGTATAAAAAAATTGCATGTATTGTCTTGGTTTTGAATTGAGATTGTCCATTTTTCTTCTTTGTATTGCTAAGTCACATGCATTTTAATTATTTTGTTTACAGATAATTAAACAAATTGGATTCATCGTTTTATAAAACTAAATTGTGGTGGCTATTGGTTCTCATTTGAGTAGTAGTTGTCATGTTGGTGTGAGCTATGGATCGATTTTCCTCAAACATAAAATTATCTATTTATTCCTTTTTGTCTAGATGAAATAGTGTCATGTTTTAGGTTCATTAGAAAATCCGGTGAACGGGGTACTCGGCGACTACATTTATTTTGTGGTAGTTACTGATTAGTCGGATGATAAAAATCCAGATCATCCCTTGATTATGAAAAAAAAAACATTTTATAAAATTAAAAACACAAATATAAAAATCATAAGGCCGTACATAGATTGTTTTACTATAACAAGTAAATCTTGATGTTACATATTAAATCGTAAACTGACCTAAACACTGAGACAGTATGATTGTATGAACGAACAATGAAGCATGCACCGTCCACGACTATATAAGAGTATGGCGCTTTGTCTAATTACAGCAAAACAAAAAACATAAAAAGGACAATATTTGAAATAACATTTGGACAAGAACTTTCTATCGACATTGCTGTTTGGAATTCGGTGGGGAAAGGAAAGTGCCTTTAGTGGTACATATCGAATAATGTATTTCTAGATACATGTATAGCACATTTCATGACATGTGTCCCATTTTTGAATCCTTAGCTCAAGCTTTTGAATTGATTTTTTTTTTTGTGATAATTCGTTTAAAATAACAACTAATCATATTTATCCAGATTTGAAGATAAAACGACACATCATATATTCACAACAATATGCAGAAAAAAAATCAATATTAAAGTAAAGCCGTGCCAATATTTAATTGATCACTGGAATATTCATGATAAGAAGTTTATGTACTCCATTTTTTTATTACATTAAAGTTTCAAAAGTAGAATGGTCACGAATGGCAATGCGAAAAAAAGATGAATGAAGAATGTAGATGTGAGAGTGACTCGATATGATAAAATAAAGAATGTGATTTGTAAAGGTTGCTATTGTATGAACGTTGTAACTAGTATTATTGAATGACAAAACAATTAAAGTAATTTGAGAATCGGTGATCTAATAATAGGTAATTTGAGACAAACACAATGAAAATAAATTATCAGTAGTCAAGAAGAAGAGTGATTGACAATTATCAAACTTCTGAGAATACTGAATCGGCTGTCAAACGTAGATGGTCACAAGAATTTAGGTGAATTACTGGATTTTTTAACAGGCCACATTTTAACCCTTTTATTAATTAAACATGAAGCGCTAATCTAAAGAATTATTTTCTTTTTTTAATATTTTCTATAAGAATGTGAATCAATTCATGGTAGTTGAAGAACTCAGCTTTGGATTTTAATTTATGTTTACCAAGTATAACTCTGGACATCAGGTATGTGATAAAAACGGGTAGTTAGAGAGTTGAAAAACAATTTTAAAAGGTAATTCAATAAGAAGCAAGATGGAAAACTCGAATAACGGGATGGATTTAGAAAATTCTTTTATCTAAAATCTCTTCTCAAACTTTTAATAATTTGGATAGCGATCAACTTTAAAACATATATTTTAGATAATTTTGGAAAAATTAGGAAAAATTCAGAAAAATAGAAAAAAAATCGAAAAATTTCGAAAAAAATATATAATATTAAAATTTTAAATGGGTAATTCATAGATCTTATCACATATATATTATTTTAGCTATTCGTTTGAAGAAAATAAATAATTTTAGATGGGTAATTATTTAAAACATAATTAAAAATAAGATGAGAAATTTGGAATGGATACAGGTGTAAAAGAGAAATCGATTTAGAAATACCCTAAATTAACCACGTAGATATTTTAAATAGTTGAATTCTAATGGCATCATAGACTTCAAAGATTAGTTTAAGTTTTTTTTTTTTCTGGACAAAGTTTAAGCTTCTTAAAAGACATTAAAGAAAAGAACTAAGAGAGGCATAAGAGTCTTCTCGTTTCATGATTAACGTATGGGCCGAGCTTTCATTCCACATAAACACAGACTCCTAAATAGCCTTTTTCTACCAACCACTAGGTTTTTTTTTTTAATGTTTAAAAAGGACCTTTTTCTTTTCCCAAATATAAGTGAACAATAGGAAAAAAAAAAGTTATTGCTGTTTATTCTCTCAGCCAATTAAGTTTCAACATTCTCAAAGTTCATTTTAGTTACTTTCCATCAGATTAATCAAGTATCAAATATCCACTAAACTAATTGGATCTACCAAATCATCTTCAAAGCTTAAAAGAAGTCATATTCACAATAATATGCATGTCACTATAATTATAACGTTAATAATTATTTCGACTAGCTTAGGATGACGCGGTTCCTATAGGATATATAGGAAAGGAAATTTCTAAAAATCACATTAAGTTTGACCCAAAACACACCATCTTCAATTCGACAAATCTAAAATAATTAAATTATTAGGTCAGCATGACGTTGAGCCCGAGTAATACACCTAAATGATGTAGACATGTGTGTTTTCTGCCCAGACATGTGGATTCAGACATTCGGTGTTGATAAAGGTTTTTTTTTTTTTCTATCATTCCCGTATTCATAATGAGCTTTCCACTCATATAATCCTTAGAAACATCAATTTATGTCAATTTTGAGAGATTCTTAAAAATTACCATATTTACAATACTAAAGAGGGTAAATTTGTGATGGAAAAATCATAAAAATGGTATATTTTGCATGTATTTATATAAACTAGATGAATACATACCTTTATATAACTTTTATATTTTTTATGAAATCAGTAATTTGAGAAATATTTTATAAAAAAATTTATTGATAATCACGTTACACATAATTAAAAATTGGAAAAAATTGTATTCTTTTCGTTAAAACCGCAAAATATCGTTTTTCTGTCAAAATTACAATCGCGTTTTTTTTTTTCAAAACCAAAAATCTATGTTTTTCGTGTCAAAATTAAAAAAGCATTTAAAAAAGAACCGCAAACCTTTTTCTGCTAAAATCGTATTTCTCGTCAAAATACATTTTCCGGCAAAATTCTGATGTTCATTTCACTAGTTTGCCTTATACGGCTTTGTGTTTTACTTGCTTCTTCGGTATCATAATAAAATTCTATGTCTAGTGAAAAAGAATGATTATGGCAAATGTATTTGAATCCATTTCGAACAAAATCAAAAGCGAAAGAATTTTAACAGATTTTCTATCGAGCAATTTTATTTATAGTTTTTTCTGAACTTCTCTTCAGGAAAATAAAATTCAAGTTATCGTTATTCTTTCATCATTTCATCCGTCAAATGAGAACGACCACATATCTTATTTGTAGAGAATAAACTAAAAAAAAAAACTGGAAGCAATGACAAATGAAAAAAGGAGATATACTCCGGTTGATGAGAAGTTGAAAAACGATGTTATGATTGAACACTATATAAAAAATAATAAATTAACTATGAAAAACGTTTTGGAATAGTTGAAAATTTTGATTTTATTTTGATCTTATCTCATTTTTAAAATTTCAAAAGAAGAGACAAAGAGGCATCAACTTAATTGATTTTTTTTTTAGTTTTTTTAAAGGCTGGTGTCTCGATAAAATTGATGATAGTCATGATTCACGGCACATGTATATATAATTATTAGTTTTCATCTCAAATGAATAGATAGTGAATGAGTAAGAAACCTTTAAAGGCTTGAATACAAAAGGAATGAGGAAGTAAAGAAGATGAATCGTGGTGTTGGGATGAGAAACTAACATAATCAATAATTAAGAGTCATATAAATGATTTTTAAAAAATAAAAACTTAGTAAAATTAATGTGTTATAAGGATGGATGCTGATGTGTCATCTTATTGTGAACCACACTCAATTTTTATATAATAGATATCATATATATATATATATTTATTTATTTTTGAACATTACCAACTTATGATATTGCAATCCATTTTTTAACAAATGAATGACACACATATATTATTTAGTGCATGTAATAAGTAAAATATATTTTTATTTAGGTGTAGCTGAAATATCACGACTAAATTTGTGCTTAGAGTTGAATTCCTAAACTAATTAAACTACTTAATTTGTATAAAATTTTAAAAGAAAACATTGAAAGGTTAAGATTTCTTTCTTGATTCTTCATTTGAAATATGAAAACTGAAAGAAAAAAAGATTGCGCTTACATTTTTCCTTATTAATGGTTAGAATCGGTAGACTACCCCAACTTTAACCCCATTTTGTTTTTTTTTTTAATCGCAGCACTACACAAATTAAATAACAAAATCAATTATAATGAAATTCATGAAATTATGAAGTTTTCTGTTAACTTATTTAAAAATCGCAAATTATAAACTACAATATACAAGATCTAAAATTAACCTAAAAATCCAGAAACAAAACCCTAAAGACTAATTGCGATTTTTGGGTCACAACCAGAGGCGGAGGTAGCTAAAGAGGAGAGGATGCAGCTGCCCCCCATGAACTAAAAAAAAAAAATTAATTAGTGCAGCTAAAATTCATATGAATTAGCTGGTCTAGAAGTCTTTGCACCCTCTAATCAAATGGTCTTGCCCCCATCGTTTCAAGTTCTCGCTTTCTCTTCCTCAATTTAGAATTTTTGTTAAAAACTTTTACTTATTTCCAGCGTGGAAAACAAATCCGATCCTTTCCCTTCCAATTTTAACTTTTTTTTTCTTTTTCCATAACACAAATTCGATATATTTTATGTTACTTCCTATTACCATATTTTTAAAAGGGAAAATTAACTCTATAACCATTAAAAAAACAAAAACCTACAAACTAACCCAAAATCCTCCCTTTTCTCTCTCTATCTCCTCTCTCTATCTCTCTCTAACCAATTTGTTAGTTTGTTAATTTTGGAGTTTGTTATGGTTATTGAACAAATTAACTCTTTTTAAAATATCGTATTTATTTATAACTATGTAACCATTTTACGTGTCTTTTTTTTGATTAATTTTCTCCGAAAATACATGTTTAGTTTTTCATCATGTTTCCATCGTATATTGTGTCTTTAGTCTGTTGTTGGTTTAAATAGAAATGCATCAAATATACTAAAGTAAATATCATGATTGAATTTTTCTATTATATAAGAAATATAAAAAATGCATTTGTCATTATTGTGATTGTTTTAAATAACTTAAAAAACATATCATTGTTATATTTGTTATACATAATTAAAATTAAATTTAAAATAATTTATTTTATTCAAATTTGCTTATGCCCCGGATAAAAAAAAAAATTCTGGATCCGCCACTTGTTACAACCATTATCTTTCGCCGATAACCAATAATGTATTTAATCATAGGATGATTTGTTGAATAACCATAATAATAATAAAAAATCTACAAAGTAAAAAAAAAGTGGAGAGAAATAGGAAGGATTAGAGAGATAAAATGGTTAGTTTATAGGTTATGTTTTTTTATTATGATTATTTACCAAATAATCCCTTTAATCATTCTGTTATATATTATTTTGATTATTTTTTTTTGTATAAATCGATATACAATCTCAAACTTAATCTATTTTTATTTTTCTAAGAATACCGCATACAAAAGTGCACTCACTTTTATTTAAATAATAAAATGTGCATGCGTATAAGCAGGGGCGGAGGCAGAGCACAACGAACGGTGGCACGTGTCCTCGTCTAATTCTTCAATTTTCTTTAGTATTTAGTATAAAATTTATCTAATCCAAAATTAGTTATAGTAAAAACTTTGTATGTGCCCCTAACTAAATTAACTCTTAGATCCGCCACTGCGTATAAGTTTGTACATCATCGCTTATTATAATTTTATACCTCTAAAAACATCATCATCGGTTCAAGTTCTCAAAATCAGTTTCTCAAAAATAAAATAAAATATTATAATATAATTCAATATATACAATTAAATTTTAATATCCAAAATAAATAAAATCACTTAAAAAGGACAAACGTGTTAATAAGTATCTCATTGAAAACCCCTTTTCATTCTCTTTTTTTTTTTTTATTGGTGAAATACCTTGTAAGAACTTTGCAATGAAAATGCCAAGGCGGATCCACGTTGTGGGAAGAGGTGTCAACTGACACCCTTTAAAGTATATAAATTAAAATTGTGGGTAAGGTATTGTGAACTTTAGTAGCTTAGTTGGTTAAATTCTGGTGAATTAAACCCCCAACCCAAGTTCAAGCTGTTCTCAAAGCATGTTTTTAAAATTTTTAATTTATTATTTATATGGGCCTTAGCCCGATTTGTTTTGATTTTTTTAAAAAAAAATTTTAAACTTAAAAATCTAAATTTATTTGTTATTTGAGTTAAATATTATATATTAAAAAATTATTTATAATTAAAAAATTATTTATAATTAATAATTTTTGACCCCGGTAAAAATATTTTCTGGGACCGCCACTGAAAAATGCTATAAGTCAAAACTTAGGACTAAAACTATGACGTATAAAGAAATGGAGAATAACTTAAAATGAATCGTATCTATATTAATTCTGGTTAGACTGAAGTCTTTGTTACTCGTACTCTACGGTATTA
Organism: Alliaria petiolata; assembly: GCA_020283515.1. Lineage (NCBI taxonomy): Eukaryota > Viridiplantae > Streptophyta > Magnoliopsida > Brassicales > Brassicaceae > Alliaria > Alliaria petiolata. The sequence continues at coordinate 51,856,468 of JAHZTW010000001.1, forward strand.
AATTACAAGCCAAAGCAACCTTTTTTAGATTTTGGTAAGTGAAGACAAAGGCTAGATATGTATATGAGCTACCTTATTTATTTCTTACAAATGCTTCTATAACCTCTCATCAATCATGACATCAAAATCACGAAGGAGGCAACCAAAAAAGAAAAGAAATTTTACAAAATAGCTTAGTAATATATGATTGATTTTGCCAATTACGGGTTTATAGATAAAAACTGTTTGCACATAACACAGTTTAATACATTTTTTTCTTTGGCATTATCAGACTATCGCGAAAAATATAATTAGAACACATATTAACATAAACTAATATTTTGTGTTAACTAGAAAGTTTCAAAGAGTTTTGATTCCGTAGTTTCCTTAAATTCAGATTCACGTTTAGATATAGTATTTTTGATGGTTACTCAATTTATAGATTATCTCTCCCTAATCACATAATATTAAATTGGATCAAACTACTTGAAACAACACTCTTAAAAAAAACCTTTAACAAACAATCCTAATGCTGCCAAGAAAAACAAAACCCTAAAATGATAACGTAAAACTTGAACTCTTGCCTAAAAGATGATGTGTTTATTTTAATATTAAACCCAAAACGTAATGTGTTTCGTTGTCCAGTCATTTTTATTTGTATCCCAAGTTGAATTCGTCAATAATATCTATGAAAACATTATATGCCTCTGGTTAATATTTATGAAACCAATAGTATTATTTTTATTTTTGAGTGATTGTAAACCTGAACACGTGGAAGAATTGAGCCCAAACTACAAAGCAGAAATGAACCAAAAAAACCCAACTTCAAGTTTGTAACGATACATAGACGACACAATCCTCTCTTAACTTTTTTTTTGGCTGTACAAAATAAATATATTTTATTTGTTCTAATTCTCACAAGTAAAACGTTCTTTCAAATTTCAGAATTTATGTTTTTCTGTCCCCCCATATTTTCCATTTCACAAAAGTGAGTATAGACTTTTAAATGGATTTAAAACAACCCAAAAGTGGAAGAACTCTGAGGAATATCATCATTTAGCAGCAAATCCCAATTGCTAAAGTCATCAACATCCCACACGCTCATCATATTGTTCTCTATAATGTTGTCCGCACCATTATTATCATTATCATTACCATGATCCGACCAATCGAAATCCGGGAACTGCAAATCTTGCAAGAAACTCGAATCATTAGAGGAATTCGAAGACGTGGATGTGGATGACGACATTGCAGAGTTGCTGCAGATAAGCTCTAAAGACTCTTGATCAATCAGAGTGACTTCTTCAACGCCGTACTCATGATTTATCGCCATGAACTGATCATTGTAACATAAGGACATGTTCTTGCTGTTACTATTTGGTCCCTCCAGAGGATTCTCGAATGGTTTCTGCAGCTTCTTTATGGGCTCTTCTTCTTCTTGTTCGACGATGGAGAGTGGTTTATGAGTGAGAGGATCTATCCCCATTTTCCTTAACTTCTTCTTGATGTGAGTGTTCCAATGGTTCTTGATTTCGTTGTCTGTTCTTCCTGGTAAATGAGAAGCTATCTTTGACCACCTTCACACAGACAAGAAAACAGACAATCTCAGAAACAGAGCATATGGAAACATAAAGTCAAAATCAAGAAATTTGTTGATTTGTTTTTATGTAACCTGTTGCCAAGTTGGGAATGGAGGTCAATGACCATCTTCTCCTCGTAATCAGATAGAAGACCTCGCTTAAGGTCTGGCCGGAGATAATTTGTCCAACGAAGCCTACAACTCTTGCCACACCTGAGAAGACCAGCAAGCTTAGGAACAGCTCTCCAACAACATTGTCCATTGGTGAGGATGAAGTTTATGAGCTTCCTGTCTTCTTCAGAAGTCCATGGTCCTTTCTTTAACCCTACTTTGTCACAGCATGGTTGTCTCCCCATTTCGCTTTTCTTCTGGTTCTTTCTAAGACTCTGTTTTGATCAGTGAATCAAACAGTGCATATTCTCTGTTTTCTCTCTCTCTCTTTATCTCTCTGTCTCTCTCTGTCTCTCTTCTGATAAAGAAAATGTTATTGCAAGTTGAAGACAGAGGGTTGGGTAAGCTTGGCAACCACCTATGTATATGCATTCAGATATATGTATATGTATGTATCTATAGATTATCTATAACAACAATTTTTTTGGTTAACTATATAAAGGTTAAAGAGAGCAAAAAGAATGTAAGGATAAATTTTGAGCACTAAGATATATAATTCAACCTTTATATCCTGGTTCACACACAGGTGGTCCATTTTCCTCTCTTTTTTTGTTTTTTGCCACTTCTTATGTAATTTTTTATTGAAATACATGGATATTGGGTTTGATCTGTCCTTAATGGCTTAATATGATAATAAAGCTTCATTTCTTTATTCTTTCTTGTTATCTTTGGATAATTTTATATTTGAGATCTTGTGTTTTGTGTGTGTGAATAAAATATAAATATGCGATTCAAATATATAGATATCACATTCTAGCTTTTAGATTTGATGGTTTACATTATGTGATAAAATACAAACAATTTAGCAATGGTCTTAAATTAAAAAATTATCAAAATAGTTTTGGTATTTTGGATCCTCTTCAAATGGCAAAAAAGAAGCAATAGAAAAATAATGATGAATCAAATGAATCTCTATATACATTTGAAAGATGTAACATATTAGTATGTATCCTTTTCAAAAAAAAAAAACATATTAGTTTGTATTAATGGGATTCAAACAGGCATAATATATGTTATTAATACAAACTAATATGTTTTTTTAAAACAGGCATAATATATGTTATTAATTTCAAGTTTAAACATAAGCTTTTTTTTTTTAACTTGAAATTAAACTCTATATATTAACTGATGTTAGTTATATATTACATCTAACCGTTTAATATATAGCACATATTTATGATTTTTGAGTAACTTATCTGTTTTTTTTCTTTGATATATAGTTTTCTCCAAATAGCTAAGCTTGGATGGCTCCCGATCCGGAATGGATCTAGAACAAAATTTTAATGGAGGCACAAATTGACTAACATGGAAACTAAACCAAAAATCATTTGGGGCATTATATAATTTTTGCCATTTAAAAACTCATTATAAGAAATGGCTATTAGTGTGTTAACTTATTAACGTTCATTTATATAGTTTTTTGCATATGCAAAATAACGTTCTACAATTTAGCTATTTACTGATAAGGAGTATGAGAAAAGTTTATGCATTCATAAGATTCATGTGGGAAATGGAAGGAAACTCATGTTTTGGTTTGATAATTGGTCACCAATGAGTAATTTTCTCAAAGCGATTGGCCCATTAGGCTGTAACACATGTATGTCGATTAGAAGAGCTTGTGCAGCTAGCTTTCGATCTACCTCACCACTATTAACGTTTCCGAGTAAAACTGAAGATATTGTTGAATCGATAGTAAATGGGACCAATCAACCTTCCTACGAAGCTAGCCTAGTGTGGATAACTGTATTTCATGTATTAAACTTCTTAAAAAAAAAAAAACTTCTATGATACCTAATAGAAATCCTAATTCAAAATTAAGTAGTAGTGAGGGGATTATACCACAAACTTTATATTCTAATTTATAGATATCTTAATTTTCGATGTGGAATATTCTAACATTGTAATAGGTTTTCCGGAGATGAAGACGAAAAACGCACAAGCATACTAATCGAGGTGGACTAATCCTCCAACCATTTTCAACGAATACATCAACCGACATAGAGTTAGCGCAGGAAAATACATAAACAAGACGAGTTGATTTACCTAGTATTTTTTTTTATCTATTTTTAATAGATGACGGTTTATTAATCTTTGTTAAAATTTATCAATAGAAAATTCTAATCGGTTGGTTAAATCAAAAATTTAGCTTCTTAGACCATCTCTAATGTGTTTTGCTATTTTTTCCACTAAAATAGAAGAACTCTAAAATAGAAGTTGATTTCTCTCCACCTACCTCAATTTTAGAGGAAAATCTCTATTATCGTGAAAAAAATAGAGGTTGCTACATTTTTCTTTTATATTTGGAGAAAAAATAGCACCTTTATTTTTTTCTTTAAAATAGAGTTGTATTGGGAAGAAAAAATAACATCTCTTTTTTTAGAGGAAAAAATAGAAGTGGAATTGTTATACTAAGTCTCTTAAAAAAAAATACAAAAATTGTTAGTAAAACATGGAATAAAGTGATCTCATTTCTACGTGAGCTTGAAAGATGAAATCATAATATGAGAGATTACAAGCTTTTTCCCGTAAACAAAAGTTTCACAGTTATTATTATTAATATATATATATCTTTATGTCAAAGTGGATCAAATGTGTGGTTCCAATAAGGTAGAAGAGAGGAGTGGACGCGGGAACGTTTTGGTCGGAAAGCGCCACCTCATCCGCTTTTCTTTGCTTCTGTTTAAAGCCTGAGATTCGCACTCGTGCGTCCCTCAAAATGGAAAACCTTAATTCATTTAATTTAACAAAAAATGATAATTAAGATTTTTTTTTTTTTGTATATACGGAACGAAAATGTTAAAAGCGCAAAATCAATTTTTATATCAAAAGTATAAATTGAGTGTCCTAGAAACGTATACATATAACAAAACATCAAAGATTAAATCGTATTTTGATAGAATTTGGAGGAAACCTTAGAAGTAAATAGTTTCTCTCATCTTTATTCATTAGTCAATAAGTTTATTTATACAAATTCTATAACTTGTATAACAAGTTCTTTACATATTTAACAATAACAAAATATACACAAATAATAACTTTCTTTTTAACTCGATCTCGTAATCTCCGAGATCTCCTAACATCCTTCCACAAGCTCATACGTGGTAATACGTATGAGATTGGACAGTCATCAAATCATCTTCACGGTGTTTATACCCGACCGTCGGGTCATCATTGGCGTTATACCTCGCCATTTGGTCGAGGCTGGCTAGGAAACTAGGCTTCTCTTACACCATTAGATCATGGGATCTGATTATTGATGGGCTTCTCACTATGACTGCAAGTAGGCATCGCAAATATTTGACTCTTCTTGCATGGCAGGTCACCATTTATGAGCTGTTGAGGGAGAGAAACAATCGCCTTCATCGCAACTTAAACAAACACCCATACTTAATCATCAAAGGCATCGAGCTTATTATCAAAAACAGAATTTCTGCTTTTCGGCAACAAAATCCGTTTCAGGCAAGTGAAATATTGCAGCTCTGGCTCTCTCTTTAATCGACGCGTTTGCTAGTTCAATTAGCGGTGTTCTGGTTTCTTTCCCCTTTCGTTAGGTTTTTAGTTCTTCTAATCACGAGCACAGAGTAGCTGGACTTGTTTTGAGCTTTTTCTTTTCTTCTCTTATTTCAATTTGGTTCAAAATGGATTCTTTTGGGGTTCATAGTAACTGGGCTTTGTAATCTAAGGTTGGTCCAACAACAATTTTTGCTACTTTTAAATTTAAATGCAAAGAAATGTTCAAAAAAAAAAAATCGTATTCTAAAAATAAAAATAAAAATTGAATTTTAACATTTACAAAAAGAAATATATATTTTAAACAACACAAATATATCAATATTAAGTAACTTAACTAAAGATAAATAGAAAGTAAAGTTATAACGTTTAAAATAAATAAAAACTTAGATCATCATCTCTATTCTCAATTTCATCAATTCCATAAAAAAAAAAAACTTCAAACTCAAGTTTCCCATATTAATCTTATCTACTAAATCAAATGGATTACCTTCAATAGGCCTGAAATCATATAACGCCTAAAAACCTTTTTTACTGAAAGTAACGTGATCAAACCCATCACTTCTAGGACATCAACACTATAATTTTGGAATGTCTCTCCCACAAGCTGACAACTCAGCATTTTAAGTGATTGTGGAGCTGCCATGTCAATAAATGAAAAAACTTGAACTACCAATAAAAACATTTCGTTTTTACATGTCACATTTTTATATGGGTCTAGATATTTAATTTGATTGGACCTTCAAAGAAAATTTACATGTCACATTTTTATATGGGTCTAGATATTTAATTTGATTGGACCTTCAAAGAAAATCCAAAGTGTTATTATTCATTAAATTAGAAAACAATTATATGAAATAAAAAAATATGTTAGTGTAGAAAATTAAAGAAGCGAGGTGGAAACGGCACAATCATTTCTTCAGTGGTAATTTTTGATATATTTGGACCTTCAAAGAAAATCCAAAGTGTTATTATTCATTAAATTAGAAAACAATTATATGAAATAAAAAAATATGTTAGTGTAGAAAATTAAAGAAGCGAGGTGGAAACGGCACAATCATTTCTTCAGTGGTAATTTTTGATATATTTTCAACTTGCTCATTGAGGAAAAAAAAATGGCTTCGGGAGTCAGTGAGAAAAGCAAATCCGATGAGAGATGATGTCCGAAGATCAATTAATCTAAACTCTAAAGTTCGTGTTTGGTTATGCAATTTTTCAACACTTTGTTCGATCGTTTATGAGACAATCTTCTTCTTCTCTTCATGGTGGAATCTATGGGATTGATGACTAAATTAAGACCCTTTTTTGATCGTTTATGAGAGAATCAAATGAGATGTTGTGATGTATATATACACGATGGGGTGATATGCGTTACACTTGGGAGATGGCTAAGTTGTTAGATCTGAAAGGTGAGTAGTTTTGGGATCAGATTATATCTGGCGATGATGGTATCATCTATGGTGAGACAAAAGAAGAGTCTTGATATTGTCTTGGGAAACGACGAAGTTGTTGTTATCGTCGATGACTCAAAGAATGATTTTGGTCAAATGAGCATCAAGGTAACTTCATAAAGATTGAAAAGTACCAATTATATGCTTGAAGCTCCAAACACAGAACTCTAATTCGTTATCAGAGATAAAGATGGATGAAAGTGAATCTGATGGAGCTCTTAGTACAATTCTTAACATTCTAAAACAAACTCATCGCCTAATTTTTTAGAACATAAATAAAGATCTAACTTATAAAAATGTGAGATCGATACTAAAACAAGCACTGAAAAGTATGACATCGAATCAATGTTATTCTAATAAATATCATACATGTAAATGTAATTATGTAAATAAAATAAATAATTACATTGTCCAAAAAAATAAATAAATAAAATGTTCAAATAAACTTCCCGCATGTAGAGCGGGGTCAACATCTAGTATATATATAAGTTGTAAACCACTATACATAGGAGACTTATTTGAAAATTGATGCCTTTAAAAAACTTATAAAATATAGTGATAAAGGCTTTCGCCCAGGCCGGCCCTAACCTCCAACATCCACATATGATTAGGACCATAAATAATACTTAAGACAAAGATTAGTATGCAAATTAAATACCATTCTTTGCGTAGCAATCTTGTTTTTTTTTTTTTGTGGAAGGTATAAACTAATAAGTACGTTAAATCCTTTTAAACATATGGATGAAGAATGATGTCCATGCAACTTAAATGTTAGGGTTTAAAGTTTTGGTGATGATGAACCTCCATGAAATCGCCACAATTATAGAGGTTTTAGTTTGAACCTAGTATTGCATCAAACAATCTTCCAAACATAAAGAGAAATTATAATATTTAATGTTGACCTCTCTGTTTTCATCTTGATCCACAAAATAGTTCATGATGCAACTTATACAATTAACCTAATACTGTACATTTAAGTATAGTTCCGTGATATTGATGAAGAATAGATCGAACATATATTATAACGTATACGGAAATATGCGACTTATATCCATCAAAGAATCTCAAAGATCCAGAAAGAATTTATTACCTCAAAAACTATAGTTAAAAATGAAGAATGATCAAACATAATTCCTCAAGAACTTTGTTCTCACAGAAACAGGGATAGTGACGTTGTGAACTCCATCGGTCCAACACAAGCTCCCAAAATAAAAATCACTGTTCACTTTATGATTCGATCTCACTGTCACACTAAACTTAATCTTAGTGGTGTTGGAACCAAACTCAAGAGTCTTCGGATTCACCTCAAGCTCTATACCAAATGGCTGCTCAAAAACGGGTCTGTAAACAGAACCGACCGGTCCAACATTAGTCACAGTTCTAGTCACGGTGACCTCTCCAGTAAGACTTGGGATTGTGATGGAAGGCATGTTGAAATCGAGCATCGACGGCGTTGGTGAAGGGCACTTGTATTCTTTGCCAAGTAGTATGGAAATTTCTGTGTCAGCGTAATCCGCAGAACACAAGTAATGAACATAGTCGTCCAAGCCCATGTCGTAGACAAGTCCCGGGTCTGTTACTTTCTCCGGGTTAATCAGGCCTCCTCCATAGTCAAACGGGTCAGCAAGTTTACGTGTTGATCCCTCTGAAAATATAGGCTCTCCAAATGGATCGGTCCTCCATGCTTCATTTGAGAAAACGTAGAAAGTAAAGATGGTTTAGTACGTTTTTCACTTTTTTGGTTAAAAAAGTTTCAATCCGAATAAAAAAGAGAAAAGACCAAACCGAGTGAAAAACAAGGTTTTGATTAAAAACCGAACCTGAATTGGGACCGCACCAACGAGTCATGAACCGTCCCACCATGAAAACCGATTTAATTTGGTAAGTGTTTTCTAAAACCGAATAACCTCAACGGAAGCCGAATTCGTACCAAATTGATCCATACTAGATTTATTTTAATTCGGTAAATATTTTGTTATTAAGTGTAGCAAAAAAAAAAACTATTTTCTTTCTAAACCTAAAGAACCGGTCACAGGAACCGATTTAAAACCCGGATTGAACTAAACCGAACAAAAAATTTGGATATGGTTTTAGAGTGAGAACCTGTTGTGACAAGAGCGGATCGGATTGCAGCAGGAGACCAGTCAGGACGGGCTTGTCTGAGAATCGCAACGATTCCAGACACAACAGGAGTCGCCATTGATGTTCCCGACATTAACCTATACCCACCAGACATCGCAGCAAGAACGCTAACACCCGGTGCAGCTATGTCTGGCTGCATTATTGTTTCAAGAATCGATCAACAATTGCATCAATGTGTGTGAAGAAACAACAACACCAACAAAAAGAGAGTTAAAGTGCTACACAAACCTTAAGAATGGCTGGAGAAACTGAATTAGGTCCTCTACAAGAGAAACGAGCCACTCTAGTTGCAATAGGCCGGCCAGTGAGTGTCTTGGAAGGACTTATCTTTGCTATGGGCACACTGCAAAATCAAAACCTATCGTGTGTCATATAAAAAAAAAAAAATAAAAACAGAAAAATGATGATTAAAGAAAGGTGGTAAAGATTTATTACTCGGTGGTTTGGATATAGTATAAGATATCAGTTCCGAATTCGTAATCTACGACTGCGCAAGGAACATTTGAGCCACCGCAAACGGTAGGATCGAGTACAGATTGTGCATAGATCATGCCAGCACATCCAGATTTCATTATACGTTCAGCCTTTTCTTTAGCTTCATTGTTTGACGTAAACACAAGCACGATTTTATCTTTAGTGAGCCCTTGTGCGATAGAGGTCTCCATCATTTCATCTGATAATATAAGATCACTAAATCCAACTTCTGGTAATGTGTTTATACCGTCGCCCTGAAACAATGCAATCAAAATTATGAGTGAATTGAAGAATTTTAATAAAAAATTATGCGTATAGGTACGGAGTAGGCAAAAAAACACCACAGAAAAGCCAAAAGAGCCACGAACAAAATATTCGGTGGCTTTTTCCGTGACTGTAAATTCGTGACTAATTTTTTTCAAACGCAAATTGCACCTCCAAACCTTCTTGGCGAGGGCAAATTCTTCTAAGGTGTCCCAAATCATCGTAAAAAAAAAATAAAAAAAAAATCGAAAATAGGATAATGGGTCATACAAGGATGGTTAGATTGTTGCCAAGAGTGATAGGGATCGGGAAAGAACGGTCCATGGACGTAGCAGCCACGGTTATGATCCATGGAGCAATGTTATCAACAGTATGAGCGTCGGGCCCTTCGTTTCCAGCAGCACAGACAACGGGAATGCCTTTCATCACAGCTTGGAATGAACCGAATGCAATATCGCTCTTATCAATATCGAAACTCGCGGGCGCATCAGTACCGATGGAAATCGATATAACATCAACCCCATCACGTATGCTATGATCCATTGCTTTGAGTACATCAGGTGTAAGACATCCAATATTCCCCCAACACGCCTTGTACACAGCTATGCGTGCATGAGGACCCGCGCCTCTAGCGGCTCCTCCAGCGAGTCCATGGTAGCTTGCTTGCGTCACAACGGAGCCAGCAGCTATTCCTGAAACGTGTGTCCCGTGGCCTACACCATCTCTGGATGACCTATACTCGTCTTCTGCGGTGAAATCATATTGGCCATCCCTCATGTCAGCAAGACCTTCGGTGAAGAACTCGGCCCCTATAATCTTTTTGTTGCAATGTTTTTCGGCATCAAAACCATCCCCGGACACACATTTTCCCTTCCAGCGCTTCGGGATCGGTCCTAGACCTGTGTCGTTGAATGACTCTGACTCTGGCCATATCCCTGAGTCTATGACCCCTATAATAGCTTCACTACCCAAGCGGGTATCATGTAGAAGACCTTTCGGAGAACTAGGCAAAAGTCCCAAGTAATCGAATGTTCTGGTTGTTTTCAACCTCAGTACACGACTTGGTAGAACACAAAGAACCTCGGGATGCGTTGATAGGTTCTTTGCTTGGGAATCGGTAAGTTTTGCTGCAAATCCGGAAAAGCCATGCTTGTAATTGTATACTATAGCTTTCTTGGCAGCTTCTTTGCTATGGCACAAAATATAAAACAAAAAAAAAAAAAAAAACATCGGTTTCTACTCCTTGTAACATCGGGAAAATGAATAAAACTAAAATACTCATACCTTCCAAGAATTGGTTCAAGAATCTGGAAATGTGATTTAGTAACCAGCTCTGGGGTATCATGTTGCATTGCTCCCAAGTGGACAATGTGAATCTGGGATTAACGAGAAAAAAAAACAAAAGATAGTTCATGCCATCACTCAAATTCATAATGAAAAAAAACCTACAGAAAAACGACATATACCTTGTTCAAGACATTGACTTTTTCCGCAGAGATAAACACTGCGTTCAAGATTAACACGAGACCGATAACAAGAGGACATGCCTTAGAGCTTGTGTCTGCAATCATTTTCTGTGTTTAGAGATATGTTAAGGGGTGATTAACAATCTTTCCCCCTCAACAATGATTCACTGATTGCGTCAACAAGAGCTGCTAGGACAACTTTGTTTTTTGTCTCATATTTAAAAGAGATATTAAGAAACCCTGAAACTAAAAAACTAATTAACTAAATGCTAAAAATAAACAGATTATCATTTTAAACAAACACATGAAAATATCATATAGTTAGTTTTACTTATTATATGGGACTCTTTTTTGGCATTTCACCTAACTTGTTTTCCAAGAAATTAACAGTCAATGATAGTTATAACAGCAAACAACTATTTAAGAACATTGCCTGAATAGTTGTAACAGTTAGGATTTTTTTACCTTCTCATCGGCCCATACCCAATCATCATCATCATCATCATCATCATCGTCGTCGTCGTCATCATCTACATTACTCATTTCATCTGAACTCTGACAAATGCAGCAGCTTCACTTGCTGTTTTTGCTTGCATCAGAGGATGTTTCTTGCTTCTTTGTCCAATCTTCTTTACTAGGAATGATCTGCTGATGTCATTTTAAAGTTTAACTTCTAATATTTCTATAAATAGATATAGAATCATATTGGGCTTAATGGGCCACCGTTTGTATATAGATTAGGGCAATGTATGTAATCTAAATAATCTTGTATATAAGGCATTGCCTTAGCATTGAATCAAATAAGAAAACCCTTTACAACTACTAAGGTTTCTTGACATGGTATCAGAGTCTCAAATATAAAATTTAGGTTTTTGGTTATCGATCTATTTTTTTCTCTTCTCTCTTTAACCTAAGTTTCTTGATTATTCTATCAAAAACTTGTTCTTAATGACGACGGGAGATAACTCCGCAATCTCTTCCAAGTCGCCATCGCGTGTTGAGATAACACGACGAACGATATCACCATACGACCTAACAGCTGGTGATAACCCTGGAACAATCATATCACGCCCTCTATTACGCGATCCCAACTACGACGAGTGGTCCACTAGCCTTAGATTAGCTTTGAAAGCAAGAAAAAAGTTTGGATTTGCTGATGGTTCTATTCTGCAACCGGATGAGGATTATGAAGATTACGAGGATTGGTGCGCTAACAATGCGCTCGTAATATCATGGATCAAGCTTACAATTAACGAATCTTTGTGCTCGTCTCTCTCTCATTGCGAGGATGCTTTCAGCCTTTGGACTCAAGTTCAGAAGCGGTTCGCAGTAAAAAACGGCCAACGAGTACAACGTCTCAAAAACGGAAAAAGAATAAACAGAGTTCCACAACACAAAACTCTAACCAAACCGTCTCTTCCGGAAAGTCAACAGACGTTGCGAGTGTGAATATGTTTACACCGCAGTTGGTGGTTCAAACATTGGCGCAACTTCCTCGCCATCAGCACACTCCGCAATCACTTCAGCAAATCGCATTGGTTTTAGCGGTTTGAATGATCAACAGTGGCAAACTCTGGTTCATATGCTCAATGAACGAAAATCAACTTCTCCACACCAATCATCGGGTATGTTTTTTTATTGAATCTTGGATCATTGATACATGCGCTTCAAATCACATGACAGGAAGCATTGAATTTTTGACTGATGTTTGCGATATGGCACCAATGTTGATTAAGCTTCCTGATGGTAGATTCACCACTTCGAATAAACATGGGAAAACATTTATGGGTTCTTCTCTTAGTCTCCAGAACGTGTTCTTTGTTGATGGTCTTCACTGTCATCTAATTTCAGTCTCGCAGTTGATTAGAGATAGGGGCTATATTTTTCAGATATCTGATCGCCTATGTGTTGTTCAGGATCGCATCACACGGATTCTGATTGGAGCGGGTGAGTAAGTGAATGGACTGTATTTCTTTCGAGGAGTGGAGGTAGCAGCGTCTGTTCGAAGTTCAAATTCTTCATCACCAGAGCTTTGGCACAGTCGTTTGGGGCATTCGTCTTCGAAGGCCTTAGAGATGTTACATTTATCTAAAATAAGTAGTGGTGTTTTTGATTCTAAGGCATGTAAAGTTTGTATCCGTGCCAAGCAAACAAGAGATTCTTTTCCATTAAGCAGCAATAAAACGAGGAAGGTTTTTGAGTTAATCCATTGTGACTTATGGGGTCCGTACCGAACTACATCAATCTGCGGATCAAAGTATTTTCTTACAATACTCGATGACTATTCTCGTGCTCTCTAGATTTATCTCTTGCCATCGAAACTAGAAGCACCAAAACACTTGCAGAATTTTGTTGCTCTCGTCGAACGACAATTTGAACACCAAGTTAAGATTATCCGAAGTGATAATGGTTCAGAATTCATATGTATGGCTAATTTCTTTAGGGAAAATGGGATCATTCATGAGACGTCTTGCGTAGGCACGCCGCAACAAAATGGTAGAGTGGAACGTAAACATCGCCATATCCTTAACGTGGCGCGTTCTCTTCGTTTCCAAGCTGGTCTTCCTGTTGAATTTTGGAGGTACTGCGCTCTTGCAGGTGGTTATCTCATCAATCGAACCCCCACTGCTGTTCTGAATGGGAAAACTTCATACGAACTGCTGTACAAGAAATCTCCGTCGATGAATCACATAAGAGTTTTTTGTTGTCTCTGTTATGTCCACAATCAAAAACATGGCGGTGATAAGTTTGAAACAAGATCACAGAAGTCTGTGTTTCTGGGATATCCTTTTGGAAAGAAAGGTTGGCGAGTTTACAATCTAGAAACGGGAAAGATCTCTGTCTCACGCGATGTTATTTTTTGTGAAACAGAATTCCCGTTTGCTGCTATTGGTGGGTCGTCTTCCCCGTCTACATCTGCTCTAGGAGAATTTGATTCACCATTGCCAGCTCTCGTTGATGATCATATCGATACTCCTGCCATACTTACAGAAAAATCTGCTCGTGAAGAAGTAACTCATCCGTCTCGTTCCACTACAACAACGAGTAATGATGTTACACAAGCTTTACCTGATTTTACACATACTCAGAAAGATGTTCCACAGGTACCAGCTGATATTACACAATCTCCGACTGATGTAACACAAGCTTCTCATGATGTTACACAGGCTCTGAATGATGATGTTTCAGAGTCAGATTCAGATGATGGATTGTCTCTGGCTACTCGTGATTCTCCACATACTACTACTTCTGGTGAATCATCAGCAACTTCGTCTATCGATTTGACGAATACGCTTGATGAATTACCTTCTGCCGAGGTTACGGCTGAACCTGCAGCTCTTGGTCGTGGATGTCGCAAACGACATAAACCAACGAAGCTGGCTGACTATGTTACTACTCTACTGCATGATCCTTATCCATTGACAACTCCATATCTGATTGATAAGTTTCTGTCCAGCTCTCAGTTCTCCGAAAAGTATCAAGCATACATCTTCGCCGTTACATCTGGCGTTGAACCTAAGTCTTACAAAGCTGCTATCGAAGATGAAAACTGGAGATTGGCTGTAGGGGATGAAATCGTGTCTCTTGAGGACCAAGGGACTTGGACTGTTGAAGATTTACCACCGGGAAAGAAAGCTCTTGGCTGCAAATGGGTATTCAGATTAAAATTCAACTCTGATGGTACTCTTGAAAGACATAAGGCGCGACTTGTGGTTCTCGGCAACAACCAAATTGAAGGTGAGGACTACAATGAAACGTTTGCACCTGTCGCTAAAATGGTTACCATACGATCCTTTTTTCAACAAGTTGCTTCCAACGACTGGGAAGTTCATCAAATGGATGTGCACAACGCATTTCTCCATGGTGATCTTGATGAAGAAGTCTATATGCAGTTTCCTCCCGGGTTTCGAACAAACGACAAAACTAAGGTATGTCGTCTGCGTAAATCTCTCTATGGTTTGAAGCAGGCCCCGCGTTGTTGGTTCTCTAAGCTTCCTACGTCTCTCCTTGCCTATGGGTTTGCTAAAAACGGTAATGACTACTCGTTGTTTACCTATGAGAATAATGGAAATCATCTGCATGTACTGGTATACGTTGATGATCTTGTTATAGCTGGAAACTCCATGACGGTTATTCAGCGTTTTAAAGACTATTTGAGCTCTTGTTTTCGCATGAAGGATTTGGGGCTCTTACGGTATTTCTTGGGCATTGAAGTTGCTCGCAGTTCTTCGGGTATTTATCTGTGTCAGCGAAAATATGCAGTTGATATCATATCTGAAACGGGACTGCTTGGGGGTAAAACCAGTCTCATTCCCGCTTGAACAGAATCATAAGCTTGCTTTGGCCGGTGGTGAAACAATGCCTGAGCCATTCCGGTATCGTCGCTTGATTGGTCACCTCATTTACTTAGGTACGACTCGTCCTGAGCTTTCTTATGTTATTCATGTTTTGTCGCAATTCATGAATAATCCAAAAGCTACTCATTGGAATGCTGCACTTCGGGTTGTGCGTTATCTAAAGAATAGTCCAGGACAAGGGATTCTACTTCGTGCCAACACGAAACTTACTCTAACTGCGTGGTGCGATGCTGATTGGGCTGCGTGTCTTCTTACCCGTCGATCACTTACTAGCTGGTTCATACAACTTGGTGGTTCTCCAATATCTTGGAAGACACGGAAACACGACGTTGTGTCTAGATCCTCCGCTGAAGCAGAATACAGAGCTATGGCTGATACAGTAAGTGAGGTTCTTTGGTTGCGTGAGCTGCTACCTGCCCTTGGCATTGATTGTAGTGATCCTACACTTTTGTATTCAGATAGTCTTTCAGCTATTAAGTTAACGGCTAATCTGGTTTACCATGCTAGAACTAAACATGTTAGGAATGACTGTCATTTCATTCGCGATGAGATCATCCGTGGGACTATTGCCACCAAACATGTTTCTACAACTTCTCAACTTGCAGATATTATGACGAAGGCCTTAAGACGTAAAGAATTCGAAGCTTTTCTTGGCAAGCTAGGTATTTGTAATCTGCATACTCTACTTTGAGAAGGGTATTGGGCCTAATGGACCATCGTTTGTATATAGATTAGGTCAATGTATGTAATCTAAACAATTTTGTATATAAAGCATTGCCTTAGACCTTACCATTGAATCAAATAAGAAAACCTTTACAAAGTTTCTTGACAAATCAGTTATTATCACAATTTTTTTTCTGATGATTATTCCAAAACACTTTTCTTCTAATGTATAGCTTTCGCTCTTTGGATAGTTCTGTCATAATGGAAGAAAAAACTTTTCATGGAGCAATTTCGAAGATCACCGGAAAACTGAATCTTAACCGGTGACGACGCTTGGGGAACGGAAAAATCTCCCTCCAGCACGTGTCTCTCAGTCTCTGCTAGCCACATGTCATATGAAGCCTAGAACTAGAACCGTCCACTTATAATTTTGTTTGGGCTAGTTTCCTTTTCGAGGCATAATAGAATTGGATTAGATTTTTTTTTTCTTTTCTTAAAACCGTGAGATTTTGAACTTCCTGTCCATAATCTATTATATTATGCGGAATCAAATTTTAGATATTATATTTAGATTTTAAAAATAATATTTTGTCCCAAAGAGAGTTTAAATTTGGGATAAAAAAAAACCAACTTTCTTATACTATTAACAGGTTATTACGGCTTTGGTAAAATTAAATATTATTTTTGTTGTTGTCAAAGTTTCTCTCTAACTATGAGAAAGAGAACTTTTATCGTTTTGATTTTTGATTTTAATCAGAATATTTTTTTTTGCTAAGTCTGACTTTTTGCTTTTTGACTAGGTTTGGTTTTATATTTTCCAACTACGTTTAGATTTTAATAGATAGTTTTAGTCTTTCTCCTTCTGCTTGATTGTTTGTGTTGGTTTTGGCGGTTTTATTTTGGATTTGGCCAACATTCGATAGTTTGTCATGAATTGGATTTGTTTTGTCATCTTTGCTTGATCTTTCACTCACGATAGTTTGGCTAGTCGAAATGGTGACATACTTTATGCCTTTTAAAAAATCTAGTGAGTGAGTAATTTTTTTTTTTTGATCAAAAGTGAGTGAGTTATTTAAAAAGAGAATTTTTATCGTTTTGATTTTTGATTTTAATCGGATTATTTTTTCCGGCTAAGTATAACTTTTTGCTTTTTGGCTACGTCTGGTTTTATGTTTTCCAACTATGTTTGGATTTTAATAGATAGTTTTAGTCTTTCTCTCATTCTCCTTGTTTATTTGTGTTGGTTTGGCGGTTTTATTTCGGATTTGGCCAACATCCGATAGTTTGTTATGAATTGGATTTGTTTTGTCATCTTTACTTGAAGTTTCACTCACAATAGTTTGGCTAGTCGAAATGGTGCCATGTTTTATGCTCATTAAAAAATTTAGTGAGTGAGTTATTTGACAGCTTCATTTATCTTAGAAAACTAGTCGGATGGTAAAAATCCGAATTACCCTCTAGTTATTAAAAAAAAAAAACTACATCTTCGCCTTCTTTGAAGGGTCTATTTGATAGGCTTTAGCGATGTGTTCGCTTACTGTTAATGTTGTCAAATTCTGATTGGTTTGGTGCAAATTCAGTAGAATCGGAGTTCTCCTTGTGCAGAGTGTTCCAAAAAGGGTTTGTATTCCGATCCGCCACATACATTAAGGTGGGGGCCAATGAATCCAACAAAATTTTATAAATTAGTGTAAATTAACAAAGTCCAATATTTATGCCTCCACTAGTAAATAAAATTTGTCCCCATTACTTTATTTAACTAATTAAGAATCATGAAAGTTAATTTCTAAACCTAAAAAAATTATATAGCTGGTCCATTCAATTAAAAAAAAATTTCTAAACTTAAGTCCAAATAATATTATTATTTTACCTTAGCCCATTCAATTGATTAATGATTAACAAAACCTAATTAGAAAGTTTCATCACCATCGATCTCTGTTTGCTTTTCACGTGTGTTTCATCAGTTTTTGTCAAGGTGAGTTTTTTTATCAATTTTCTTATATGCTTGTTAATTTTTATTTAGATCTTTGTCGTTTGATTAATACTATGATTATTATTTTATCATATCGATGGAAAAGTTTTTAAAAAGAAAATCTGTTTCAACATCCAAAACAGAGAGTAATTTGGATGATTTGCCATGGGATCCTACTAAAAGAAAAAAAAAATTCGAATATCATCCAAATCAAAAAGATGAGGTAAGACGCAAATATATAGCTAGAAGTCCTTGTAAGCCTTACGGTCATCAATTTCCAAAAAAGATGATAGGAAAATCATTGAGAAGATTTAATCCAGCTTGGTTTGATCAGTATGGTAATTGGCTTGAATACAGCGAATCAAAAGACAAAGCTTTTTGTTTGTGTTGTTACTTGTCTAGAGATGACATTCAGAAACAAGGTGGGAATGATGCCTTTGTGACATAAGGCTTTTCTAGTTGGAATAAATCCGAAAGATTAGCTTCTCATGTGGGTGCTCTCAATAGCTTTCACAACATTGCTGTTAAGAAGTGTGATTCTTTGATGAAGCAAGACCATTCTATCAAGCATGCTTTTTATAAGCATGATGATGTAGTGAAAAATGAGTATCGTATTCGATTAAATATTTCAGTTGATGCTTCTAGATACTTGTTGCGATAGGGATTACTTTTCCGTGCTCAATGATGAGAAAGAAGAGTCTGCTAATAGAGGGATTTTCTTACAACTCATGAAATACACATCAGAACAGAACGAGGCTGTAAGTAAGGTTGTTTTGGAGAATGCTCCTAAAAATAACAAAATGACTTCTCCACCAATTCACAAAGATATAGTACATTGTTTTGCTCAAGAAGTTGTGAAATCAGTTATTGAAGAAATTGATCATGGGGGTTTTGCTCTATTGGTGGTTGAATCTGCTGATGTTTCTCATAAAGAACAAATGGCAATTGTTTTTCGATTTGTTGATAAGACTGGGACGATCAAAGAAAGATTTATTGTTGTTCTTCACGTAAAAGAAACCTCTTCTTTGTCACTCAAGCTAGCTATTGATGATATGTTTGCTAAGTACGGATTGAGCTTGAAAAATCTAAGAGGTCAAGGCTATGATGGAGCGAGTAATATGAAGGGTGAATTTAATGGCCTCCGGTCTTTGATTTCAAGGGAAAACATTTCAAACTATTATGTTCATTGCTTTACTCATCAACTTCAGTTGGTTGTAGTGGCAGGTGCGAAGAAACAATTTGAAGTTGGTGATTTTTTTGATATGATTTCTACATTGTTGAATGTTGTTGGTGCTTCTTGCAAACAAAAAGATATGCTTCGAGAAAAATACCGAAAAGATATTGAAAAAGGAATTAGTGATGGTGAAATTAGCACTGAAAAGGGAAAGAATCAAGAGCGTTCTCTTCCAAGACCAGCAAATACTCGTTGGGGTTCTCATCATAAGACATTGATACCTTTGGTCGAGTTATTTTCAATAGTTATTGAGGTGCTTGAGTATATCCAAAATGAAGGCAATGACGAGTCGAAGAAACGTCAAGCATATGGTCTTCTTAAGTACTTCTGCACATTTGATTTTGTGTTCTATATGCAGCTGATGTTGCTTATTTTGGGACTAATTGAGAATTTATCCATGGCTTTGCAAAAACAAAATCAAAACATTCTGAATGCTGTTTCATTAGTCTAATCTACTAAGCGAGAACTGCAGAAGCTTAGAGATGATGGATGGGACTCACTTATGGTTAAAGTTTCTTCTTTTTGTAAGAAACCTGATATTGAAATGATCATAATGGAAGACACGTTTGTTGATTCAAGAAGGTCAAGAAAGAAAACCAACATAACCATTTTACATCATTACAAGATCAGTTGTTTCAATGTTGTTCTGGATTTGCAGCTTCAGGAGTTCAATGATCGTTTTACTGAGGTAAACACTGAACTCCTTATTTGTATGGCTTCCTTGAGTCCCACAGGTTCGTTCAAGTTGTTTGACAAAGATAAGTTGGTAAAGCTGGTTGAGTTCTTTCCAGATGATTTTAGTTTGTTTGAGCGTTCTTCTCTTGAGCAACAACTTGACATCTACATTGACAATATAAGAGAGGATGAACAATTTACTAATTTGGAGAGTCTCAGAGATCTTTCTCGTCTGATGGTGAAAACACAAAAACATCTTGCACATCCTCTTGTTTACAGACTTTTGAAGTTAGCATTGACTTTACCAGTTGCTACGGCAACTATCGAGAGATATTTCTCTGCAATGAAGTTTGTGAAGACAACCTCGCGCAACCGAATTGGAGATCAATTTTTAAGTGATTGTCTTGTTTGTTTCATCGAGAAAGAGTTGTTTGAATCGGTTACAAACGAAACAGTGATAATAAAATTTCAAACCATGGCTGAACGTAGAGTATGTCTGTAAGGTTTTTTTTTACAACAATGTATGTGAAATTTTTTTTATATTTATTTATTTAATTTATTACTTTGAATTTTAATATTTGTGACCCCAATAAATTTTGTTTCTGGCTCCGCCACTGATTCCGATCTGCTTTGCTTCCGTGTAAAATTGGTGGAAGAAATCAAGAAATTATCAGCGGTGCATGGGCTGGTAAAAATGAGATAGTTTTTTATACATAGATTTATATTATATTGATAAGAAATAAAATTTACAAACTGCTTATTGAATAAAAAATATATGGCAAACTTATGAGCATAAGTTATAATGAAATTATTTAATAATTTTCTTTATGATTTTTATACTAACATGTTTAAAAATAAAATAAACAAAAAGTAAAAGAGAATTATTAAATAATTTAATTATAACTTATGCTCATAAAAGGTTTGGAATCAAATTTTCAATCAATTAAGTAATTGGGACCAAGTTCTTTATGCTTTTTATACTAACTTTTACCATTTTGTTTATTTTATTTTGAAACATGTTAATTTGATTCCAAACCTTTTATGATTTTTACCATTATTAAATAATTTCATTATAACTTATGCTCATAAACAAAATGGTAAAAATAATAAAGTTGATTTTCATAGTCAAACCTTTTATTCCACTAATTAACCCTTTTTATTTAGCTTGAGGTTATTTATATATCAATCCTAAAAACTTGGTCCCAATTACTTAGGGGGTGATTAGTAAGAGCTGTAGAGATTTTTACTTTTTTTAAAAGTCTTTAAAGTTTATTTTTTACCAATCACACTTTAGCATTTTAAAAGTTTTAAAAGTCTTCCTATTTTTTCTCACAGTCATTTTTCACTTTTTTGCTCTTATAACATTATTTTTTTAAAAGCCAATAATTTATGACTTTTTATAAACAAAAAGTCACAGCCCTTATTTTTAAAGCCAAAAGTTTTCACAGCAATTTTATTTTTAAAAGTTTAGAGTAAAAGTTACTGCCAATCACCCCCTTAATTGATTGAACACTGGTCGACGTAAATTATTTTAACGACATTTTAAAAAAGTAACGCTACAGTTAACTACGGTCACTTTTCTATATTTTAACAAACCTTCGAATTGACACTTACTTGAGATGGTGAGTGGTGACCATCCCAATAGTTACTGTTACGTATTTTTTACTAAGGGTTTTGTTCCAGTGATTAATTATATTTTATATTTTTAAAAAGAATATTTTAATTATATTTTATTTTGTTTATTTAATGATATGGTGGTGTTGAAAAACAAATTCAAAAGTCTATAATAGTTGTTAAAATTTAAGTTAAAGTTGATGTGACAATAATTTGGTAAATATAGTGTTATACATCTTCAATAGCGTGAATAATCGATAGTAAGACCAAGCTTTGTCATGTGTAGCGCTTTAATTGATCTAAATTATTTAAGATCAATTATCTCATAGTAAATTATATTTATATATATATATATATATATATATATATATATTTAATATCAAAATTTATCGTTTTTTATATTGTATAAATAGAAATTTGTTTTATTTGATTTGGACACCGAAAAAAATCCGATATAACATAAAAGAAAATTAAAATTATGAAATAAAAATGATGGATAGACGGCTGAAGTTTTTTAAACAAAATTATTGTAGATGGTAAAAGTTGAATTGATGTGGAATTAATAGTGAAAAAGATAGAAGATGATGTGCAATGTTAAAAGGTAAAAAGTAAGGTGTTGATAAAACTTTTTACTTTACAAATATTAATTTTTTTATCTATTTATGTTATGTTTTTAACAAAATTTAAATAAAATTATGATTTTATTAAAATTTAATATTTACCACGAAAATAAATTTTTATTACAACACTTAAATAAAAAAAAGTTATGTTAAGTTTTTTTTTTTTAAATGTTAAGTCATAATATTATATCACTAGAAGAAATCATGTTAAAAAAAAATTAATGGTAATTATTTTGGTATTAATTATGTATATCTAATTTATTGTTTGTCATATTATTTTTAATTTACTATATTTTAATTTGCATTTTAAAATTTTAATTAATTATTGTTAATATAAATTTATTTAAATATAAATATAAAACATACAATACAAAATAAAAATATATCTACATTAAAAAATTGTTTTGTAAATAAAAATGTTTTACTCAAAAATAGGGAACGCTATATGTTTTTAGTGTACGAACCCTATAACGTACCATTGAAAATAGTTTTACTCTAAAAATAAAATTTAGAAGCAAAAATAGAATCTCATTGGCGCTGTTCTTAATTACACTTTAAAACTCCAAATTTATGGACACATTATAAATTATCAAACTAAAATCTTAATACAAAAACCCTCAAACTTGATTCCACCTGCAACCCGTCAAAATATTTTATAGAACAGTTAACACTGTTAACAAATTTGTTAATTTTCTATTAACAAATAATAACGTGGATTTGTTTTTATTTTTTGTATAATTAATTATAATAAAAAAAATCTTTAAATATATAAGAACGTGGATAATAATTTATTTTTTTTAAAAACTTTTCTTAATGGTTCAATGTAAAATTAAAATTCAAATCTAGATTCAATTGTGATTTGTGATTGTCTAATCTACTATATAAAAGCAGAATGACTCTCTCCTGCTTCCGCCACGTCAGCACGTGAGAGAGCGCCACATGGCATTTACTCATTTATTTTTTTAAAAATAATTTTATTTTAATTAAATCTAAACTAAATAAAATATTTTTATTTTTTTATTTGCGTTCATGTGGATTTGAACCCATACCCTCTCAATTAAAGAAGACTATTTTTCCATTCTGCCATGCGCACTCTTTGACAATCCTTTTTAAAAACGTATGATATTGTCTGTATGTTTCACATATTAAATTATAAACATTTAAAAAACATTATATGTATATCAATTATAAACTTATGCCCCAAACGTATAAATACAAAAAAACTCAAAATGATAAATTGAAAAAAAACAATTTTGTTTTTAAAACATTAAGTAACAAAAATAAATATTAACATATGTACAATTAACTATACATAAAAATCACTAAATTTGAATACAACTATTTAAAAATTATTATAAGTAGATGAAATTATAATTTAATTTAAAAAAATAAATATATAAATCTTATATAATACAAAATTTTATATATATCATTATATTTTTTTGAGTGTCCTTATTTTCTACTATATGAAAATTTAATGGCTGTTTATATGACATGCCACTTCAGCATCTCAGAGTATGCTACGTGTCATTTATTATTCCATTTTCAAAAAATTATTTTATTTATATTAAATCTTAACCAAACAAAATATTTTTATCCTCTTATTTGCATTCATGCGAATTCAAACTCATAATCCTCTCAATAAAAAAAGACTGTTATTTCCCATTATATAATGTGTACTCTTTGACAATCCTCTCTAAAAACTTATGATATTGTCTATATATTATACATATTAAATTAGAATCACTTTTAAAATTTATATGTATATCAATTATAAACTTATGTCCCAACGCATAAATAAAAAAATCCACATAATAATAAATTGAAAAAGTAATTTTTTTTTTAAATGTCAAGTAACATAAATACATATTAATATTGTACAATTAATTATACATAAAACCACTAAATTTGATTTCAACTATTTAAAAATTATTATAAGTAGATGAAATTTTAATCTAATTTTAAAAAATAAGAAATATATTAATATTATATAATACATATTTTTAAATATATCATTATATTTTTTTTAGTGATTTAATCCTTATTTTCAAATAAATTACGCTAATTAAACTTTGGTATAAGTGCAAAACAAATATGATATGGAATAAATTAAATAGTTAACTGCAACCTATAAAATCTTAAGATACAATAAAATATTCAATAAAATATCGAGAAGATAACAAATATAGAGAAGGAGATAAAATAAAGAAAAAAAAAATATATACAAAAATATACAAAATTTTAAAGCATGGAAAATATGGATTTAATGAAATGATAAATTGAAAAAAATAAAAATTATTATAATATTAAGATATATATAAATAAGAAGAGTATGAAAATTAAAGAATAAATAAAAATTCATAAAATAATGTATGAAAGAAATTGCATAGATCATTAAGAAAAAAGGTAAAAATTTAAATTCTTAAAAAAAAATAATAGTCAAAATATAGATTTTTTTAAAAATTATTTAAAACTTAATTTAAAATAAAATCCGCGCATCACGCGGATTCTCTCCTAATTGTTCTTAATGGTTTGTTTCTAAGACACATCTATTTTGTTTTTGTCTTACATACAGTTTGATCACTTTAATACAAAAAATAAAAGTGACCAACCCGTCAAAATATTGTTTCTAAGTCACTTTTTCCATATGGTGTTTTACCAGCCTGAAAAATCTGAGATAGTCGTTGTCTTAATGTCAGTTTACAAAGACTCAAAAACAATTAAGTCAATTTCAAAACCGACGTGTGCGATCACGTCACACAACCATTAATACTAATTGAGTAATTTCTCACTAAATTAAACTGTAGTTAGGAAAATTTGAAAACAACAATGAACTCACAAAAATAAATTTATTCAAATAATAGTCACACCATACAAATATTTAATCATCAATCACCTCGAGACAATATATATAAGATCAATCATTAGTATCGCAGAGCACATGTGGATTCTTAAATGAAAAATAAAAGAAAATAAAAATAAAAAATGATATCGCAAGCCCATTTTTAAAAATATGTTTAATCGGTTCTAAACATATTATTTAATGATATGTTTAGAACCGATTATGTAGTTCTTAGAGAAAAACATATTTTTAAAAATGGGCTTGCGATATCATTTTTTATTTTTATTTTCTTTTATTTTTCATTTAAGAATCCACATGGAGAATTCCTCATGAGTTCTTTCTTTTTTTTTCAAAAAAAATATATAAAAAAAATATGAAATGGCATGAGAGTATTTTTAACCTATGTGTCACGACGTGATTCGTCGGATTTTTTTTTATGAAAATCGTTTTTTTTAATTTTTTTTTTAATATTATAAAAAGTGTAAGAGCCTTTATAACAGCTCTCCAATGCTAATGTTCAACGGAGGTTCTTAACAAAAATATCTTAACCAAAAAAATTAATAAAATAACAAAAAATAAGAGAAAAGATCAGAGGAAAGAGAATAATTTCTTATTTAAGAACCGATTCTAAATTTTTAAAAAACTCATTTAATGTGTATTATGTTCTGATTGGTTTAGATTTTTTTTTATAATTTAAAAACTAATATATATTTTTTAAGCATTGAACATGCTCTTTTTAAGTCATTTTTTATGTTTTTAACTCATGAAAACAAATAAATACCCACTTCTTCGGGATCTTCTACTATTTTTCTTGTAATTAGAGTCATTACAGAGACTAGAGTTAAGTTTTCACCATGTTTGTTTTTATTTGTTTTTATATGCAAGTTTTCACCATGTTTGTTTTTATTTATGTTTATATGGTTGTGAAAATATAGTAATTTTAATGACTAAATGAGGAAGGTAAAGTCTTATATATCCACATTACGAAAAATAAGTAATATCAAGATTCTTAATTTAAAGCTTAGAAGCTCTCGATGCTTGTATTATAAACCCCATCCTTAAAACTCTGGAAAACCATTAACTTGAAACTGGAAAAATAAAAACAAACACATAGCAATTATAAAGCCTTATATTCTCAAATCTCAATCCATATTTGTATGTCAAAACACAGAATACAATCCTGAGCGTAACAGAAATCTACAAAAAGGAAGTTATACCATTTGCAAGGTTATGTGCTATTGTTGACTTTGCCTCCGTCTGCTCGAGGAAAAGATACTCTTTAGCTTTCTTTGAGTACTCGTAAGAAAGAAAATGCGTTTATTTATGTGTCCATCTAAGAATGCTTAGATTTGAGGCACTGAATTTAATGGTGATTTCATGCAGTGCATAACTTGCAGTTCGGTTGGAATTTGGAACACACACCACTCATGCAACCTCTTCTCAAGTAAAATCGATATCGTACAATGGAAACGATCACGTATTTAGAGCCATCTGATAAATTTTAACAGAAATAACAATGCGTAACTTAATGAATAAGACGAATGGAAAGGGTATGAAAAGCGTAATAAATAAAGAAGATTTTCAGAAACAAATTTGATTTATTTAGTAGTTTTGTAATCTCAACATTCATGTAACCCTCAGAGCAAAGCCTGCAGGCCTTGATCGTCAGGCTATACATAACTCGAGGGTCTATCTCTTCCACCCGAGCTGAGTCTTTCTTAACATCCCCGTTTGTTACTTTCAGCTAGGCCTGGGAATTTAAACCGAACCGAACCGAAATTTTCGGTTCTCGGTTCTAGTTCGGTTCTAGTTCGGCCAGATTTGAAAATTAGTTCGGTTTTCGGTTTTGCTCGGTTCGGTTCCGGTAACCGTTCGATTACCCTTTTTTTTTTAAAACCGAATCATACCAAACTAAATCGAATTGTACCGAATCGAAGAACTGAACTACCCTAAACTACCCGAAATATCCGAATTTATCCGATTTTACCCGAATTTAACTGATTTTAACCGATTTTTGACAAAAATTAAAAAAGTTCGGATAGTTTCGGTTTTGAAATTAAAGAACCGAATTATCCGAAAACCGAACTAAACGAACCGAATTATATTTGATAATTAGGATATTTACACCATTTTGGCATCCATTTAGTGTAGTGTTTGCATTGATTTATGCATATAACTTGATAGTTTTAGTCTTGTTTGTATCCATCTTAGAGTGTAGTAAGTCTTAGGATAGTCCTAGTGCATTTTGTTGCATTTTGGAGTGTTTTTAGGTACTTTGGAGGACTTTGCAGAGTATGGAGGTTTAACAAGACTTGGAGGATAGCACATGATCTAAAGGGGGGCCAAAGTGGAGCAAAGGAGTGAGCAAAATGCACTTGGACGCACTAAACTGCTTTAGGGGAGGCAGATCGATCAGAAGCTGGGATCTGATAGATCAAATGAGGCAGGGAGATCTGATCGATCAGCAGATCGATCAGAAGCTGGGACCTGATAGATCAAATGAGGCAGGAAGACTAGATCGATCAGACCATTTTGGCTGATGGATCAAACGCGGCAGGGGAATCTGATCGATCAGAAGATCGATCATACGATTTTGGCTGATCGATCTGAGGTGTGTTTTACCCAAACCCGACCGGGTCAATACCCGGTTTGTTCCGGGTTGACCCGGTTCGTGCATTGTTCACTATAAATATTCATAACCTAATTTTCTTAAACATCTTATGTTCTTGCTTAGAAACTTTCCCCTTTGAGTTCTAAGTAATTTGTAAGACCACTTTCAAGTATTTATGCAATTTTAGAGTTTCTCTTGTTTAATCTTTCATCTTTCACCTTTCTAATCATGTTTAGCTTATCTTCTCTCTTTGATTTGATGGGCTTAATGATGATTAGTGAGTAGTTTCTTAGGAACTTGGGGATGGGTTAGATTTAGGGTTTTCTAATGGTTCAATCTTGCAATCTAGGTTAGATTCTTTCATCTCTCTTCTTATAAAGTAGTTCCTAATGCCAAATAGCTAATCTTTTGCTATTTTGGATCATAGGCATTTCATACACCCATCAAGTGTTTGATGAAATGCTTGAACCAACTTTATAAGAGATTTACATTCCTAGCCTAAAACATCATTAGTTGCCTAGGGTGTTTATCATGCTAATTAGACTTGTGATTAATGCTTGCTAATTATTCTAATGCTAAAACATCATTAGTTCATTAGGGTGATTAGTGAAGGGATTATTGCCACACATCATGGATTAGTCTTTATTAAGTGTTCTAGGCATAGAGATGGCTTGTTTAGTTGCTTAAATGATTGCAAGGTTGTCCATTTAGTTTCCCAAATCAATGATTCCATCCCTAGGTTTCGTTTTTAGTTAATTAGCAAATCTTAATTAGTAGTAATTGCTTGATTAGTACTTGATTAGTCATAATTAAGGCTTAGTTTCATATAATTGATCTTGTAGTCTCTCTCTTAGATTGTAGTTTGCTTTTAAATTGTTCCTTGTCACTTAATTTCCAAATTGGCTTAGCTTAGACAAAACTTTGCATTCCTATTGCACCAAAATTCCCAAGATGGATTGATATCTCAAATATTGCAATGATATGAGCAATTGAGAAATTGCTAACAAGAGCAAAAAACTCTTGTTTCAACTTGGCGTCGTTGCCATATTGGGATTGATCAATAGGATTTAAGTTTAGTTTGAGACTAAGTTCTTATTTTGTGTTTATTGACCTTCTACTTTTCTGAATTTCAGTTTACCTTGAATGCATTTAAGATCACAAGGAGGAAACAACTTGCAAAGTTTTCAAGAGCTTGAACAAAGAGAAAGGGAAGCTAGAATTGCAAGAAGGGAAGCTGAAAGGTTGGATAGGCTAAGAATGGAAGAGCATCCAAGGGAAGAACACCATCAAGAGGGTGCACCACCAAACATGGCACAAGCTCAAAGAGGCAATGGAAACCCCATTCATGCGCCTAGACAAGGGAGAACTATTGGGGCTGGTGATGCACCAAATATTCATCAAAATAGATATGGTATTCAGCCTCCACCAGTTCACAACAACACTTTTGAGGTGAAGCCAGCTTTTATCTCCATGGTTAAACAAGACAAGTTCCATGATTTGCCAATGGAGGATCCACTTGATCATATAGACAACTTTGATAGAGTTTGTGGATTATTCAAGATGAATGGTGTGAGTGAGGATGCATTCAAGCTAAGACTATTACCCTTCTATCTTGGAGATAGAGAAAGGCAATGGGAGAAAAACTTGCCTCAAGGAACCATCACCTCTTAGGATGAGTGCAAGAAGGCATTTCTATCAAAGTTCTTCTACAACTCAAGGACTGCCAAGTTGAGGAATGAAATCTCAAGCTTCACTCAAAAGAACAATGAGTCTTTCAATGAAGCATGGGAAAGGTTCAAGGGCTACACAATGCAATGCCCTCATAATGGTTTCACACAAGAGTCTCTGCTTAGCACCATCTATAGAGGAGTTCTTAAAAAGATTAGAATGCTTCTTGATACAGCAAGTAATGGTAACTTCTTAGGAAAAGAAGTAGAAGATGGTTTGGAGCTTGTAGAGAAAATTGCCTTGAGTGATGGTAATTACAATGAAGACTATGATAGAGCACCAAGGGGAAGTGAATATGAGTCTACAAAGAAAGAAATGAAGTCTCTACATGACAAGATGGACAAGCTCATGTCTTCCAATCAAAGACATGTACATTTTGTGGGTGAGAATCAAGAGGATTGTGATAATCAAGATGGGTCTCAAGATTGTAAGGAGGAAGTGAATTTCGTGGGTGGCCAAGGGGGCTACAACAACAATTACAACAACAACTATAAGGGAAACAACAACCTCTCTTATAGAAGTACTAATGTTGCTAAACCCCAAGACCAAGTCTACCCTCCACAAGGAACCCAAAACAAACCTTTTATGCCTTTCAACAATCAACAAAAAGGTTTTGTACAACGGTCTAACAACCAAGGGGGAAACCAAGACAACTTTGGTGGGCAAAAGTATAATCAAGGTCCTCCACCGGGTTTTACTCAAAATTCACAAGGTTCTCCACAAGACAACATCCAACTTATGCTTCAACAAATTCTTCAAGGTCAAGCCAATAGTGATGCTAATATGGGAAAGAAGATTGCTGAAATCAACACAAGGATGGATTCTTCACTAAATGAACTTGCTACTCAAATAGGAGGTCTTCAACAAAAGTTCAAGCAACTTGAGAAAGGCAAGGCTTCTAGCTCCAACTCTCAAGGTACTCTACCGGGTAAATGTGAGGCAAACCCCAAGGAATACATCAACGTTATTACTTTGAGAAGTGGAAAGGAACTGCCTCCAAGGACAAGTCCTTTGATCAATGAGGACATTGAAATTCAAGATGGGGAGGATAGCTTTGAAAAAGCTCAAGATGCTACAACTTTTGATGATGTGTACATTGCAAGGAGAAGCAAGGAAGTGGTAATTGAGAAGCCAAAAGAGGATGTGCAACAAAAGGAGTCCACCTATGTCCCTCCACCCTACAAGCCTAAACATCCTTTACCCGAGAGGTTTAAGAAACAATTGGTGGAAAAATACAAGGCCATGTTTGACAAACAAATCAAAGACATTGAGCTCAAGATGCCTTTGATGGATGCCTTCATGTTGATCCCCCAATACACTAAGTTTTTGAAAGATGCTGTGGCACAAAGAGCTAGGGATGTCCAAGGAGTTATGAAACTTTCTCAAGAGTGTAGTGCAATAATTCAAAGCAATGTGATACCAAAGAAGCTTGGAGACCCTGGTTCCTTCACTATACCATGTGCCCTTGGTCCTCTTGGTTTAAAAAATTACTTGTGTGATCTTGGAGCTAGCATCAACCTAATGCCCTACTCAATAGCCAAGAAACTAGGTTTCACCAAGTACAAAGAATGTGGGATCTCTCTAATCCTTGCTGATAGGAGTGTGAGAATGCAAATTGGAGTTCTAGAAGACTTGCCCTTGAAGGTTAGCAACTTCATCATTCCAACAGATTTCATGGTGCTTAAGATGGATGAAGAGCCAAAAGACCCTTTGATCTTGGGAAGACCCTTCTTAGCTACAGCTGGAGCAATCATTGATGTGAAGCATGAAAAGATTGCTTTGCATCTAGGAAAGGGTGTTGAGCTGAAGTTTGATATAAGAGAAACCTTGAGGAAGCCAACTATTGATGGTCAAGTATTCTACATTGAAACTATGGATGAGCTAGCTGATGAGTTGCTAGAAGAACTAGCTCAAGAAGACCATCTTAGTATGGCTCTCACCAAATCACATGGAGAGAATGGCTACTTGCATGAGGAAACACAAGCTTACATGCTTATACTTGATTCTCACAAGGAAAAAGAGGGTGAAGAGGGGTTTGCTCAAGATAGGGAGTCCTTGAGAGTTGAGGTTTCAAGCCAAGGACAAGAAGAAAGGCTAGAGGAGCTTGAGGATGGCGAATTAGCAAGGGACCTTGATGAGGATTGGAGTGAACTAAAAGCCCCCAAGGTGGAACTCAA
>JAHZTW010000001.1:51889847-52049382 GCA_020283515.1 Alliaria petiolata
CTATCACAAAAAGAAGTTCATGAGAGATGTGTCACACTTCTATTGGGATGAGCCTTATCTCTACAAGAGATGTGCTGATGGGATTTATAGGAGGTGCTTGGCACAAGAAGAGGTTGAGAGTGTGATCTTCCATTGCCATGGGTCTAAGTATGGGGGTCATTTTGCAACATTCAAGACAGCTACAAAGATCCTTCAAAGTGGATTTTGGTGGCCAACATTGTTCAAGGACACTCATGAGTTCATCAAGAGATGTGAGCCTTGCCAAAGGAAGGGGAACATAAGCAAGAGAGATGAAATGCCCCAAAACCCAATCTTAGAAGTTGAGCTGTTTGATGTTTGGGGTATAGACTTCATGGGACCTTTACCATCTTCTTATGGAAACCAATACATCTTAGTAGCTGTTGACTATGTCTCAAAGTGGGTTGAAGCCATTGCAAGCCCTACAAATGACTCTAAGATAGTGGTGAAGATGTTCAAGAGTATAATCTTCCCAAGGTTTGGTGTGCCAAAGGTAGTGATTAGTGATGGAGGAAGCCACTTCATCAACAAGGTCTTTGAAGGGTTGTTAAGCAAGCATGGTGTCAAGCACAAGGTAGCCACTCCTTATCATCCCCAAACTAGTGGTCAAGTGGAGGCTTCAAACAGAGAAATCAAGGCCATTCTAGAGAAGACTGTGGGTATAACAAGGAAGGATTGGTCAATCAAGCTTGATGATGCTTTGTGGGCTTATAGGACAGCTTTCAAAACACCAATTGGAAGATCTCCTTTCAACCTTGTGTATGGAAAATCTTGCCATCTACTAGTGGAGATTGAACACAAGGCTTTGTGGGCTGTTAAGCTTCTCAATTACAACCTCAAAACAGCCCAAGAGAAGAGATTGATTCAACTCCAAGAGCTTGAGGAGATTAGGATTGAATCCTATGAGAGTTTAAGGATCTACAAGGAAAGGACTAAGGCTTTTCATGACAAGAGGATTGTGAGGAAGGAGCTGAGTGTTGTGACAAGGTTCTTCTCTACAACTTTAGACTGAAGTTGTTTCTCGGTAAGCTCAAGTCAAGGTGGGGAGCCTTTTGAGATTCAAGAAGTGTTGCCTTATGGAGCCATCACTTTGATTGAGAAGAATGGGGAGAGTTTCACAGTTAATGGTCATAGGGTCAAGCCATATTTGGTGAATGAGTCTAAGGAAGAGGCAAGCTCATGTCTTCTTCAAGATCCCACTCTTGCCTAAAAAGGTTTGAACCGTCGAGCTAATGACGTTAAACAAGCGCTCTTGGGAGGCATTCTCATGTTTATCCATGTATATATTTCTAGTACTTTTCTAGTTCCTTTTTATGTTTTCTTTTCATGTTTGCAGGTAAAGGTATGTTGGAAGTTGTGAGGCATGGTCTAAGGTCAGATTTGGCAAAGAAAAAGCTTCTCGGAGAACTGATCGATCACACGATCGATCACCTGATAGATCAAACGCGACAGGGAGATCTGATTGATCATGAGATCGATCAGACCATTTTGCCTGATCGATCAACGAGGGCAGGAGAATCAGATTGTTCACACGATCGTTCACCTGTCAACCCGCATGTAGTTGCATTTGCATTTGTGATATAAGTAGGATTGAGTCTAATTTTCATATAGGATTGCATTCTTGCATAGGGGACAATGATGATTTTTCCTCGTAAGGTGTTAAGCTCATGAATTAGTTCAAGGCCCTAGTTAGTAGTTCTTTGATGCTTTGTGTGCAAGCTTTGAAAGTAAAGATGAACCCTACTTGGACCTCACCATTTGAAATTCAAGTTTTAATTGAAGCAAGCTTTGAATAGAAACCAACTCTCTTGAACTTGAACCTAATTTGAATAAGTAATTATCATGGTTATNCGATCAGACCATTTTGCTTGATCGATCAACGAGGGCAGGAGAATCAGATTGTTCACACGATCGTTCACCTGATCATTCAACCCGCAAACAAGACACAATGGGAAGGGATGGTACAAAGAGGCCAAGACAAGTTGAGGAGAGTGCACTAATTGCAAGATAGAGTGCAGTTGAGAAAAAGAACAAGAAGAGTCTTGAGAAATTCCACTTTGAGCCTACAAGGTTTGCTTGCCGAGATACACTTGAGGGTATGGGTTTGAGAGAAGCATTTGACGAGCTGTTGTCAAAGATGGGTCTAAAAAATTAGGCCACGATGGACAATCCCACATATCGAGCCCCCACCTTGGATTTTCTGTCCACAATGAGTTATGAATTTGAAGATCCAAAACACCCAGTTGCAAGTGGT
The DNA here is from genome assembly GCA_020283515.1 of Alliaria petiolata. Classification (NCBI taxonomy): domain Eukaryota; kingdom Viridiplantae; phylum Streptophyta; class Magnoliopsida; order Brassicales; family Brassicaceae; genus Alliaria; species Alliaria petiolata. The sequence continues at coordinate 51,892,120 of JAHZTW010000001.1, forward strand.
GGAAAAATAAGCTTCAAGGTCAATACAACTGCTTACACCATCTCCATTCATGAGATTTGCCTCGCCTATGGGTTCGATGTGAATGGTACATTGTTGAAGTTTCCAAACCTCAAATCAAGTGACAAGCTGTGGGACCGAATAGCTGATGGGAAGTATGCTTCAAATAAGGCAAAGATAGGCAAGGTCAGAAATCCGGTGCTGCGCTACGTCCTCAAGCTAATCGCTCACACACTCTCAGGAAGAAGCACTTCCTCAACTGTCACCAAAAACGAGTTATGCTTCCTTTTTCAAGGGCTGAAGCGGATCTTATGTGAGGAACCAGAGCCATGGAAAGATGATCTTGGTAATCACACAAACTATGGCTGCATACTTGCATCCACTTTGGCTTCGTACAAGGCATGGGCCCTCAAGGCCAAAGTGACTTCCTGCTACATTGGTGGGATACTCACTCCTTTTTTCATCAAGGCAGGGGTTGACCTTACAGAGTTTGAACCACTTGCGGATCGAGCCTACTTGGATTTCAACTACTTGATCAAGACTCATTACTTGAGTAAGATTCCAAACTCAAACCTCTATGCGTACAACTTTGTGAATCAAGATGGTCAGAGAAAGGTCTTCATGCTTCCAAACGACGAATGGAGCGCTCCTGAATGCGCTGGCACCATTGAATTCTTGTCACAGATGAGGAATGCCATACACTTGGAGGAATACCCACTTCCATCTCTCCACAAGACTCTCCACCTTCTCCTTCAACACGTTGGGATGAGTTACCACCTGCCTTTGATCTCCCCAAGATTGACTTTGAGATCAAAACAAAGAAGGAGAAATTTCTTGCATCTATGGTGAAAATGAAAGGGAAAATCAACAAATGGCAAGCCAAGGTCATTAGAAAATTGGTGAAGAAAGTGAAGAAGATCCAACCACCAGACTATATCTCATCTGAGGAAGAAGTGGAGGAAGACTCAAGTGCAAACGGGGAAGGATCTCAAGACCAAGGAGAAAAGCAAGCACCTGGAAGACATTCCGTTAGTGGAGCAATATCAGAATCTCCCATGGAGATTGAGCAGCCAAGATTATCTCTTCAAGTACCAAGTTCTGGACAGAAATACTCTAGAAGAGGAGCTTCCTCTAGCTCCAGCCCCACCTAAAACCTCCAAGGTACTTTCGTTTTCCCCATGTAAATTCCACCAAGTTTTTATTTTTCTTATTTTTTCTTTTGTTGCTTGATCTCTCTTGAACTTTTATTACACAAGGGACTGTGTAATTTAAGTTTGGGGGAGAGGTTGAGAGATTTGACTTTGTGTTTTGTGATCTTATTTTCCTTTAGCATGCATATTTGAGTCTCATCTAAGGCATAGAAAAACAACAAAAAAATGGAAAAATTTCGAAAATTTCAAAAAAAAAAAAAGCATGTAGTTGCATTTGCATTTGTAATATAAGTAAGATTGAGTCTAATTTTCGTATATGATTGCATTCTTGCATAGGGGACAATGATGATTTTTCCTCGTAAGGTGTTAAGCTCATGAATTAGTTCAAGGCCCTAGTTAGTAGTTCTTTGATGCTTTGTGTGCAAGCTTTGAAAGTAAAGATGAACCCTACTTGGACCTCACCATTTAAAATTCATGTTTTAATTGAAGCAAGCTTTGAATAGAAACCAACTCTCTTGAACTTGAACCTAATTTGAATAAGTAATTATCATGGTTATCCATTGCTAGAGAACTTGTGGATACCATATACATATTTGGGTTATCTTCTTTCCTTTTACCACTCTTGTTAACCCAAATAGCCGACTCTCATCTTTAGAGCGGTTGATATCAAGCACCCTAGCTAAGCTTTCTTTAAAACCTCTACCTTATTGAGTGCATTAGGCCTTTTTCTTCTTGTGAACTTAGCAAAAAGTGTTGAGTTTAGAGCGACAAGGATAGGCTTTCATGTAGCTAGTTCGAGACAATGAGCTAGGTGATTAGGTTAGGATTCTTTGGTGGGGTTTGTAGCTTGATTTGCGATGTAAGAAAAATATGGTGTCTTTGTTTATTATGGTGGTGAGAAAAGGGAAAACAAGAATTTTGTGACAAGTGTTGGCAATGTATTATGTGCTTTAAGTATAAAAAAGTGTATATGGAAGTCCTCTAGAATTGGAAAGTAAAAAGCCAAGAAAAAGAAAAAAATATGGCTAAGTAATAAAGAATGAGGAAGGCTAAGTTATAAAGAAAAAGAGTTTGAAGTTAAAGTGTGCCAGCACTTGTGGTTGAAGAAGAAATTTCCCTAAGTGCTCAAAAGAGAAAAGGAAAGGTGTTTGGTCTTCTTATGGTTTGGCAAATTGCCTTGCAATGGGTAGCTTAGGTTGGACTTGGTGAGTGAGCTAAAAAGAAAATGAGAGTAAGGAACATTTGTGTTACAAAGGGGTAGATGAAAGTTTATCCTTGTATGCATATGTTGCTTTTTACTCTTAGCATTTTGCCAAAGTTCACTTGTTCATTGAGAGATCCCTTGCATTGGAACCCCATGAAGTTGAGATCATTTTCATCTCAAAACCTTACCCAAAAACCAAACAAGTTCGCTAGCATTGCATGATTCATGATCCATGGTTACCACTTAATGAATGTTAAAGAGTTGGTGAAAATGAATGCTTGTGTAGGTTAAGGCTTGGGTTCATTTGAATGAGTATGGGTATGGCTAGCCCTTTTGGAGTAGAAGTTTGCATAAAGAGCATCCTAAAATTAAGAACTAGGACCATTGAATTGATTTATTTGCTTGACACTTTTGGATTTGAGTCCCCACCTTCAAACCTCTCTCCTTGGCTTGTGTTTCATTTGCTTGGGGAAAAGCAAAATGAAAGTTTGGGAGAGTTGATAATTAGGATATTTACACCATTTTGGCATCCATTTAGTGTAGTGTTTGCATTGATTTATGAATATAACTTGATAGTTTTAGTCTTGTTTGTATCCATCTTAGAGTGTAGTAAGTCTTAGGATAGTCCTAGTGCATTTTGTTGCATTTTGGAGTGTTTTTAGGTACTTTGGAGGACTTTGGAGAGTATGGAGGTTTAACAAGACTTGGAGGATAGCACATGATCTAAAGGGGGGCCAAAGTGGAGCAAAGGAGTGAGCAAAATGCACTTGGACGCACTAAACTGCTTCAGAGGAGGTGTGATCGATCAGAAGCTGGGACCTGATAGATCAAATGAGGCAGGGAGATCTGATCGATCAGCAGATCGATCAGAAGCTGGGACCTGATAGATCAAATGAGGCAGGGAGATCTGATCGATCAGCAGATCGATCAAAAGCTGGGACCTGATAGATCAAATGAGGCAGGAAGACTAGATCGATCAGACCATTTTGGCTGATGGATCAACCGTGGCAGGGAAATTTGATCGATCAGAAGATCGATCATACTATTTTGGCTGATCGATCTGAGGTGTGTTTTACCCAAACCCGACCGGGTCAATATCCGGTTTGTTCCGGGTTGACCCGGTTCGTGCACTGTTCACTATAAATATTCATAACCTAATTTTCTTAAATATGTTATGTTCTTGTTTAGAAACTTTCCCCTTTGAGTTCTAAGTAATTTGTAAGACCACTTTCAAGTATTTATGCAATTTTAGAGTTTCTCTTGTTTAATCTTTCATCTTTCACCTTTCTAATCATGTTTAGCTTATCTTCTCTCTTTGATTTGATGGGCTTAATGATGATTAGTGAGTAGTTTCTTAGGAACTTGGGGATGGGTTAGATTTAGGGATTTCTAATGGTTCAATCTTGCAATCTAGGTTAGGTTCTTTCATCTCTCTTCTTATAAAGTAGTTCCTAATGCCAAATAGCTAACCTTTTGCTATTTTGGATCATAGGCATTTCATACACCCATCAAGTGTTTGATGAAATGCTTGAACCAACTTTATAAGAGATTTACATTCCTAGCCTAAAACATCATTAGTTGCCTAGGGTGTTTATCATGCTAATTAGACTTGTGATTAATGCTTGCTAATTATTCTAATGCTAAAACATCATTAGTTCATTAGGGTGATTAGTGAAGGGATTATTGCCACACATCATGGATTAGTCTTTATTAAGTGTTCTAGGCATAGAGATGGCTTGTTTAGTTGCTTAAATGATTGCAAGGTTGTCCATTTAGTTTCCCAAATCAATGATTCCATCCCTAGGTTTCGTTTTTAGTTAATTAGTAAATCTTAATTAGTAGTAATTGCTTGATTAGTACTTGATTAGTCATAATTAAGGCTTAGTTTCATATAATTGATCTTGTAGTCTCTCTCTTAGCTAGTAGATTGCTTTCAATAGTTCCTTGTCTCCCTTATTTCGAATTTGGCTTAGCTTAGACCAAACTTTGTATTCTTAGTGAATCAAATTCCCAAGATGGATTGATACCTCAAGTATTGCAATGATATGAGCAATTGAGGAATTGCTAGCAAGATTAAAAATTCTTGTTTCAATATTTCGGTTAGTTTCGACCAAATTTTCAAAATCCGAATTACCCGAAAACCGAACCGAATTATACCGAACTATCCGAAGTCGCAGGCCTACTTTCAGCATTAAGTTTATTCTGCTAAGAGTAATCCTTTTCACCTTGTTTCACATGGGTTTTGTCAACCTTTATGCCTAATTATAATTTTTTTCTTCCGCTGCTGAACTTTTGTAACTTTCAAATGTCTTATTGTGAGAAAGCAATATAAAGTTAAAAAAACAAAAAATTATCCTTCAATATGATCCAATTTTGTAATGCATATTCACATGTCATTACACAATTGTTAATTTGAATCAATAATAATTTTTATTATCAAATTTATGTTTTGTTTTTATGTTCATGTTGTAATTTGCATGAACTATAAAAAGGTTTACAAAACCATAAAAAGATTTTGTTCAATTCTTCTTTGAGCCACTTCATTGATTGGTTCCCTTCAGAGTCTGCTCTTCAAACCCCATCATGGCCTCTACTCCACTGAGCGAGCCTTCAATGAGTCCATCAGCTAATATTGGAACTCGTCGACATATTCTTCAATAAAAACTCAAATAACAATGTATAAGTCTATGATTTTCTTAAAAATCCAAGCAAGTTTATGATTTGCGATGTATAAAGCATGTCGTTCAGCTGAACATAAAATTGCAAGGATAAGTCTGGCAAATTTACCTTTAAAAGAAAGAAGCTTTGTTTTTCATTTCGCTTCACTTGTTCTTCCTCCACGAAGGCCCTCGATAACCATGTATTAAAAAAGACTAAAACGCTATTCAGTTAAAAGTTAAAACCAATCGAATTGGCAAAAGAGATAACTTGCAAACCTCGTTACAAGAGCAATGAAGAGCCAATCTTTTCAACAACCAGTGATGAGATCTGCAATAATCAATTAATGATGAGGAAACCAACTGATACGCTTTTTAAACTATAATAGTATTCCACACCCTAATAAGCAAAAGGTCAGCATGGTTAGTTTGTAGAATACATCTGAATTTAGAGCTACACATTCACCTTACCACCGAAGCAAGCATGGTATAGCTCTGAATCTAAGCTACAAAGAGGTAAAGAAGTTTTAATATCGTATTCATATTATCTTTGAAGATTTCTTTACTGTTTTCTCAATGTCTTCTAAGGAAACTTCAATCCCTGTTCCAGAACCATGATAAAATTATCAGCTCTCAGTCCGTGGAATACTCAGTAAATTACAACCTCCAAGCATAGTGTTAATAAAAAGAGTAAGAACAACCAGTTTCTTCTCTGCAAACACGGGGACATGAGAAAGAAATATAATTCATAGTAATAATCGGATTCACAAAAGTTCCTACCAACATCACATGCATCTTTGAATTCATTTAGCTCTTCTGAGGACATCCAACTGGGCTGAAGTTGTAATCAGCACTTTGATATCATTTTAGCGTGATGTTTGTAGTAAGATAATGAAAATGGGAAAGGTTCTTTAAGAACTTAGGTGACCTCTCAAGAATGAAACAAACTGACAACAATTTAAAATTTGTCTAATGCTAGACGAAGAACAATACCCCAAACAACAAGAGAAGACAAATTCTTGTGTTTCCGTTAGATGCTTTGCAGCTTACATCAATAACTATCTCTGAGCAAATTAATCTTTACTTGATTACACAGTATGGGGAAGAAGATCCCAAGATATACACAGAAATTAGGAGATTGAGTTAGGCTTTAAATTCTGTGGCGGAATAACCGGTTAGCGGATATGAATCCTTGCATTGTTGTTGACTGCAGAGAGTTAATTAGATATTAGGATTTACGAAATCAAGACCTATCGTAGTTTTTGCCGACCCAAAAAAACATGTTCTATATAGATGTTTGTTTAGAAAGTAATTACAAAGTATTTTTTTCATACCTTTGTGTCAATGAGAAGTAGTTCTACACCCATGAGCACATTCCCTTGCTAGAAATTGCTAGCCTCCCAAAAGTGAATAAGCCTAACCAAAATTTCATCTTTGCAGAAATCTCCTTGAAGATCATCAAAGGTTTTGGTGGGTAGGGGATTCGAAGAGAGCAGCGTAGCTGGTGAAGCCATGTTTTAATTTGTATTTGCTATTACTCAGAGAGATAGTGAGATGGTGGTGCTGTAGAAGTCGATAATTTATACCCATCTTTGAGGGGAAGTTTATCGTCAATCGTAGTGGGGTATAAATTCTTTCAGTCAAGGGGAATTAAGAAGTGAATGATGAAGTCGTAACTGGCGGAGGTCGATTAGATTTCTCTGGAAGGGATATGAATCGAAGAATCTGAGAATCGATAAATATGGAGGTTTGGAAATGGAATTGTGTTACGACGGAGAAGAAGGTTTTTTTTTTCTTTGATTTATTTTGGGTTCTGTTTTTATTTTCTTTGATTTATTTTAGGTTTCGAAAATCATTAAATCTCTTAATTAATAGGTCGAATTGGCATGAAATTGGCCCAAAGAATTTGCCCACGTGGAGTTGGCCCAAACAATTTGTCTTGAATGATTTGCCCACGTGAATGTAAAAGAATTATATTTGGGTATTTGGGTGGGCCTATCGAGATTTTATAAACAGATTTCGAAAGTGGCGTGTCTGGGGGCTTATGGGGAGTTTTTTAAATATAGATTTAAATCAATCTAACGTGTCACGATTTTAGACAATTTTTACATGATGTGGAGGCCCTCATGAGCTCCAAACTGTCCCTTTTATTAGTATAGATTACAAGAAAAAGGACATTCATATTAATTTGCAAAAGAAATAAAACAGGTTACAAGCCCAAGGCTATAGTTTGTTACGGGCCAAGCCTAGTGCATCATGTTTTACCAGCAAATATTACAAAGATCTTATGTAAACAAGCTAAGAAGCCCAAACCCAAAGCCCAGTGATGAGATTTTCTCTGCTTAATCGAATCGGAAGTAACGAAGGGGAATGAGAGGAGACGCCTGCAAATTTACCCAGAATTTGTTGTAGACATCCATAGTTGCATTAGATTAGAGGACAACGAAGGATTCCGCTTCCTATAGCTTGAAATTCTGTTTCTAATTTGCCTATCAATTAGAGTGACGACTGTATCTGCCGAGCGAAAGTTTTGCCGGTGAAGACGGCCATTCCGTTCTGTCCAGATCCAATAAATTGAAGACTGCCATCCTAGGAAAATTAACCTTTTTGCCAGCTTTCCCACACTCAACGACTGCATCTGCATTAGTGAGTCACTCCAAGAGCGTGCAGCTTGTAAATTACATCTCCGAGCCACCACCTCCCATATCGACCAACTAAACACACAATAAAAAAGAAGATGGTCTCTACTTTCACAGCTTACGTTACAGAGTAAACAAATCGGGTCAGTGGCAAGGCCCCAAGAAATAATTCGATCCCTTGTCAGGCAACGGTTCAATGTAAACAACCAAGTCAAGAAGTTATGTTTGGGGATTCCTCCTACATTCCAAATCACTTTCTCCCAAGGTACCTCTTCTGAAATGACTTTTAAGCGACTATATACTTGCCCAATGCTGTATTTGTTACTGATTTTTCCATCAATTTCCCACTCATAGAAATCTTCTTCCTCCGATAAAATAATTGTTGTTAGATAGGCTTGAAGACAGACCTGATTGTCCGATCTAGCAGGAGGTAAGCGCCATAGACCATTACAGTAGAGGCTAGATAGGAGAGTGTTTTCAGAGATTCCCATACGGTTGAGTCGATTTCCTTGAAGGAAAGTGTCCATTTTCCCAAAAGGAGACCAATTATCCGACCAAAACCTGCAAGCCTTAGTTTGATCCAAGGGAATAAATCATCCCTCATCTTCAACAGTTTATTCGCAAGGCAAGAGTGATCCCTGTGCGGTTTCACTATCCATAAGTTATTCAGAGACCCTTTAAGCACTTCTTTTCTGTACCAAGCCACCCAAACCGAACCAGATTGGAAAAATAGAAGCCATATCAGTTTAAGACAGCACGCCCGATTCCAAGTGTTTAGGTCTCTAATTCCCAAGCCTCCCTCAATTTTTGTTTTTGTAACAGTATCCCAAGCTACCCTTGCTGAATGATGACCCTCAATATTTCCTTTCCACAAGAACAAACTACAGAGAGAATGTATTCGCTTAATGCACGATTCGAAGAATCTGAGAATCGATAAATATGGAGGTTTGGAAATGGAATTGTGTTACGACGGAGAAGAAGGTTTTTTTTTTCTTTGATTTATTTTGGGTTCTGTTTTTATTTTCTTTGATTTATTTTAGGTTTCGGAAATCATTAAATCTCTTAATTAATAGGTCGAATTGGCATGAAATTGGCCCAAAGAATTTGCCCACGTGGAGTTGGCCCAAACAATTTGTCTTGAATGATTTGCCCACGTGAATGTAAAAGAATTATATTTGGGTATTTGGGTGGGCCTATCGAGATTTTATAAACAGATTTCGAAAGTGGCGTGTCTGGGGGCTTATGGGGAGTTTTTTAAATATAGATTTAAATCAATCTAACGTGTCACGATTTTAGACAATTTTTACATGATGTGGAGGCCCTCATGAGCTCCAAACTGTCCCTTTTATTAGTATAGATTACAAGAAAAAGGACATTCATATTAATTTGCAAAAGAAATAAAACAGGTTACAAGCCCAAGGCTATAGTTTGTTACGGGCCAAGCCTAGTGCATCATGTTTTACCAGCAAATATTACAAAGATCTTATGTAAACAAGCTAAGAAGCCCAAACCCAAAGCCCAGTGATGAGATTTTCTCTGCTTAATCGAATCGGAAGTAACGAAGGGGAATGAGAGGAGACGCCTGCAAATTTACCCAGAATTTGTTGTAGACATCCATAGTTGCATTAGATTAGAGGACAACGAAGGATTCCGCTTCCTATAGCTTGAAATTCTGTTTCTAATTTGCCTATCAATTAGAGTGACAACTGTATCTGCCGAGCGAAAGTTTTGCCGGTGAAGACGGCCATTCCGTTCTGTCCAGATCCAATAAATTGAAGACTGCCATCCTAGGAAAATTAAACTTTTTGCCAGATTTCCCACACTCAACGACTGCATCTGCATTAGTGAGTCACTCCAAGAGCGTGCAGCTTGTAAATTACATCTCCGAGCCACCACCTCCCATATCGACCAACTAAACACACAATAAAAAAGAAGATGGTCTCTACTTTCACAGCTTACGTTACAGAGTAAACAAATAGGGTCAGTGGCAAGGCCCCAAGAAATAATTCGATCCCTTGTCAGGCAACGGTTCAATGTAAACAACCAAGTCAAGAAGTTATGTTTGGGGATTCCTCCTACATTCCAAATCACTTTCTCCCAAGGTACCTCTTCTGAAATGACTTTTAAGCGACTATATACTTGCCCAATGCTGTATTTGTTACTGATTTTTCCATCAATTTCCCACTCATAGAAATCTTCTTCCTCCGATAAAATAATTGTTGTTAGATAGGCTTGAAGACAGACCTGATTGTCCGATCTAGCAGGAGGTAAGAGCCATAGACCATTACAGTAGAGGCTAGATAGGAGAGTGTTTTCAGAGATTCCCATACGGTTGAGTCGATTTCCTTGAAGGAAAGTGTCCATTTTCCCAAAAGGAGACCAATTATCCGACCAAAACCTGCAAGCCTTAGTTTGATCCAAGGGAATAAAACATCCCTCATCTTCAACAGTTTATTCGCAAGGCAAGAGTGATCCCTGTGCGGTTTCACTATCCATAAGTTATTCAGAGACCCTTTAAGCACTTCTTTTCTGTACCAAGCCACCCAAACCGAACCAGATTGGAAAAATAGAAGCCATATCAGTTTAAGACAGCACGCCCGATTCCAAGTGTTTAGGTCTCTAATTCCCAAGCCTCCCTCAATTTTTGTTTTTGTAACAGTATCCCAAGCTACCCTTGCTGAATGATGACCCTCAATATTTCCTTTCCACAAGAACAAACTACAGAGAGAATGTATTCGCTTAATGCACGATTCGAAGAATCTGAGAATCGATAAATATGGAGGTTTGGAAATGGAATTGTGTTACGACGGAGAAGAAGGTTTTTTTTTTCTTTGATTTATTTTGGGTTCTGTTTTTATTTTCTTTGATTTATTTTAGGTTTCGGAAATCATTAAATCTCTTAATTAATAGGTCGAATTGGCATGAAATTGGCCCAAAGAATTTGCCCACGTGGAGTTGGCCCAAACAATTTGTCTTGAATGATTTGCCCACGTGAATGTAAAAGAATTATATTTGGGTATTTGGGTGGGCCTATCGAGATTTTATAAACAGATTTCGAAAGTGGCGTGTCTGGGGGCTTATGGGGAGTTTTTTAAATATAGATTTAAATCAATCTAACGTGTCACGATTTTAGACAATTTTTACATGATGTGGAGGCCCTCATGAGCTCCAAACTGTCCCTTTTATTAGTATAGATTACAAGAAAAAGGACATTCATATTAATTTGCAAAAGAAATAAAACAGGTTACAAGCCCAAGGCTATAGTTTGTTACGGGCCAAGCCTAGTGCATCATGTTTTACCAGCAAATATTACAAAGATCTTATGTAAACAAGCTAAGAAGCCCAAACCCAAAGCCCAGTGATGAGATTTTCTCTGCTTAATCGAATCGGAAGTAACGAAGGGGAATGAGAGGAGACGCCTGCAAATTTACCCAGAATTTGTTGTAGACATCCATAGTTGCATTAGATTAGAGGACAACGAAGGATTCCGCTTCCTATAGCTTGAAATTCTGTTTCTAATTTGCCTATCAATTAGAGTGACGACTGTATCTGCCGAGCGAAAGTTTTGCCGGTGAAGACGGCCATTCCGTTCTGTCCAGATCCAATAAATTGAAGACTGCCATCCTAGGAAAATTAACCTTTTTGCCAGCTTTCCCACACTCAACGACTGCATCTGCATTAGTGAGTCACTCCAAGAGCGTGCAGCTTGTAAATTACATCTCCGAGCCACCACCTCCCATATCGACCAACTAAACACACAATAAAAAAGAAGATGGTCTCTACTTTCACAGCTTACGTTACAGAGTAAACAAATCGGGTCAGTGGCAAGGCCCCAAGAAATAATTCGATCCCTTGTCAGGCAACGGTTCAATGTAAACAACCAAGTCAAGAAGTTATGTTTGGGGATTCCTCCTACATTCCAAATCACTTTCTCCCAAGGTACCTCTTCTGAAATGACTTTTAAGCGACTATATACTTGCCCAATGCTGTATTTGTTACTGATTTTTCCATCAATTTCCCACTCATAGAAATCTTCTTCCTCCGATAAAATAATTGTTGTTAGATAGGCTTGAAGACAGACCTGATTGTCCGATCTAGCAGGAGGTAAGCGCCATAGACCATTACAGTAGAGGCTAGATAGGAGAGTGTTTTCAGAGATTCCCATACGGTTGAGTCGATTTCCTTGAAGGAAAGTGTCCATTTTCCCAAAAGGAGACCAATTATCCGACCAAAACCTGCAAGCCTTAGTTTGATCCAAGGGAATAAATCATCCCTCATCTTCAACAGTTTATTCGCAAGGCAAGAGTGATCCCTGTGCGGTTTCACTATCCATAAGTTATTCAGAGACCCTTTAAGCACTTCTTTTCTGTACCAAGCCACCCAAACCGAACCAGATTGGAAAAATAGAAGCCATATCAGTTTAAGACAGCACGCCCGATTCCAAGTGTTTAGGTCTCTAATTCCCAAGCCTCCCTCAATTTTTGTTTTTGTAACAGTATCCCAAGCTACCCTTGCTGAATGATGACCCTCAATATTTCCTTTCCACAAGAACAAACTACAGAGAGAATGTATTCGCTTAATGCACGATTCGAAGAATCTGAGAATCGATAAATATGGAGGTTTGGAAATGGAATTGTGTTACGACGGAGAAGAAGGTTTTTTTTTTCTTTGATTTATTTTGGGTTCTGTTTTTATTTTCTTTGATTTATTTTAGGTTTCGGAAATCATTAAATCTCTTAATTAATAGGTCGAATTGGCATGAAATTGGCCCAAAGAATTTGCCCACGTGGAGTTGGCCCAAACAATTTGTCTTGAATGATTTGCCCACGTGAATGTAAAAGAATTATATTTGGGTATTTGGGTGGGCCTATCGAGATTTTATAAACAGATTTCGAAAGTGGCGTGTCTGGGGGCTTATGGGGAGTTTTTTAAATATAGATTTAAATCAATCTAACGTGTCACGATTTTAGACAATTTTTACATGATGTGGAGGCCCTCATGAGCTCCAAACTGTCCCTTTTATTAGTATAGATTACAAGAAAAAGGACATTCATATTAATTTGCAAAAGAAATAAAACAGGTTACAAGCCCAAGGCTATAGTTTGTTACGGGCCAAGCCTAGTGCATCATGTTTTACCAGCAAATATTACAAAGATCTTATGTAAACAAGCTAAGAAGCCCAAACCCAAAGCCCAGTGATGAGATTTTCTCTGCTTAATCGAATCGGAAGTAACGAAGGGGAATGAGAGGAGACGCCTGCAAATTTACCCAGAATTTGTTGTAGACATCCATAGTTGCATTAGATTAGAGGACAACGAAGGATTCCGCTTCCTATAGCTTGAAATTCTGTTTCTAATTTGCCTATCAATTAGAGTGACGACTGTATCTGCCGAGCGAAAGTTTTGCCGGTGAAGACGGCCATTCCGTTCTGTCCAGATCCAATAAATTGAAGACTGCCATCCTAGGAAAATTAACCTTTTTGCCAGCTTTCCCACACTCAACGACTGCATCTGCATTAGTGAGTCACTCCAAGAGCGTGCAGCTTGTAAATTACATCTCCGAGCCACCACCTCCCATATCGACCAACTAAACACACAATAAAAAAGAAGATGGTCTCTACTTTCACAGCTTACGTTACAGAGTAAACAAATCGGGTCAGTGGCAAGGCCCCAAGAAATAATTCGATCCCTTGTCAGGCAACGGTTCAATGTAAACAACCAAGTCAAGAAGTTATGTTTGGGGATTCCTCCTACATTCCAAATCACTTTCTCCCAAGGTACCTCTTCTGAAATGACTTTTAAGCGACTATATACTTGCCCAATGCTGTATTTGTTACTGATTTTTCCATCAATTTCCCACTCATAGAAATCTTCTTCCTCCGATAAAATAATTGTTGTTAGATAGGCTTGAAGACAGACCTGATTGTCCGATCTAGCAGGAGGTAAGCGCCATAGACCATTACAGTAGAGGCTAGATAGGAGAGTGTTTTCAGAGATTCCCATACGGTTGAGTCGATTTCCTTGAAGGAAAGTGTCCATTTTCCCAAAAGGAGACCAATTATCCGACCAAAACCTGCAAGCCTTAGTTTGATCCAAGGGAATAAATCATCCCTCATCTTCAACAGTTTATTCGCAAGGCAAGAGTGATCCCTGTGCGGTTTCACTATCCATAAGTTATTCAGAGACCCTTTAAGCACTTCTTTTCTGTACCAAGCCACCCAAACCGAACCAGATTGGAAAAATAGAAGCCATATCAGTTTAAGACAGCACGCCCGATTCCAAGTGTTTAGGTCTCTAATTCCCAAGCCTCCCTCAATTTTTGTTTTTGTAACAGTATCCCAAGCTACCCTTGCTGAATGATGACCCTCAATATTTCCTTTCCACAAGAACAAACTACAGAGAGACAAGCTACCCATGCTGAATGATGACCCTCAATATTTCCTTTCCACAAGAACAAACTACAGAGAGAATGTATTCGCTTAATGCACGCTTTGGGTAGGATGAAAGAGGAGCAGCAGAAGGTGGAAATGCCAGCTACCAGTGTCTTGATTAGGAGGAGTCTTCCAGCAAAGGACAATGATTTGGCACTCCACGAGGTAACCCGACCCTTAACTTGTTTAATTAGCATCTCACAATTGCTTATAGTTAATTTTTTGTGCACAAAGGGACACCAAGATAGCGCACATGAAGGGATCCTTGGGGCATACTAGTAGAAAATTTGATCAGATCACATTCTGACTGGGAGAGGCCAGATGCAAAGAAGCTCGGCTTCTGAACACTCACAGCCAGGCCTGACCGAAGCTCAAACTCGCGAAGCACCTGAAGTAAATTCTGGACAGAGAGAAGCGATCCCTCCATGAAGATTAGAAGATCATCAGCAAAGCAGAGATGGGTAATGTTGGAGCCAGCGCAGTTGTGATAATAGGTAAAGTTTCCCTCTTCAGCCGCCTTGTTTAACATAAGAGAAAGATAGTTCATAGCAATAACGAATAAGTAAGGGGAGAGAGGGTCTCCTTGCCTTAATCCCCTTTTGCCTTTGAAGTACCCTTGAACTGTGCCATTGTAACCGATGGTGAAGTTTGTTGTGCAGATACATGCTTTGAGCCAGCTCAGATATTGAGGCGGCAACAACAATCCCTCAACACAGTTGAAGACAAATTCCCAGGAAACACTATCAAAGGCCTTGGCAATGTCGACCTTAATGGTAATTTTCTTTGGTCTTTTTTCTTTATGATAATTGTTCACTAGTTTTCCTGCTAGCACTGTATTTTCCACTAGTAACCAGTCTTTGACGAATGCAGTTTGGTTAGGGAGAATGAGCGTGGGAAGCAGAGGCTTCAACCGAGAAACCAGTAGTTTTGAGACAACTTTATACAAAGTGTTTAGACATGAAATTGGCCTATAGTAAGAGATTTTTGAAGCTCCAGGATGCTTCGGGACCAAAGCTAGGATAGTAGAGTTTGTTGAGGCAGGTATGAAGGCTGAAAGGAAGAAGTGAGAGATCGAGTTTGTGACTTCCAATCCTACTATATCCCAAGCTGCCTTGTAGAAACCAGAGGCCAAGCCGTGTTATCACTAAAAATGTTGGTTCTTCATAGATAACAGTCCTCGTAATTGTCTCACAAGAACGTGTAGACTCATCCGGAATATGAAACAAGTAATTAAGATGATTCACTTAATTCCTTAGTGAATATCCTGTTTTACGTTCTGTTTTATGTTTCAAACCTCTAGACTTCGTCTAAGCGTTTTACGTGTAGGTCGCTGCGTCTAGTGTTTTCTTGAATATAACAAGTAATTCAGAAACATTTACTCCTCAAAATCATTTCTTTTTTAATTAAATATATTGAACTTTCTAATTTTTGAACTATCTTATAAACATGGTTTTGACAGATAATGAAAGAAAACAGTTTTAACTCGTTTTAATTCTACACCTATAATTATATAAAAATAAATAAATCCGTTTTGTCCTAAACCATAAACCGGAGGAGTAGTCCTAAATTAACAATTTAGCTTTGGTGTTTTCTCCTATCTTCGTTGTAATCTAAAAAAAAAATTGCCAACATTCTTAACCAAATCCTTCATTTTAAATACGAGATGGGTTGAACACAATCATCATTATGCTTCTGGGATGCAATCAGAGAGGACATTGTTGAGGAGATTCAGGAATAAGAACCCTAATATTCTTGGAACATTCTTGTAGAACAAGAATCAGCCTCAACAACATCTCTTAAAACCCAGAAAAAAATGAAGTTGTCTTCTCTGATTGTATTTAGGAAGCATATTGTAGTTCTGTTCATTGGTTTAGTATGTATCTTGAAGATAGCTTTAATTTCTGCTGCCAATGAAGAAAGCCAGGTACGTTAAATATGTTCGATTTTCAATCATCTTTATTTCTGCAATAAAAGAAAGAGACGTTAATTGCAAATACTTTCGCTATTTTAATTTTCCCAATGATGTTTGTATTTAGATCTACACGGTGCATTTGGGTCAGAGGCAACATGATGATCCTAATCTTGTTACCGATTCACATCATGATATTCTCGGATCGCTTCTTGGAAGGTAATCAATCATGAGCATTGGTATATTCTGTCCGAAGATGATCATGAATGTCACGCAAAAAAAAATATTAGTTTATTAGGTGTTTGAATGTTTTGACTGATGATGCAGCAAAAAAGCTTCCCGTGAGTCTATGATTTATAGTTACAGACATGGTTTCTCAGGCTTTTCAGCAAAACTCACATCATCTCAAGCAAGGGAACTCTCAAGTAAATTTTAAACCTTTCTCTTTGGTGAAAAACGTGTTGCGCAAGAATTATGTCAAAAACAGAATCAGTACTGATTATATATATATTCACTTCGGATTTGGACTTTTAATAGAGCATCCGCATGTTGTTCACGTAACGAGAAGCAAGAATATGAAGCTGAAAACAACAAGGGTTAGTGATTACTTGGGACTCACTCCAACCGCTCCAACGGGTCTCGCCCATGAAACCGATATGGGAAGTGAAGCAATCATAGGAATCCTGGACTCAGGAATATGGCCAGGGTCGAAGTCATTTGATGACAACGGTCTTGGACCGATCCCAGCGCGTTGGAAGGGACGGTGTATTTCAGGAGAAGGTTTCAACGCATCGAGCTGCAACAGAAAGTTGATCGGAGCCACCTACTACGCAAAAGGTCTCCTCACAAAGTACAATGGAACGTTCAACGGGGCAGAGAAAGACGAGGTCTTGTCCCCTTTGGATAAAGTTGGCCACGGAACACATTGTGCATCGACTGCCGTGGGTTCTTTCGTCCAAGACGCGAATTTCCTCGGCCTAGGTCATGGAACCGCGAAGGGCGCTGCCCCTCGGGCCCGTATAGCCTCTTACAAAGTGTGTTGGAACAACGAGGAGTGCTTTACACCGGACATTTTAAAGGCGGTAGATCATGCCATACGCGATGGCGTCGATGTTCTATCGCTCTCGCTTGGATCCGAAATACCGCTTGATTTTGAGGTTGATAGGAGTGATTTCGCTATCGCTGCTTTCCACGCCGTTATTAAGGGAATCCCCGTAGTATGCGCTGGAGGGAATGATGGTCCCCAAACTCAAACTATCTCTAACGTTGCTCCGTGGATCATAACCGTGGCGGCTACGACCATGGACCGAGAGTTCTTCACGCCCATCACTCTTGGAAATAATATAACCATCCTGGTACGTATTTGGTTGCTTGTGATACAAACAATTGTAACCGTTCATTTGACTCTTTCTGTGGGATCTCATTCTCAGGGTACAGAAGGTCTATACACGGGAAAAGAAGTCGGATTCACTGAGATACTTTACTTCGACGACTTGACAAAAGAGGATTTCCAAGCCGGTAAAGCTAAGGGGAAAATCTTGTTTCTCTTCCAATCAGGCAAATTTAATGACGATTTTGCCAGTTTTGCGCAATCGAAAGGCGCCGTTGGCATCATCGTGGCGGCTCAGCCAACAGATACTGCCGAACCGGGCCTCGCAGATATCGCTTTTGCCTATGTAGACTACGAGCTTGGGATGGACATCTTGTTGTATATCCAAACAACCACGTATAAGTTTATTCTTCTTTACAGTTCTCTCTTTGTGATCTCCAAAATATGAATTCTTTTGATGTAATAGATAATTTTTTCTTTGAATGATTGCCTCAGATTTCCAACAGCTAAGATCAGCCCAACCAAGACATTCGTTGGCCGACCTTCAGCGAGTAAGGTCGCAAAATTTTCGTCTAGAGGTCCCAATTCAATATCTCCTGCCATTCTCAAGGTGAAGTATCAACTCTTAACTTACTTTTTGCCCTCTTACATTCAAATTTCCGTGCACAGTACTGAAGCTGGCTTGTGGTTTTAAGTACAGCCGGATATAGCAGCACCAGGTGCTGGTATACTTGCAGCCGTACCATCACGGGGAGGATACAATTTCATGTCGGGGACATCGATGGCTACACCTGTCGTGTCAGGAATAGTCGCACTTCTTAGGCAAAAACGCCCTGACTGGTCTCCTGCTGCGATCCGATCCGCTCTCGTCACAACCGGTAAAACATACATATACTCTTATTCACACACAAAATATTTGTTTCTTGCTCCCAACGAAACGCAGTAGCTATTTCTTTCTCGTAAAGAAATATCGGCCAATGACTGTTAACCATTGCAGCATTTCAATCGGACCCATCGGGAGAGCCTATTGCAGCGGAGGGTTCTCCACGCAAACTCGCGGACCCGTTTGACTACGGAGGCGGCCTTGTGAATCCAGGGAAAGTAGCAGACCCGGGACTTGTCTACGACATGGGGTACGGTGAATATGTTCATTACTTGTGCTCCGCAGGCTACGACAATAGTTCCATCTCAAAACTACTTGGAAAAAACTACACATGCCCTTCTACAACTCCATCCATGCTTGATGTCAACTTGCCTTCCATCACAATCCCATATCTCAGTGAAGAGATCACCATAACTAGAACAGTGACCAATGTTGGACCAGTTGGTTCGGTTTACAAAGCTGTGATCGAACCGCCTCAAGGTATTAACCTGCAGGTAAGTCCTGAGACTCTTGAGTTCAGTTCCAACACCAACAAGATTACGTTTACGGTGAAAGTCTCCACGACTCATAGAGCGAATACTGATTATCACTTTGGGAGCTTGACTTGGACCGACAATGGAGCTCACAATGTCAGAATCCCTCTTTCTGTGAGAACAAGAGTTTTGAACTTCAAGATCTAACAAAGTTCTTAATATTACCGAAAAAATATTTTTAATTGTGCCAATGTCTATATGAATTTGTTTTCTATCGGAGGCAATGTAAATGTGATAATGATGAGCGTATCTTATACTCTTTATCTTTTATTTATCCATTAAGATTACTATAAGAATTTAATTATTGTTTTTAGGGTTTTTAAGTTTTCTTATAATTAGGTTTTCCTGCATTTTATATATTTGATTAATAAAAATTTAGAGTTTTTGTTTTGTTTTGACGATTCATCAATTTTTAAAAAACTTTCGAAGAATCAACAACAAAACTAATATTATTGATGTAGCCACTAGGCCTAGCCAAATTATCCGGAACCAAATCGGACCGAACCGAATTGGAAAGAATCGAACCAAACATAATACTTATAATAACCAAAATATCTAACTATCCTTAGTTATATTTATCAGAGTTTAAAAAATTGTTTGAAATTAGCCAAAATTTTAATCTTTTTTCCTGCGTATTTCGGATAATTTGTGTAGTCCATATATTTTGGGTAATTTTCGTGTATTTTGGGTAATTTTTCATGTATTTTTGGTAATTTTTTTGGTATTTCGAGTAATTCAAGTATTTTGAAATCGATCCGAACCGAAACAAAAAAAATCGGTTCTAAGTCGGTTCCCAATGTTAGTATATCTGAACCAAGACATACTGGCCTGAACAAAAACCGAATAATTTGTCTTACTTCCTATATGGATTCTAAACCTCTCTGTCCGAATTACCCGAAAGATAAAAAAACTGAATTGAACCAAACCGAGTACCCGAATGCCAATAACTAATTGCCACTCATTATATAAACCCTTTTTATCGTCCCTGTGATTTAAATTGATGTATTTATGTTGGAACAACAATTCAATAAAGAATTTGGGCTTTATGAATTTGTGTATGTGTGAATAAGAAATGAGTTGGAGCCCAAACAAATGAAATATTTTGATTGGCTATAACTTTATTTGGGAAACAAAGATCTCACATTGGAAATTTGTAATGTTTTCAAGTAGTTTATATAAGGATCAACATTGGTATTGGTTCAAATGGTTAAGAGAGAATGAGAGGACACACATGCGCGCCGCCGCCAACATGGTCTGAGGTCTGTGGTTCCTAGCTCTTTGCTTTTTTCTATTAGGCTCATATGAGGTTCAGGGTTATTGTGGCGATTTAGGTGATTAACCTATTTTTTAAGCGAAAAAATCTTTAAAATACGTGAATTTAATTATTTCTGGAAAAAAATACACAAATTATTTGAGTTCCCTAAAACAAACATAGACTATTTTACAGTATCTTATTAATACACAAATACTCAAAAAAATTTGGGTCAACGCCATCTCGGTTAACGCCGTTTATCCGTTTAACAGAACTGAGAGAACGCCGTTTACACTTACAAAAGCGGGTGTTTTATCACGGAGGAAAAGACATCTATTACCATTGCCCTAATTTTACCCAAATCGATTTATCCCCAAATTGAAATTGAAGAACCCTAATTCTAATTCGATTTCTCTTCCCTTCTCTCTCTCTTTGTGGCGTCAAAAATTCTCGAAATCGATTTCTGATTCTCTCGACTATCCTTTCATCACGAAAGACCTAATTGGAATCAAAACGAGATTGAAGAAGTGAAGACACGAAACGGAGGCAAGAGTCGGGCAAGATGAGGTATTGATTGAAATTTTGATGTGGTGTTTTAGAACGGTTTAATCTGTTTCGATTCGGAAGTTGGGTTTGTTAGAATGATGAATTGCTTCGTTTTTATGTGGATTTTGATTACATTGCTCGATTTATTGTGGAGGATTGATTTGACTAGTTTTTGTTTTTTATCGGTTTTGTAGTGATACTATGAAAGTGAATTTTTATTATGGAGGAGTTATGGAGATGAAGGATAACAAATTTAGATACAATGGAGGAACTTTGAAGCCGAACATAGAAGTAGATCCTGATTATATGACTTGGACGGTTTTTGATGGCTTCTATGAATATCATGGATTAGGTGGCGGCTATGTGGATGAAATTTGGTACAAGTTCCCACACGAGGATATAAATTTAGTAAGGCGTATATTCCTTCTCACTTCTGATTTAGATATTATGAAAATGTGTGGTGAAGCTATCAAATTGGGTGGTGAAGTTGATGTCTTCATTCACCAAGCTGAGAAAGAAGGTGCCAAGGTTGAGAAAGAAGCTGATATTGATGGAGGTGAGAAAGAGAGAGAGAAGAGTCTGGTAGGGATGGGGATGATGATAATACTGCGACAGAGAATGCATGTGTTGAGGAACCAGAAGAAGAAATAATACAAGAAGGAGGAGAGGATTCAAGGTTTCAGGAATTTTTGAAGAAGTTTGTATTAATGAAGATCTCGGTGAAGAGTGTGGCAGGGAACTTGTTGTGTATGATGGTGATGAGACAGGCAGAGAGACTTTGGTCTATGATGAGGCTGAAATGGAGAGACAATGTAGGGATGCTGATCGACCATAACCTGTTGTTGACACAAATGATGAATGGGAGGATTTTAGCAAAAACGGAACTGAAAGTCGAGAAAGGTGTACAGTAAAGAGACGGCTCCATACTTGTGGTTAATGCAAACATTCAAGACTGATGAAGAGTTTAAAGATCAGCTGTTGAGGTATGTTTTGAAAACCAACTACGATGTGAAGTTATGTAGATGGGAGAAGACTAAGTTGGCGGCAGTGTGTACAAGGGAGAAATGTCCTTGGAAGATTTATTGTTCAGTTGAGAAACCAAAAAAGGTGTGGATTATGAAAAGCTCTGTGGATGAACATAACCATCTGAAGAGTAGCAAAGTTAGGATGCTAAAACATGGAATTATTGCGAGGTTATACAAGGATAAAGTAAGAAGAAGGCCTTGTTTAAAATGGATTGACATAAAAGATGAGATCCAGATGAGGTATACTCTATCAGTCACTAAGTGGGTCTGCACCAAAGCAAGAAGAATAGCTCTGGATTTTGTTATTGAAACTCAAAAGGAGCAGTTTGCGAAGCTGTGGGATTATGAGAGTGAACTCAGAAAGAGAAATCAGAATGTAAGTACAGAGATTGTAACCATTCCTCATGCTGATGGTAAGGCTGTCTTCGACAGGTTTTACATTTGTTTTGAAAATCTAAGAATGAGTTGGAGAAGATGTTGTCGCCCCATCATTGGACTTGATGGGTCATTCATGAAATGAAATGGGAGTTGAAAGGCGAGATTTTGACTGCCGTTGGAAGGGACGCAGATAATAGAATTTATCCATTAGCTTGGGCTATTGTGAGAGTAGAGGATAATGATTTATGGGCTTGGTTTGTTGATAAATTGAAGAGTGATTTGGGGTTGGGATTAGGGAATGGTTTCACAGTCAGTTCTGACAAACATAAGGGTTTGATAAATGTTGTGGCAAATCTCCTCCCTTCACCGTCGTAACTCCTCCTCTCTTCTGCTACCTCCTGACCCCAACTTCTTTCCTTTCATAGAAATCCTCCGGTGGCTCCGACAAGGCATATTTCCGATCCGTCCACCACAGTCTGGTCCAATCTTCACCCTCCACATCACTTTCCATCCATCAATCTGAATCTTCGACGTCAGTGATTTATGCAAACAGCTCTCATCAAACATATTTACTAGCTTAATCCCTAAAAATTTCGGAAAACTCAAATTCCTCTCCGGTATTCTCAATCTCTCTTTCAATCATCTATATAACGCATACTATTTATATATATAAATTTCTAAAATAATAAATAACTCATGGTTTTCATACATAATAATAAATACACATATTAAATGTAAATATATATTTTCTTAACTTGTTAACTTATTTTTTTGTATCATGTTAATATAAAGATATATCTATAGTCTTATATAAATGTCTACAATAATAAATAACTTATGTTTTTTCATACATAATAATAAATACACGTATATATTAGTAAATGTAAAGTTATAAATTTTCTTAACATGTTAACTTATTTCTTGTATCATATTAGTATAAAGATATATCTGTAACATTCTAAGTAACTAGCTAACTTTATTAGTGGATATTAATTTTCGTATTAATGTATCTATATGTGTGTGAAAAAATAATTTGTTCTCACATGTTGCATGCATGTTACATGAGTGAAATTGTTTAATTTCGTTTGCGTTGATTTTTCAGGCAAAAAAAAGTAAGAAGAAAAGAAAATGGAAGAACGAGAGTGAGAGATGGGGAAGATGAGTCATGTGGCTAACTGCATACTTTGTCGCCTCATTTATGAAAATTTACACGCGCGTAGAGGATGACATAACTTGTAATTTTGTTGTAAAAAAATCATTCACTGGGTACCCTTATGCTTAATACTAATACGAAAAACTGTCATAGCCAAATTCCTAATTCTTTTGTAACACTTAGCTATGCCGCATATTGACCCTTAAAAAAATCTCAATATAGAACGAAAACAAGTGGCCAAGAGCTCACCTCAGATAGCTGAACAATTACATCTGTTTCTAAAGGTGTATAAATATCTTGAACATCAGGAACAATAAGCATCAACGGCTGCACATACGCAGGGCAATCAAAATCACAACAGAACCAACCTCTAACAAGAAAAGAGAGCACACATTCTGGAAAATTATAGCAACAAAGAAACCATAATCAAAACTGAATCAATTTGTTTCAAATTGAAAATATATAGTTGTTCTGAAGAGTGGCTTTCAAGTTAAGAAAACTAAAAATTCTAAATTAATATAGCTAAGTAAAACAGAAGACTCCATTGCAGCCAGATATAACACCATTAAATCTATGATACCAAAGGCAGAAAGGTCTCGGCAGAAAAAGATTACTCCATTCCCCCCGTATAAATAGTTTAGTAAATGAAACACGTATAACTAACGTAACAAGTCACCTGTTGCAGTGCACGCTTCAAATTATAAAAATGTATTGTTGATTCAAATGTGACAATTCCAACAAATGTCCTAGGAAATTCGTGCAAAATGCATACATGACTTTGTTAAAAACATACAACGATTAAACTTGAAGGAAGGAAGGGTGATAAATTTCTCTTTTTATTTTTTTCGTTGGCTTTATCGATGGAGTAGGTGGCTTGGTCGAGAATTTTCTCTCGGATTTTGAAGGTATGCTGAGAAGTTTCGTCGAGCTGCAAACGGGCTTGGTCGAGAAGAGTTTCTCGGATTTTGAAGGAGGAAGAGGCTGAGAAATTCTGGCCTGGTTGATCTTCAGGCCGGCCTGATCGAGCGGCTTCTCTTGGATTTTGAAGGAAAGAAGGCTGAGAAATTTCTCTCTTTATTTCTTTTTTGGCTTGATCGATGGAGTAGGTGGACTGATTGAGTATCTTCTCTCGGGTTTTGAAGGTAGGCTGAGAAGTTTCGTCAAGCTGCAGACGGGCTTCGAAGAGCAGAGTTTCTTGGGTTTGAAGTAGGAAAAGGCTGAGAAATTCTGGCCTGGTAGATCTTCAGGCGGGCCTGATCAAGCAGCTTCTCTTAGATTTTAAAGTAAGGAAGGCTAAGAAATCTCTCTCTTTATTTCTTCTTTCTTAACCGATGGAGTAGGTGGCTTGATCGAGTATATGCTCTCGGGTTTTAAAGGTACGCTGAGAAGTTTCGTCGAGCTGCAGACGGGCTTGGTCGAGAAGAGTTTCTCGGGTTTTGAAGGAGGAAGAGGCTGAGAAATTATGGCCTTGTCGATCTTCAGGCGGGCCCGATCGAGCAGCTTCTCTCAGATTTTGAAGGAAGCAAGGCTGAGAAATCTCTCTCTTTATTTCTTCGTTGGCTTGATCGATGGAGTAGGTGGCTTGATTGAATATCTGCTCTCGGGGTTTGATGGTAGGCTAAGAAGTTTCGTCGAGCTGCAGACGGGCTTGGTCAAGCAGAGTTTCTCGGGTTTTGAATAAGGAAGAAGCTGAGAAATTCTGGCCTGGTTGATCTTCAGGCGAGCCTGATCGAGCGGCTTCTCTGGGATCTTGAAGGAAGGAAAGTTGATAAATCTCTCTCTTTATTTCTTCGTAGGCTTGATCGATGGAGTAGGTGGCTTAATCGAGTATCTACTCACGGGTTTTAAAGGTAGGCTGAAAAGTTTCGTCGAGCTGCATTCGCGTTTGGTCGAGTAGAATTTCTCGGATTTTAAAGGAGGAAGAGGCTGCGAAATTCTAGCCTTGTCGATCCACAGGCGAGCCTGACGGATTTTGAAGGAAGGAAGGCTGAGAAATCTCTCTCTTTGTTTTTTTGTCTCCTCAAAAGAGATAAAAAACAAACCCAAAAAAAATACATAAAAATTAAAACACTTTCTCACGATTTATTTGCCTAACACTTCAAATTTCTCGGTCTTGTTTTCTGGTTCACTCACTCTCTCACCCGGCGCAGTAAAATTGAGTTCTTCATCTTCAGTTCTTCATCTTCAGATTCCTCATTTGCCCTGGAAATCCTGTCATCTGTAAGTGATACTTTATCATTTTTGTTCCATATCTTCTTAGAATTCCTCCTCTTAGTAGTAGTTCTTGAATCAAAGTTTGTTCATTTTCAACTTGCCATGCCGTTATCATCATCAATTGAGATTATTTTTTGGGAAAACATTTTGCTTATTCTCCCATCGATTTTTATTGTGCAATAAGAGTGTAGATAAATCGGCTAGATTTTTCTTCTTATTGAGTTTTTTTGCTTCTTCACCTACCGATTTCGATTGTGCAATAAGAGTGTAGACAAATCAGATGGATTTCGCTTCTTGTTAGACATAAGAACCATATTGCTGCTTCTCATTTCAATCTTTGGGTTTTTTTTTCTTCTCAAACTCGGAAGCCGCAAGGTTTTTTTTTTTTGCTTCTTTCACCTACCACCGACTTCTATTGTAGGACTAAGTTTTTGCATTTAATGCAGTGTACTTAAATGATCCTAAGTAGTCCCTAGTTCTCGTACTTGATTCATTCAAGTTCTTTACATTTGTTGTTGATTTTCAGCTTATGCAGGTTAATTGAAATCTGTGAATCTGTGGACTATTATTACAGCTAGATCGAGATGAATGAGTATGTTTCTTTCTTATTTTGATATGGCTATTGCACTATCTTCATTTTCCTTGTTGTAGTTTTTGATCGATGTGCTGCTAACTTTTCTTCTGTATAGAGGAACTCAAGTTGATGAACTTGAGAGATATGATGGTTATAGCATACGCTGAAACTCCTGAACGATATGCAGAAACTTGTGAGGTATATAATATGCCGCCTAAAGGAGGGTGAGGTTGAATTGCATCATGGAGTCACATAACTTAGCAATATTAATGTGGATAAAATTAGTGTTGATTATGTCATTAGCTAGGATAAGGAGAAAGGTAACAAATAATAGCTTACTTCGTCTTCCTCTTGTTCATCTTCTATAATAATTCTATAGTTCGTTCTGTTTTTAAAGTAATACAGTATATATTGGTTTGATGCAGCTGAAACGCTTGGACCGCTCAAAGTTGGTGAAGTAATTCAACGCTTCAAAGCTGAGGTATGATTCTCATTTTTCAACTTGCAACATCTTGAAGGATAATGCAAGTTAAACGGCTGCTTTTCTGGAAAACCCTTTTTGATTGATGATCTATTTACATATATATATATATATATAGCAGGCAAATTCCGTTGTCAGTTTACCTGCAAAATTGATAGACGCAAACTTGACAGAAACAAAAAGATCATATTGCAGTCGGATATTAACTGAGGGCGACTCCTCAAAAGGATTTGCAGTTAAGTGGTTTGCGAGGGGTTTTTTTTACAGTGATTAAGTTTTGCCCCTCTAGTTTACAACATACTTTTAATACTACTTTCGGAATAAGGGACTGTTACAGCTGGGTCGTGACTACTATGTGGTGTACCCGCTTCAAAGAACGTTTCTGAACGTGAAAAAAAAGTCACAGAAAAAAAGTACAAGAAAAATGTGCACATTAGGAACATTGCGAGATTATCGGACTCGAGTTGGGCAAGATGTACGAGAACTGTTATAAAATGTGATATGGCTCTATTATGATCATGGTTGATCAAATAAGTCTGTTTTTGTTATTATTTTCCATCTTTATCTTAAGGTGCATTATTGCAATTACTAACAATTAATTTTCTTATTTCTGCAGGACTATGACGGTTACCATATCAAATGACTAATTTTTAGTTTATTCCACACTTTGTGGCCGGAACAACTAAAGGAAAGATCCGGATTTACCATATATGACTTCAGAACACCAATTATGATGGTAACTTCTTTAACTTTATATTTTTTTCATAATATCTAAACATTTAAATAGACTCATTCATGAGTGAGCTCATGTTTGTACTTATGCTACATGCCCGAGAAAACAAGTCCAATCATTTTTCTCTTTGGAAATGTTCGAGAAATGGATAACAGAGGAAGATCATGCGAGCAAATGGAAAATCTGTTACTACAAGGTTTTGTTTTTTTGTTTGCTTTTTGGCTTAAATCTCTTAAGATATATATGATCTTTTGTGAACGTGAAAAAGTCACAAAAAAGTACAAGAAAAATGTGCAAATTAGGAACAGTGCGAAGATTATCGAACTCGAGTTGGGCAAGACGTACGAGAATTGTTATAAACTGTGATATGGCTCTATTATGATCATGGTTGATCAAATAAGTCTGTTTTGTTATTATTTTCCATCTTTATCTTAAGGTGCATTATTGCAATTACTAGCAATTAATTTTTTTATTTCTGCAGGACTATGACGGTTACCATATCAAATGACTAATTGTTAGTTTATTCCACACTTTGTGGCCGGAACTACTAAAGGAAGGATCCGGATTTACCATATATGACTTCAGAACACCAATTATGATGGTAACTTCTATAACTTCATAATTTTTTCATAATATCTCAAAATTTAAATAAACTCATTCATGAGTGAGCTTATGTTGTACTCAGACTACATGCCCGAGAAAACAAGTCCAAACATTTTTCTCTTTAAGAAATGGATAACAGAGGAAGATCATGCCAGCAAATGGAAAATCTATTATTACAAGGTTTGTTTTGTTTGCTTTTTGGCTTAAATCTGTTAAGATATATATGATCTTTTTGAATGTACGTACTTATGTGTTATGTTCTTTAGAGAGGTTAGCTGCATTTTCTGACGTAGAAGCACACGAGTTTTTTACTAATCTTGAAAAACACAAAAGAGCTTTCAAATGGGATGAAAAAAGACGAAACTGCTATTAACCTTGCATTTAGTATGATGGATGAGGACGCAAAGAAGGAGTATGATGATTTGGTAATGAAGCATATCAGTGGGCATGGTGCTAACGTATGTAGTGTGATAACACTCGTTTTTGTCCCATTTTTACTATTATAAGTGGATGCTTTATAAGCATTTCACTAAGATTTTAATGCATAAAGGCTATATTTTGAGCATTTGTATGTACGAGACTCTTTTCAGGTAAACTTAGGAACGCCACATTGACCAACACCCATGAATCCACATGCCATAGAGCCAACCTCAGGTAGAATTTTGGTATACTTACTACAAGCTTAGCAATCGCCCAAATACGATTTAAACCCCTTTGAGAAATCCAGAACCTCTATTGTTAACCCCTTTCATATAATTAGGTGTGGTCTCATCGAGTGAGTATCGATCAAAGAACTTTTTAGACTCTTTCCCTTCCAAGCTCCTAAACAAAGACAATCTCGGCACAACTCTCTTATTTTCTCTTCTCTTAGTCGATTTCTCCCTACTTTTCTAGGGTATCATTTTTTTTTATCGACTTTCTTTTCTTTTCTTATCATAGTACAAGAACGGTGCTACTCACTAATTGTGTTCCTTGTGAGGAGACATGTTCATGAGTATATGCTCCCATCATAATCCTTTAAGGGACTCAGGTTTTCGTTCTTAAACTTACTACTTTTCTTTTTATTTTACAAGAGAAGATCAAAGAAAGATTGTACCTAACTTATCTTGCAAGTGTTAAAAGAGAAGTCAAATTCAATGCATACCAAGCCCCAAGATGAGAAATTGTAAGTTCATTAGGGCAGAGCTAACAACAAAGTTTCTAAACTCTCTAGGAACCTAAACTTTCTCTGTTAGACTAATCGATAGCGTTCTACCTAATTAAACCCGCAATCAACTACTATAGCAATGGTCCTTCAAGCATCAATGTTATGTGGTTAGTTCCAAGAAAAGCTAAAAATTTCAACTAAATTTTGACGCAATAAACTGACCTCAAAACAAGACAAAGCAAAATACATTAGTATTTTCCTCTCACAGACTTAACCAACACTGTCCCAGTGTGATTAAATCTTAAGGTCAGAAACAAACCAAATAGAAAAGATAACAGACTGGATGGATAGAGGACGAAAATCTACACAACTTAGGCTTTTAATTCCCTCAAATCTGTCAAGAATCGAGAGAGATATGAAGAAAACAAGTAGAGTAGACTTACCTTCGAGGGGGTGTCGATCGACACCATGAGCAGTGTCGATCGACACTAGTCATGTCGAGCTCCTCTGTCGACCTTGGTCGACATCCGTCCGTCAAATTCTTTTTATTTTTTTATTTTTTTATTTTTTTATTTTTGAATAAAAACCAAAAACCAATAGTTAATAGACAAAGTAAAAATAAAGCGAAAACTAAAGAACTTACCAGTGGGTCGCCTCCCACTAAACGCTTGTTTTAAGTCATTAGCTTGACTTGGATGCTGGAAATCAGTCGGCAGGTGCAACATGAGAACTTGTTTCAAAACAAGCTCCGCACTTAAAACACCTTCAGCTTCAAAATTATGCTCTATGGTCCTTTCACAGCATCTAGCCCTTTCTCCTTCATCTCAGATGTAAGAATTGCTCTAACCTTGGAGAAAGGCTTTGAGGTTCCTTTGCACTTCACCTTATACTCAATTGCGTTTTCATCAAAGCTCTAAGGTAGCAAAGTGACTTGAGGATCTCCCTTGATCTTTTGGCTCTCCACTCTCTTCTTCACATTTGCCCTTTTCTGGTCTTCTTTGTGATAATGAGAGGATTTCCACCTAGGACTTCATCTACATCACTCTTATCAAAAGGACTTTTCTGAGAAACGTCTGGCATCATGTCTCTAGCAATTACAACAATGCAAGAGATATGCTATGAAGTTCCAGTAGTAGGGACAACTTTGTAGAAAACCCCTTTGTCAACGTTAGAGAATGAGATTCTTTTGTTAGGCATGTCCACAACTACTCCCATTGTAGCCATTAATGGTCTCCCAAGAATTAATGGCATGACAGAATTTTTGCTCACTTCTACAACCTGGAAATCAGTTGGAACTAGATAATTCCCCACTTTGACAAGCAAGTCTGGAATTGTACCATATGGAACTGTGGTGGAAGAGGTGACAAACGCAAGAGTCATGTTTGGAGGTTGAATATTAGCAATGCCTAACCTCTATGTAATGTCCCTTGACATGAGATTCACACTAGCACCAGAATCACAAAGAGATTGTCCAAACTCAACTCCTCCAATGGAGCATGGAACAACAAATATTTCTGGATCTTCAACATTAAGCAGTTGCTTTATTGGTGGTGGTGTATCCCTTGCTTTGTGAAAGAGTTCTTCCATCTCTTCAAAACCTTCTCTGCAATTATGGAAGAATGCACACAATGGATACCTCTCATAAGCTTCATCAAATGAGATCTTCTTAGGAATCCTTGCCACCCTCTTGTTGAAAGCAGCTAACTTCT
This sequence comes from Alliaria petiolata, assembly GCA_020283515.1. Lineage (NCBI taxonomy): Eukaryota > Viridiplantae > Streptophyta > Magnoliopsida > Brassicales > Brassicaceae > Alliaria > Alliaria petiolata. The sequence continues at coordinate 51,922,668 of JAHZTW010000001.1, forward strand.
CTGCACTAATGGGTGGCCTTAGGTGTTTTGGGAGAGGAGGGAATGGAATCTTAGACTTGTACACTCTTTCTTCTTCACTTTTTGAAACTTCACATGATATCTGGGAGTGGTGGCGATCGACACCATGCTGGTATCGATCGACACTAGTGTTGGGCGTCGACCATTCAGTGTCGATCACGCTCGATTTCGGTCTATCGGAGCTCGAATTTTGTAAATTTTTTGTGGTGTCGATCGACACTAGCTCTGCAGCAGCAATGTCGTCTCCTTTAACTTCCTCAAGTTCCACGATTTCTTCAGCATCCAAGCCCTTTTTCAGCTCTGTTTGAAGGCTTCTTTCACTCTGAATTAAGATGGTGTTCACATGATGCCTTGGATTCGTGTCCGTCTCTTCAGGAAGGCATCCCTCTTGTCTCTTCAAAGCTCCAGCAGTTTGAGCAACTTGAACATCCAATTGCTTCACATGAGTACGCAGGGACTCGAATTTGCCATTCAAATCAGTATACAAAGCATCAATCTTCCCATTGAAGTCTACAGTCATCCTCTGTTGACCCTCCAAGATCTGTTCCAGCATAGACTTCATCTCATTGTCTTGTGAAGGAGGCTTCTGGTAAGAAGAAGAACCATAAGTTATGTTGAAACTATATTGCTCTGAAAAGGCTTCTGGTAGGAAGAACCATATCCTTGATGATTGTCAAATCTCTGACCTTGAAAACCAGCTCCATTGATGTAGTTAACTTCTTCTTCCCCAGGCTCAAAAGTCTCCACTTCTGCAGCAAATTAGACTTGCTTCTTTCCCACAAGAAGGCTATGCATAGAGTCTAGCTTAGCCTTTACTTCAGCAATATGACTTCCATCCATGTTTCCAACTTGCTTTTTCCTCTCAAGATCAGCATTCTTGGTACTATTGGTAGATGCCAAGTTCTCTATAAATGTTCTAGCACTTTCTGGATATTGGGTGTTGAAGTTTCCATTGCTTGCAGCTTCTAGAGCCATTTGGTAACTACAATCAATACCTCTATAGAAGATTCCCAGCAGCTGAACTTCACTAAAACCATGGTGTGGACAGTCCCTCTGATACACCTTGAATCTCACCCAAGCAGCCTTGAATGCTTCAGCTGGTCCTTGAGAAAATATAGAAATCTTCATTCTCAGCTCCTCAGATCTTGCATCATCAAAGAAATTGTGCAAGAAGGCATTCTTTGTGTCATCCCGAGTGGTCAACGATCTTGGATCTAACTGTTTCAACCAATATGCAACATCTCCAGCAAGTGAGTAGGGGAAAAACTTGCAGAAGAGGTCATCATTGGACACTCTATTGGCCTTAATGCTTGATGCCAAGTTCTCAAACCTCTCTATGTGGTCCATAGGATGCTCATTAGGAAGACCATGGAAAGGATGTTGAGCCACAAGTGTGTAGTAAGCAGGCTTCAGCTCAAAGTCATTCCTCTGGAAAGGAAGTGGGCGAATGATATATAATGGTTTTTACCGATTTTTGACCATGATATAAGTCTTATTTATAGAGTCTTTTGGTCTTTTTAGAGTCCTATTTGAGTCTTTACAGGTTCAGGTATGTTTTGAGCATAATTGGAGATTTTGAAGCATTTTGGAGCATTGTGGAAGAAGATGCTGAAAATGTGAAGTTGGAGAATTGTTGGATGAACAGTGTCGATCGACACTGTTCGCTGGTGTCGATCGACACTGTTCACTGGTGTCGATCAACACCATCGAGCCAAGGCAAAACGCGACTTTTACAGATTTTGAAGAAAAAGGAAATTGCCCATAAGTTTTCTTTATTTACAAAAGTGCCTCAATTCGTGTTTCTACTCTTATATATAGTTTTTAAAGCCATTGTTTAGGCATAATCTCATACTTTAAGAATCATAGATGTTTAGGTTTTTGGAGATAAAAAATCAGACTCCTTTATAGCAGATTTGGAACTCCTTTATTTCTTCTATTGATTTCTTTTATGCTTTCTATTTCTTTTATGTTTTCTATTCAAATAATAATTTGTGTTTCATTGATCATGCCTGAGTAGTTTGCTTGTTAGGTTTAGGGTTTTTCAAAGGTGATTGATGAATTGCTAGGTTGAATAAATTTGTTAGGATAAAATCATTAGAGTTCTTTATCTGGATTTGTGATTAATGCTTATTCTAGCTTCACGGCCTAGAATCTGATCTTAAGTTGATTAATAGATGCGAAAGTATTATTAATTGCCTGAACTAATGTTAGATGAGCAAAATACCTATTCGCAAAGAGATTTGGTTTAGAGATTTTGTGAACAATCGAACCTGTTATTAATGCTTGTCTGAATTGTTAGAATTTGCAAAGAGATTTGAGATTCTAGGGTTTAGACATAGATAATCTTCGCAGCGAGAGTTGGTTGATTTTATAATTGTGTTTCGAGTTCTAGAACAGTTCTTCATCCTAACATTCTGTCTAGACCTACAATTTGGATTCACCTAAGAATTTTCCTGAACGTAGCGTTTCGTCTCCTGAATTTACTAAGTCTTTTAATTGCTTTCTGTTTTTAATTCCATCTTTCTTCTTAGCTTAATTCGAACTTAGAAATTTGCTGTGTGACTATCCCTTTCCCTGTGGATTCGATCCCTAAGTACTGCGACTGATCTCTTAATTTGAGAGAGTAGCTCTATGGTAAATTTAAGAGCATATCAAATTTTGGCGCCGTTGCCGGGGAAGTTGCCTACAGATTTGTAGTATTAGAATTTTGTCTAGGTTTTTTTTTTTTTTTTTGGTTACTAATTTTTTAACTTCTTGTTCTTGTTTCAGGTGTATGCTTAATCGCAGTACCAGAAACAACAAGGAAAAGGAGCTTGTGACTTTGAGCATCGTTGAGCTCGCCAAACTAGAACGGACCAATCGAAAACTTGCGAGAGCGTCGATCGACACCACTGACATCGATCGACACCAGACGCAAATCGCGATGGCTGACCGTATGATCCTAATCCGAGATGAAGCTGGTGATTTATTTGATGCAGAGGGGAACAGAATGAACGCGCAAGGACGGAGACTCGACGAGAATGGGGCTGTTGTCGTCGAGCAAGCAGTGCAAGTAGCACAACCTGCGAACGTGAATGCTGGACGTGGAAGGACATTGGGAGAATACAACAGGCCTGATCAGTTATATGCTAATAGAGCTGCGATTCATCTTCCGGCTTTCCAGAGGAATGACTTCGAGTTGAAGCCTGCTTACTACACTCTAGTGGCTCAGCATCCTTTCCATGGTCTTCCTAATGAGCATCCCATGGACCACATTGAGAGATTTGAAGACTTAGCATCAAGCATTAAGGCTATTGGAGTGTCCAATGACTATCTCTTCTGCAAGCTTTTCCCTTACTCACTTGCTGGAGATGCTGCGTACTGGCTGAAGAAGTTGGCTCCAGGATCATTGACTACTTGGGAAGATACAAAGAATGCATTCATATGCAATTTCTTTGATGATGCAGGATCCGAGGAGCTTAGGATGAAGATCACTACATTCTCTCAAGGACTAACTGAAGCATTCAAGGTTGCTTGGGTGAGATTCAAAGCTTATCAAAGAGACTGTCCACATCATGGTTTCAGTGAAGTTCAGCTGCTGGGAATTTTCTACAGAGGTATTGATTGGAGATACCAGATGGCTTTAGACGCTGCAAGCAATGGGAACTTCAACACCTAATATCCAGAGAATGCTACCATTCTTATTGAGAACTTGTCATCTAGCAATAGTACCAAGAATGCAGACTTTGAGAGGAAGAAGCAAGCTGGAAATATGGATGGCAATCAGATCGCTGAAGTTAAGGCTAAGCTGGACTCAATGCATAGCTTTCTTGTGGGAAAGAAGCATGTACAAGTTGCTGCTGAAGTGGAGACTTTTGTGCCTGAGGAACAAGAAGTTAACTACATCAATGGAGCTGGTTTTCAAGGATCGAGATTTGGCAATCAGCAAGGTTATGGTTCCTCTTACCAGAAGCCCTTTCAGAACAACAACTTCAACAGAACTTATGGTTCTTCTTCTTACCAGAAGCCTCCTGCACAAGACAATGAGGTGAAGTCTATGCTAGAGCAGCTTTTAGAAGGACAGCAGAAGATGACAGTGGATTTCAATGGGAAGATAGATTCACTATACCAAGACTTGAATGGGAAGATTGATAACCTGAACTCTCATATGAAGCAATTGGATGTTCAAGTGGCTCAAACTGAGGGAGCTTTGAAGAGACAAGATGGGTTTCTTCCTGGAAAGACTGATTAAAATCCCAGACATCATGTCAATGCCATCATGGTAGGAAGTGCAAAAAATTCCGTGGCGGTTGAGAAGTTTGAGGAGCTTGAAAAAGAAGGTGTTGAAGTTGCAGAGCTAGTGTCGATCGACACCACAGCTGAGTGTTGATCGACACCAATAGAAAATCACGATTTTTCGAGCTCTGACGGACCGAAATCGAGCTCGACCGACACAGCATCCTCGACACAAAAGACTAGTGTCGATCAACCCCAGCTGGGTGTCGATTGACGCCCTTTCCAGACTTTGCCAGACACGTCTAAAGCTTCACAAGTTGCATAGGAAAGGGTATACAGGCCTAAGGTTCCATATCCTTCAATACCCAAACACCTAAGGTTTCAACAAGAAGGTGAGAAGGATCTCCAATGCGATCTCATTTGCTAAAGCTTGGGAGATTTATCCTTTGGGTGTTTTCTTTAAGAATTGCAGAGAGAGTCTTGAAGAAATTGAAGAACTATTTACCAAAGCAAGGGGTACACAACCCCCAATGAAGCAACTACTTAAGGTTGAAGATTCAGGGATGTTTGTTGTTCCATGCTCCATTGGAGGAGTTGTGTTTGAACAATCTCTATGCGATTATGGTGCTAGTGTGAATCTCATGTCAAGGGACATTGCAGAGAGGCTAGGGATTGCTGACATTCATCCTCCTCAGATGACTTTTGCATTCGCCAACTCTTCCACCACAGTCCCATATGGTACAATTCCAGACTTGCTTGTCAAAGTGGGGAATTATCTAGTACCTACTGATTTTCAGGTTGTGGAAGTAAGTAAGAATTCTGTCATGCCTTTCATCCTTGGGAGACCATTCATGGACACATTAGGAGCTATAGTATACATGCCCAATAAGAGAATCTCTTTCTCTAATGTTGACAAGGGAGTCTTCTACAAAGCTATCCCTACTACTGGAACCTCCAAACACATCTCTTGCATTGTTGTGATTACTAGAGAGGAGCTAGATACTAAAGAGCAAATGAACAAGCTGGGCTTTTAAGAGGCATTGGATGGAAATTCTGAGGTAGTTGAGGAACTAGAAGATTGGAGTGGACACATAGTTGTTGATCATCTCTTCATGACTATGAGCAGAGATGAGGTTCAGATCAATGCTAAGTTGATGGAGGAAGACGTTTTTGTAATGGAGGCAAGAATAGCAGAGCTGAACTGCAGGAAAAGTGCCAAAATTCAAGCTGCATATGTGGTGTCGATCGACACCAATACTAGTGTCGATCGACACCCTCCGAAGATCACGACACAAGTCGCTTCTACTGCTGCAAGTCCATCATCTTTGGTCAAACAGATGCCTTCACATCCTACAGCCCAGAAGCCTCGAAGAAAGCAAAGGTATGTATTCCCTAGAATCAATTCCAAACCTCATGATCATCTAAATAAGAATTTAAAAGGTTCAAAAGATGCTTCACACTTATGCAAGCAACGAGATTCTCGTAGAAGACTTGGTGTTTCTTTTGATGATTCTGCAGGAAAACGAAGTGTCCCACCCGAACTCAAGTCCCACCCTACTGCGGTTCCTCAATTCCTTGGGCGATCTCATGCACCTACTGCTTATACACCACCATGGATGAGGAGACATTCTTCTGGGAAGCATTCGCTGCCACCCTCTGATCCACCAGACGTCTGAACCCCCGACACAGTCAAGCTAATGACTAAAAACAAGCGCTGAGTGGGAGGCAACCCACTTTTAGGTAGGATTTTTCTTTGATTTTCGTTTTATTTTTCACTAACTTTTGGTTTTGTTTTGGGTTTCAAAAAAAAAAAAAAAAAATTGCCGGACGGACGGATGTCGACCAAGGTCGACACAGGAGCTCGACATGAATAGTGTCGATCGACACTGTTCATGGTGTCGATCGACACCTCCCTCGGAGGTAAGTTTACGCAACTTTTTTTCTTCATATCTCTCTCAATTCTTAACGGATTTGAGTGATTTAAGAGCCTACGTTGTGAAGATTTTTGTCCTCTATCCATCCTGTCCATTATCTTTTTGATTTGGTTTGTTTCTGACCTTAAGATTTAATCACACTGAGGACAGTGTTGGTTAAGTCTGGGGGAGGAAAATACTAATGTATTTTGCTTTGTCTTTGGTTTTGAGTCAGTTGTGTCACTCCAAAGTGTTTTATTGAGTCAAAACTTAGTTGAAATTTTCAGTTTCTCTTGAAACTAACCGCAAAACATTGACACTTAAGGAACATTGCCATAGTAGTTGATTGCAGGTTTTGCTAAGTAGAAAGCTCCAAGTGGATCAATCTAACAGAGAGAGTTTATATTCCTATATAGAGCTTGGTATGTGATAACAGGATTTTGCTAACAATTACTCAATCCTACTACACATGTCATTGTAGTATTTGAGGATCAATCCATATGGGTTTGTTGTAACAAAAGGAATTCATAAAACTTCTTAATCTAAGCAAGTCTAGTGAAGGTTTTGATATGTGACTAGTAGCATTAAACAAGGTGAAAGATAAGCTATCTTCAAGATAAGTTAAAACAAACAAAAACAAGTGAAAGCAAAAACAGAGTTTTTAAAAGCTTTTTGTAAATTATGGAAAGATGAATCCAAGGGTATGGTATTGATTTTCAAGTGCTTAAAAGTGTAATCAATGATGTCAATCTACTCATATAAATGCTAATCCCCAAGCTTAGAACTTCAAGAATAGATTAAACCATTTTCATGGACTTAATCCTTTTATCACATTTCTAATCAAGAACAAACTTTCATTTGTGATTAAAGATGCAACAAGCATAAAGATTCAGTTCTAATCTGCTAATAAACACCTTAGACAATCACTTTCATGAGCTAAGTATGTAAATCTCTTGCTTAAATAAACCAGAAATTTTACTAATCTTTTGGATGAGAAAATTTCCTAAAAATCTAATTCAACATGATCAAGGTTGAAATTTAGCATTAAGAACATCAAACAAGAGGGGATATGGAAGAATTAACTTATAGACATCAAGATTAACACTCTAAACACCCTAGATCTAACCAACCTTGGATTCTAGAGAACTACTCACAACTCATGATCAAACCAATAAAAACTTGTAAAAACTTGATAATAAGCATTAGAAAGAGTAAAGGAAAGAGATTAGAGAAGAAGAACTCTTGAATTGAAGTTTTTGATCCAAAGGTCTTGCAGAAAAATCACCCAAAACAGAGAGAGTTTCTGGAAAAGTTTTAGAAATAAAAGTCAACTACTTAATGATGATAAACAGTGTATTTTCGTCTTAAGGAAAGGAAATCTCGGGTACCATATCGGTATGATTACACCGGTATGACAGACCGATATGCGTATCGGTGTGAACCCACCGATATGTCAGACAGATATGCGTATCGGTGTGATCACACCGATACATCATACCGATACGTAGTAAAATGACCATATCTCTTGAACGGCTTCACTGTTTGACTTGAAACTACCACCAAACGAAAGCTAACTCAAATATCTATGACTTTCATGAAGATCGCCGAGGCTAAATCGGAGTTGAAATTCTTCATCCGGCTCGATCTTTACTCATGTAGTGGTTTTGTACTTCAAGTCCATTTTGCTCAACTTCTTTTGGTACACTTTAGTTCCATGCCATCCTCCAAGCAATGCTTAACCTCCATAATCTGAAAAGTCCTCCAATGTACCTAAAAACACTCCAAAATGCAACAAATATGCAATAACCTAGTCTAAGACTCAATAACTCTAAAATAGATGCAAACTAGACTATATGGACAAGTTATATACATGAAACAATGCAAATGCTTTACTAAATGAATGTTAAAATGATGTAAATATGCTAACTATCAACTCCCCCAAACCTGCCTTTTGCTTGCCCTCAAGCAAATAAATATGACAAATCCAAGAGAGATGTGTGAAAGTGGGAGCTCAAATCCAAAAATGCCAACAAGAGAGATCAAGCCATTGTCCAAGTTAATAATTCTAGGATGCATATCGAGTTTGTTCTACTTTAAAAATCTTAGCCACACTCATCGCAAACATGAATTGAATTCAAGTCTAGCCTACACAAGCCTTCCTATCCTTCATTCCTTTAACATTCATTCAATTTGTAACCATGGATCATGCTTATGCACTGCAAGTGAACTCATTTGGATAATGGAAAAGTTTATGAGATAAAAAATGATCTCATTCTTGTGGGTTTTCCATTGCAAGGGATCTCTCAAGAAAGAATGAACTTTGGCAAAATGCTAAGGGTAAAGAACAACTTGTGCATACAAGGACAAACTTCCATCTACCCAAGTACCAATTGCAATTTTAACCCTTATCTCTAAACCCAACAAAGTCCCTCATATTCTACCCTTTTCTTAAGGCATTTGCCTTCTTGACCCACACAATCTCCTCATATTCACTTCCATTTAAACTCTTAGGAGAATTTCTTCTTCAATCTTTGGTAAACAAATGGTTTTGGCTTTTTACTCTCATTACTTAGCTCTCATTTTACATTCTAGGTAAGCCAATCTAATCATCCTTGAGATGCTTTTGCCATTTTTGACTTTTTTTCTTTTCTTTAGCTTAGAGGCTTACCAAACATTTATACTTAGAGCTATTTTACAAATTTTCTTTGCCAACCAATCCAAAATTGTTTCCTTATACCTTCTCCAAATCTTTTCTTCTCTTCCCACTTTTTTTCTTCTTCTTTAGACAGCAACTCAAGCCCCTACTTAAGCTAACCAACCTAGCTTATGTCTAGCCCAATGATGTGTGAGCTAGTTCTACATGGAAGACTCTCCTTGTCGTGCTAAACCCAACACTTTTTGATAAGTTCATTCGAAAATTAGGCCTCAGAACACACACAAGAGCTTTTTGGCTTGAAAGAAGGTTTGGTTAGGGGTGTGGTAAGCTACTTGGGATAACAAGAGAGTGGTAGAAGAAAAGAAGACATCCCAAATATGTATATGATATCCATGAGTCACTTACCAATGTATAAACATGATAATTGCAATTCAAGATTAATGGTTCTTATAAATAGGAATGAGTTCAATTCACAGCAAGCTTCAACCAAAACATGAAAATCAAGACATGAATTCCAAGTGTGGTGCTATCTTAACTTCAAACTCATTTGCATGCATCAAACAATTATGAACGTGGGCAATGGTTTCATCTCAAAAATCAGCATTTTACAAGGAAAACTTATCATAGCTCCCTATGCAATATGAATGCAAGCCTACATGAAATGCAAATAGACTCAAACATAAAATGCAAATACATCTTCTAAATGCTTTTTTTTTTTTGTTATTTTTTCAAAATTTTCAAATTTTTTTTTTTTTTTTTTTTTTATGCATTAGATGATGCATGAAGACTCAAATGTGTAAAATAGAAAATAAGAAACACAAAACATAAAGTCAAATCTCTCAACCTCTCCCCCAAACTTAAATTACACAGTCCCTTGTGTAATAAAAGTTCAAGAGAGACTCAATCAATATGACAAAAATTATGAAACACAAAGCTAAATGATATGTATAATGGAGGTTGAAGTGTTACCTCTAGAATGGTATGGAGGAGGAGGAAGACGAACCTGCTGACCACAAACACTCAAAACACACATTATTGAAATAAAAGCAAGAATATATACAAGGATAAACATGGGAATGCCTCCCAAGAGCGCTTGTTTAACGTCACTAAGCTTGACTTTCCTTACAAATCTTTTTAGTCTGGCTTAAGGGTGAAGTGGGTGGCTGGAGATGTGAATGAGTATGAACTTTGTTGCATGTCCATGGTGTAGATAGTGGACAGCATCTCTTGCACCCTTGCTTTGTTCTTCTCTAAACCTGGTGGAAGAATGAACCTTGCCTTTGAGAATGGTGTTGAGCGTCCTTTGCTCTTGACTTTGTACTCAATGGAGCCATCCTTGAGTTCAAATGGATGTAAACTCAAATAGGTCCTTGGCCCAGCACGTCCATTTCTTGACCCATCTCTAGCTTTTTCGGTTAAACTCATCAAAGAGCACTTTTTCTTCTCTTTCCCCTTAGGTAGCTTCTTCTTGAGAGGTTTTTCTTCTACACCACCTAAAAATGTCAGGAGGGACTCACCATCAGGTTCTTCTTCAGCCTTGAAGTCGATCTTAGGCTCAGCTTTGTCCATCCTAGCTCCATCCTTAGGATTTTTGGTTAAACTCATGAAAGACCTCTTTTTCTTGCCTTTCTCTTTTGGTGGTTTCTTCTTGATAGGTATTTCGTCTTTACAACCAAATAAAGTCAGTAGCGACTCACCATCAGGCTCTTCTTCAGCAGTAGATCTAAGCCTAGGCTCGGCCTTATCCTTGCTTGTACTGGAGACGCAACCAATCTTAGCCTTTCCCGCGGGCTTGTCTTGCAAGCTTTTGTCTAGTTGCTTGGTTCTAAAGGCTTGGACTTCCAAAAGCTTTTTCAACTCAGCCTCATCTCTGATCTTCTTACAGACATGTTCTTCTTGATCAAAAGTGTCTTCTTCAGCTTCCATCATTCCACAAAACTTTGTCAAAGGAGGTGTAATCGGGTATGAAACCAAGTGACTCACATTCTTTAGGATGACCTCTTCCTTGGCAAAATCAATTGCTGCACCAACAGTGCTGAGGAATGGCGTGCCTAGGAGCATAGGAAGGTGCTTGGAATTGTCTATATCCATGACCACAAAATCAGTTGGTACCAAGCAATTCCCAATTTTCACCGGATAGTCTTTGATCAAACCAAGAGGTTTCTTTGTAGACCCATCTCCAAATGTGATTTCAGTAGGATGCCAATCCATACTCCTTATTCCAAGTCTCTTGACCATGTCAAGTGCCATAACACTCACTGTGGAACCTGAATCACACATAGCGTCTTGAACTTCTCCATTGCCTAGGTTGCACACAATTGAGAATTTTCCCGGATTTTTGTGCTTGGTCAAGGTCTTGAGCTCATCAATTGCTGCAATGTGCTCTCTTGTAGGCTCCTGGATCTGCTCTTGCTCCTCATCACACGGTTCTTGCATCATCAAAACATCCTCAACCGGTTTCTTCAAGATGTTTTTAGCTTCAACATGGTTGATCTTTGTGAAAACCGCCTCCCCACTTAGGTTCTCAATGACCTCATTGAGACTAGAATCATCATCGGAGTAGATGTAGGCCTCATGTTCAGGTTCATGCCATGATGGATACAAGTCATCAAGAGTGGTGGTCCTCTCTTCAAGATCTTGGATAGCTTGACAATACTCCATAGGGTTTACGTCACTTTCCCCCGGTGGACTTCCTTGGCTACTTGAGCTAGCTTGTTCTTCCTCAGGCTGGTAAAGCGTGGTGTTGAGGTTGTTGATTTGTGTGTCAAGGGCAGTGTAGGAAGCGTACATCCCAGTGTTTGAATCATTCAATATCGTGTCCATGTATACCTTGCTAGCGTTTTGTGCTAGCAAAAGCTGTTGGAGCATGTCAATGATGGAGTCTTGGGTGTGAACGTGAGCTTGTTGCTGAGGTATAAAACCAGGAGCTCCATATGGCTCATTCCATTGTGGTTGGCTTTGAAAGTTTCCTTGATAGTGGTTGAATCCCATGTAATAGCCTCCTTGGTTGGCTAGATAGTTAGCTTCCGGATTTTGACTAACAAAATGCATCTTGTGAAACGGTTTAAGCGAGTTGTTCAAGCAAGTTGTAGTCTCTTCCTGTGCCTATGTTCATGTACCTGAGAAGACAACTACTGAAACAGAGAGATTAGTAACCAAAATAAAAATAAAAACTTAGTCTCAAGAGGATTTAAAATCCTAATGCACAAAAAGAACCCAAATGGCAACGGCGCCAAATTGATAACAGGATTTTGCTAACAATTACTCAATCCTACTACACATGTCATTGTAGTATTTGAGGATCAATCCATATGGGTTTGTTGTAACAAAAGGAATTCATAAAACTTCTTAATCTAAGCAAGTCTAGTGAAGGTTTTGATATGTGACTAGTAGCATTAAACAAGGTGAAAGATAAGCTATCTTCAAGATAAGTTAAAACAAACAAAAACAAGTGAAAGCAAAAACAGAGTTTTTAAAAGCTTTTTGTAAATTATGGAAAGATGAATCCAAGGGTATGGTATTGATTTTCAAGTGCTTAAAAGTGTAATCAATGATGTCAATCTACTCATATAAATGCTAATCCCCAAGCTTAGAACTTCAAGAATAGATTAAACCATTTTCATGGACTTAATCCTTTTATCACATTTCTAATCAAGAACAAACTTTCATTTGTGATTAAAGATGCAACAAGCATAAAGATTCAGTTCTAATCTGCTAATAAACACCTTAGACAATCACTTTCATGAGCTAAGTATGTAAATCTCTTGCTTAAATAAACCAGAAATTTTACTAATCTTTTGGATGAGAAAATTTCCTAAAAATCTAATTCAACATGATCAAGGTTGAAATTTAGCATTAAGAACATCAAACAAGAGGGGATATGGAAGAATTAACTTATAGACATCAAGATTAACACTCTAAACACCCTAGATCTAACCAACCTTGGATTCTAGAGAACTACTCACAACTCATGATCAAACCAATAAAAACTTGTAAAAACTTGATAATAAGCATTAGAAAGAGTAAAGGAAAGAGATTAGAGAAGAAGAACTCTTGAATTGAAGTTTTTGATCCAAAGGTCTTGCAGAAAAATCACCCAAAACAGAGAGAGTTTCTGGAAAAGTTTTAGAAATAAAAGTCAACTACTTAATGATGATAAACAGTGTATTTTCGTCTTAAGGAAAGGAAATCTCGGGTACCATATCGGTATGATTACACCGGTATGACAGACCGATATGCGTATCGGTGTGAACCCACCGATATGTCAGACAGATATGCGTATCGGTGTGATCACACAGATACATCATACCGATACGTAGTAAAATGACCATATCTCTTGAACGGCTTCACTGTTTGACTTGAAACTACCACCAAACGAAAGCTAACTCAAATATCTATGACTTTCATGAAGATCGCCGAGGCTAAATCGTAGTTGAAATTCTTCATCCGGCTCGATCTTTACTCATGTAGTGGTTTTGTACTTCAAGTCCATTTTGCTCAACTTCTTTTGGTACACTTTAGTTCAATGCCATCCTCCAAGCAATGCTTAACCTCCATAATCTGAAAAGTCCTCCAATGTACCTAAAAACACTCCAAAATGCAACAAATATGCAATAACCTAGTCTAAGACTCAATAACTCTAAAATAGATGCAAACTAGAGTATATGGACAAGTTATATACATGAAACAATGCAAATGCTTTACTAAATGAATGTTAAAATGATGTAAATATGCTAACTATCAGTATGCATTGGACTTGATTCCTCTTTCAGATCTGATAAGATAAGAAAATTACAGTATCTCCTTGATCCTCCCTTGAGAAAAGAAAAGAAATAAAGAAGTCTAACCAAGGAATAGTGCAAAGATTCTCATGAACCTGTCTCCTCACAAGGAACACAAGTAAAGAGCAGCACTGTTCCAAAGCTTCAAAAGAATAAGAAAAAGACAATGAAAAGATCTTAGAACACCCTGAAAATGGGCAGCAGTTGACTAAGGGAAGAGAAAATAGGAGAGCTGCAACAAGAAAGTCTTGTTCAGGCACTAAGGAAGGGAAAGAATCTATAAAGTTCTTTGGTTTTACCATTTTTTAGAGTTCGAAATTATACTAAGGAAGGGATCTGACTTTAACTGGGAGATTGCTAAGCTTGTGGTAAGTACACTGAAATACTATCTGAGGTTGGCTCTATGGTATGTGGATTCAAGAGTGTTAGTTCAATGTGGCGTTCCTAAGGATTACTGATTGTTTCTATTTTCAAACCTCGACTCTATACTTGGTTTCTGTTTTGCTTGAGGGCAAGCAAAAGCTAAGTCTGGAGGAGTTGATATATCATGGTTTTTACCGGTTTTTGACCATGATATAAGTCTTATTTATAGAGTCTTTTGGTCTTTTTAGAGTCCTATTAGAGTCTTTACAGGTTCAGGTACGTTTTGAGCATGATTGGAGATTTTGAAGCATTTTGGAGCATTATGGAAGAAGATGCTGAAAATGTGAAGTTGGAGAATTGTTGGATGAACAGTGTCGATCGACACTGTTCACTGGTGTCGATCGACACCATTCGAGCCAAGCCAAAACGCGACTTTTACAGATTTTGAAGAAAAAGGAAATTGCCCATAAATTTTCCTTATTTACAAAAGTGCTCCAATTCGTGTTTCTACCCTTATATATAGTTTTTAAAGCCATTGTTTAGGCATAATCTCATACTTTAAGAATCATAGAAGTTTAGGTTTTTGGAGAGAGAAAATCAGACTCCTTTATAGCAGATTTGAAACTCCTTTATTTCTTCTATTGATTTCTTTTATACTTTCTATTCAAATAATGATTTGTGTTTCATTGATCATGTCTGAGTAGTTTGCTTGTTAGGTTTAGGGTTTTTCAAAGGTGATTGATGAATTACTAGGTTGAATAAATTTGTTAGGATAAAATCATTAAAGTTCTTCATCTGGATTTGTGATTAATGTTTATTCTAGCTTCGCGACCTAGAATCTGATCTTAGGTTGATTAATAGATGCGAGAGTATTATTAATTGCCTGAACTAATGTTAGATGAGCAAAATACCTACTCGCAAAGAGATTTGGTTTAGAGATTTTGTGAACAATTGAACCTGTTATTAATGCTTGTCTGAATTGTTAGAATTTGAAAAGAGATTTGCGATTCTAGGATTTAGACATAGATAATCTTCGCAGCGAGAGTTGGTTGATTTTATAATTGTGTTTCGAGTTCTAGAACAGTTCTTCATCCTAACATTCTATCTAGACCTACAATTTGGATTCACCTGAGAATTTTCATGAACCTAGCGTTTCGTCTCCTGAGTTTACTAAGTCTTTTAATTGCTTTATGTTTTTAATTCCATCTTTCTTCTTAGCTTAATTCTAACTTAGAAATTTGCTGTGTGACTATCCATTTCCCTGTGGACTCGATCCCTAAGTACTGCGACTGATCTCTTAATTTGAGAGAGTAGCTCTAGGGTAAATTTGAGAGCATATCAGCGAATTGCAGCTCTATTAGCATAAAACTGATCATGTTGTAATCACCAAGTGTTCTCCCACGTACAGCATTCACAGATGGTGCTACTTCGAATGCCTGCTCGACGATTGCAGCCCCATTCTCATCTAATCTATGGCCCTGAGCATTCCTCCTATGCCCTTCTTCATCAAACAAATTACCAGCTTCGTCTCGGATCAAAATCACATGATCAACCATCTCTGTCTGCGACGGGTGTCGATCAATGCTAGTGGTGGTGTCAATCGACGCTCGTGCAGATTTTCGGTTCGTCCTTTCTAAATGGATGAGCTCCTGATTGTCAAGACTGATTAGTTCCTTTTCCTTGTTGCTTATGGTAGTGCGATTATGCATACACCTGAAACCAAGAATAAGAAACTAAAAGTTAGTAACCAAAAACAAAATAAAAACTTAGACAAAACTCTAATATTAAAAATCTGTACGCAACTAATCTCCTTCCCCGGCAACAGCGCCAAAATTTGATATGCTTAAATTTACCCTAGAGTTACTCTCTCAAATTAAGAGATCACTGCAGTATTTAGGGATCAAATCCACACGGAATGAGATAGTCACACAACAGATTTCTAAGTTCGAATTAAGCTAAGAACAAATATGGAAATTAAAGAAAGCAGGCAATTAAAACTTAGTAAATTCAGGAGACGAGACGCTGGGCTATGGGAAGTTCACAGGTATGATTCCAAATTGCATAATAGAAAACTGTCGAGAAAAAATTATTAAGAACCGTTCTAGAACTCGAAACACAATTATAAAATAAACCAACTCTTGCTGCGAAGATTATCTATGTCTAAACCCTAGAATTCCAAATCTCTTTGCAAACCCTATCAATTCAGACGAGCATTAATAACATGTTCGATTGTTCACAAAATCCCTAAACCAAATCTCTTTGCGAATAGGTATTTTTCTCATCTAATATTAGTTCATGCAATCAATAATAATCTCGCATCTATTAATCAACCTAAGATCAGATTTTAGGTCATGAAGCTAAAATCAGTATTAAACACAAATCGAGATGAAGAACAAGCAGAGTAATCACAACATTAATTCAATTCTAACAACCTATCATCAACCCTTGAATAACCCAAAACATAACTAGCAAACTACTCAGACATTGTGATTAAAGAAAACCTCATGAATAAAGTAATTTGCATTAAAAAAAATCAATAGAAACAAAGGAGTTCCAAATCTGCTATGAAAGAGTCTAATTCTTCTCTCCAAAAACTCTTTACAAATCTCTCTCTAAAAAAATAATTGTCTAGCCTAAACAATGGCTCTGAAAACCCTTAAATAAGGGTTAAAACACGAGTGGGGCACTTTTGTAAATAAGGAAAACTTCTGGGCAATTTTCCTTTTCTTCAAAACTTGTAAAAGTCGCGACTGTCTTCTGTCTTGATGGGTGTCGATCAACACTATTCATTTAGCACAACTCCGACTTCATCTTTTCAGCAGCTTGTTCCACAATGCTCCAAAATGCTTCAAAAATCTCCAATTATGCTCCAAACGTACCTGAACCTGCAAAGACTCTAATAGAACTCTAAAAATAGCAAAAGACTCTATAAAATGGACCTATATCATGGTCAAAAACCGGTAAAAACCATGATATATCAACGAAAATAAAGTATTTAAAAGAAATAGCTTAGCTTAGACTCACTCTTCTGGATTACGGTTATGTTCTGTGATGACATAAATTGCATGGCGACAAGGTATTCATGTGAGATCCCACTGGTTACAAGCACAATGCTTGCTTGGAAGACATACCTCGTAAGTACAACCTTGCTCAAGATCCTCGTACAAGCTTTCACTACTTTTAAGCACTGAGCAATGCCTATTGGCCTTGCGGTTTCTCTAAAAAATATCCATGATGTTATGTGGAAACTTAGTGACACACTTCATTGCCTTCTCATACCTCTGAGATATACGTGTCATTGCTAGCCTTCTAATCTCCTCAAGCATGTCAATCAGTGGCAACTTACGGGCTTCTTTGATGGTTCTATTGTAACTCTCTGACAAATTGTTGCAAACATCCTCATACCTTGCATTATAACTTAACCAAGCCCTACACTATGTCTTTGGTTCTGTTCACAATAGATTCTTATGTGCAACTTCATCAAACGTCTTCAACGCAACCATGTTGAACTGGTATTCACCAGCACATGAACTGTATGCAACTGCCTAGAAGTAATCTTCATAGGCATAGAGCTTGTAATCGACTATTACGTATTTTCTAAATTATTGGTCTTACCATTTTACTGTTTAGTTTATTTACCTCTACACTGATGAATTCTCGAATAAAAAGATAAAGGAAGTATTCCAATTGTAAGAAATGGGAAATGAATAAAGAGAAGATAAAAGAATACTTGAAGATAAAGATGTAACATGTGACGGGAAAAAAAGTGGAATAACATCAACCGTCCAATGAGCCTATACTAATAATAGGCAGATTTCTTTGTTTCATCTTTTCTCTCTGTCCACCAAATTACGTAAACTGAGTCAATGCTCACACATAACGCATACATATATTCGGATTTAAAGGTGTATTTAATCTTTGTGAGATCGAAACGGATGTAAAAGTAGATTCTGAGTGGTTCTTGATCGATCGAGTCGTATAGAACCAACAAAAAAGCAGTGATAAAGATTAGTTAAAAGTTAAGGAAAAGCTACTACAATACATGGAAAACCATCTGCCATCAATACATTTTCTGGATTATTAAAAATGTGGAATATCCAAACATGTTAAGTAGTTTGGTTGTGTGATAAAATAAAATTCCAAACAAGTTTATTAAATTATATATACGTTATTGAGTTGTAAGTTTTGTTTCTTTCATACTTATATAACAACACTAGGAAATGATAAAGAACAACCATATGCATCAGTGAGAGAAATATAAAAACAATAACATTCTTCTTTTGGAACCATATTGAATACTATCTCCTAAAAGTTTCTAATGTACCTAAAAACAAATGCTCTTTCAATTGATATTTTCCCAATTTAGGACCTTTAACTAAAGGATGCGTCACTCATACTTATGAAAAAGAAGAGGAAGAAGAGTTCTAAAAGTGATTCGCATCAGATACCAGACAAACGACTGGTTTTGTTTCTATACAAAATCAATCGTAAAATTATCAGTGAAAAAAAGTCGTATAATTATATATGTTTTGATTTTTGAAGGGAGCAATTTTTTTATATATCAAATCGGACAGATAGAGCTGATTTTAGTCCGTACAATTTTGATTCTTAGAAATTCACTACAAACAAAAAAAAAACATGGCAAATTGTCTACTTGATCTTTCTTTTTCTGATAATTTTTCTTCTCCACTTGATTTACTTTTATTCTGCGTGTTACCTGATAGAGAGTGACCTTGCTTCTAACAGAAGTATCAAGTCTGCTTTGGTGAAACCAATAATATCCCCAAAACCTATGATAGATATTGACGATACTTATTAACACTTTTGCTCCTAGTGTGTTTCTTTATTCTGCGTCTCTTAATTCTCTTATTTCTCTTCTTGCTTCTACATTTTAGCGATTTCTGAGAAATTGTAGCAATTATATTTGACCAGTTCATATCTATTGGAATTATTGGAGTTACCTCATGTGTGTTTAGGAAACAAGACTTTAGACGTTGAACAAAATTAGTTATTATATAGACGCTAATCTGCTTAGATATTGATATATTCGTTTAGATCTTCTTCGTCTGCTACATATGTATGCTTTGTAATTACTCAAAGGAGATAGAAAATCACTTTTTAAATTTTCTTGTTCTCTCTCGTAACCCAAAAAAAACAAAAACAAAATATTGTTCTCTCTAATTTTTTATGGTATAATTTGCACTAAAAAAAAATCAGTCTATAAGAGCCTAATTTGCACTAAAATAAAATAAAATCAGTCTATAAGAGCCTAATTTTTTTTTTTTCTCTGAAAGTTGATTCGAATTAAACAATATGGCAAACATGAACGGTACCACCAACCAATAACTCGAACCTGATCCTGAAAAATATGAATCTGCTGAACGAAACGGATGGTACAAACCTGATAAACACGAACCTGAATCAAGTGTATATAGAACATTTATAAGATGATATTTGTTTCTAAAGTTAATTTATTTATATATCGATGCTGAGTTTGAATGAAACTTTTTTTTTTCCATTTAGATTTTATCAAAATGAAAACAAACTGTATATGTCTTTATATTAACAACTCTGTTGAGATAACATTTAGTTATTTTTCGCATCAAATTAATATCTTAGTTGTAAATCAATACTCCCTCTGTTTCACAAAGAGTGTCATTTTGACATTTTTCACACAAATTAAGAAAAACTTATAAATCTTTTTTATGCCCTTTATTAATACACTAAATCAGTTTCTCTCTCTAATTAATAGGTTAAAATAGTAGGGATAAATCTGAGATTTAGTTTAAAAAATTGCATTGAAAACATAAAATGACACTCTTTGTAAAACAAAAACCAAGAGTCAAAATGACACTCTTTGTAAAACGGAGGGAGTAGTTTGCTAGTTTAGCGCTATAATAATTTCGAGAATGCTCCCAATACATGAAACTAGCACGATTTGACTAAGGATTCTTTTCCCTTCCATCAGCTAAGGCTAATGAGATGTTTTGGCAGTCCACGGGTCGTGAACGTGAAAACCGAGGATGAGAAAACCGAGGTGGATGCGGCTAGAAGTTCTCTTATCCTAAACATTAAAGTCAATCGAAGCGCAAGATTCGATTGTTTCTGGTTCATTATATGTTTCTCTTTTTTTTCACTAGTTATAATCACTTTTAAAAACTGTATAACTCCAGTCATGGTTTGTTATCTTTATTTTATTTATTTTTAAACACGATTTGACTAGTTCATAGACTAGAGTTTAAACTATTTTGGGTTGTTGTATTCATAAGTGAGTTTAAACGTAAGCTTGATTTCGGTTTCATTTGTGTTTAATTATTAAAACTGCACGCAATCAGTGATTCATCTAACCAATATGTACGTAATGAATTGCGTAATCATATGCTGTAAATTATTAACGAGAATATAGAGACATTGAAACGGAAGTATACCTGAACTTATTTATGGTTTAATTGTCTCAAATTATAATAACCAATTACGTACTTATTTTATTAACAGTCGGATGCATGTTCGTTGTCAAACTTAATTATTACAATTATTTATACTATTATTATTACATTATTTTATCTAAGCTAACAACGACTTTGTCAAATATTTTTTGTTAATCATGTAATTCGGGCGAACACTATTAATCTCAAAAATAATCGTAATATTTAATCTATGGGACAATTGAAAATAGACCAAATGTAGATGATTAAGCAATATATTCTACCAAAGGAGTAGTGGTCTAGTGGTAATACAAAGCAGTTGGTTCTTTTGTGTTTCAAATTCAAACTTTTTTGGGATGGATTATCTAAAGATTGATTCTATATATTGAAAATGATTATGGGTCAAAGGTTTGGAACTCCCACTGTTTAAAAAAAAAAGATTAAGCAATATTTTTGCTAATATACGGATATACTTCATTCAGTTCTACATACAAGAAAACATTTGAGTAATATGAAATATCACTCGGTTCGACCAATCAAAAACCCACCAAAAATCTTTTATCCATTAATTAATAAGTGTTAACGACATTTTAGAAATTTTATTAATTAATTAATTAATTATTCGTTGTGCGGCTATTAATTCGGAAATTGGTCCCATTTTTATAAGTTTCCAAAAAAAAAAGAATATGAGACATTTTAGTATCTACGGACTACGGTCATCTCTCCGGTTTCTCTTTTCCGCATTTCTCACTTTAGCGTATAAGTTAAATAAATTAATTATATTTGGCCAAAAAGATTTTGCTTTTAGATTGCTCTAAACTATAACCTGACATCATTGAAATAATTAAGTTTGGCTACCTTCGCTACATAAATGAAATTCTGAGGTTTTTTCTTATATTTGGAAAAAAATTAAAACTGAATTAAGGATAGATAAAGAAATTGATTAGAGTTTATAGCTTTACAAGTGTACTTAAGGCCAAACTTAAGCCTCAACCTCTACGATGAAATAGAGTGACAATGGCTTAAGTCTCCTCCAAAAGGCAAAGTTGACTAACGTTTGTCCCTTAATCTCCTTCTTGCGTATGTATGAGGAGACCAATCATGAATTTTTAATTATACTACACACATCTAAGAAAATATAGTGTTCTTATTTTTATGTATTATAATTTATAAAATATACGTAAAACCGTAATATATTAGTCGACTGTACATTGCAAATTTAAAAGAAGAAGTAATAGTTGTAGATTCTATTTATAAATTGCAAATTTGCAGGCATAGTCATAGATGAAGGTGCTTGATCGCGAGAGCAAACAAAATGTGACGTCCAGAAACGCCTAAACATGTAGATTTGACTTTAACTATATTCTAAGTTAGTTGAGATTCAGATTCTCTAATTCAATTATTAGAGCATTATTTACTTTATATATAATTGTACGGAAGTGTATTAGTTCAACAATGCGATTAGTCAGCTTAGAGACTTAATCACGTCACTGTACAAAAGAAAAATCATAAACTTTTAATTCGTTACTGTTATGTACTTATGTTCGTAAAGACCCTAAGTGAAACTATTATGTATTCGTACTGTATGCGGATATCTATGGAAAATTGGCTTTTTCATATTTTAACTGTTGCCT
Organism: Alliaria petiolata; assembly: GCA_020283515.1. Classification (NCBI taxonomy): domain Eukaryota; kingdom Viridiplantae; phylum Streptophyta; class Magnoliopsida; order Brassicales; family Brassicaceae; genus Alliaria; species Alliaria petiolata. The sequence continues at coordinate 51,944,673 of JAHZTW010000001.1, forward strand.
TAAATTCAGTTTATATCAAAATATAAAAATTGGCTTAGCTCATTTTTTAATTCGTAATTTTCGTATTTTATATACAAATTTTTAAAACTCATTTTACTGATAAGTGGCTCATTTTTTAATTCGCAATTTATAAAAATTGGCCTTTTACTGATAATAACGTGTATAAAATACATCATTTTTATGTCTGACTCATCCGTTATATCACACACCAATCATACTGTTTTTTAAGAAAAATATTTTTTGTATATATCTATATATTTATCATGTATGATTCAAAACCTAAAATTATGGATATATTAAAATTTATTACATATTAAAACAAAAGTAAAAAAAAAGTATTAAAACGGAAATGAGGAAACCAAGTGGTGGTGATCTAGCGGTTTTTATTTGAGGAGGAATTGCTCTGTTGGTATAGGTCAAGGATCGATTCCCCTCAAACGTGTAATTATTAAATCATTTCCACTTAGCCATACGAATATGGACTTTTACTTTCGGCTCATTTAAATATCCGGATTGAAGGTCTATCTATGACATGTAATTTTCCCAGAAATTAGTTTGAATCTTTCTATAGATTTGAGATTTCCAGAGTTATAAAAAGAAACGGAAATGAGTCGAGTTGAGTCGGATCGCTTGAGTGACTACATGCTTTACAATCAATTACTATGTCTCCAATAAAATAAGACACAATCGTACAAATGATGTTGTAAGAAATTAGTAGTACAAAATAGTAAAACAAAGCGATAGAAATCAGAAAATAGTTTACTCAAAAATATTACGCTAGTTCTTTATCACCCATAATTTTGAAATGGTAAAATATATTTAATATAATTTTAATATAATATAAATATTAATTTAAATTTCATTTACTAAAATGTAAGAGACTAAATAATATATATTTTCTAAATAATTTAAATGCTTTTTGGTTTTACTAATCCATTATTAAATTGGCACTTTTTATTGCACTTTTTTCTTATACATTTTTGCTACTATCTTTTACCGTCTCCAATTATGTATGATACCATCTTTTACCGCTAAAATTTATCACTGCTTTGTATATACATATATCTTTTTTTTAAAAGAAAAAATATACATATTTGCAGTTGAAAACGAACACACATTCACTTTCGCAAAAAAACAAAAAAACGAACACATTTTGCGTCGACATATATATTGCAAGTTGCAGATGCAAATAATAATCTGATAGGTTTGGGTTGTATAGTTAAATCTTTTTTTTTTCATTGGTCCGCGTAGCTTTCCAGCTTCAACGATTCTTTCTTATCAAATTTTCATATTCATCTCTTCATTCTTTTGTTTCTTTTTCTTTTTATCACGGCCCTTTTTTTCCCCCACAAAATTCTACATCAAAGCATTTCGATTTTTTTCCGTCTTTCTTCTCACTTCTCTCTTATTTCTTTTTAACTAGGTTAATGGTTTAAATTTGTTAGTTTAAGTCTAGTAAGAATTGTAAAAAACTTGTGTATTCAATAATTAGATGTATGATTTCTTTGCAAAATTATGTGTCAATTCTTATAGGTTCGTTAATTTTTAATTAGTCGTAGTATGCTGCGAACTAAATCCTTTCATCATAGGCACTCAAATCGCCGTTTTTTACAAATAGTTTTGTTATCTTTCTAAAAAAGAAACCAAACAAGTTATTCCTACATAAAACAAGTGCTCCATGCACCAACTTATACAATTTTAGCAAGAGAACCATCCGCAATAAACTTATCAATGATGACGACTAAAACATGTTCTATTTCTGTTCTATCTACACTGGCACTAGCTAGTTTAAAATGTACTTTTGGTAGAGCTGGATTTGAAAATGTAAAGGCTTTGAGAAAGATAAAAAGGTCTGTTAACTAGTGAACTTTAAAAAAAAAAAAAAAAGGAAATGATGATCGAAGGGTCGATTTCTTTATCCAAATGTTGTTTGACAAAAGAATTTCTTAGAACTCGTTAGTTTCACACAAAATTTATTTAAGCTAGTGGCAAATTCCTAAATTAAGAAATTTTTTTGGATAAAGAAATCGACCCTTTCACCAAAAATGGTAAAGACTTTGCCACTAGCTTAAGAACTTTTTTTGGTGAAACTAACTACTTGTAAGTTGTAAGATATCTAATAATATATATATCTTGTATACCCGTGAGATTAATCGGATTTGTCCATATCATCTATGAAAAAAAAAAATATTAGGCCGCAAATCCAAATTTCTCATGGTTGAACTCATGGTCAATACTGATAAAAATAACATACAGTGCAAAAATTCACAAAAGGTTATGTTCGATCTACATTGAAAGAAGACCTTCACCAACATACCAAGTCCGCATAAGATTACCTACATTTCAACTTTTAACGCAAAAGCAAAGGAAATAAGAAAAGGCTATTTGGTTGGTAATGTGAAGAAGGTCTTTTATTGGTAAGTTGAAAAATTAGACGTACGGTCAAAATTCAAAAGCATCTACTTTGTTTTTCCATATCTTCCCACAAAAAAAGAAAGAAAATAAATAGAATTTAAGTCACATGCATTTTGAATAAATTAAGAATTACTAGTACAAAGTGTCATTGGAAAAAAGTTAAGAATATAAAACTAAAAAGATAAGAAAAAGTTTAGAACACCTTATGGATAAATGTTTTTTTCTTCCCTTTCTAAAAGCACGCAAACAAGAAACATGCGTATGTAAGTTTGATTATTGTTTTGTTTCCCCTCTCTTTTTATATGGTTGTGGGTGCAAAGACCTATGGCTATCGTGGGAGTTAAAATGATCATTGTAGTTGTTGTGGTGGTACAAATCAATCTGGTTGATATCGTTTTTCTTTTGTCAATTTCCTGCAATTATCGTTTTCAATAAGAATATAATGATGTGTCAAACTAAATTAGTAAAAATTATGCCTAATTTAGACTAATTTGAATAAATTTGGATTAGTCATATATTTGAATATATTAACTTTAAAACACACAAAAAAAAAACTTGCTACCCATACCATATCATCAAAGTGGCAGTCATCACTCACTATAGTCATTGATGAAAGCTATTAAACGTTTAAAACCATTGGCCGCTTTGATATCCTAAAATGTGCAGTTCGACCACAATGATCACAACTTCTATTTAACATCTACCAATTTATGGAACAATGGTTTTTGCAATTTGGTATCTTGTGAATATAGATATTTACATTGTTCGTTATTGTAAAATAAAATTAAAAAATAAACATAAATGATTTTACTAGAGCTTGATTATATTTTAATAAAATAGTAATGCGAGTAGCAAGGTGAACTATATATATCTACACAATTTGTATTTTCTCACACTAGAGCCCATTGTAAACTAAACTCTACATTAATAGAGCCAGATATTCTATGAAAATGTCTATATTTATAATAGTAAAAAAAACTACTATAGCAATCCATAAATGATAGAATCCAAATCCTGACCTAAACTTAAAATAAACATACCAAAAAAATTGGTGGTCTAATGGTAGTACAAGAAATTAATTTTGTTGTGTCCGGATTCAAACCATGTTTAGAACGGAATGTTATTTTTTAAATCAAAATATCTAAATACTAATTTCGAATATTGAAATAGATTATAGATCTAACTTCCACAGTTTAAAAAAAAAAATTAATTAATTTAGTATATCCGGATTCAAACCATGTTTAAAATAGAATGTTATTTTTTAAATCGGAATATCTAAATACTAATTTTGAATATTGAAATAGATTATAAATCGAACTTCCACGGTTTTCAAAAAAAAAGAAAAAAAAACTTACAAAATCATTTTTTACCACTCGAACACCGCGCTACTAGTCATCATTACTTGGTTTCTTCACAAATTCTTAGTATCACATTATCATCATGTAAAAATAACAAATAAAAAATAGATATATATCTTCAACAAAGAACAGCGGGTGCTTCTCAAAATCGAATATTTTTTTGTTTCTCTTTTAATTTTTGATTGTTTGTTTTTATAATAATTTTTGTAGATCGTAATTTGGGGGTGGCTCGCAGCTTAAGGCAGGCGCGCGTTAGCAACAACTTTGTTACTTTGTTTTGTGGATGGAGAGTGGGCCCGACGCGTCCTCTAGCCGTACAAATCGCCTTCCAACTTGTCTTTAACCGGTTACCGGTTTAGTCGGTTCTTTCTCCTCCTCGATTAGGACAAGATGCACATGTTTTGGCTTTAATTTATTCTTTCGACTTATGACTAATCTGGTACGAATGGATAAAAATGGTGTTTTGTTGTAATTGAAGCATCGAAAACGTCTTTTTTTTTTTTTTTTTTTTTTTACAAATGGTGGGGTAGACAGTTTTTTTTAATTTAATGTGTTTCAGTCTTTCAGGTTTATCATAGCTATACTACTGAGTTGAGGGTTAGATAGTCCATGACCATTTGGCGTAACTAGATGCTGAATTATTATTATAATGATCATTTTTAATGATATAATCAAATGTAACAAAAAACAAATAAATATGATGATGTAATAGATGATGAACATATTTATGCTTAGAGAGCGTCTATAAAAGTACTACGCTCTCTAAACATAGAAAAAATAAAAGAATGTCTATTTTAAATTTTGATTATGTTCCATTTTTCGTATGTTTAGAAAGCGTGGTACTTTTATTTAGCTTAAGTAATTAAAAACTATATAACGGTAAATTAAATTTACTTTAACACTTTTATTCCGAAATTTGTTTCGGCTACTCAAAATGTAGAAAACAATTGGCCAAATTTAATAATTGTTATACTAACACCATATTTGTAACAATCAACATACACATTTTATTTTGTCAAAAAAAAAAAAATACACATTTTATATAGTTTATTTCGTGCCGTTTATCCGTTTATTTTACATTAACTATTCCATTCAATCTATTTATTCTAACTCAAAACGGTTACTTTGTAAATGATTAAGTTATTATTACCCTAGAAAATACCTACCCTTACGAAAAAATCAACGCATACATAAATTATCCACCTACTTGATTTTATGTTACAATATACTACTATATGTATAACCCGAGAGTAAGTCAACATCAACTTTATAATTTTTTTTGTTAAAAAAAAAGTCCACAATCAATTTAATGACTACACGAAAACAAAAACCACCAAATAAAACTCAAGAATTTTAATTTAATACGCCGGATTTTTCCATTGGTAAAAAAAGAAAGGAATCGCATTATTTTATTTTATATTTGATTTTAAAAATAATATTTGTAAAAACAGAGTCTCTCTTTCTTTCTCTCTGTATCCTCTCATCATGGGCTCTATAAGTACTCCCACAACCACGAACTCCAAAAACATCATCTCATAAACCAAAAACCAAAAATTTCAAGATTTGATTATTTCTCATTACAAAGATTCAACAAGCTTTCGTAACCATGAGTCTTATTACAGATCTCATTAACCTTGACCTCTCAGACTCCACTGAGAAAATCATCGCTGAATACATATGGTTCGTCTTCTTCCTCTGCTTTTGCCTCTTTGTATACATTCTTAATCCTCTGTTTTTGTCTGGATTTTTCTTTTCTTTTTTGTTATTTTATCAATTTTTTCCGGTGAATAAGGGAATGGATAAAAGAAAATGTTTTTGTCATCCCCACTGGTTTTTTAAGCTTTCTAATTACATAATCAACCACAAAAAGAGTTCTAAGTTTTGTCTTTTTTCTAATTTGGGGTTTCTTTGATTTTTCAAAACAGGGTTGGTGGTTCTGGTATGGACATGAGAAGCAAAGCCAGAGTAATTATCTTTCTTTACTTAATCTTCACTTCAGTTTGATGGAAAAAAAATCGAAACTTTCCCGGAAAACTTTGGAATTTTTCAGTTTTATTAGATTGAATTACTGAATCTCTGTTTTGTTTATCTGTAGACTCTTCCTGGACCAGTGACCGATCCATCGAAACTCCCGAAATGGAACTATGATGGTTCAAGCACTGGCCAAGCTCCTGGGGAAGACAGTGAAGTGATCTTATAGTAAGATTTTGTCACACATCTTATCTCCTTTGTTTTTGTTTTGTTTTGTTTCGTTTTTTTATTAATAATCTTTCTTTCTTTTTTGTGTTGCTTAGCCCTCAAGCGATTTTTAAAGATCCGTTCCGTAGAGGAAACAACATTCTTGTGAGTTGAAAACTTTTGATTTTCTTGCACATGTTCTGTTTTTTTAGAAGTTAACGATAGATAGATAACCGTTTGTTTAATCGGTTTGATTAGGTCATGTGTGATGCTTACACTCCTGCTGGTGAACCAATCCCTACGAACAAGAGACATGCTGCAGCTGAGATCTTTAGCAACCCTGATGTTGTAGCTGAAGTTCCATGGTTAAATCCAAATTCCCCTGTTTTTGGTTTCTTGAGGTTTTTAGATTGCTGATTTTGCTCTGTAAATTAGGTATGGAATCGAACAAGAATACACTTTGTTGCAGAAGGATGTGAACTGGCCTGTTGGATGGCCCATTGGTGGCTTCCCTGGCCCTCAGGTACATTCCGTTTTTCGCGTGGTTTTTCGCGACTTCTCTGTTCTCGGAGTCTGATAGTTTCTATATAAACCATCTCTTGCAGGGACCTTACTACTGCAGTGTTGGAGCTGACAAATCTTTTGGGAGAGATGTTGTTGATTCTCACTACAAGGCCTGTTTGTACGCCGGAATCAACATCAGTGGGATCAATGGAGAAGTCATGCCTGGTCAGGTAATCTTCAAAAACCATCACTTATGACCCAAAAGCTTCAATCTTTTTTGGCTTAAAGTAGTAATGACCAAATGTGTGTTTTGTTGAGACAGTGGGAGTTCCAAGTCGGCCCATCTGTTGGTATCTCAGCTGCTGATGAAGTGTGGATCGCTCGTTACATTTTGGAGGTATAATTAAACAATCCACTCTTCAATGTTTCTTGATCTTCTTGATGGGATTTTAAACTTAAGTACAAGTTTTTTGGTGGTTTCAAAAAACAGAGGATCACAGAGATTGCTGGTGTGGTTGTATCTTTCGACCCGAAACCGATTCCGGGTGATTGGAATGGAGCTGGTGCTCACACCAATTACAGGTAAAATGATCATGAAACTTGACCTTGTTATGCAACTGATCTCTTGTAAAAAAAGCTGAAAAATGGTGATTTTCTCAGTACTAAATCGATGAGGGAGGAAGGAGGATATGAGATAATCAAGCAGGCAATCGATAAGCTCGGGCTGAGGCACAAGGAGCACATTTCTGCTTACGGCGAAGGCAACGAGCGCCGTCTCACCGGACACCATGAAACTGCTGACATCAACACTTTCAAATGGGTAAAAATTCATATGAACATTTTGCTCTAGATTTTAAAGAGCTGATCACATTTTTTTTTGTGTTCTTGAATCTTGTTAAAAGGGTGTTGCGAATCGCGGAGCATCGATCCGAGTAGGACGTGATACCGAGAAAGAAGGGAAAGGATACTTTGAAGATAGGAGGCCAGCTTCAAACATGGACCCTTACATTGTTACTTCCATGATTGCAGAGACTACAATCCTTTGGAATCCTTGAAGAAAGATAAAAATACAAAAAGTAACTTGAATTTGCTTGGATTGAGTTTCAAGTTTGTTTGTGTTTTCTACAGTTTATTAAGCAAATTGTAACCGGTTGATATTGCCGGGGTTTGTGGTTTGGGGCTTTTCTTTTAATCTCTTTGGGTTTTTGGGTTTGTGGTTGGGCAAATCAAGATTTGCTCTGTTTCTTTGACCTTTTATTAAACCCCTTCGTATTTGTATTAATAAGACGATCTGAAAAGGCCTCTTCATGTTTCATCAATCTTAAGAGACTATTCAACAAAGATCACAAAATAACAATACTCTCTATAGTACACGGATATAAATGCAATTCCAAATCTTAGTATAAATTGGGCATTTGAAAAACAGCTGATAGTTTAAGACCTTGCGAAAAACTCGAGTTGGCATGATGTTGAACCTCTGGAAGAAAGTGACAACTCCTCCATATCCTCAAGTTTTTTCTTTGGATCAAGCGATGAGAATCCCAAGATTGTTGCACTCTTTAAGCAACAAGCATTCCTCAAGATATATTTCACTAGTTCAATCTCGTTCTTCGATCCACCGAAGCTTGTCCACTTAAAAGTTTGGAGACTCCACAACAAACATTGAGGAACACAATTCTCCGATAAATACTCACCAAGACCATATTGTCCCTGCATCAAACAGAAGAGATAGGATTAAACCATATACTTATAGGCATTATTAGACCAAATAACAGTCACTATTAAAGAAAACCTACATAAGTATCGTCGATCTCAAGTTCAAGTAAATTAGGAGAATCTTTGAGCAACCGGACAAGTAAATTTGACCAGTTTGTTTGACGTATATCTAGCTTCAAATGTTCAAGCTGATTGAAGGCAATACCATCACCATATATATCCTGCATGCAGAGAACATGTAATAACGAGGATTCAACCTCAAGAAAACCCGGTTTAGTGTTCTAAAAATGAGATTGATAGAAGGAAACATATTACCTTGTTAACGAAGAATGCTAAGCATATTGAAAGCCGCTTGATAGAAGTGATTGGTGTGATAAATTTCTTGATATTGTGGAAACTAGAATCGATATGTGCCTCCTCCAGCATAGGCATATTTTCAATATCAATAAAATAGGAGGGACTATAACCATCATCAGTACTAAAACAACCACTATAATCTGTAACTTCGAAGTACTCCAAAGAAGGGGTATTTATCACAAATCTATAAATATAACATTTAAAATTTATCATTAGGGTTAGCTTCCGCAAGGACAAAGAGATTACCCTCAATGCTTCCAGAAACTCTCCTTCACATTCTTCCACAACTAGATCCTCAAGAACAGGGCAATTAGATAAAAGCCGTTCAAAATATACTTGACATCTGAATGTCACACGACGAAGCAACAGAGTTTTCAAGGAGGGGAGACCGGCAATACGAGGAACATCCACGAGAATCCTGCCTTCCAGTTTCAATGCCACGAGAGATCCGCAAATATACAAGCTACTAGGAAGAAATGCATTAGGCTTATCGTAGATTTAATAAAAAAGTAGTTAATACTTAGCTCGCGCACACAGCGGAAAACTGCATTTGCAACCCAAAAATTGATATCTTCAGGTTGAAATAGTGCAATTGTAAAACTTAGACGCAAGCTCTCTATGACCGGAGCTCTATGTAATGACATATTCCTGTTGATAAAACGTCGGATCCTTTGGCATTCCCACAGTAGATCTGTTCCACGCTTAGGAAGAATACTGTCATCGTACTCAATTTTAGGCAACCACATCCAAAGAAACTCCCATCGCTTTGACAGAACGCTAGTGCTTACAGCGATTTTTGTTGGAAGAAACGATAGTATCTTCAACAGTAGATCATCAGAAGTTCAGAACTAATCTTTTCCATATCTTGTAAGACCCAAGATTGTGTTTCAGTCGACACAAACACAAAGAAAAGAGATTATGAGACAAAATATGATAAAAGGAGAGCAAAGCCAAGACGCTAGAAATCTCGGATTATGAAAGGTAGGGATGAGACTTCTCTGCTGGTTTTCTTCATATATAAAGGAAAACAAGAGAGCTCAAACGTTTTCTTATTTACTGTAAAACTCAATATTTTGGTCAGAGTTGTAGTTAATATCATTTAATATTATTATTTTTGGGAAAATAAAAGGTAAGAAAACAAATTATGTAAAGATTATGTTATCACACAATGTAGGGGATGAGTCTTCACAACTAATTACGTTTCATAAATAAATATATATATATATATATGTATGTATGTGTAGATATATATATATATATAGTGATATTATGTAGAGATAAACGATGACTCTTTAAGAGATTTCAAAGGTCGTTTCTATATTTATTTTAAAATTAATATTTTGGTCAAATATTTTGTTTGTATTTAATTTTAGGGTGATTTTAGTGAATAACCATAAAAAACAATAACATATAAATTAACCAAATTTTGAGAGAGTGATTTGAAGAGATAGAGAGAGAAATTGGTTAGTTTATAGATTATAGTTTTTTTTTTATTTACCAAATTTTTTTTTAATTTTATTTAATTCATTCCATAATTTTCTTTATCTTTTTCGAAATAAAATTGAAGAAGATTAAGTTCATTCACTCATGTTATTTCCAAGACATTTCATTGATTAATTTACATGAACTTTAGTTAAAAACGAGAACGAGATTAAGTTCATCTACTCATGTTATTTCCTAGATATTTGCCTCTCTTTTTTTGGAACAGGGTTAGTTTGCCTTCTTAATATCACGGACAAGAACCCTTAGACCATATGCAATGGTGGTTCTTAATTGGGTTTTTAGATTAAAAAAGATTAAAATTAAATGAATAGTGAAGACTTGATTCTTAATTAAGAATCAATTCTTAGTTGCTTTTTTCCTTTCTCTCTCTTGTCATTTTTTCTCTTCCTTTTATAATTAAATATTAACTAAGTACCAATTCTTAAGTTTTAACCATTGCACATGCTCTTAAGTTTTGATTGTAATATTTAAAGAAAATAGAAACGTAACTAAAATTACTAATATAAAAATGCGAGGAAACAATATTTTTTTAGTTTTGTAGGAAAAACATTATGAATGCCCAAAAATCAGAACGTGGGTCCCCGCCCCTGTTTGTGATAGACCCAGCTCATATCTTTACTTATATCAATCTATTCTCATAACATCATTCACTTCAATCTTGAGGAAAATGGCTGGAGAAGAGCAAAAACGAAGATGGAGCCTTCAAGGCAAGACGGCACTCGTCACTGGTGGAACAAAAGGCATTGGGTTCGTATAATATTTATTCTCTCTCCATACATCTTGAAATCACTAGTGACTAGACTCTATGTTGTTGAATCTTGAAACTTTTTAGGCACGCTAGTGGAAGAACTTGCAGGATTTGGGGTATTAATTCATACTTATGCTCGAGACGAATCTGAGGTCAACGAGTGTTTAAGTGAATGGAAAAAAAAAGGGTTTCAAGTTACCGGTTCAGTCTGTGACGCATCGTCCTGGACCGAGAGAGAGAAGCTGATGCAAACTGTGTCCTCTTTGTTTGATTCCAAGCTTAGTATCCTCGTAATTAACCTCCATCCTCTATTCGTTTAATTTTGATAACACTATTGGCTGACATAGTCATGCCACAGGTTGTATATTCTTGAATCTTTTGATTTTGATTTTTTTAGAACAAATATTCTTGAATCTTGATATTAGATAAACAATGTTGGCGGAATCCGGTCAAAGCCAACAATAGAACATGCGGCAGAGGATTTTCTCGTTCCACATTTCGATCAACTTGGAGTCTGCGTACTATTTTAGCCAGCTTGCACATCCCATGCTCAAGGCTTCAGGATGTGGGAACATCGTGTTCATATCCTCTGTTGCTGGGGTCGTGTCGATTAGCGTCAGCTCCGCCTACTGTGCCACAAAAGGTACATACTCATATTGCACTCGGGAAGAACCAAAAGAGTGTAGTTGGTACGGCTCGTAGTAGTAAACAACATCAACTGTAAATTATTATACATATCCAAATCCGCCAATAGCCTCGGATATCCGGATGTGACCCGAATCCATCTAAAATTGCTAAAAATACTTAAATAATACTATTAAATTATTAAAAGTACTAAATATTTAGTTTGGTATTATTTTTTAAGTATCTTTCTATTTATTATATGGATATCTTATTATATAAAGTAGGATGCGTCAAAGTTAGTTTTTAACATGATCGTGACATGTGTTAAGTTAATCGATTAGATTTTGACACGTGTTAAAAACATAAAAGAAAAATAAATCAGAAAAGTAAATAAGAAAATTAAGAAAAGGAAAATAAGAATTCTTTTTCGATTACTAATAACAAAAGAAAAATAAAAATCGAAAAGGTAAATAAAAAAATTAAGAGAAAGAAAAATAAGTTTCGTTTATGTTTTTCATTTAAATTAAGGAAATTGTATGATCAATTACTAATACTAAAAGGAAAATAAAAAAAATCAAAAAGGTAAATAATAAGTTTCTTTTATGTTATTCATTTAAGTTTTTTTTATATGTTTTTCATTGTTAAAAAAGATTTAACCATTTTGGTTATCCGTTTGGTTAGGTACGGTTTAAAAAAATAAAAAAGTGAAACTTATCCATTTAGATTATAAAAGTAAAATAAAACTAATTAAGATATATTTCAATTTAAGAAAAAGAAAATAAAAATGATATATTTCAATTTAAGAAAAATAAAACAAAAACAAAAAAAAAAAAAATAGATTAACTTGAAATTATTAATTTAAGATAAAATAAAATAGGTTAACGTGCAGAGAGATCATATAAGAGAGATGAATGTGAAGCGGAAGAGAGACTTTATTTGCTTGAAGAGAGTTACCGGAAAGATCCTTAACATACTCGAATGACTCAAATTAAATACACAAGGTTTTAACGCAGCAGAAAAGAAAAAAAATAGTTGATAAAGTATGTGAACTATATGAGAAGTAGGGTTAATGTTGCTTAGGATCCGAAACAGATTCTGTGTTTTGAATCTTTTAATTGAAAATAAATGAAAATTAAAATAAATAAATAATTTTTAGGTTTCCATTTTGTGTTTTTCATATATTTTTATTAGTAGTGATCAGATTATGTTTTCTATTTTCTTAAAAAATATTTTAACGGGTTTTAAATTTTTTATTTTCTTAAATTTTGTTATTCATTTAAGTTTCTTTTGATTATTAATACAAAAGAAAAATATTCGATTATTCGTTTTTTTTTACAAATTATTCGATTTTATTTTTAATTTATTTTTACGGGTTTAAAATATTTTATTAAAAANATAATATTCTCAAAAAAAGTTTAATCAATTTACCAACTATTCCAAAAATTACGATGCAAACAACTCAAGATGATCGGACAAGCAACCAAAATGCAGAAAACAATCTCATAATCTAACGTAAAGCAAAAAAAACATACAGAAAACAATGTTATCAACAAAACTAACATCAAAATTCAAATTGTTCATATTAAAGAAAGAAACAAACAAACAACAATAAATAGAACTTACTAAACGAACCATAGCAAAACATAACCTAACGAACTCTTGTATTATAGTAACTCAATGCGCTACTTTGTCAGTAACAAACTGGATTTTGTACATAAACCTCTCCACTAGAGTCAAAAACTTAATAGATTTCCAAGAAAGATCAGTCATAGAAAGATCCATTCTAAAACCAAAAATTTAATAGATTTCCAAGCTACACCACAGAGACCAAGTGACAGACACTAGTTAGTACCATAACAGTACTTTCAATCATTGTATTGCAAACAACTCAAGTCAACAGGTACAATTTATAAAAACTAACACAAAAATCATCAATGTAAGATGGATGCATGATGCAGATTGTTACTACTTCTAATGTAACAATCAAATTTAACTGTAAGATTGCCAAGTGGGTTTAGAGTATAACGCAAAACAAAGACATTCATGATTCAAGGAAACTTTTTTATCATAATATCTGCATGAGTCCTGCTTACTTTCAAAATATTTCTACATGAGACTCCAAGATATATTCATTTCATAAAATGAATACAAACACCAAAAACAGAGATAATAAGCATTTCCTAGTCAAAGAGAGAGATAAATATATACATTCATGATTCAAAGAAACTACTACCATAATCAGCAAGTCTTGCTTACATTCAAAATATATATCTACAAGAGACTTTGAGATCTATTTCATAAAATAAATACAAACATCAAAACAGAGATAAATTTTGTATGCTTATTCAAGCACATGTCCTGTGGAAACTAAAATTCGTCTTTAGTCTTCACGTATATTTCTTCTACTTGTGAATTTCATAAACTAATTACAAGCAAGTTTGACAAGAACATACCTGTCACAAAAGTCTCTTATACTTGAAATCTCATCCGAGTCTATAACAATTTGAACACCTTTAGAAACACATACCTGAAAAAAAAACAGAATTAGTTAGTCTTCCCATCCACCAAAATATAAACCCACTCATAGTTTTTGTCTTAAGACCTTTCAGCCACTGGTGACTTTTTCAGCCATTGGTTGGTTTTTTTTTTTTCTCATCCAACAAGGAATCTGTTTTCACTTTATAGTCTTTGCCTTAAGACTTTCTTAACCCCTCGTTATCTTTCAATTTATAGGCTTTGCCTTTAGAGTTTTTGTAAGCAGTGGGTAGTGGAAGCAAGGAATCTGTTTTCAGTTTACAGTCTTTGCCTTAAGACTTTCTTAACCCCTCGTTATCTTTCCATTTATAGGATTTGCCTTTAGAGTTCTTGTAAGCAGTGGGTAGTGTCAGTTTATAGTCTTTTGACTTTCTTAACCCCTCGTTATCTTTCAATTCATAGTATTTGCCTTTAGTCTTTGTCTAGAGACTTTTTAGCCGTAGGTAGTTAAGTGAGGCATCTGTTTTCAATTCATAGTCTTTGCCTAAGACTTTTAAGCCGTTGGTATTAAAGTAAAGAATCTTTTTTCAATCCAGTCTTTGTCTAAAGACATTCTTACTTAGACATGTACTACCAACCCATATCTCCCTCGTTAGACATTCTTCCTTTGCCTTAAAAGACATTCTTCATCCCTCGTTATCTTTGTCTAAAGACATGCACTACCAACCCATATCTCCCTCGTTGGACATTCTTCCTTTGCCTTAAAAGACATTCTTAATCCCTCGTTATCTTCCAATTCATAGTCTTTCTTTGCCTTAAAGACTTTCTTAATCCCTCGTTATCTCCCAATTCATAGTCTTTCTTTGCCTTAAGTCTTTGTCTAGAGACTTTTAAGCCGTGGGTATTAGGGAACCGTATTCAATCCAGAGTCTTTGTCAAAAGACATTCTTCCTTAGACATGCACTACCAACCCATAAATCGGTTCAATCCACAATCTTTGTCAAAAGACATTCATCCTGTGACATGCACTACCAACCCATAAATCGGTTCAATCCACAACCTTGCATCGGGACAATGTTCCCAAAAAAGAATCTGACAGAACACTTACTAATCCAAGAATGCAAACGAATTCTCCGTTTTTGCAAATCTTCGTAGAGTCGATCGAGAGAATTACCCATAATTCTTCAAAAATCTTAGGGGGTGTTATTCGTTTGTATAATTGAAAAGAGTTTGATGACTTTAAAAATTAAAAAGTTTAATTAATTTAAAAAGAATTTTAGAATGGGTTTAGAATTTATAAAGAGTTTTGTAGATTATTATAGATTTTATAACTAGAAGATAATTAGAAACTTTTGTAGAGTTTATCTTCAAATATTGCATACTATATTTGTTTGTTTATATTTGTTATTATCTACCAATTTTTGTACTTCTCATCTTCTATAAATTGTCTCAAAGTTTAGAAGACGTCATTCAATATTGTTTCCAAAACTTGCAGGTACATACTACATTCTCCATTTTTTTCTTTTAATTTATATTTATGTATTCACATGTTATATTTTTGTTTGATTGTTTGGTTTGTTTCTTTATTTTGATTCTATCTTACGTTTTTTTTTTGTTTATAAATTACTTATTGATTGAATTATGATCTATACTTGTATAATTAGCTAATGGGAGATTCACGAGAAAATAAAGAAAAAGGTCAGTATAGTCAATGGGGACCAGAGGAAACAAAATTGTTGATTGATTTACTTGTTGATGCAATTCACCGAAATTGGCGTGATAGTAATGATTTAATAACCAAACTCACGGTGGAGCAAACTGCAGAAGAGAAGTCAATGCAAGCGTCAAGTACCAAATGGCTTTTGAAGAGAAACTTGGTTAGGTTTCTAGATTGGTTTTAAACAAACTTTGAAAATACTTTATCAACATACAATACTTTGATAAGTAGATTTTGTAAAGAAAAATGTATGAAATCAATAAACCAATAACATCAGATTTTAAAACAATGACAAAACAAGAGTATTTAAAGTGTTTTGAATAACACAAGACTTTTATTGACTTTATAAAATAATGAATCCAATAACACTAGACTTTTAAAGATTTTAAACTACTTGTTACAAATTCATAAACTAATAGCACTAGACTTTTAAATAGTTTTGAAAAGTCTTAATTGAATAACACCAGAAACTTTTTAAAATCTAAATCCTTATAACTCTTTTGAAATATAGAAACCAATAACACCCTCTTAGTGTATTTTTTTGATAACATGTAAATGTGACATGTCAAATTTCCTAAAATAAACGAAATGTTTTGATTGGTTGAGTTAAAATTAAATAAATTATAAAATTAAAAAATGAATACACTAGATTATAAAACTAAAATTAATAAATTTAAATTAACAGAAAAATAATAATTACTATGATTTCAATTTGTTTGTACATATATTCATAATAAATTGCATAAAATATGAATACTAAAATTTTACAACCAATATATATTATATTTTTATATAAAAATAAAAGTATATTATCCAATAGGATAGTAAATATGTTATACCATTTTTTATCTCTTATTCATTTTAAAATAAATAAAAAATTTATATCATACTCATATAAAGTAACTCGATGAAAAAATAAATTATAAAAGATATAACAAATATAAATAAGAAGTAGAAGTAAAAATAAAAATAAATCTCTACAGTTTTATTTTTCTGTAACATTCCCGTACTTTGTTTTACGAAGTCGTTTAAAAATCTTAAGAAACAAATTTTATAATAAACGCATGTGCAGCTCAAATTTTATAATGAACACATGAATACATGCCAACCATAATAAATTTATTTTATTCATCAAACCAATTTCTCAATATTATTTAAAGAGATGAGCGGAGAGCTACCAGATAATTTTATAAAATATGATTTCACAAATTTTATAACAAATATTTATTATAATTTTTATTGAAAAGAAAAATTACTAATAGATAATCCAATGTACTACATTTATTTTCTTGATAAAGTCAAATATTATATTTTAAATTTTAAAAAAATTCTTGTAATTTTTTTTAATATTTAGTATAAATTTAATTTGAAACCATATATCATAAAATGTTGAAAAATATAAATTTTTTGTTAAATAAAAAACGATAGAAACGGTTTTCGTGATTGTTCTTAAATACCAAAAACTACATCGTGTAAAAATATAATATTTGCGGAAAATATCATAAAAACTAACCAACACCTAAATATTACAATTCACTTATTTTTAACTCATACTCGCGCCGTTTTTATTTAAGTGTCGTTGTAAACTTTTTTTTTGTTTACAAATAATTGTCGTTTTCGGATTTCAATGAAAATTTATGATAAATTTTTCAATTTTAACCCTATTTTTTAAACTTATTAATTGATCATATCAAATAAAATAGTGTATTAATTAGGGTTAAAATAGAAAAATTAATTGTTTTCTTAATATGTGTGAAACAATCTAAAAAGATAATTAAAAAAAACAGAGAGAGTACTTACAAGCATAAATATATGTATTCATTTCTTTTTAAAATTAAACCATACATTATAAAAATATATATTACAAAACATATACTTTATTATTATTTTTAACACATAAAAGTCATACTTAGATTTTTCCACAAATATGCGTGTGTATATAAATATTAATTATGCAAAAGTCAAAGTCGCATGCGAACTTGTCGTGTGTGCATTTTTTTAACCTAGATTACAGTCCAATTTTAATTTTAGTTATTAAACAATTCATATATATATATTTCTAATCTATATATGTTCTAAGAGCGGTGAGGTGGTTGGTATACACAAACGTGCGAGCCAACCATCTATCCGCTCTTATGATAAGTAAAAATTATAAAACCTATTTTGGTTTAATTAGCAATAAGTCAATAAAAATATATATTTAAAAATATATATATTGGTAAGATTATATTATGTAAAGAGAAACGTTTGTGTGATTGTTGTTAAACACTAAAACTGTATATGTATAAATATAACGTTTACATAATATATAAGAAAATAATCAATACTTTAATATTACAACTACTTATGTCTATAAAAACAATTATACATACAAATGCATGCAGGCTAACCATAAAAATTAAATAAATTATTATATGTTTTAATATTTTTGAGTTTATTTATTTATCATATTTACACTTTTTATCTAAGAAAGTATTTTAAAATTTTGGTTAATAGCTTTTTATCTTCAATTTGTATTGAAATCTAGAACATTTTTCATTTGATTTATCATTATTTTTTTATATTAAATATTCATATAATGTTATTATTAATACATAATTAATTATGTACAAATTGATCAACTTCAATATACAATATAATTATATATTAAACATATAAAATATTTTATAGCTCGCAATCGATTAGGTAGTATTAAAGATTTGGGAGAAAATGTTTTGATTTATTTATCGTTGCGTTTGATAACACGCGTTTTTCTCCTAACGGTTATATTTTAAAATCGAGAAAAGCCTTAACCGGAACCGGTTTTGTATTTTCCAACTAAACCGCTTTTGCGACGCCGTTTCGTACCAACACTCTTGTACACACCGTCTGTCGTCTTCTCTCTTTCTCTTAATCTCAGTTCTCTCACTCGCCGACGCAGCGTCGCCAAGGTGCATAAAATTCAATTGAAGTAAAATTAGCAACTTTGAAACTGTTGGAGTATGTTTTTGCGATAGAAAGCATGATCCTTTTTTGTCGGTAAAAGTTTGTGAATTTCTAATTGGGTCGGGTCCTCCTGCTTACGAATGAGTGAATTTTTGAATTAAGAAAGGGCTTGAAACTGTCTGTGATGAAGTTGTTGTCTGTGATGATGTTGTTGTAGTAAACACTCTCTGTCTATGTTTGAGTTTTAATGAGTATGATGAGTTTTGGATTAGGAGGGCTTGAAGTACTCTCTGTGATGAAGTCGTTGTAATAAACTCTCGTTTTTTTTGTGTATGTTTGAAGTTTATGTGTCTCTACTCGAGAGGATTGAGATTTTTCCTTAATTTGGAGGATGCCTGTTAATGTATTTTGAATCTCTTATGTGGAGAGCTTCGAAAGAGTGAATCCAGTGAAGTTTACTCTTTGAATGACCCAGGATTGTAGCAGTTTTGATAAGACAATCTGACAAATTCTCTGAGTACGGGGACATTCTTGCTCATTTGTTTTTTTTTTTTTTTTTGTTTCTCTCTGCTCTATTGATGTGTAATTTGATTTCAGGTGGTCTTACCTGCTGTAGAATAGATAAGCTTCTTCTTCTTCTTTCTTTGTGTTCACAATGTATTGGATTATAATATGTGCAACACTTTTCTTCACGAGTTTTGTAATTGAGATTGGTTGTCAATGGAAATGCAGGCATGATTGCGGTTTGCTCTCTGATTACATTACTTTTGCATTGTGTTTCTTAATGAGCTTATGTGGATCAGGATGACATTGAAGTTAAACTTTCGATAGGAATCATATACCAAAAAAGATGAGCTCTTACAAAAAAAAGTATAATCTTCATATCGGTGTATATATGTCTTTCTATCGACATCTTACTCTACAAGTCCTTGTGTTGGACTAGTGCATGAGTATTGTAATTAGCGTAGGTGGCTTGTAGTGGTGGATTGTAGCCGTGTTGACAGCTCAGCAACAACCGGTTAGCTCAGAGATCTAGAAGGTTTGTGGCAGTAGAGATGCTCTCGTTAGTCAAGCCGCTCTATTTGTGTGTAGTTCTGAGTAAAGGAGTTTATGGGTTTGGATTATATCACTCTTTTCTCTTGGAGAAGCAATTCCAAGTCTACCAGAGACTTGGTGAAGAAAATGTAAAGTGTTTATATATACCAAGCTATCCATATCCATTGAACATTCTCAGATTACTTTAGTTTCTTTATCAATGTTTCAGCTATATCATCCAGAACAATAATAAATAGTAATATTTATATAAAATAGTCAATGCTCAACCAAAAAAATATTGTGTATTTATTTTATTTATTTATTCAACCACGCACCCATAAATATTTAGAACTCACAATTATACAAAAGGTACAATCAAAATAATTTGAAAAGTATACAATGACGAACGGAATAGCAAATACAAGAATACAAGAAGACCAAAACCACAAACCATTGGCCGCTCCTCCAACAAAACTATATTGGCACCCATCTTGTATTTGTCATTATCATCTACCGAATTCATTGCCTAACTCTATGCATAGTGAGGAAGACTTTCTATACAAACCATCGACATCTTCTTAATAGCGAGTTCATATTGCAAGATTTTCCGATAACGAACATGTTGAATCCACATCCATTTCTCTAAATACAGCTCTTTTGTAAGTGACAAAACTCGAACTAATTTGTTTTTTTTGCCTGTTTTCCAAAAAAAATTCAAATTAATTAGAGTTGAATATACTTTATATATTACATAATCATTGTTTAATTTTCTGATGTGGAACTTTGAACTGATATTCCAGTATTATCCCAAATGAAACATTTCGATTATACTATTCGAGATTAAAAAAATATGACATACACTCAACTTTTACTATATGCTTTTAGCGCTGTATCGTGTTAGTTGATGAATGACATTAGAATATTAGATGAAAATTTATATTATTTACTATAAATATTTTTAAGAGTCATAATAGGAGGGTGGCTTTATTTAAAGAGATTATATAAGTCTTATAAGAACATATGAGTCTCTACGAAGACGTCTCTTGGTGTCTCTACACAAAGACGTCTCTGCAAGGAAACTACTATTCTACTTGGAAGATATAATTGGATTGAATGATGAGATAATTGGAGGAATGTACCAAGTATTTGTCACTCCACTATCTTGCGAGATGAGAGGTCAATAGATGTCGATGATTTTGGACCGTTGAGTTTGGTGGAGGCATTTCACTTCTCAACTCTCACGACGAGTCACTATTATGAATTTATGATTCCCCTTCGTTTTCTACTTTTTTGTTTTCCTTTCAATGTATTTGTAATTAGAATTGCACACAATATTTGTATTACTTGTTCATTTTAAAAATGCATAAAAAAATTTGAATTTAAAAGTAGTGCAACAATCTTCCAAGTCTTTTATTTAGCAACGAAAAACCAGAACGGGATTGTTTTGCCTTTAAGTTCATTATCTTAATTGATTAAATTGATTAAAGTATTTTACCTTGACTTACAATTATGAATGCATTTACTTGATTGTAAACCATGTTTTTATATCCATATAGGTTTGTAAATTATAGGTTATTGGTGTTGGTGTTACTCCTAATGCGGATTTACGATGGGTAAGAATTCCTTCAAAAAATTTCGAACGGAATTTGGCCCCTCGAAATTTTTTCAAAAAAATTATTATCTTATTATCTTATCGAAATTTGTTAATTTTTACACTTACCCGGCTCGGAACCGGTAAAAATTATTAATTTATAGTGATTATTAATTTATCGAGTATTAATTTATAAAGATTCTACTGTACAAAGTTGTGAAAAACTAAAAGGAAAAAAAACACTATTACACTAATGGAAACGTGAGAAGAAAAAAACCTTTTTAGAAAAATTATAAGACTACAAGGACAATGCAGAGGCCTCCAACTTAGTTGGACAAACATTATGAATGCCCCAAAAATCAGAACGTGGGTCCCCGCCCCTGTTTGTGATAGACCACCACAACTATTCTCATAACATCATTCACTTCAATCTTGAGGGAAATGGCTGGAGAAGAGCAAAAACGAAGATGGAGCCTTCAAGGCAAGACGGCACTCGTCACTGGTGGAACAAAAGGCATTGGGTTCGTATAATATTTATTCTCTCTCCATACATCTTGAAATCACTAGTGACTAGACTCTATGTTGTTGAATCTTGAAACTTTTTAGGCACGCTAGTGGAAGAACTTGCAGGATTTGGGGTATTAATTCATACTTATGCTCGAGACGAATCTGAGGTCAACGAGTGTTTAAGTGAATGGAAAAAAAAAGGGTTTCAAGTTACCGGTTCAGTCTGTGACGCATCGTCCTGGACCGAGAGAGAGAAGCTGATGCAAACTGTGTCCTCTTTGTTTGATTCCAAGCTTAGTATCCTCGTAATTAACCTCCATCCTCTATTCGTTTAATTTTGATAACACTATTGGCTGACATAGTCATGCCACAGGTTGTATATTCTTGAATCTTTTGATTTTGATTTTTTTAGAACAAATATTCTTGAATCTTGATATTAGATAAACAATGTTGGCGGAATCCGGTCAAAGCCAACAATAGAACATGCGGCAGAGGATTTTCTCGTTCCACATTTCGATCAACTTGGAGTCTGCGTACTATTTTAGCCAGCTTGCACATCCCATGCTCAAGGCTTCAGGATGTGGGAACATCGTGTTCATATCCTCTGTTGCTGGGGTCGTGTCGATTAGCGTCAGCTCCGCCTACTGTGCCACAAAAGGTACATACTCATATTGCACTCGGGAAGAACCAAAAGAGTGTAGTTGGTACGGCTCGTAGTAGTAAACAACATCAACTGTAAATTATTATACATATCCAAATCCGCCAATAGCCTCGGATATCCGGATGTGACCCGAATCCATCTAAAATTGCTAAAAATACTTAAATAATACTATTAAATTATTAAAAGTACTAAATATTTAGTTTGGTATTATTTTTTAAGTATCTTTCTATTTATTATATGGATATCTTATTATATAAAGTAGGATGCGTCAAAGTTAGTTTTTAACATGATCGTGACATGTGTTAAGTTAATCGATTAGATTTTGACACGTGTTAAAAACATAAAAGAAAAATAAATCAGAAAAGTAAATAAGAAAATTAAGAAAAGGAAAATAAGAATTCTTTTTCGATTACTAATAACAAAAGAAAAATAAAAATCGAAAAGGTAAATAAAAAAATTAAGAGAAAGAAAAATAAGTTTCGTTTATGTTTTTCATTTAAATTAAGGAAATTGTATGATCAATTACTAATACTAAAAGGAAAATAAAAAAAATCAAAAAGGTAAATAATAAGTTTCTTTTATGTTATTCATTTAAGTTTTTTTTATATGTTTTTCATTGTTAAAAAAGATTTAACCATTTTGGTTATCCGTTTGGTTAGGTACGGTTTAAAAAAATAAAAAAGTGAAACTTATCCATTTAGATTATAAAAGTAAAATAAAACTAATTAAGATATATTTCAATTTAAGAAAAAGAAAATAAAAATGATATATTTCAATTTAAGAAAAATAAAACAAAAACAAAAAAAAAAAAAATAGATTAACTTGAAATTATTAATTTAAGATAAAATAAAATAGGTTAACGTGCAGAGAGATCATATAAGAGAGATGAATGTGAAGCGGAAGAGAGACTTTATTTGCTTGAAGAGAGTTACCGGAAAGATCCTTAACATACTCGAATGACTCAAATTAAATACACAAGGTTTTAACGCAGCAGAAAAGAAAAAAAATAGTTGATAAAGTATGTGAACTATATGAGAAGTAGGGTTAATGTTGCTTAGGATCCGAAACAGATTCTGTGTTTTGAATCTTTTAATTGAAAATAAATGAAAATTAAAATAAATAAATAATTTTTAGGTTTCCATTTTGTGTTTTTCATATATTTTTATTAGTAGTGATCAGATTATGTTTTCTATTTTCTTAAAAAATATTTTAACGGGTTTTAAATTTTTTATTTTCTTAAATTTTGTTATTCATTTAAGTTTCTTTTGATTATTAATACAAAAGAAAAATATTCGATTATTCGTTTTTTTTTACAAATTATTCGATTTTATTTTTAATTTATTTTTACGGGTTTAAAATATTTTATTAAAAACCCGCATATATGCGGGTCCTATTCTAGTTATATATATATATCAAGAAAAGTATATATGGAAACAGATCCCGATCGGATCAGATTCAGGTATCCTGATCTTTAAATCTAATTATTTAGATCAAAATTCAAAAGACCTGAAATATCCTATTTTCTGAACGGATCTCAGATGGATCACAAATACCAAATATTTTGCCCACCCCTAAACTATATGCTTCCGCTAATTATAAAACTTTATGTGATTGGTATAACTTAGAGAGTGATTAGAAACCATTTAATGTTATATAAATGCATTTTATATGTATATATATATATATATTATTTAAAAAGATTGTAAAACAAAAAAAAAGAATTAAAGAAACGCTAATTGAGAGATATATTATCTTTTTAATGAAAATGTAAAATTAGTTTAAGTAGGATATATTTCAGTGAAAAAACAAAATTTAGATGTTAATGATATGACATTAGGCGATTATGAGATCAATGAGGAGGAGGAATATCAAGAATCACGTAGATAGGCTTTTGATGCGAGTCTTAAGAAGCATAACTTCTCTAGAGAGCAGATAGATCATACAAGAGAGATGAATGTGAAGAGAAAGAGAGACTTTATTTGCTTGAAGAGAGTTAACGGAAATATCCTTAACATACTCGAATGACTCAAATTAAATACACAAGGTTTTAACGCAGCGGAAAAGAAAAAAAATAGTTGATAAAGTATGTGAACTATATGAGAAGTAGGGTTCATGATGCTTAGGATCCGAAACAGATTCTGTGTTTTGAATCTTTTAATTGAAAATAAATGAAAATGAAAATAAATAAATAATTTTTAGGTTTCCATTTTGTGTTTTTCATATATTTTTTTTAGTAGTGATCAGATTATGTTTTCTATTTTCTTAAAAAATATTTTAACGGGTTTTAAATTTTTTTATTTTCTTAAATTTTGTTATTCATTTAAGTTTCTTTTGATTATTAATACAAAAGAAAAATATTCGATTATTCGTTTTTTTTTACAAATTATTCGATTTTGTTTTTAATTTATTTTTACGGGTTTAAAATATTTTATTAAAAATCCGCATATATACGGATCCTATTCTAGTTATATATATATATATATATATCAAGAAAAGTATATATGAAAACAGATCCCGATCGGATCAGATTCAGGTATCCTGATCTTTAAATCTAATTATTCAGATCAAAATTCAAAAGACCTAAAATATCCTATTTTCGGAACGGATCTCAGATGGATCACAAATACCAAATATTTTGCCCACCCCTAAGCTCTTGTAAACTATATGCTTCCGCTAAAAAGATTGTAAAACAAAAAAAAAAGAATTAAAGAAACGCTAATTGAGAGACATATTATCTTTTTAATGAAAATGTAAAATAACAAGACGAATGATTATTATTATTATTATTTTGTTAAAGTCGAATGATTATTTAAAAATGACTTTAATTGTTGAATTTCAATAAGCAAATGAATGTTGCTTAAAATATAAGATTGTTGATTCATTTTAAAAACCATACACAAGAAATACAAATACAAATGGAAACATAGACGTAAACTAACATATCAAGGTCTTAACACATGTTAGTGTGCGTATACATAGGGGCGATGAATCAGCTAGCAAGGAATTTGGCATGCGAGTGGGCGAAAAATGGCATAAGGGCTAATGCTGTGGCTCCTGCAGTCATTGCCACTCCTCTAGCTGAAGCTGTGAGATCCTACACTATCCCTCAAATTAAGATCTCTCTCTTTATTTTGATGATCTCTTGACTTTTACGCATGTGATGATTATCTCTAGGCCTTTGATGATAAGTTCAAGAAAGTGGTGACATCAAAAATCCATTGGGGCGCTTAGGGAAGCCGGAGGAGGTAGCATCGCTGGTGGCATTTCTTTGTATGCCTGCAGCTTCTTATATAACGGGTCAGACCATTTTCGTCGATGGAGGTCTCACTGTGAATGGCTTCTCGTATCAGCCACCAGTTTAAACCCAATTACAGTTTCAAGTTCAGTAATAAATTTAAATGTGAATGGCTTCTAGTATCAGCCACCAGTTTAATTAAACCCAATTGCAATTTCAAGTTCAGTAATAAATTTAAATGTGAATGGCTTCTAGTATCAGCCACCAGTTTAATTAAACCCAATTACAGTTTCAAGTTCAGTAATAAATTTAAATGTGAATGGCTTCTAGTATCAGCCACCAGTTTAATTAAACCCAATTGCAATTTCAAGTTCAGTAATAAATTTAAATGTGAATGGCTTCTAGTATCAGCCACCAGTTTAATTAAACCCAATTACAATTTCAAGTTCAGTAATAAATTTAAATGTTTAGACTTTGTATGCTCAATATGATTGATTACTTGGAGCCTATGCTTTTGGTTAGCATCTTCGGGTAAGTCACCCATTTGTGTGTAGCCAGACTTGAAATTTTCTATTAGCTCATCAAGGTTTTAGCGACCAAAAACCTAAGTGCTTAAACAACCAAGAGAACTTTTTAATATAAAAGGTAATATGTATACAAGAGAGATAGAAACATAAACTTTGACCACCAATTCTAAGAAAGCTAGATGGATTAAAATTTTGTATAAATCTTAATTGGTTTCAAAGATTTGAGTGGTTTTTATCAAGGATTAGGTATAGATTAATGAACCATGAGCTTTAATCTTGAGAAAGTGTGTGAGAAGCATTCAGAAGTAAGGAAGAATCTTGAAAATTAAATATATACGAAACTTGGGTCAATCCAGTCATTGCCAATTCTCCCAACTTCCGATGTGCGATGCTTCTCACACACTCTGTCAAGATTAAGGCTCATAACCTATTAATCTCTACCTAATCTCTAATAGTTTTAGCAAATGTAGCATTATTGATTTTTCAAATTGATATAAACTGTTTTCGTTGTTTTTAGCTAAAGAGTTTATTCAGAATACTTCAATAGCATTTCCGTGTAGTTCTTTTAAATAACAACATATTTGATACGAACATATATATATTTTACTGGTTTTTGATATATAGTATTGTCGGCTATGTCACCATCCGAATTCAAATTTGCATAATATATGCTATTGAAAAATAATACTCTCTATGTTCCTTAAAAAAGGTAGTTTTAGAAAAAAAAATGTTTCAAAAAGAAAGAAGTTTTCAATTTTCAAGGTGTAGTTATTGTCCATTATTACCTAATTTGTCCTTATAACATTTAATATTTAAAAAATAACTTAAGTAATAATTATTAAAAACAATGTTTAAAAAGTTTTTTTTGTAAAGTTTTCTTAATATGTGTGAAAAACTCAAAAATACCTTCTTTAAAAAACAGAGTGTTAATAACATATATATTAGGTTGACGTGGGGATTGGAAGGAAGCTCGCTAAGGCTCTTTTATATATTTTTGACACATGATCATTGTCATAATTCTCAGCCGACCTAGATTCAACTTATGCTATTGTATATTGTTGCATGATTTTTGGCTGAGTTATCATTAGTACATTGTGACAGTTGGTAGTGCATGACGGATCCGGTATGGTCGGATATGATCTAGTAGAACCTAGAACCTGAAATGTATGCTTATGGAATTTAGAAAATAAATGGAACCGTCGAGGTGTGTACACCAAATTAGATAGGGGTAGAATTTAATCAAAGATTTTAAGAAGAAAAAAAATCCATGATCAGACTAAGGGATGCGTATTGGGTCGTTGTTAATATAGGACCATACAAAGTCAACTATATTACATTATGTATCTATCAATTTCGCTGTTATGCTGAATAGTGTTGAATATAGGAGGATAGCTCAAAAAGTCATGTTTGGGTTCATGTAGATGGCAATTATATAAGTTACTTACTCACGCATGCTAGTCGGGTTGCCTTTTAAGATAATTGCCAAACCATTAGAAGAACATTCCATTGTCTGGCTGTTTTTACTAAACCATTAGAATTGCTAATTAGAGTGACGAGATAAATAGAACACATGTTAGTAGTTGGGTGTTATAAATGTGTAACGAGGTGACGAGATAGGTATTTGATGAAATAACAAAGTAGTACAGTAAATCTTGAGAGTGGTGATTTTAGCCGTGTGTATGTTTGTTTGTTCTTGCATGTGATCTTATCACTGAGTTATGTACTCACAACTCTTAGATCTTGCTGGTGAGTCGATTTGGGACCAGTCTTAGAGGCTGATTCCTAGGAGACGCGAGTGCGAGGAGCCGAGGCTAGCCGGATAGGATGCGAGATTAGCGATGCACAAACCTTTTTTTTTTGAATTTCTTCAAATTTAGTGGGTTGTTATAATTCAATCAAAGACTTGTTATTGTTTTGATTTCAAATCTTGTTTCTATTTTTGTAAGTCTTGCTATTGATTTGCATTTGGCAAATGTTATTGAATTGAAGGGTTTTAGACTTATACTTGCATGTTCAAAAAGGTTTTAAGTGTTATTTAAAGAAAAGCTGTGATGGTATATTAACATGTTTAGGCGCTAAGACCTAATCGAAAGTTAAAATCCCGGGTAAGGTGATACAGATTTAACCAAAAATATAAATACATCATCAACAAAGCTAAGATGCAAAATTCGCCTAGGTAGCTTTGGTCGGATACTTGACCGCTACGCTCCCTTTGGTACATTCAGATGACGTGATAAGATATCAACGGAAAATACATAAAAAGTCAAAAGGCATGGAGGATGTGTTGCAAGAAGCTCTTGTTTAGGTTCTATAAAAGTTTTGCAAAAACGATTTGCAATCAGCCTCGCTTGTTAATACTAGTTACTAACTCTGTTGCTAAGTGTACACTTTCAAGGAACAACCTAGTTTTTAGAAAACCGGTTTGGTTAGGCAAAATACCACCATCCATAACATGCATCATCCCCCACCGTATGAGGTTTGGGGACAAGCCAGATGGTCTTGACATTTAATTGCTTCAAAGACTGTTGAATAGAAACAATTCATCGATGGCTACAACAACATCCATCCCCACAATAAGCCAAGTTGACTTAAAGAACTTTATTGGATAAGTCATCGGGACCAAAAGCTTTGTTCCTTGAGGATAAGACATTGCCCGTTACTTTTTCTTGAAAGGATAAATGGATCGGATTATCTTCAGGCAACATTTACAGAATAGATTAACAATCTTTACAAAATGAATTAAACTTATGAAAAAGTAAACTGAATCTTGTATTTCTTGTAAATTTCTATTTCTTGTTTTTTTGTAACAACCACTTTTCCAATTATGATTCTTGTTGAAAAGATTCTATTTTAGTATTCATAACAAAGTTCCATGCTTTATCGAGACATTAATTCGCGAAATAAATATACGTAGAGGGACCGATGGCGATACGTAGGATATGCACTCTGTACATCCAATTCCAACTAACACAAAATAAAATTAACATTTTCCCTATGGAATAATTTAGATTGCCGTATCCATTGGTGGACCTTAAAGCAAGACCAACACACCTACTTTTCTCGTTTTTATTTATTATTTCCTATATACAAAAATAAAATATATTCATCAATTATTTTGCTTAGCCTTTCCCTTTGCCACTACTAACATTTATCCCCCAAATTTCACATTCTCTAATTCCACAAAAAACCATTATCACAATGCTCCCATTCGCCAATTATTACATCTCTTCACCATCCATGTCGGAGAACAATACTAGCAACAACAAAAGAAGGAAGAAGAAACGTCCCATGACGGCTTACGGTGGCGGCAGAGGGGATGATTTGGCCGTGGTGAAGGCGGCGGCGTGGGCTTGGTACCAAAGGAAAGAAGGCAAACCGATCGTGAGAGAGTTTGATCTAACAAGAGCACCGAGAACACCTCGACCTTCACGGTACAAGATCGAAGCCACCAAGAACATGATCCTCTCTGAGAATAAGGTCTTGGCTGAAAATAGGGTTTCTAAGTCTTCGCTTTGGTACACGAATTATCCTTTACGTGGAGATCAAGAAACGCAATACTCTCGTCTTCTTGACTCTTACGAGATCAAGAACATCTCCAAGAGGCTTAATAATGATGATTCTAGTTTATCCGTGAGTTCGAGTAGTGTTTTCCGGCTCAACGAAGATAATCATCATAATCACAATCATAATCATGATTATGGTTCTGATGATCATGGTTTGTTGCAAAAGAGAATTGGCTATGAAAACAATACTACTGCTAGTAGTAGTAGTAGTAGGAAAAATGATAACAAGAGTGATAATGGCTTTATGAAAAAAGTGAGCAAAAGAAATTTGTGGAAGGGAATGATTGTGATGGGTCCAGGGTCGACGGTTTGTGGGAGAAGCGACGACGTGGATTTACGGGCTTCTCAGGCCAGCCGGAGAACGGTTAAGGTAGCGGCGGCGGCCGAGGCTCTGGTTAGGTCGGCGGCAAGTGGCAAAACTCAAAGTGGTCGTCGCTAACTTTAGTGGTTCTTGGGTTGTTGAAGTTTGAAGACTTTTTTAGACTGGAAATTGATTTTTTTTTTTTTTGAACATTTTTTAAAATTGTACATTTCTTAATTTTCAGTTTGTGATTTTTCACTAGCTGTGTATTTTTCTACCAGTCTGAGTAAATATGTACATCTTTAGGGAAAAAATGACAAAAGAAAATATTAAAATTTCATCTAGCTAAGTGTGATTTTTAACTAGTATTGTTCTTTGTTCCCTTACATCATTATTAAGAACTAACTTCAAATTTTAAACAAAAGTATTTCATTTATAATTTCAGGGTACTTTTATTAAGTAAAATACATTAATTTCGAATTAATTAATGGATTGTTAATAGAAAAACATAATATTAATGAGAATTATTTATTTTTGTTTGTCGACTGATATTATATTAAACATTCTTAACATTTTTAAATGAGTAAAAACAATCTAAGGCAGCATTTATTTGCAATCAAATGAGATAAGCACTTACTAAATCATATCATAAACATTGAATACCAATTAAGTGTACTCTCACTTATCAAAAAATATATATGAAATACTCTTTATGTTTCTAAAATATTATTTTTTCTAAATTTTTCTTGTTTCTTAAAGATAAATGCTTTAAAAAATTTATACATTTTTACTAATTAATGATAACAAATTGTAGATTTCAAGAAGTATTTATTGAAAATTATTAAATTTCTTAAATAACTATTGGTTTAGAGTAATAAGAAATTGTTTAATCTCAAAATTTTATACATTTATGAATAAACATTAAAATATATATATATATATATATATATATATGTGTGAAAATTCTAAATGTATAAAAACACACGGGGTAATATAATATTTCTGTATATTCATCATTAGGAGTTTTGAAAAGCACAAATTGTTTTGTATATATTCTACATTAGAAAATTGTATCAATAGATTAGTTTTTTAAATAGTTTTTTTTCAACAGTCTTTATATCTAGAACAGTTCAGAGGTCCAAACTTGTGGTACCGAATATATATACGTAATAGCATAAAGGTAGCCACGAATACTCCGAGCTAACTTGTATGTCTTTAAATGTTTCTTGCGTGGAATATGTGTGATTGAAAAGAACGTAAACGCCTCCTTGCTCTTTGTGATTTCCTTCAAATTAGAGAGAACACTGGCCATTCTTCTAGTTGATACACCATCCTTAACAATTCTGAACAATGTGTTGTAAACGCAACCTCTATTTCATGTTTTGCAATCATGTAATTCATGGTCCATATAAATGCTTCCAATTTGGTGTGCAGGGGAAAGAGACTCCTACGAAGATTTCTAGCTTCCATAAACACCTCATTGTTATCTTCTTTAAAACAATACCAACCTAACCCATAAAATACCTCAGTTTCCTTACAAGACCCATTTATGTAACACTATAATCCATCATAATCATTAGATTAGATGCCGACTAATCTAATCTACTAATTTTAATGATTAGTTTGTAACTGCCTTGGAGACAGGGAAATGTATTAGACCATCTGTATTGGTGAGAGACTAACAAGAGTCTCTCATCAATTTAATAATAATATTTTTAATATAAATTAATTGTATTATTTAATTTTAAATTATAAATAAAATTTAAACCAATGATATGAAGACAAGTATGAGATTGAGTCTCTCATGGATCTCTCAAAGTCTCTCATTTGAGACTCTCTCTATTCTCTCTCTTCTACTTTTTCACTTTTATTAGTATTTTAATATGAGAGACCCAATGAAAGACTCCAATTACAGATGCTCTTAGAGCATGTGCAATGGTTAAAACTTAAGAATTGGTTTTTAGTTAATATTTAATTATAAAAAGAAAGAGAGAGAGAGAATGGCAAGAGAGAAAAAGGAAGAAAGCAACTAAGAATTGGTTCTTAATTAAGAATCAAGTCTTCACTATTTATTCAATTTTAATCTTTTTTTATTCTAAAAACCCACTTAAAAACCACCATTGCATCTGCTCTTAGGTCGTTTCGGTATTAACATGCTACTTTGCTAAATACTTGTGCATAGAAGTGCAGGATCATTTTTGTTTTCGTGTGGAGAGATAATGTTAAGGAACATTAAAAGTTATTAAATTAGCTAGGACGAATATTTTATTTAAAGTAATTTTGTACGCTTTGGTTAACAAAAAACAGTAAACTAGGCCCGACCATAATCTAAAACCCAACAAATTAGTCCTCAAATTATATAGTAAATAATATTTTAGGCGTAGGGTGAAGTCATTCATAACTCGTCGTTCTTACCTAACGTTCGAAGCGACTTGTGTAACACCGAAAGTGTCACCGAGACTTAAATCGATTAAAATCCAAAAGAAAAGTTACTAATCCGAAAAATAATGAAAGTAAAAAAAAGTAAAAACTGAAAATCACTAATCCGAAAAAATAATAAAAGTCAAAAGTACTAGAAAGTGACTTTTGTGTTTGTCAATTTTTGTCTTTCTAAACCTGCAAAATATGATGACACCTTCACAAGAATTCATTGGTGTCTAGTTCAAAATTTCAAATGTTATTGTTGGGTTCGAACTTTGAACTAAAAAAAAGTGGGCACGACACTAAGAAAAACAGGACCCGTTATGGAGCACGGCCCAAGCTCATATTATTATTTTTATTAGACATATAATTCATTCTGCTTTGTTAGATTCGGAAGTTCGATGTATATCGGATTAGTAGCAGTCATTATTCATAAAATGATAGTTTGTTTTCATTGTCAATCTCACTAATTAAATTAAAATGCTGGAAAAGTGATACAAACCAATAAACAACATTGTGAATTCTAGCATTATACGGGCTAAAATTGTGGTGGTTTCACAATTTTTTTTTACTTTGTTTTTTTTTCGTTTGTTAATAAAGTAACTAACTTAGTTCAAGAGTTAATAGCAACACTCATTAGCTTTTCATTTGTATTTTTTTTTTTGGGGTCAAACAGCTTTATATTATTATTAATATACTTCTGCTATTATAAAATTTGAATTTATAAAAGATTTAAACTACTTGTATTTGTTGTAAAAAAAAAACTACTTGTATTTTGAAAATTTTCCAGATAATATATTTTTTTTTGTTAAAGGGCCAGATAGTATATAATATTGGTTATTATCTTACTTATGTTTTGGAAATTTTCTTGAACTTTTTGGAACCTTAGACCAATTTATCATCCAATGATTCTTTTAACTATTTTTCTTGGAGAATAATTTAAATATTACTTAAATAATTAATTTTAATATATTTTTTTTGTTAAAGTAATTAAATTTGATATTGGAATTCTATTTGTGTGAAAATGGACGTGTATCTTGAAAATATCTCTGACGATCGAAAAATCGCACCCGGAAACTCCAAATCAACAATACATACAAATATGTATATGTATATGTGGACAAATGGTCGTGCATTTCGTCAGAAAGTATCAGAAACAATTTTAATTTTCTTGAATTGCAAGTGTCAAAATATTGTCCCACAGTGCAACTATTTAAAACTCTGTTAAGTTTATAGCGATGGGTCACTCTAATTCTATGATGAACACAGTGCGTTGGTAGGTTTGAGTTTTTAACTTTGCATTCTACAATGAGACCCACATATTTAGATGTATATATTATAAATTAAAAGAAATGTCATTTTATTCAATATTTTTTTCTAGGTTTGTTGTGGCCTCACTAATGCTCGAAGATTCCTAAATCAATAATGTATCTCCTCCTCTTCTTTTTTCAATCCTTCTCCATCTTATGACGAGTACCAACTACACTTTATTTCTACCATATAATTATTAATATTCGTAAACATATAAAAATGCAAAATGGAACCCATCTTGGCCGGTCCAAAGTTGAAATAATTTCATTCTTACAAAATTAGACGAAAAAGGAATTTGAAATAATGAAAGGACGTTCTTTTTTAGCACTATATACATATCCCAATTCCATTGACAGTGAAGCAATCAGCATGATTATTGAGTCAAAACGAGTCAAATCACACTATTTCCGTTATTAGAGCCGATATATTAAATTAATAAATTATTTGCTTAGGAGGGCCACATCGTGACTTTTATTTTTTTATTTTTTTTCACTTATTATTGAATTAAAATAACTTGAAAGATATAAAAATAAAATACATTTGTCGGCGAAATAACGAGATATCCGTGGAATCTAAGCCCATAAAAGGGAAACTGAGCCCCAACCAATAGGAGAAACAGACAGACTAATTCATAAAAACAAAGAAGCTAAAATCTCCATCGCACTAAATCTGAAACTCTGAGCAAAGAAGGTCGATGAACGTTCCAAAGAAACAGTAGACGCCAAAACTGCACCCCAAGACACGAGTACAAGAAGACCTCAACACTCGGAAAACCACAGCAGCACTGACAGAACGAAAATCGAACCAAAACAAAGTCAGAGAGCAGAAACAAAACCACCAAAGCTACCACAATCATATTAAAAATCTGCGTCTACCTAGACTCAAGGAGAAGATCCAAGAAAACAAGCAAAGAAAATGTCCAAAAAGATCACCAATTCTTACACGCGGACACTCGTTAGACAAGAGATCCATATATTTTTGTGGGTCTAGAACTATGCGGTTAAATCACGACATAAATCATCATTTCTAAAAAGATTGTACTTAAGCTATAATAGAACTAACTCCTACTAATTAAACCATCACATTTTGTTATGCTTATTCTGAGTTTTTTTTGTTTTCTTTCTCTAATTTATCGTTGCACATGCTGTTATAGTTTTTTTTTAGTTCAAAAACTGGTTAAAATATTGTAAATATACTTACAAGGACTAGGAAAATCTTATGATATAAAATGTTAGGCTAAAATGTTAGGGCTTCACGATACTTTGGTAGATCATCATGATGAAAATCATATAATTTACATAAACACATCATGATAAAATCATAAATTAGTATACTACTATTTTTCCCGTAATTTGAAAAAGTGAAATAATTTGTTATTAGTTGAAATAACATGATATATTTAAATAACATTATTTATTTCAAAAACATGCTACTTTTTTAAAAAAAAACCCACAATAAACAAACAAATATGTCTAAGATTTTACCATCTGTCGATCTTTGCAAATAATTGACCAAAATAAAGTCAATTGCTGCAATTACTCCATAAAAAAAAAAAAAAAATTCTGAACATATATCTTGTATCTTAAACGAGTTGAGTCGTCTATTCACCGGAACACAATTATGCGTGTTGGAACAACGTGTTCTCTAAAAGCTTTATATAAGTAGAAATAAGTCGGTCATTCTAACTGAGTGGAGAGTCTACAAAGTTCGCTTACTATGTCCAATATTTTGCTACACAAGTCCTTTTGGTCGAAAATACAAGTCATCTTCATAAAAACTGCTTGTGGATCCGTTCTGCATCACACTTGTTGTAGTGACATGAAATTGAAATTAGAACTTTTAAAATAGTAATAAACTATAATAATGGAAACAAAAATGGGAAAGAAGGAGGACTTGGGCTATGGTTCACATATGAGTAGGAGTAGGAGTTGTCTTGTTGGTGATGAGCTAGTAGTTTTTATTTTAATAGTAGTTTTTAGTAGGTTTAGGTATGGTATCGTTCTTCACAAGCGTAAAATTATTTAATCACTCACGTTTAGCCAAAAATAATATCATATTTTAGGTCTATTAGAAAATCTGGTGAATGTACTACTCCACGGCTACACTCAGCGTAATAGTCCAGCTCACCTTCTGGTTATGATGAAAGGAACGTCATTGTCGGGAATAAAGAGAATAATCAAAAGAAAGAAAAGGATGAGTTAAGGCGAAGAGTTGGAACTAAGCTGTCGGCTACTTGGCCAAATCCCATCTTAAAGTTAAGGCTGACCAGCTCATCTTTGGTCCACTTCACACACTTCCCTTCAAATTCCAAGTTATATATTTTTTTTTCAAAAATCAGCTCATGTGATGCAATGCTCAAATTGTTTTGTCTTGGGGTACACAGAAATCGTAACTGAAATTTCATTTGATACTTGTCTTATATAATTATAAACACAATTGACATGAGAGAAAAACAGAAAATTTCAAGATTTGTAACTTTTTTACCTTTTATAGCATAATTTTGATTACATATACACAAAAACTAAACTGCAATCATTTGGAAACAAAGACTTCAAAACTAAAAAAAAAAAGAGAGGGAAATTAAACATCTATCTTTAAAATACAAGCTTTAGGAATCTTATGCATATTAAAAACAAATTGAGATACCAAATTTATCCATTATATATCTGGTTTGGTCCATTAGATCAAGAGTTGAGGTACTACTTTTATAAACCCTTTACTGCTGGATTGAACAATCAATCATGAAAAAAAAAACAATCAATCATGAAAGGTTATTTTAATTTAAATGTGTGGTTGAAAAAAAAAGGTACGTAAGAAAATGAAAAAAAAAAAAACTTTGATGAACCAATACAAAATCTAAAATTTATAAACTTGAAAGAAAGGAGGAAAACTTATACTACTTTTAATTTCAATCCAGAAATAGATGGACATTCAATTTTAAACACAATATGGTTTTTTTTTTTTGTGTGCAGCAAACACAATTAATTTAAACAAACTAAAATAATAGAACGAGCTTACAATACATGTGCCTTGTCCGAGTGCTAATTGATATGAGTGTATCTTTATTTGGCGCATGTGTTTTTTGTGGTTCACATATACTTTTTTAGTAGTTTTAAAATTGACGGGTTTTTTCTCTTTTGTGGATTATACTAGCTAGTGTTTAAACTTTACAATCTCAGAATGTATGTGTGAACTATAGCACGATAAACCAAAAAAAAAAAACCACAAGTTAAGTGTGCTGAACTAGAATCGTACTTCTATAATATAATGAAACTAAATTTTAAACGATAGTTTTAACCATTTTTGTAAAAGATATATATAGTCATATCATTTAAAAAAAAAAACATATTTACGTAAAAACATACAAATAATTTCAAATTCAAGAAATTTTTTCTCGACATATAAAAAATTTAAGAGTTTTTGAATGATTTTTTTTTCCTCAAAAATGTATTAAATGTCTAGCTGAAAAATTGAAGTAATCTATGCTATTCACTTTTTTTTTAATTCAAACATACCATTTTATTGAAATATATTACTTAAAATGTTTTTCCCTTTTAATCGTTGGACTTACCCAAAATGGGATACAACTAAACATAGTAAATAGTGAAAGTAAAGGCTGTTTTTGCAATCAGGTGGGCAATTAGATTTGCCTTCTTCGAAATGTGAATTGAGAGATTCAATATGCTATTTCACTAAACGATAAAAACAAAAATATGCTAATCATTAATTTTCTATGATATTTTATAGTTAGACGTCGACTCCGTGTTTTGAGTTAATTTATCCATTTTATTATATAGTTTGGTTTTGATTATTTGTGTCCACATATGTAGACATTCGGCTTAAAGTAGATCTATTTTTTTGGATTACTATACTAAAAAAAGTGGTACCATAAAAATAATCAAGTCTAAATCCATCATTCCACTTTCCTTAAACCAAATTTTAAAATCTTTAATTGTTTCTTCATCCACAATTCTGTCAACACGAGTCAAAGCCACAGTGACAATATATTAGATATTTTATATCAAAATTATATGAACCATATAATATACAAAACGTTGCAAACCATAAAAATCTACGTGAACACCTTTAATTATTGTAGTACATTGTTCAGAGCCCCTAATAAAAGGTCACTTCAACGATAGACCAACATTTTTTCTTCCTCATTCAAAATTGATATTAAATATGTACCGTCCGATCAAACTCATCATCGATCGAACGACGATCTTTAACCGGGTCAACTATTTGACCCTACAATCGACCGTAGCTGAATAAAACTTCCCTTTCCTCACGGTAATCTGCTACAATCAGCCTTAGCGAATCCAACTCTCCTATTTGTTACATCAAACTCAACCCATAGATTTTGTTGATGAACGTTCCCGATTATATTACTAGCTGCTCCAAGCATACTCGACCGTCCGATTCCAATACAGTGGACCCCACCTCCTACGTTAGTCAGAAGCCTCTCTTTCGGAACGAGTATCTCGACTCCTCTTCTTAGCTCGAACACAAGATCGCCTATCAACCGTTGGATCTCCATCGCGTTTCCAGCGAAGCACATGTCAGCTGTTCCGCCGTACACGTAACCCTTCTTTAATCTGGGCCCCACACGTCTCACTATCTCTTCTCTCACTTTATCGTAAGCTGCGTCCACCAAATGAGTAAACTCGGATCCCGAATCAACCATGGTTTGACCCGACCCGCCTGCATCGGGTCTAAAAACCGAACCGGAAATGTTAAGCTTCTTTAGACCAATTCGAATCCCAATCATCGGTACAGTGTAAGCGAGAGGATCCAAATTCGGCATGCGTTGACTCTCGGGAAAATTCAACAGAGAAACGTATCTAAACCCGCGAGAATTCGGGTTTTCCCCGAGGTAAAATGAACCGGTTGGGATTAAACCGGGCCGGTTCGATTTCGGAGGTATACAGTAGGAGAATTTCGAAATCTTGGCTTGCGAAACGAAAGAGAGACGGCCACGATTCATTCCCAAAATACCCCTATCTTCTGAGGAATCAGTAGCGCAACCAAGAATCACAGGAGGGGTACTTTCGGTATTTGAGAAAGTGATTTTTTCTTTGACGAGATTGCCCTCGGCGAAAGTCCCGTCTGCATAGAAGTAAGAGTAGTGACAGAGACGGTTCGAGTCGCATGAAGTGGGGAGGGTAAAATCGGGAATTCGCGGTTTGCAGAGAGGATGTGAGCAAGGCAAATCGGAGAAGGAAGAAGAGAGCGACGGATCGAACGAAGTTTTCGGCGGAGGGATTTTTTTACGGTGGCACTGGATCCACGAGAGCTGGGATCCGGTGTCGAGAACCATTTGTTGGGTCTGTGGCGGTGTTCCGATTGGGAGAGAGATGATTAAAGCCATTGAGTATTTGAATTTTGATCGGAAGTTGTACGACGGAGATGGGTTCCGGCGAGAGATGAGGGAGGCGGTGAATTGGGCGGTGGGAGAAAGAGGGAGAGATTTTAGTGGGAGGTGGAGAGAGAGAGAGGATGAGAGAGAAGCGTAGTTGAAGAAGAAGAAGAGGAAGAAGAAGAAGAGAGGTTTTGGATTTGGAGACATTTTTGATTTTTCTTTTAACTGTGAGAGAAGATGATGATGGAGAGAAGAAGCTATGGAAGGTGAGTGTGTATATATATAGACAGTTATGAGTTAATGACTTAACACACACGTTCGATTACGATATATCTTTGATAAAATAAAAGATTTGTTTTTTCTTTTTCTTTTTTGGCTTGATACCATTTTCGAATTGAAGTTAAGAGTTTGAAGGAGTTGACAAATATACGACCGAAATAATATATAATTATAATGTTTCTAAATTATAAACTAAACTCATATCGAGGAAAATATCGCGAAAATATTGTAACCATTTATGTGAACGGTCTCGGAGTGTTCAATCCGGATTTCAGTCGGTTTTGGATTTTTTTTTAATAGTTTTTTTGTTTTTTGATTTATATATAATTATATTAAAGACAAAACCAAGTCTCTTATATATAATTTCAATTCAGTTTTCGGTTTTTAATTAAATATATCATTAATTTACAAAGAAATTTTGGTTTAAATCAGTTTTTTGTTCGGTTTGATTTTGATTTTTGATTTTTTGGTTATAAACATTTAAACCGTATTAAGAGATATTACGGTTTGTTATTTTAGTTTGGTTTGGGTCAGATTGGTTTGTTTAATCCGGATTGTACACATCTCGTGGTGTTTACATTTTCATTGTGCCCTTTATATGACTGATTGAGAAAGACATCTTGAATATATTTGATTTTTTTGAGAGGATTTTTTAAATAATTTGTTTCGGTTTGGATCGAATCATTTCGGTATATATTTATTGACATTCCTTTGAATTACAATATTTTGAATAGTTTGATAATGTTAGGTTAAGTACTTCAAGAATACATCTACAACAATAATTAGTTATCGTTTCAAAAAAAAAAAAAATAACTAGTTATTTATTTGATTAATTTATAATTATAAAGTGATTTTTTTGTTTGCTAAACAATTATAAAGTATTCAATAATTTAAAAAAACGCTGATTTTTAAAATTCTAAGATGAGACACATCTGACACGGTGTAAATGGGAATCACGACAACAGATATTGAGGCGAAAGCAATATGAAATTTTAAAACGCGGTTTCTCATTAATTTTAGACAATGATTTTTTTTTTCTTCAGATTTTATTTATTATTGCTTTAATTTAGATTGATGATAATGTTTTTTTCAAGTGTTGTTTTCTGATTTGGTGGTTACGTCTTTTTTATTATGTTATATATGTCTTATTTTAAGTGATTCGTTACCAAAAAGGATGTCCACTTAAATTGAGGACTGAGCAAAGGAGTTTACTGAAATCGATAAGACGCGTTGACGTGGGCTCTTGTTTGTACATTACACAAACAAAACGATATATACGATGCATTTATTGAATCTTGTGAAAATAATTACTTCTTTGTCAAATGAAACTGAAAACTGTATTGATAACTATGTTGATTTAATTCGTAGGACCATGTCTAGGTTCATGAACTTATAAAATTTTCAAAGAACATGATCTCATCAACGATTCTAATATAACGGGAAAATGGACATTTAAATCTTCAACATTCAAATTTGAACCATTTAAAGCCTCATCTTTCACCTGATTCATTTAAATAATAAAATTTTTCGTTGACCAATCTTTAAATCACGAACTTATGTTGACTCGGTCATATTAGGCACGACGTTAACTTCACTAACGGATCGACTTAACGCCGTCTAATCCTGTCTGTTAGTGAAATTGTTGTCATGCCTAATTTGGTCAAGTCAACATAAGTTCGTGATTTAAACAATAGTCAACGTAAAAATTTGTTATTTAAACCGTCCAAACAAAATATAGTGCTTTTAATGGCCAAAATTTAAAAATTTAACATTTAAATGGCATTTTCCCGTCTAACGAATATTTTTAGTTTCTTCGGATTACGTAATATTACGTGATTGCTAATCAAAGTAACTAAAACTAATTTTAAAATATATTTAAACATAAACTAATTTTAAAATATATTTAAACATAAACTAATTGCCAGAGTTAATATTACTGTTAACTTTGGCAACACTGTTCACGGTCGGTAATACTGTTCATCTAGTGTTAACCGCTTCTTTAACACTGTTAATGTAATTAACACATAAAACAGTTAGCATATCAAATAAAATAACATGTTAAACTAGTTATCACATCAATAAACATATATATAATATAAAAATATAAAAATTATCGTGTTAACAAGTTATTATATTAAAAAAATGTATATTATTATTTAGTTAACTTTGTTAACTTAACAAAATTATACAAAGTTATACCGATAACAATTTAACTAACTTTATTATTGTTTAATTTTTACTATTATCTCATCATTATCGCCAACATCGTTATTGTCGTTGGCGTTACCATCGCAACCTTCGACATCTCCATCGCCACCGTGATTGTCACCACAACCACCACCACCGCCATCATCCTTGTCATAATACCATCACCAAACTCCACTTCCAGTATACTTTTTTTTTTTTTTCCTTCTTCTCTTACTTTTTTCTTCTTCCTTCTTGATCTTTATTCTTTCTTCTCCTTCTTCCTTTTTCTTCCTTCTGATGAATAGTAAAAGACGTGAAAAAACTAAATATGACATTATTACATACCATCAGTTAAAAAATTGTTATTTGGATAAACTAAACTCAATAAATTTTCATTAAAAAATCATAAAACACTAAAACCTAGTTTTAATAGATTAATCACGTTTTTAGTTTTTTCTAGTTATATTTTCAACACGCTAGTTGTATATATCGGAATCGCTTTACAAAAACATAAAAAACATAAATTTTTTGATAAATATGTAATGTAAATAGTAAAAAAAAAAGCGTAATCACATTTTTAAAACATGTAAACATGAAAAAGCTACGTATCCATCAATCTATATATTTTACTGCGTTTTTAACAAATTTCATATTATTTGATTTCATTTCATTACAAAGAATTTTATATGATATCATGATATTTGTTTAAATTATACGCAAAATAACACCACATATTTATGATTTTGTCACTACATCATTTTTTTGTAAAGAAACTTCCGAAAAAGATCTTTTAAAATAGAAACTTGAAATGA
Source organism: Alliaria petiolata (assembly GCA_020283515.1). Taxonomy (NCBI): domain Eukaryota; kingdom Viridiplantae; phylum Streptophyta; class Magnoliopsida; order Brassicales; family Brassicaceae; genus Alliaria; species Alliaria petiolata. The sequence continues at coordinate 51,986,982 of JAHZTW010000001.1, forward strand.
TAAAATCTGATAAAACATGAAAACATCAACTCTCAGCGGATGTATTAAAAAGATTGTAGATAGGGAAATTGCTCATTTAATTTCTCAAATATTTGCAATCGGCACTTTTATTCTTCAAGTATCGTTTGTACAGATTAATTCTCCAACTTCGAGTTGATTGCATAAATTTAGACATGAGAAAAGTCCATGATTATTTTTCGAAAGTTTAAGCATGCGCAACGTTTCCGTTTTCTTCGTTAACGTTGACTTTTCTCGTGCCTAAATTTATACAGTCAACTCAAACTTGGAGAATTAATTTGCGCAAGCGATGCTTAAGAAATAAAAATGCTGATTGCAAATAATTCGGGAATAAAACGAGCAATTTCCCGTTGTAGATAATGAGATGATTTTTTCGATTTGCAAATAAAAATTGGACAATATAACATTAGCTTACTTTGGATTACGTTTTGTATTCTAATGACTCTACAAATATAATGACATTACGTATGTGAATCATATCTCAAAGGGGAAAATAGAAAGAAGGACGCCCATGCTTCTACAATTCTACTCCACTAGTCTTGTGAGTTGTGATAATGGGACCAGACTATGTTATTATTAGCCATCACTTTTGATATTTTAAGTTTTTAACTCCATTAATTAATTAATACTCATGGAGATAAGCTCAAATGCAATTTCTTTATAAGATTAATGTTTACATATTTTCTTCTTGACTTGTATTTACTTTTTAAGACGTTTACTATCATATTCATCCGCAAATTACCTAATTCTTCTAATTGTTTTTGCGATTTCTCAAATTCTTTGGGTTTTGTTTTTGGTTTTTGTTTTTGTTTTTACAATTCTTCTCTACTTCTAACCACTTTAACTTCAATGTTTAAAAATTGCTAAATCTAACTTTGGTACTGATACGTAGCGTTAATACCATTAGTGTGTTTAGACAACTTTAAGTGAATTAGGATTTTCAAATAAAACACTAAAATACTATACATTACTAGATATTTGATCCTATATTTATAAATCTTTAATATGGAGAAATACGACAGAATTTCCGACGGTACTTACATAAGTACATTCGCACAAATTACGAAGAAATTCTTAAGTTTAAAAGGTAAGAAATTATTTGTTTGAATTTAATTTTAATATACTTTTAGTTAATATGAATTTATGTATTCAATAATTTGTTTGTTTATTCACATGTATTACATGGTTCTTAAACGACAATAATATCTCCATTACAGTAGAAACTCTATAAATTAATATTTGATAAATTAATAAATTCTATAAATTAATAGATTTCTCTGATTCCGAATTGAGCCGGTTCAAAATATAATACAAATCGATAAGATAATAAGGTAATATTTTTTTAAAGAAACTTATGTAAATATATAGTCCAATTAATATCATAAATTAATAATTACTATAAAAAATAATCTTATACAAAGAAATAACTATGATAATATACTAAAATATAAGTATATTGTTGCTTCTTTTTTATTAAAATTAAAATATTTTTACAACTCATCTCTAATTTTAAAATAAAGTTTATAAAAATATTATAAACTTTAAAGAATTTTTTTAAAAATTAATTATTAATAAATAATTAATTTTATTCAAAACTGAGAACTTAATAAAATAAAATATATTTTCTGTATAAAATATATTCTCTGTACATTACTTCGTATATTTATAACATACAGGTATATCAACATAAACCCCATCAAGAAGACGGAAGTAATAACGCGAGCAATGACGGAAGCAATGAAGGAAGCAATGACGTAAGCAATGACAAAAGCAATGACGTAAGCAATGATGTATCAAGAAGAAGTAAGCAATGACATATACAAAAGTGTCGGCACCACTACTGGACGACACGTATCAAGACGCACTCGCTTAAGTGTCGGCACCACTACCAAACGACACGTATCAACGCCAAGAAGCATTCTCCTCTCCTATAAATACCCACCTCTACCAAACGAAGAAGGCACAAGCTTTTTCAGCATCTACTTCTCTCTCTAAAACCATCTCTCTAAAAAACGCTCTCAAAGTTTTTACTTTCGAGTTTTGTAATCTTCAAGATCTTATTTCAATCTTTAAGCTTCAAGCCATAAATCTGTAAGTTTATAAACAAGGTTTTAATAAAAACGTTTATGTTTACTGTAGCAAAAGTACTGTTCACTTTTTACTGTTCATAATAAAAGTAATGGTATTAGATGCTAAAACTTTCCGAAGTTTTCGAATATAAATTAATCCTTTTGATAGATATTGCAAAGTTTTATTTTAAACGTTTTCAAAAAGCAAGACTTCTGTTCTCACCCTATCTAAAACCCATTCTAGTCCGATCCCAAACCAGTCAACCAAAAACATTGTTACTGTAGTGTTCTAGGCAGCAAGTCCAGAAAGGTCGTAAGACCGTTGGCAAGCTCAGTTGTGTCTTCGTAAAACCTGGTTAGTATCACCCTAGTATGTGTTTATGCATAGTCTGAGTTATGGCGTCATCCTTTAGAAAACTTTTTAAATCAAAACATGCAGCATCATCATAATCAAATAATACAATTAATTCAAGATAAATTATATCAAAAATAACCTCTTTCGATCAATAATTATCAAAATATAAATTACCCCATATTAATCCAGAAACAATATATCAAATCGGAACTTTTGATTTTAAAACTGCTTATTCAATAAAAGAACATGAACAAACTTTATCTCTACAGAATGTGTTTGAAGAAATAAAATTATTATCGTCAATTGCTTTAGACAAGTTTAGACAAAAAAGATTTAAATATCTCCATTTTGGACTTGTCCAAATAGCAATAAAATCTCTATCACGAACTGGTATTAATTCACCAATACTCATGCTATTAAGAGACAAAACACTACTAAAATTTGAGGATTCGCTTCTCGGAGCAGTCCAGTCAAATTTACACAATGGAGCAGTTTATTTCAATTGTGCCCCTAACTTCCAAGTAAGTTTACAAGATCCAACAGTACTAAATACATTAGTATTAAATGTCCAATTACCAGACGCTAAATTTCAAAATGAAAGACACTGATATTTATTACTTTATCGAATCTATTTTAAACAATCAACATCTGAATTTAATCCAAGATGTTTATGATAAAGGAGAAACTACTATAATCACAGTCCATAGTAAGGACACAAGAAACTGGTATTTCAAAACCTTCTCTAAACAAGAAACATAAGAACTTAAAAAAAAAAATGGTATAATTATATGATATTAAAAGAAACAGATATCCCACTCTTCACATGGTTTGAATCATATTCAATAGAAAACAATATAGATTACCCTTTCAAATCAATAAATACGAATTCAAACTTAAGTCAAGTATGGGAACAAGTAAGTGGTGACAAGGTCAAATCGATCCATTCATCATTAAAAGATTTAAAAATAAATACTCTTGGTAGACTAGTCATAGCAACACCATTTAAAACATGAGTAAATAAAACAGATAAAGATCCAATAGTCATGCAAGATATTAAATCAATTTATGAACAAAATAATTATTAAAGTCAATTATTACATACAATTTCCAAACAAGTAGATAATATTGACAATAGATTAACCGAAAATATTATATCTAAAGAAATATCTACTCAAAATCCTTTCACATCAGTATCTGCACCTATTTTCAAACCATTAACAAGAAAAATTACTTTCCCCGAGAATGAAATGATGAAATCAATTCTTAAAAGAATAGAAAACATAGATAAAGAAAAAACAATTAACATAATAGATGAAAATGATAACGAATCTATACAATCATCTATACAATCAGAAAATAATCAAAAAGTAAATCGAATAAGAAATCATATAATGAGATCAAATAAACCATATTACAAAAGACATACTCCACTTGATTTACTATTCGAAGAACATCATAAATTTTCCAGTAACGTTTATACCGGTGATGGTGTAATCGAATGGAATATTGATAGTCGTTCTGAATATGAAATGATGAATCTATTTTAAGAAATGGGCATGACAGCTATAACATATAAAGCTAAAGGTCATGAAGATAGACAAGCAAGTGTAATATTAGTAACCGGATTTAATGGAACATTAAAATATTGGTGGGATAACTCTTTAAATGAAATTAAACAAAATCAAATTCTTAACCATGTTGAAACAATAAAAATAGAAGATGATGAAGGTTTTATCACAGAACAAGAAAAACAAAATGTTGTAGATACATACATTAACAATGCATTTATTGGTAATCCAACTGAAGAAATAGAAAGTAAAAAGTTAGTCCTAACAAACTTAAGATGTCCAACTTTAGGAAACTTTAAATGGTATAAAGATATCTTTATAACAAATATATTTCAAAGAAAAGATTGTAATCAACCATTTTTGAAAGAACGATTTATCTCCGGATTACCATCGTTCTTTGCAGAAAAAATAATCAATAAATTAAAAGATTTTGCTGGAGGACAGCCTATTAATTGGGATGCTATAACTTATGGTCAATTGTTTGCATTCATTAAAAAGGAAGGATTAATGTTATGTCAAGAACAAAAAGATAAAAAACGTAATGATAAGTTTAAATTTAAAATAGCCATGGACGCATTCTGCAAACAATATGATTTTAAACAACAACTTAATCCACCTCAAGAACTAAACGTTTAGAATATAGACAACGAAAATCTAATAATATAAGACCTTATAATTATAAAAATAACAGATATCATCAAAACTATAACAATTTTAATAAAAAAATTCAAATAATCAATTTTATTCAAAAAACAAAAATAAAAATTATTCAAAAAACAAGTTCCAATCAAATAAAAAAGGCATAGTCTCTTGGAATTGTAAAAGACCAGGACATAGGTTCACAAAACGTAAAATGAAGAAAAAAATAAACGAAATATTCCAAGATCAACCAGATATCAAAGAAAAATTAGCCAAACTATTATTAACTTCAGAATCTGAAATTTTCAGAAGAAAGTAATAATAGTGATTACTCAATAAATGAAATAGATAATTCAAGTGATTCCTCTTCAGAATCCCAAGAATTATCTGATAATTTATGCAATTGTAAAATAATCAATGTAATAACTAACGAAAGCGATAATCAATTTTTGTTAGATATAATAGACAAAATCGATGATCCAGATTTAAAAAGAGAATATTTAATAAAATTAAGAGAAATAATAAATCAAGAATATCGAGTAAATACACCACAACCTTTTAGTTTAAATAAGATAATTGAAAAATATCCAACTCAAAGCTTATTTAAACAAGTAACTACATGTGAATTACAAAATGAAGTTAAACAACTCAAGTCTCAAATCAAAGACCTACAAATAATAATTAATCAACAAGAATTAAAACAACTACAAATAGATGCAAGATTAGTAGTAATAGAAAACGGCAATAATAGTTCCTCAAATAAACAAATCCTAGAAGATAATAATGACGAAGAAATACAAAATAATGAAGATTATATTCAGATAATTAATAAAATTAATTATCAAAAATGGTATACCAAAATCACTTTGCATGTAGGTAATGATTTCAAATTAAATATCATTGCATTAATGGATACAAGAGCAGATTATAACTGCATTCGTGAAGGAATTGTACCAACTAAGTACTACGAGAAAGCCACCGAACGCCTAAGTGGCGCAAACGGTAGTAATCTACGAGTACAATACAAATTACCATGCGCTAAAATATGTAACCAAGGTTATTGTTTTAAAAATCAATTTATACTAGTAAAAAATCTATCACAAGAAGTCATTTTAGCCACTCCATTATTTACCCAAATTTATCCATTTAAGGTAACCAAAATAGGAATAACAACTAAAATAGTAGGATCAAAATTATTATTCGCATTTCTATCTCTAATGAAAACTAAAGAAGTTTTACATTTACAACAAAATATGATTCAAAAAACAATCAATTTAATTAAAAGTAAACAAGACCACATTCATCATTTACAAGAAGAAATAACTCATAAAAAAACCGAGGAACCATAAAAATCACCTCTTATAAAAAGCAAAAAAAAATCTTTAGAAAATAAATTATTAAATCAAGTATGTTCTGATTTACCAAATGCATTTTGGGAAAGAAAACGACATAGTGTCGAGCTTTCTTATATTAAGGATTTTAATGAAAAAATAGTACCAACAAAAGCACGTCCTATTGAAATGAATAAAGAGTTATTAGAAACTTGTAAACAAGAAATCAACGATCTACTTAAGAAAAAACTTATTAGGCCATCCAAATCTCCTTGGAGTTGTTCGGCCTTCTATGTTAATAATCAAGCAGAAAAGGAACGTGGAGTACCAAGACTTGTAATCAATTATAAACCACTTACAATGCATTAGATTTCCAATACCCAATAAACGCGATTTATTAAAAAAATTATATAATGCAAAAATATATTCGAAATTTGATATGAAAAGTGGATTTTGGCAAATTCAAATAACAGAAAAGGATAAATACAAAACTGCATTTACAGTACCCTTCGACCATTACTAATGGAACGTGATGCCTTTCGGCCTTAAAAATGCACCTTCTGAATATCAACACATAATGAATGATATATTCAATGGTTATTCAAATTTCATGATAGTTTACATAGACGATGTTCTAATCTATTCAAATTCAATAGATCAACATTTTAGTCATTTAAATACATTCCTAAACACTGTAAAAAAACAAGGCTTAGTCGTATCATCTAAGAAAATGCATTTATTCCAAACTAAAATAAGATTCTTAGGTCACAATCTATATCAAGGAACAATTACGCCAATATCAAGATCTATAGAATTCGCAGATAAATTTCCTAACGAATTAAGAGAGAAAACCCAACTACAGAGATTTCTAGGTTGTTTCAACTATGTTTCAGATTTTCTACCTAATCTTAGAAAAACCATTCAACCGTTATTTCAACGCCTTGAAAAGAATCCAAAACCCTGGTCTAGTGTCTATACCAGTCTAGTCAAACAAGTCAAAGAAAAGGTTAAAACCCTTCCTTGCCTTTCTTTACCAAATCCTAAAGCGGATATGATAGTAGAAACTGATGCTTCAGAATTAGGTTATGGAGGTATCCTTAAGCAAACACTACCTGAATCCAAACAAGAATCTATAGTTAGATTTCACTCTGGAGTTTGGATAGGTCCCCAACAATCCTACTCCACCTATCCAAACTCCACTGTTAAAAAGGAAGTCCTTTCAATAGTAAACTGTATTTCAAAATTTCAAGACGATTTAATAAATGAAAGATTTTTATTAAGAGTCGACTGTAAGTCAGCAAAAGAAATATTACAAAAAGATGTTAAAAACTTAGTATCAAAACAAATATTTGCCAGATGGCAAGCGATTTTATCAGTATTCGATTTTGATATTCAATATATTAAGAGTGAAAATAATTATTTACCCGACTTTCTAACAAGAGAATATTTGCAGGGAAAATCAAACGGTATCCATATAAAAGATATTCAAAATGACGGATCATAAGCAAAAGAAACCAATGACAGCATCAGACTATATCAAAAACCAACCACATCTCCAAGGCAAGCCCTTGACTATTCAAAACAATTTCTCGGCTCTTGCCGAATATCCACCCTTGTCATATAAAAAAGCAGTTACTACTCAACCATCTACTCAAGCTTCAACCTCCGCTCCCAAAAATACCCAAGCAACTACTCAAAGGTCCGAATACATCCTTAAACGACAGACAACCCATTTCCTTAAACCAGTTACCCTAAGGAAACTACAAACCTTTACCAACAGAGTCTTCTATGAAGAAAACCTATTCAAAACTGATAACCTTACCAAAACCCATACCTTTTATGAGTATATTCTAGTAGACTCTCAGTCTGCGGAAATTACTCATCACCTTGACCCAAAAGACCAAAACCGCATAGCCTATTCAACCTTCAAAATCCTAAAGATTTGCTCTATCCAAGACCTCGGTTTTGTCAACCTCCACACTACCAAGCCATTCTCTAATCCCGTCTTCCAAATTCAAGGTTACTCCTATGTGGATTATCAAAATGCCTTTTTCAGGGCTCTCTACCTAAGGGCATTCGACCATTCGTGGTTCTTATCCTTTGATATCAAATGCTCAAAAGCCATTCCAGGATGGTTCTGTGAGTGGTGGCACTTGTTCGGTCCATCCCCTGAAATCTACCCAGAAGAAATAATCAAAACCTCCTTACCTTTCTACCTTAAACACATACCAAAAGAAACTATCGGACCTTTTAGCAAAATAGCCTTCCACATTGACATGGGTGTCCCATGGATATGTTCATGGCACTTTAACCTCATAATCGCTTTCGATACTATGCCATATTCCCTAGTCAAAGAATACCGAGTTAAGTGGTGGGACAAGTACAACCTTGACCGCTGTTCCCTAGCCAACATGACTAATCACTTCCAAATTATCAACCAAACCAAATGGGTCAGACTCGGCTGAGTCTTGTAGCTAAAATCAGCATTAATCACAAATCCAGATGAAGAACTCTAACGATTTTTCGCTAACAAATTTATTCAACCTAGCAATTCATCAATCACAGTTGAAAAAACCCTAAACCTAACAAACAAACTACTCAGACATGATTAATGAAACACAAATAATAACTTGAATAGAAAGCATAAAAGAAATCAATAGAAACAAAGGAGTTCCAAATCTGCTATGAAGGAGTCAAATTCTTCTCTCCAAAATCTCTCTAAAAATCTCTCTCTAAAATGTGTGTGTATTGCCTAAACAATGACATAAAACTCTATTTATAGGCCTAGGTACGAATCTTCAATTCCCTGGAAGATTAGGAAAAATCTTGAGAATTTCTTTTTCTTCAAAATTCTGGAAACTTCACGTCTTTGGAATAGGAAAACCTGGTGTCGATCGACACTAACAGGCAGTGTCGATCGACACTAACAGGCAGTGTCGATCGACACTAACAGGCAGTGTCGATCGACACTAACAGGCAGTGTCGATCGACTCTCGTCGTGGATCTTCAATCCGACTTCAACACTTCGTGACTTCATTCCAATATGCTCCAAAATGTATCCAAATCTCCAATTCAGCTCCAATTGTACCTGAACCTGCAAAGACTCTAATAGGACTCTAAAAAGACCAAAAGACTCTATTAATAAGATTTATATCATGGTCAAAAACCGGTAAAAACCATGATATATCAACTCCCCAAGACTTAGCTTTTGCTTGCCCTCAAGCAAAACAGAAACCAAGTATAGAGTCGAGGTTTGAAAACAGAAACATTCAGCTAACCTTAGGAGCGCCACATTGAACCAACACCCTTGAATCCACATACCATAGAACCAACCTCAGATAGTATTTTAGGGTACTTACCACAAGCTTAGCAATCTCCCAGTTCAAGTCTAGATCACTTCCTTTTCAAAATTTCGAACTCAAACAAACGGTATTGACCAAAGAACTTTACAGATTCTTTCCCTTCTTTAGCGCCTGAATAAGACTTTCTCGGTACAGCTCTCCTATTTTCTCTTCCCTTACTCAACTGCTGCCCATTTTCAGGGTGTTCTAAGATCTTTTCATTGACTTTTTCTTATTCTTTTGAAGCCTTTGAAAAGTGCTGCTCTTTACTTGTGTTCCTTGTGAGGAGACAGGTTTATGAGCTCTCACTAATATTGTTCCTTGTGAGAAGACAGACTCATAAGGATCTTTGCATTATTCCTTGACTTAGACTTTTTATTTATTTTCTTTTCTCAAGGGAAGATCAAGGAGAGACTGTAGTTTTCTTATCTTGTCAGTGTGGAAAGAGGAATCAAGTCCAATGCATACCAAGCTCTATATAGATACTGAACTCTCTCTGTTAGATTGATCCACTTGCAGCTTTCTACCTAGTAAAACCTGCAATCAACTACTATGGCAATGGTCCTTCAAGTGTCAATATGTTGTGGTTTTGTTCCAAGAAAAACTGAAAATTTCAACTGATTTTGACTCAATAAAACAAGTTTTTGACTGACTCAATTGACTTTCAAAACAAAACATAATGTCAGTAATCACCTCCACCAGACTTAAACAACACTGTCGTCCCCAGTGTTATTAAATATTAAGGTCAGAAACAAATCAAATAGAAAAGATAATGGACAGGATGGATAGAGGACGAAAATCTACACAACTTAGGCTCTTAAATCACTCAAATCCGTTAAGAATTGAGAGAGATACGAAGAAAACAAGTTGAGAAAACTTACCTCTGAGGGGGTGTTGATCGACACATGAATAGTGTCGATCGACACTGTTCATGTCGAGCTTCTGTGTCGACCACGGTCAACATCTGTCCGTCCGGCAAATTTTTTTTTTTTTTTTTTTTGAAACACAAATCAAAACCAAAAGTTAGTGAAAACTAAAACGAAAATCAAAGAAAAATCCTACCTAAAAGTGGGTTGCCTCCCACGCAGCGCTTGTTTTCAGTCATTAGTTTGACTGTGTCGGGGTTCAGACATCCGGTGGATCAGAGGGTGGCATTGAATGCCTCCCAGAAGAATGTCTTCTCATCCATGGTGGTGTATAGGCGTTAGGTGCATGAGATCGTCCAAGGAAGTGAGGAACAATAGCAGGGTGGGACTTGAGTTCGGGTGAGACACTTCTTTTTCCTGCAGAATCATCAAAAGAAATACAAAGCCTTCTACGAGAATCTCGTTGCTTGCATAAGTGTGAAGCACCTTTTGAACCTTTTAAATTCTTATTGAGATGATCAAAAGGTTTGGAATTGATTTCAAAAAGTACATACCTTTGCTTTCTTCGAGGTTTCTGGGCTGTAGGATGTGAAGGCATATGTTTGACCAAAGATGATGGACTTGCAGCTGTAGAAGCGACTTGTATCGTGATCTTCGGAGGGTGTCGATCGACACTAGGATTGGTGTCGATCGACACCAACTCCGCAGCTCGAATCTCTGCACTTTTTCTCCAATTCTGCTCCGCAATCCTTGCCTCCATCACGAAAACGACTTCCTTCATCAATTTGGCATTGATTAGACCCTCATCTTCGCTCATAGTCCCGAAGAGATGATCAGCAACTATGTTTCAACTCAAATCCTCTAGCTCCAAAGCTTTCAGAATTTCCAGCAGTAACGTCATCTGAATGTTCCATGATTGGATCTTCATCCATGGAAATCTCCACTGAAAAGGCTTGACCATCGATGGTGGATGGTCCCCTTAACTTGTCCATGTCAAAATTCATGACAACATCACCCAAATCAAGCTCCATTTTTTCTTTTCTCACATCAATGATGGCACCAGCTGTAGCCAAGAATGATCTTTCCAAAATAAAAGGATCCGCAGGTTCTTCATCATATTTTAAAACCACAAAGTCTGTAGGAATTATACAGCCTTCAATCTTCAGGGAACATCTTCTAAGACACCTTCTGGGATTCTTTTTGATCGATCAGCTAGGACAAGTGAGATTCTGGTTGGCTTGAAATCAGTAATTCCAAGTCTAGCAGCAACAGAGGATGGTATCAAGTTGATACTTGAGCCTAGATCACAGAGAATGAGGAAACCTTTTTGTTGAGATTGAGCAATCTAGCACAAATTTTCCTGGATCAGGTAACTTCTCTGGAATCCGCCTCTGAATCACAACACTGACTTGTTCAGAAACTCTCACCTTCTTCTTCTTCCTTGGAACTATGTTCAAGAGAATTGCATTCATGTCTCTGGTAAGCAATGCTCCTTCCTCAGGACTCACACCATTGACAACCATTCTCTTGACATATCTTCTTAATGCAGGTGAAAGTTTGACTGCATCAACTAGGGGTAGCTCAACCATCAGCTTATCCATAATTTACTTGCATCTGGATTCTTCTATCTCCTGTTTAGACTTTCTAGGAGGTCTGGGATAGGGTATTTTAGGCTTATATACCTTTTCCTCTGCACTTTTTGAAGCTTCAGGCGTGTCTGGCGAAGTCTGGGCATGGTGTCGATCGATACCCAGCTGGTGTCGATCGACACTATCATTTTGTATAGACGTTTCAGTGTCGATCCTGCTCAATTTCGCTTTGTCAGAGCTCGAATCGTCGAGCCTTTCTAGTGGTGTCGATCGACACTCAGTAGTGGTGTCGATCGACACTCAGTAGTGGTGTCGATCGACACTCAGTAGTGGTGTCGATCGATGCTAACTCTGCAACTGCAGCATCTTCTTCTTCAAGCTCCTTGAAAATTTCTGCACTTCCTACCATGATAGCATTGACATGATGTCGGGGATTTGTATCAGTCTTTCCAGGAAGAAACCCATCTTGTCTCTTCAAAGCTCCATCAGTTTGAGCGACTTGAACATCCAATTGCTTCATATGAGAGTTTAAGCAATCGATCTTCCCATTCAAGTCTTGGTACAGTGAATCAATCTTCCCATTGAAATCCACTGTCATCTTCTGCTGTCCTTCCAGAAGTTGCTCTAGCATAGACTGCACCTTATTGTCGTGTGCAGGAGGCTTCTGATAAGAAGAAGAACCATAAGTCCTTTGGAAGTTGCTGTTCTGGAATGGCTTCTGGTAAGAAGAACCATAGCCTTGCTGATTGCTGAATCTCTGTCCTTGAAAACCAGCTCCATTGATGTAGTTAAATTCTTCTTCTTCACATTCATCATTAGGCTCGAATGTCTCTACCTCATTAGCAAAGTGAACTTGCTTCTTGCCCACCAAGATGTCTAGCTTCCTGTTTACCTCAGCTATTTGGCTTCCTCCATTTGTACCAGAATGTTGTTTCCTTTCAAAGTCTGCATTCTTAGTGCTCTTGCAAGAGGCCAAATTCTCTATAAGCACCATCACATCATCTGGATATATGGTGTTGAAGTTGCCGTTGCTCGCAGCGTCTAGAGCCATCTGGTACCTCCAATCGATCCCTCGGTAGAAGATTCCGAGAAGTTGCGGCTCGCTGAAACCGTGATGTGGGCAGTCCCTTTGGTAAGCTTTGAATCTTACCCAAGAAGCCTTGAATGCTTCAGTAGGTCCTTGATCTTTGTCCTCAGCTCTTCAGATCTTGTGTCATCAAAGAAGTTGCATAAGAATGCATTCTTTGTTTCTTCCCAAATGGTCAAGTATCCTGGATCCAACTGCTTCAGCCAATATGATGCATCTCCAGCAAGTGAGTAAAGGAAAAGCTTGCAGAAAAGATAATCATAGGACACTCCATTAGCCTTTATGCTTGATGCCAAGTCTTCAAACCTCTCAATGTGGTCCATGGGATGTTCATTGGGAAGACCATGGAAAGGATGCAGAGCTACAAGTGTGTAGTAAGCAGGCTTCAGCTCGAAATCATTCCTCTGAAATGCAAGAGGACGAATCGCAGCTCTATTAGCATATAACTGGTATGGTCTGTTGTATTCACTAAGTGTTCTTCCGCGTCCAACGCCTGCATGTGCGGCTTGTATCGGTTGCTCGATGATAACTGCTCCATTATCGTCAAGTCTCTGGCCTTGAGCATTCCTCTGATGCCCTTCTCCATCCACCAAATTACCAGCTTTGTCGCGTATCAAAACCATAAGACCCGCCATCTCTTCGTGCGAAGGGTGTCGATCGATGCTAGATGTGGTGTCGATCGACACTCGTGCAGATTTATGGGTTATACGTTCCAGACGACCGAGCTCCTGGTTGAGTTCAATTAACTCCTTTTCTTTGTTGCTTCTGGTACTGCGATTAAGCATGCACCTGAAACCAAAAATAAGAAACTAAATTAGTAATCAAACAAAAACAAAACCTAGTCAAAATTCTAATACTAGATTCCGTAGACAGCTATTACTTCCCCGGAAACGGCGCTAAAAACTTGATAGGGTCAAAGTTTTACCCAAATAAAACAACACTGCAGTTGAAGTATAAGTGGTTATCGAATCCCAAAGGAAGTAGATGCTACTCTATGGTTTCTAGGTTCAAATTATGCTAGATCAAATCAATTAAAGTAAATAAAACTACTAAGTAAATCAGAAACGAAATCAAAAGTGGATTAAAGTTCAGGACACTAAGGCGCTAGGCAAGGGTAATTCTCAGGTGAATCCAAATTGCAGGTCTAGACAGAATGTTAGGAAATATGAAGAAATATTCTTGAACTCGAAACACAACAATAAAATCAATCAACTCTCGCTGCGAAGATTATCTATGTCTAAACCCTAAAATCCCAAATCTCTTTGCAAATTCTAACAATTCAGACAAGCATTAAAGTTCAGGTTCTCGATTGTTCACAAAATCCCTAAACCAAATCTCTTTGCGAATAGGTATTTTGCTCATCTAACATTAGTTCAGGCAATCAATAATACTCTCGCATCTATTAATCAACCTAAGATCAGATTTTAGGTCATGAAGCTAAAATCAGCATTAAACACAAATCCAGATGAAGAACTCTAATGATTTTTCCTTAACAAATTTATTCAACCTAGCAATTCATCAATCACCTTTTAAAAAACCCTAAACCTAACAAGCAAACTACTCAGACATGATTAATGAAACACAAATCATAACTTGAGTAGAAAGCATAAAAGAAATCAATAGAAACAAAGGAGTTCCAAATCTGCTCTGAAGGAGTCAAATTCTTCTGTCCAAAAACTCTCTAAAAATCTCTCTCTAAAATAATGTGTGTGTATTGCTTAAACAATGGCATAAAACTCTATTTATTGGTCTCGGTACGAATCTTCAATTCCCTGGAAGATTAGGAAAAGTCTTGAGAAATTCCTTTTCTTCAAAATTCTGGAAACTTCACGTCTTTGGAATAGGAAAACCTGGTGTCGATCGACACTAACAGGCAGTGTCGATCGACACCCGTCGTGGATCTTCAATCCGACTTTAACACTTCGTGACTTCATTCCATTATGACTCTATAAATAATACTTATATCATGGTCAAAAACCGGTAAAAACCATGATATATCACCATTGAATATATCATTCATTATGTGTTGATATCCAGAATGTGCATTTTTAAGGCCGAAAGGCATCACGTGCCATTCTTAATGGCCGAAGGGTACTGTAAATGGAGTTTTGTATTTATCCTTTTATGCTATTTGAATTTGCCAAAATCCACTTTTCATAACAAATTTCGAATATATTTTTACATTATATAATCTTTTTAATAAATCGCATTTATTGGGTATTGGATATCTAATCCATTGTAAAACTTGGTTAAGTGGTTTATAATTGATTACAAGTCTTTGTACTCCACGTTCCTTTTCTGCTTGATTATTAACATAGAAGGCCGAACAACTCCAAGGAGATTTGGATGGCCTAATAAGTTTTTTCTTAAGTAGATCGTTGATTTCTTGTTTACAAGTTTCTAATAACTCTTTATTCATTTCAATAGGACGTGCTTTTGTTGGTATTATTTTTTCATTAAAATCCTTAATATAAGAAAGCTCGACACTATGTCGTTTTCTTTCCCCAAATGCATTTGGTAAATCAGAACATACTTGATTTAATAATTTATTTTCTAAAGATTTTATTTTGCTTATTATAAGAGGTGATTTAATTGTTCCTCGATTTTCTTTTGAGTTATTTCTTCTTGTAAATGATGAATGTGGTCTCGATTACTTTTAATTAAATTGATTATTTTTTGAATCGTATTTTGTTGTAAATGTAAAACTTCTTTAGTTTTCATTAGAGATAAAAATGCGAATAATAATTTTGATCCTACTATTTTAGTTGTTATTCCTATTTCGGTTACCTTAAATGGATAAATTTGGGTAAAGAATGGAGTGCCTAAAATGACTTCTTGTGATAGTTTTTTTACTAGTATAAATTGATATTTAAAACAATAACCTTGGTTACATATTTTAACGCATGGTAATTTGTATTGTACTCGTAGATTACTACCGTTTGTGCCACTTAGGCGTTCGGTGGTTTTCTCGTAGTACTTAGTTGGTACAATTCCTTCACGAATGCAGTTTTAATCTGCTCCGGTATCCATTAATGCGATGATATTTAATTTGAAATCATTACCTACATGCAAAGTGATTTTGGTATACCATTTTTGATAATTAATTTTATTAATTATCTGAATACAATCTTCGTTATTTTGTATTTTTTCGTCATTATTATCTTCTAGAATTTGTTTATTTGAGGAAAGATTTGTAGCTGTTTTAATTCTTGTTGATTAATTATTATTTGTAGGTCTTTGATTTGAGACTTAAGTTGTTTAACTTCATTTTGTAATTCACCTGTAGTTACTTGTTTAAATAAGCTTTGAGTTGGATATTTTTCAATTATATTATTTAAACTAAAAGGTTGTGGTGTATTTAGTCGATATTCTTGATTTATTATTTCTCTTAATTTTATTAAATGTTCTCTTTTTAAATCTGGATCATCGATTTTGTCTATTATATCTAGTAAAAATTGCTTATCGCTATCGTTAGTTATTACATTGATTATTTTGCAATTGTATAAATTATCAGATAATTCTTGGGATTCTGAAGAGGAATCACTTGAATTATCTATTTCATTTATTGAGTAATCACTATTATTACTTTCTTCTGAAAGTACAGATTCTGAAGTTAATAATAGTTTGGCAAATTTTTCTTTGATATGTGGTTGATCTTGGAATATTTAGTTTATTTTTTTCTTCATTTTACATTCTATGGATCTATGTCCTGGTCTTTTACAATTCCAACAGACTATGCCTTTTTTATTTGATTGGAACTAGTTTTTTGAATAATTTTTATTATTGTTTTTTGAATAAAGTTGATTATTTGATTTTCTATTAAAATTGTTATAGTTTTGATTATATCTAGTTTTGATGATATCTGTTATTTTTATAAGGTCTTATATTATTAAATTTTCGTTGTCTATATTCTAAATGTTTAGTTCTTGAGGGTGGATTAAGTTGTTGTTTAAAACCATATTGTTCGCAAAATGCGCCCATGGTTAATTTAAATTTAAACTTATCATTACGTTTTTTTATCCTTTTGTTCTTGACATAACATTAATCCTTCCTTTTTAATGAATGCAAACAATTGACCATAAGTTATAGCATCCCAATCAATAGGCTGACCTCCATCAAAATCTTTTAATTTATTGGTTATTTTTTCTGCAAAGAACGATGGTAATCCGGAGATAAATCGTTTTTTCCAAAATGGTTGATTACAATCTTTTCTTTGAAATATATTTGTTATAAAGATATCTTTATACCATTTAAAGTTTCCTAAAGTTGGACATCTTAAATTTGTTAGGACTAACTTTTTACTTTCTATTTCTTCATTTGGATTACCAATAAAATGCATTGTTAATGTATGTATTAAAACTTCTACAACATTTTGTTTTTCTTGTTCTGTGATAAAACCTTCACCATCTTCTATTTTTATTGTTTCAACATGGTTAAAAATTTAATTTTGTTTAATTTCAGTTAAAGAGTTATTCCACCAATATTTTAATGTTCCATTAAATCTGGTTACTATATTACACATGCTTGTCTATCTTCATGACCTTTAGCTTTATATGCTATAGCTGCCATGCCCATTTCTTGAAATAGATTCATCATTTCATATTCAGAACGACCATCAATATTCCATTCGATTACACCGTCACCGGTATAAACGTTACTGGAAAATTTATGATGTTCTTCGAATAGTAAATCAGGTGGAGTATGTATTTTGTAATATGGTTTATTTGATCTCATTATATGATTTCTTATTCGATTTACTTCTTGATTATTTTCTGATTGTATAGATGATTGTATAGATTTGTTATCATTTTCATCTATTATGTTAAAGTTACATATTTATTAAAACTTTGTTTATAAACGTAAACGTTTTTATTAAAGAAAACTTTGTTTATAAACGTAAACGTTTCTATTAAAGAAAACTTTTGCTACAGTAAACGTAAACGTTTTTTATTAAAACTTTGTTTATAAACTTACAGATATATTGCTTGAAGCTTAAAGATTGAAATAAGATATTGAAGATTACAAAACTCGAAAGTAGAAACTTCGAGAGCGTTTTTTAGAGAGATGATTTTAGAGAGAGAAGTAGATGCTGAAAAAGCTTGTGCCTTCTTCGTCTGATAGAGGTGGGTATTTATAGGAGAGGAGAAGGCTTCTTGGAGTGTATACGTGCCGTTTGGTAGTGGTGCCGACACTTAAGCGAGTGCGTCTTGATACGTGTCGTCCAGTAGTGGTGCAGACACTTTTGTATACGTCATTGCTTACGTCATTGCTTCCGTCATTGCTTGCGTTATTAATTCCGTCTTCTTGATGGGGTTTATGCTGATATACTATGCATGTTATAAATATACGAAGTAACATACAAAGAATATATTTTATACAGAAAATATATTTTATTTATAAACTCAATAAAATTTTCTCAGCAGATGTATTAAAAGAGTTGTAGATAGGGAAATTGCTCATTTAATTCCTTAAGTATTTACAATCGACACTTTTATTTCTCAAGTATCGCTTGTGCAGATTCAATCTCCAAGTTCGAGTTGACTGCGCAAATTTAGACATGATAAAAGTTTATAATTATTTTTCGAAAGTTTAGGCATGCACAACATTTCCGTTTTCTTCGTTTACTTTGGATTACGTTTTGTATTTTAATGACTCTAAAAATATAATGCAACTATGTGAATCATATCTCAAAGGGGAAAATAGAAAGAAGGACGCCCATGCTTCTACAATTCTACTCCACTAGTCTTGTGAGTTGTGATAATGGGACCAGACTATGTTATTATTAGCCATCACTTTTGATATTTTAAGTTTTTAACTCCATTAATTAATTAATACTCATGGAGATAAGCTCAAATGCAATTTCTTTATAAGATTAATGTTTACATATTTTCTTCTTGGCTTGTATTTACTTTTTAAGACGTTTACTATCATATTCATCCGCAAATTACCTAATTCTTCTAATTGTTTTTGCGATTTCTCAAATTCTTTGGGTTTTGTTTTTGGTTTGTGTTTTTGTTTTTACAATTATTCTCTACTTTTAACCATTTTAACTTCAATGTTTAAAAATTGCTAAATCTAACTTTGGTACTGATACGTAGCGTTTAATACCATTAGTGTGTTTAGACAACTTTGAGTGAATTAGGATTTTCAAATAAAATACTAAAATACTATACATTACTAGATATTTGATTCTATATTTATAAATCTTTATATGGAGAAATTCGACAGAATTCCCGACGGCGCTTACATAAGTACATTCGCACAAACTACGAAGAAATTCTTAAGTTTAAATTATTTGTTTGAATATAATTTTAATATACTTTTAGTTAATATGAGTTTATGTATTTAATAATTTGTTTGTTTATTCACATGTATTACATGGCTCTTATACGACAATAATATCTCCATAACAGTAGAAACTCTATAAATTAATATTTGATAAATTAATAAATTCTATAAATTAATAGATTTCTCTGATCCTGAGTTGAGCCGGTTTAAAATATAATACAAATCGATAAAATAATAAGATAATATTTTTTAAAGAAACTTATGTAAATATATAATCCTATTAATATCATAAATTAATAATTACCATAAAAAATTAATCTTATACAAAGAAATAACTATGATAATCTACTAAAATATGAGTATATTGTTGCTTCTTTTTTTTTAATTAAAACTGAAATATTTTTACAACTCATCTCTAATTTGAAAATAAAGTTTAAAAAATATTATAAACGTTAAAGAAAATATATTTTTTTGATTAATTATTAATCAATAATTTATTTTATTCAAAACCGAGAACTTAATAAAATAAAATATATTTTCTATATAAAATATATTCTCTGTACATTACTTCGTATTTATAACATACAGAGTATATCAGCATAAACCCCATCAAGAAGACGGAAGTAATAACACAAGCAATGACGGAAGCAATGACGTAAGCACTGACAGAAGCAATGACGTAAGCAATGATATATCAAGAAGACGTAAGCAATGATATTTACAAAAGTGTCGGCACCACTACTAGACGACACGTATCAAGACGCACTCGCTTAAGTGTCGGCACCACTACCAAACGTATCAACGCCAAGAAGCCTTTTTCTCTCCTATAAATACCCACCTCTACCAAACGAAGAAGGCACAAGCTTTTTGAGCATCTACTTCTCTCTCTAAAACCATCTCTCTTAAAAACGCTCTCAAAATTTCTACTTTCGAGTTTTGTAATATTCAAGATCTTATTTAAATAGTTATATGTGAAGTGAGATGAGTTTAATATGATAAAATATGATTTTTAAAAAAATTAAGTTTTTAAGTGATAAATGTTGGGTTCGAAGTAATTTTTTAG
Organism: Alliaria petiolata; assembly: GCA_020283515.1. Lineage (NCBI taxonomy): Eukaryota > Viridiplantae > Streptophyta > Magnoliopsida > Brassicales > Brassicaceae > Alliaria > Alliaria petiolata. Next base: position 52,007,196 of record JAHZTW010000001.1, read on the forward strand.
TTTAATCAATAAAGAAGGTTTGACAGAAACCTAAGAGTAAACTCCCTTTTGCGGTTGGAACCACCCCCCTTGGTTACAACATATATTGCTAAAGGCAAAGGTCATATCTTTGAGTATTCTGAAAAATACAAGGAGTTCAGTGATGATGCCGAGGGTGGTTCTGCAAAGATGATGAGTTCTGCTATCAAAGCTGGGAGGGCCCTGTCTTCCATCGCTCTGCATAAGTCATCACTGGAGGTCCCTGCTCCACATTTTCTCCTCTCGGATGCGCCATTTCAATTTGGTTCGACGGTTAGAACTAGCTCTTCGGATGCTGGATCTTCCGGGACCCTTTTGAAATCGGGAAAACCGAGGAAGCGTCCTTACAAAAGTAGAAGAAAAAAGAGCGAGATGTTGGCTATTCAGAGTGAGGGCGCTTCAGAGGCAACTCCGAAAAGCGCAGCCAAACGTAAAGCTGTTGAAGTGGTGGACTCCAACCCGTCTGATACGCGTCGTATCAAAGTTGTGATGGTCCCAAATGAGGGACCGTCCATCCAATGAGTCTTCTCTGTTGGAATTGTCAAGGATTGGGGTGGCCTCAAGACTTGACAATTCCCCGCCTCAAGGAGCTGCGTCAAAAACACTTCCCTGAGGTGATGTTCCTAATGGAGACGATGAACTGTAGAAATGTGTTGGTTGATTTACAGGAGTGGTTAGGGTATGATAGAGTTTTTACCGTGAACCTTGTGGGTACTAGCGGTGGTCTGGCTTTGTTCTGGAAAAGGGTGTAAATATTGACTTCCTTTGTGTTAATAAGAATCTGTTGGATTTCCAAGTACAGTTTGGTGCAGTTTCTTTTTTTGTGTCGTGTGTTTATGGCGCTCCCCAAGCCAATGGAAGGGCAGCTGTTTGGGAAAGATTATCAAGAATTGGTATTGCTAGAATGAACAGTTGGTGTATGCTAGGGGATTTCAATGAAATTTTACATCATGGGGAAAAAATTGGAGGACCTAGACGTAACGACTCTTCTTTCCTCCCTTTTGGTAATATGTTGAAGTGTTGTGGTATGGAAGATCTTCCAAGCAAAGGGAACAAATTTACTTGGGGTGGTTGGCGTCGAAAATTTTGGATCCAGTCAAGGCTTGACAGAGGCTTTGTGAATAAAAGTTGGCTTCTGCAGTTTGCGGGATCTAATCAGTTATTTCTTGACAAGAGAGGATCTGATCATAGACTAGTTCTGATTAGCCTTGTCTCTTCTCAGGAATCTTATCGTGGAAGTTTTAGATTTGACAAACGTTTCCTGTTTAAACCTGGGGTCAGATCATCTATGCTTCGGGCATGGAAAACTTCTGGTCATTATGATGGTGAATCGGTTTCTAAGAATCTCAGGAGTTGTAGAAAGGCTCTGAGTTTGTGGAAGAAAGAGAATTCTCTGAACTCACGGGACAGATCGGTTCAATTGGAAAAGGCTTTGGAGATTGAGCAATCTGCAAATCCACCAAACTCCTATCAAGTGAATATATTTAAATGGGAGTTGATGGTAGCGTATAAAGAAGAAGAGTCCTTCTGGCGGCAGAAGTGTCGAGTTGACTGGCATAGGTTCGGGGAGTTGAACTCTAAGTTCTACCATGCGGCTGTTAAAGCTAGCAGAAATAGGCTGAATGTTCAAGTCTTGCTGGATAGTAATGGGGTGGAGCATAGATCAGAAGCTGCAAAAGGAGGAGTTGTTGCTGCTTATTTCAACTCTTTGTTCAAATCTTCTATCCCGTCTCCCTTTGATGATTGGTTCCAAGGCTTTCCTTCTCGAATCTCTGGTGGGGTGAATGAGTCTTTAATCAAGCCTGTAACAACAAAGGAGGTGAAAAGGCAGCTTTTTCAATCAAGTCTTCCAGTGCTCCGGGTCCAGATGGTATGACAGGGCTGTTCTTCCAACATTTATGGGATATTGTAGGGCCGAAAGTTACTGAAGAGGTTAAAAGGTTTTTTGAAACGGGAATTCTTCAACCGGAGTGGAACTACACTCACCTCTGTTTGTCGCCAAAGATCCCGAACCCATCGTTGATGACAGATCTCAGACCAATCAGTCTCTACTCGGTCATGTACAAGATTGTGTCAAAAATCTTGGTTCGCAGGTTACAACCTTTGCTGGCAGATATTGTCTCCATTAATCAGTCTGCCTTTGTGGAGGAACGCCTTATATCGGATAACATTGCCATCGCGCATGAGTTAGTCCATGCTCTGAAGGTAAACAACAAGATTTCTTCAAACTTCATGGCTGTGAAGACAGATATGTCAAAAGCCTATGACAAGGTTGAATGGAGCTATCTAAGATCTCTTTTGTAACTGGATTATGGTCTGTGTTTCTTCGGTCTCTTTTTCCGTGCTCACTAATGGTAACCCTCACGGGTTAATCATCCCGGAAAGAGGACTTCGCCAAGGTGATCCATTGTCTCCATTCCTCTTCGTCCTCTGCACTGAAGGCTTAACGTTTCTATTGAATAAGGCAGAGAAGGTGGGGCTTCTAAATGGAATCCAATTCTCGGATAGTGGCCTAAAGTGTATATACTTTCCAAATGGGGAATTCCTGTCGGCAATCATCACTAAGAGGCCTTCCTTTGCTTGGCGAAGTGTTTTACATGGCAGGGACTTATTTAAAAAAAGGTTAAAATTAATGGTGGGCAATGGCAAGTCTATAAGTGTTTGGTTGGATCCCTGGCTTGATGTTGATAGGGGACGTGCTCCGTGGAGGAGGAACTAATTCTTTGATCTTAACCTTAAATTAGTTTCTCTCATTGATTCTCCAAACAGAAGATGGGATAGAAACAAATTAGAAGAGATTTTCCTTCAGGAGGATGTCGTGACAATTCTACGACAGCCACCAGCAACGAGTTCTACAGATTTTTGGGTATGGAAATTCAACAAGAATGGGGTTTACTCGGTGAAATCGGGATACTGGATTATCTCAAATATGCAGAACGAAGAGTTCATTAGGCAAGAGACCTCATTACCATCCTTAAATTGTCTCAAAGAGAAAATTTGGAAGATCAAGACATCACCAAAAATCAAAAACTTTTTATGGAGAATGCTATGTGACGCGATTCCGATGGTTGATGCCATTTCAAAAAGGGGGATGAGGATTGATTCCAGATGTCAACTGTGCGGTCTGGAAGGGGAGTCCACCGATCATGTTTTATTCCAATGTGTCCTTGCAAGACAAATTTGGGCTATTTCGCACATTCCTTCCCCGAGGTTAGGTTTTGAGCATTCCTCTATCTTTGCCAACTTCTATCATCTGTTATCTTTGGATAAGTCCAACCTTGTGCCTTCGGAAATTACGAGAGTTTTCCCTTGGGTTTTATGGTTCATTTGGAAAAACAGAAACTCTTTCCTCTTTGAAAATAAAATGTTCTCTCCCTTGGAAACGATGGAAAAGATTAGAGCTGAGGCAAATAGTTGGTATCTGGCTTAGTTAGTATCTGGGGTCTCGGAAGCTCAAGATAGAGAAGTAGTTTCGGTGGAGCCTTCTAGATGGAGACCTCCTCCTGAACCTTGGTTAAAGTGTGACATAGGAGCATCGTGGGATAATTCAAAATCTATGGGGGGGGGGGAATGGCATGGGTTTGCGAGATTGGAAGGGTTGTGTTTTTCTCCATAGTCGTCGAGGGTTTGGGAGTGTAAACAGTATGGATAATTGCTATTTTTTAAGCTTGGTGTGGGCTTTTGAAAGCATGTGAAGTCATCGGGTATCAAGGGTTATATTTGGATCAGAATCGGCCATGTTTGTGAATATCGTGGATAGACCGAAAGCATGGCCTTCCTTTGTGTTTCAGGTATCGGAAATTCTTCTAGCCTTATCTAATTTTGTGAAATGGAAACTAGTTTTGGAAGATCCTAGTTCGATTAGAGGGGCTTGTCTCATTGCTAAAAGTGTCAAGTTGGATGGGAGATGGCAATCTTATGTTGCATCTGGTGGGCCTTGTTGGCTTCAAAGTATCTTTGACGATGAGAGAGTTTTTCCCTCTGATTTGTAGCGTCCTTGGTTTATGTTGGGTACTGGGTTTTTTGCCTCAATTGTTTCTCTGGTTTCCCTATTGTTTAGAGATTTTTGTTGGCAGAGTGTTGCCTTGGCTGATGTCGCTTTTCATTTCTCTTGTATGAAATTCTTGGGTGTTCTTCATCTCAGTTTGAAATGATAATATTACTCAGATGACAAAAAAAAAAAAAAAAAATCTGGAAGAGAGATAAACCGAATGGTATTTTTTTTAAAAGAAAAAAACCGAATGGTACTTGAGAAATGTTTTTTTTTATTACTTCAATTTTTGTTTTACTAACATGTTAATTTTTTTCTTAGGAAATGCCCGTTAACAAAGACCATCATTTTGTTTTAGGCAATCTGATTAACTGGCTTTCAAGACCGATTCACATGTCGTAAAAGAACTCGAGACACTGAAGGAGATATTCAAGGAGAAAGACAAAGAGATTCTGGAGTTGCACAACGACAGCACAAGGTATTAGAAATCTTTCGTGGTTACACAAATAATTTTTACTACTAATATATATATATATATATATATAGTTGAAATATTCCTGGTGAAGGCTTACAATTTTTCTTGCTCCAAATGGAAAATTGTACATATGAACTCAAAAATAATTTTCAGTCATGCAGAACCATATCGATAAATCGTAGAAAGTTCTTATCTAAATATCTTACATCAACTAATATTACAATAGATCTCTATATGACTATATGTATATGTATATAACAAGACAAAAAAAAACGTAGGATATTAAGAAATACTTAACTTTAAGGCTAAGCGGTTTTAGCACACTTGAGTTGCCTAAAGTGTTTATGAGCTGCACGATTTTCTTCGACGGCCATGTCAACGAATTCTTTGCCTTGTTCTTCAGAAAAGGATGGGTTGGAATGCGTAAAAATATGAATAAGAGTGTCTATGATGCAACCAAGAAGAGGAATACTTGAACAATTGGATGTTACTCGAGGAACCTGAGGATCATCCATATGAATCGATCTCTTGAAATATTGCAAGTCTTTTTTAAGATTTTAAGAGTTGGGATGAATAGAATTACAAGTGTATGATGAATACAAAAAGAGAGTGAGAAATGTGTTTATCTAATCCTAATGGGAAGAGTGAGTCAATGTCCACGAACCACTTAATGTTCTCACCACCTCTTTTTGATTTTTTAAAAAGGTGAGTTGATCTTAAAGAATCAAATGCCTTTTGTCTTTCTTTCGACGTGTAACTTTTGAAAATTCAAAGGAATAATTCGTCCACTTATTACCCAAGACTAAATGTGGAAAAGAGACAAAAAAAAAAAAAGTGAATCAGTTTTGCAGTGATTGATTGTTAAAACTGTTTTTCTATTTTGTGTATATATATATATATATATATATATATTTCTGTACCAATTTAGAGGGAAGCACACAATTAATTATCATTTAAAGATAGTATCACAAAACTAAAATCATAGTCTTTACACATTGGTGAAATCCTTTCTCTCATATACCATTGGTAGTTGTGAGTATTCAAGCATCATTGTTCAGAATAAGTTTGACTTGAATAAATCAGGACTAAGTTTCCTTTGAGTAGCCTCCGATATTTAAAATAATAGGCTAAACGAAATCTAACCAACAATCAATTGTGGAAATATTTGTTTGATTTGATGAATATATATGATTATGAACAATATTGGATTATACAAAGTGTAGTGTATTTCTTTAAAAAAATTGTGTGTAAAATGAGTTTGTCCCTCTTCGTCGTCTTCATCTTACTTTTATATATTTCTGAAGCTTTAATGTTGCCACTTAATCTCATAAAATGGTCTTTGCTCCGGATTCATTTGTTTCGTCCATTACAAGCTCCTTAGCTTTTCATCGTCTTCCTTTAATCCAGAGAGGCTTATCACGAGTATTTAACTCACCAATTCATGTTAGCATATTGTAGATAGCTTAAGTTTATGTTAGCATTGACCATACTTGTATATAAACGAATATGGTCAATGCTTACATAAGCTTAAGCTATCTACAATATGCTAACATGAGCTGGTGAGTGAAATACTCGTGACAAGGCTACTACTACAACCAAAGAGGTGTTGGTCTAGTAGTAGTGCAAGGGGATTGGTTCCTTTGTGCTCCGGGTTCAAATCCTTTTTGGGACGAAGGTGTATTTTTTAAATAAGAATATAGAAAGGGCTAACTCCGGTACTGGGGGAGATTAGGCCCAGACTTCCACAGTTAATTTAAAAAAAAAAAAAAAAAGCTACTACTACATCTAGAAACGTTAAAAGAAGCTCTGCTGTCTGCAAACAATTTTTGTTTGCTCGATAAAAATTCAAGCAATCCCCTATAATTGCGTTGTTTTACAAAACAAACCACAAAAGAGTGCATTTTTTTTTGTTGGCTCAAAACATGCTTGCATGCATAAGTATCAATAATGCGGGAAACGTTGTTTTTTGGATCAAAATTTCATTAGATTAAACTTAGTTTGGGATTGGGTCAAACAAGTTTAAAGCCCGTTTACCAACCCCATCCGCTACATTGTTTTGATCACGGCCCAAAAACTTGCAACTTCAAAGGGGTATGTTGGATTATGATATTTTAGAAAATTTTGTGTTTCTTTTAAAATCCCCTATTATTGAACTAATGATTTCTAAATGTCTTACCAAATCCTATGATATTCAATCAATAACTTATAAAAAATAAATCAAATCCCCTGTTATTGAAAATATTTGAAGTAGTGGATTTTAAGAGATTTGAAATGATTTTAGGATTTTGATGGAGTTTCCTAGTTAAAAATATAAAATTTCAAATCCCATGGTTTTAGGTGGGATTTGATATAACTTCAATAACAAATCATAACAACTTCCATAATTCAACCAAATCATATAAAAACTCATTAAAACTCAAATCATTCCAAATCAATTCAAATATTAAGTTAAATACATCTCTCAGTGGAAGCCCCCTTAGTCTAGTGGTCGGCTTAAGGGTTCTTTAATGCTTCTACACCACGAGGTCTAAGTTTCGATTCCCAGCAGATGCGATTTTCCCAGGTTATTATAAGTAGCCAGATACGGAAGAATGGATCTATCCTTGTATTTGTTTCCCTAATTTGCATTCAGATGATTAAAAAAAATACATTTACGTTAGAGCTGGGAAACGTTGTTTTTGTTTTGTTTTTCTTAATCATTTTACCAAACTTTCTTTAGTTTGTTATATTTTAAAAAAATATCTGAGATTAAGAAAGAGAAAAGAGTAAAAGACATCTATTATCTCATTATCTTATTATATAAAGTAGGATGCATCAAAGTTAGTTTTTAACATGATCGTGACATGTGTCAAGTTAATCGATTAAATTTTAACATAATGTTTACATAAATCTAAAAATTAGTTTTAAAAATAAAAAGGGAAAATAAGTATCTTTTTCAATTACTAATATAAAAAAACAAAAGGTAAATAAGAAAATTAAGAAAAAAAGAATATAAGTTTTTAATGTTTTTCATTTTAAATTAAGAAAATTGTATGATCAACTACTAATACTAAAAGGAAAATCAAAAAATTAGTTTTAAAAATAGAAAAGGAAAATATTTTTTTTTTCAATTGCTAATTCCAAAAGAAAAATAAAAAAATTGAGAAGGTAAATAAGAAATTTAAGAAAAAAGTTTCTTTTATGTTTTTTCATTTTAATTAAAGAAATTGTATGAACAATTACTAATACTAAAAGAAAAATAAAAAAAGTAAATAATAAGTTTCTTTTATCAAAAATTCTAAAAGGTAAATAATAAGTTTCTTTTATGTTATTCATTTAAGTTTTTTTATGTTTTTAATAGTTAGAAAAGATTTAACCATTTTGGTTATTCGGTTGTTTAGCTAAGGTTTAAAAAATAAAAACGTCAAATTTATCGATTTAGATCACAATAGTAAAATAAAAGCAACTAGGATGTATTACAATTTAAGAAAAAGAATATAAAATATTAAAATTTATTTCAATTTAAGAAAACAAATATAAAAAAAAAGATTAACTATGATATATTTCAATTACAAATGGAAATTCGAGATGTTAAAGATATGACATTAGACGATGATGAGCGCAATGAGGAGAATGATAGCAAGAATCATGTAGAGAAGCTATTGATGCAAGTTTTGAGAAGCATAAATTCTCTAAAGAGTAGAGAAATCATATACAGGAGAAACAAAAAATTAAATTAAAAACAAAAAGTAACTTTGATTAACTAGGATATATTTCAATTAAAAAAATATATTTAGCTGCTAAGAAATGACATTAGACGATGTATCTTAATACATTATATCATATTGTGTGAACTAAATCACTGTATCGATTCGATACGTGTCTCGGTAAAATATTATTTATTAAAGAAAAAAGGAATTTGCAAAACAAAAAGTCAAATTTATTGATTTAGATTACAAAAGTAAAATAAAAATTAATTAGAATATATTTCAATTTAATAAAAAGAAAATAAAAACAAAAGGATCTATTTCAAAATAAAAATAAAAACAAAAACAAAAAGTAAATTAGATTAATTAGGATATATTTTAATTAAAAAAAAAAATTCTAGATGTTAATGATATGATATTAGACGATGTTGAGATCAATGAGGAGGATGATATCACGAGTCACGTAGAGATGCTTTTGATACGAGTCTTAAGAAGCATAACTTCTCTAGAGAGCAAAGAGATGATATAAGGGAGATGACTGTGAAGAGAAAGAGAGATTTTATTTACTTGAAGAGAGTTAATGAAAAGATCGTTAACATATTCGAATGACTCAAATTAAATAACCAAGTTTTTAACGTAGCGTAACAGAAAACGATAATTGATAAAGTGTGTGAACTATATGACAAGTAGCTTAGGATCCGCAACAGATTCTATGTTTTGAATATTTTAATTGAAAATAAATGAGAATTAAAATAAATAAATAACGTTTAGGTTTAGATTTTTTGTTTTTCATATATATTTTTTAGTAATGATCAGATTTTGCTTTCTATTTTCTTAAAAAAAATATTTTAACGGGCGGATCCTAATCTAGATTTTAATTATGATAAATTTAATTATAATAAAAGTAGGATAATTAATTCGTCAAAAGTTTAGACTAAATATATATATATATATAAATATGATCGTGACACGTGGCAAGTTAATCAATAACTAAATTATTTTAGAATATATATATATATATATTAATTAAATATTAATAAAGTAAAATTTAGAATAAATAAAAGTATTATATATATAAATCATTAGAAATAAATATAATTCATATAAGAGTATTAAAACATATATATGTGGAAATATTAATAAAAGTAAAAAAAAATTATTACAGATTATTCGATTTTATTTTTAATTTATTTTTACAGGTTTAAAATATTTTATTAAAAATCAGGATATATGCGGGTTCTATTCTAGTTAAAAAATAAAATTAAATCAAAAGATAAGGTAATACAATTTAGGACCCTATTATATTTGATACGAGCTAAACAAACAAAAAAGGAAACTCAAGCCGTAAAAAGAAACATTGGTAAAAGCTCAAAGAAGAGAATTGGAAAGTAAACAAAACCAAAACACAATTATAAATTGTCAAGAGGATGTGTTCAGCCCCATTGTAAAACAGTGTTTAAGTCCTAAGAAAAGGGTATAGCTCATACCTTACATAGTTACATTACAAATCGTACCCAAAACTCTCCCTCCTTGTTTACTGTCACAACTCTTGAAAAGCTCCTATTAGCTAGTACATAATATAGCATTTACACGTATATAACAGTCGGTTAAGGGCTCTGGAATGTCCGGTTTTATTGTGTTTATATTTCCGGTTTAGTTGGTCATTTGTATATAAACGTTGTAAGCCGTTGTTTTTCATTAATAAGAAAAACTTCCTTTACACTCTCTCTCTCGTTGAGTTGTGAAAGGTAATATGGTATCAGAGCAATCTCTGCTCATCTCTCCGATTCCAATCGGTTTTTCGACCTAATTCCTTCAAATTTCTTTCAAATTCATCATTCTTTTGTTGAATCGAGCTCGGATCTGCATTTTGGTCGACATCGGAAGCTTAAAAATCGTTCGCCGAGAGCTTTGTCTTTGGATTGACCGATTTTCTGCAATTTGTCTTCAACAATGGTGAAACAAGGAAGAAAACTGAGGAATCGATCGTCTACACCTGATGTAGATGCTTCGGAAACGAAGAATCAAGCTGGATCTTCTCCATCTTCTGAACCTGAGATCATCGCAAATTCTTCTCCTCCTTTCTCGGACACGCGTCGTCACACCGGGATGATTTCTGCGGGAATGGAATCATTCGACAACGTGCACAGTCCATTTTTTCTACATTCTGGAGATCATCCAGGTCTGTCCATTGTTTCTCACATACTTGATGGAACTAATTACAACAATTAGCTTATTGCGATGCGAATCAGTCTTGATGCAAAGAACAAACTCGCTTTTGTGGACGGATCCCTTCCTAGGCCTGATGAATGTGATTGGCTATTCAAGATTTGGAGTAGATGCAATAGTATGGTCAAAGCTTGGGTGATGAATGTAGTTAATAAGGAGATATACGATAGCATTCTCTATTACGAGGATGCAGCTGAAATGTGGACTGACTTGTATCTGCGTTTTCGTGTTAGTAATCTACCGCGTAAGTATCAGCTAGAACAAGCTATCAGTTCTCTTAAACAAGGTTCCCTAGATCTGTCTATTTACTATACAAAGAAGAAGACTCTTTGGGAACAAATAGCAAAAACAAAATCACACACTGTGAAGAAGTGTAACTGTGACCAAGTTAAGGAGTTATTGGAAGATGCTGAGACAAGTCAGATCATTCAGTTTCTGATGGGATTAAATGATAACTTCTCCAACATCAGGGGACAGATTCTGAACATGAAGTCGATTCCAGGATTAACAGCAATTTACAATATGCTTGATCAAGATGAGAGCCAACGTTATGTCGGAGGGACTTCTCAGAACAATTTCTCCAATCCAACTGCTTTCCAGGTTCAAGCATCCAATGTTAATGATCAGTCTCACATTCTTTTGGCTCAAAGTGGTTATCAGAAACCGAAGTGTTCTCACTGCCACAAGTTGGGACATACTGCTGACAAGTGTTACAAACTACATGGGTATCCTCCAGGGTCTGTTCCGAAATGGAAAAGAGATCAGACTATAGGATCTACTAACCTTGCTACAACACAGATTCATGTTCAGCACGATCCGAAGGTTGATCGTTCTGATTCTGCCTATGAGGAAATGTCCAAAGATCAGATTCACACAATGATCTCCTATCTTAGTTCCAAACTTCAAAATTCATCAGTGGAACCCATACCTGACAAGACTTGTGCTTCGACTTCAAACTCCGTACCTGTAGTCTCACAGATTTCAGGTACATTTCTGGATATATACTCTAAATCTTATTACGACATGCTTGTTTCTTCAGTATCTACAGAACCGGCAGTGTCTCTTAGAGCTTGGGTAATAGATTCATGTGCAACTCATCATGTAACTCACAATATAGAACTTTATGTAGAATACCGCATCTTAGAGAATACCTTTGTTACTCTACCTAATGGTTACACAGTTAGGATAGTGGCCATAGGATTGATTTAGTTGACTGATGCTATCTCTCTACATAATGTGCTTTATATACCTGAATTTAAATTCAATCTGATTTCAGTAAGTGTTTTAACTAGAACTTTGCATTCTAAAGTTAGTTTCACTTCTGATCAATGGTTTATTCAGGATCTTACACGCGAATTGATGATTGGTCACGGTAGTCAAGTCGGCAATAGATATGTCTTGGATTTTAATGAGTCAAGTCACACTGTTTCTTTAAAAGGCACAACCATATGTTCCTCTCCACCAATCTGTTCTAGTGTCATTGTTGATGCAAATACTTGGCATAAACGTTTAGGTCATCCATCTGAATCTAAAGTTGATGTACTTTCTGATATTCTCTGCTTAAAGAATACAAAGATAAATAAAACAACATCTCATGTTTGTCATATTTGTCATTTGTCTAAACAAAAACATCTACCATTTAAATATCGTCAGAATATATGCAAAGAACCATTTGAACTTATACACATTGTTACATGGGGTCCTTTTTCTGTTGTTACTGTTGATAGTTTCAAATATTTCTTGACTATCGTTGATGATTACAGTAGGACTACTTGGATTTACTTAATGAAACATAAATCAGATGTCTTGCATATCTTCCCTAGTTTTATTAACATTGTAGAGACTCAATATAAAACGAAAGTAAAATCAGTACGATCAGATAATGCTCATGAGTTGAAATTCACTACTTTGTTTGCTAAAAAAGGAATTATTGCTTATCATTCATGTCCGGAAACACCTGAACATAATTTGGTAGTAGAGAGAAAGCATCAGCATATACTGAATGTAGCTCGCGCCCTTTTGTTTCAATCAAATGTTCCTCTAGAGTATTGGGGAGATTGTGTTTTAACAGCTGTTTTCTTAATCAATAGGCTTCCTACTCCGGTTTTAGACAATAAGTCTCCTTATGAGAAATTAACTAGCAAACCTCCTGAATATCAGAATTTAAAATCCTTTGTTTGTTTGTGCTATAGTTCTACTTCTCCTAAGAATAGACATAAGTTTGAACCTCGTGCTAGAGCCTGTGTTTTCTTAGGATATTCAGCTGGTTACAAGGGATACAAGCTATTAGATATGGAGACACACGCCGTTTTTGTCTCTCGTCTTGTCATTTTTCATGAGGATATCTTTCCTTTGGTATCATCTAACATCACGGATGTTACCAAAGACTTCTTTCCTCATTTTCATTCACCTGCTCCCATAGATGTTCCTCTGCCTCTTGTGCAAGCTTCATCCGATGCACACTTACATCAAAATGTGTCATCTTCTGAGGCTTTGGTCCTTACGAATCTAAGTCTCACAGACAAAAGAATCCCCCTAAACACTTGCAGGATTTCCATTGTTATAACATTACTAGTACTATTTTATATCCTATTGCAACTATATCTCTTATTCAAATTTATCTGAACCTTTTCATGCTTTCATAAATACTATCACAAATACATTTGTCCCACGAAAGTACTCAGAAGCCAAGGATTTTGAGGTGTGGTGTGACGCAGCGAAGGAAGAAATTGGTGCTATGTTACGAACATATACTTGGAGTGTTACAACTTTGCCATCTAATAAAAAGGCTATTGGTTGTAAATGGGTATTCACAATCAAATACAATGCTAATGAAAGTATTGAGAGGTACAAAGCTAGGCTGGTTGCTAAGGGTTTTACACAACAAGAAGGTTTGGATTATGAAGAAAATTTTTCACCAGTGGCTAAACAAACATCAGTCTGTATGCTTCTTCTGACTGCAGCCAAGATGAACTGGTATGTAAGTCAACTTGATATCTCTAATGCTTTTCTCAATGGTAATCTTGATGAGGAGATATACATGAAGATACCTCCTGGATATGCTGATCTACAGAGTGATCCCCTGCCTCCACAAGCTGTTTGCAGACTTCACAAATCCATTTATGGTCTTAAACAAGCTTCAAGACAGTGGTTTCTTAAACTTTCACACCGCTTGGTATGGGCTTCACTAAATCTCATGCTGATCACACATTGTTCATCAAATATAATGCTGGCGTTATACTTGGTGTTTTAGTCTATGTTGACGATATACTGATCATTAGCAATAGTGATGAGGCTGTGACAGTTTTCAAGAATGAATTGAAGTCACATTTCAAGCTTCGAGATCTTGGTGCAGCAAAATATTTCCTTGGTTTGGAAATAGCAAGATCTCCTGAAGGTATATCGGTTTGCCAGAGGAAGTACATTTTGGAGTTCCTGGCTAGTACTGGTTTTCTCGGAAGTAAACCATCAAGTATCCCTATGGATCCGAGTGTTAAATTTTCAAAGGATGCATGAATTCCTTTACCGGATCCGTCTTCTTATAGGAAGCTGATTGAGAAACTTATGTATCTTCATACCACTCGACCTGATATCTCCTATGAAGTCAACACTTTATGTCAGTTCTCTCATGATCCTCGTGATATACATCTTAATGCTGCACATAAACTGTTACGATACTTGAAAGGTACGGTGGGACAAGGCTTGTTTTATCCTGCGGATAACAAGTTTGATTTACGGGGTTATTCCGATGCTGATTGGGCTGCTTGTGTTGATACAAGACACTCTGTTACTGGACTTTGTATGTTCGTTGGTGATTCTTTGGTCTCCTGGAAATCGATGAAGCAAGATACAGTGTCCTGCAGTACAGCCGAAGCTGAATTCAGAGCAATGTCTCTCGCCACAAAGGAAATGATTTGGTTATCTCGGTTACTCGTTAATTTTGAATATACCATTTCAGCAACCTGCTCATCTCTATTGTGATAACACTGCCGCTCTTCACATTGCTAACAACTCAGTGTTTCATGAAAGAACTAAGCATGTAGATTGATTGCTACAAAACCCGTGAGGCAATAGATTGTGGTTTTCTCAAGACCATGTTTGTGAAATCAGGTCATCAATTGGCTGATGCACTCACGAAAGCTCTACATCTAGCTCCTTACCGAGAGTTAATACGCAAGATGGGTGTTATTAACATCTTTACACCTCCATCTTGAGGGGGAGCTATTAGCTAGTACATAATATAGCATTTACATGTATATAACAGTCGGTTAAGGGCTCTGGAATGTCCGGTTTTATTGTGTTTATATTTCCGGTTTAGTTGGTCATTTGTATATAAACGTTGTAAGCCGTTGTTCTTCATTAATAAGAAAAACTTCCTTTACACTCTCTCTCGTTGAGCTGTGAAAGGTAATAGCTCCATGATACTCCATTTCAAACAACCCTTACATTAATATACGTCATGCGCATACTGCACCATTGCATACAATTTCTTTGTCCCTAGCTTCTTCTCTCATGTCGCGTAATATAAGAAGTTGAGGCCATCCTTGGCGGGTTTATCGGCTTTGAGTACTAGCTCGTGGAGAAGATCCTTCGTCTGATTGTTGAACGAATTTTGTACCCCCTATCATGTTGTTTGAGTTGTGCATAGAGAAAATATTCTCGTAATCTGTCTTCTTTGGAGTTTCGTTCTTGATATGTTAACATCGAGAAAACATTGATCGTACCATATTGTTCCCCTTTTGTTTCTTGGACATTTCCTACGAAACTGCCATATACATATCCATATATGTTATGTATCATTTTAAATAAATTATTCTCTCTCATTAAGGTAAAACTTTTCATGACCTTTTTAAATATGAATGACAAAATTTTAAAATGACTCTTCTTATAAAACAGAGAACGTATATTAAAAAAAGTTGCAAATTTATAAATTTGTAATTTCTTTAAATAATTGAAAATAATAATTTATTATACAAATAGTTATGGGAAAGCTTTACATTGAAAAACTAAATCATCACTTAAAATATGAATTTTATTTTGAATTATCCAACTTAAAATTTATTTTTATTTTGAAGTTTCTCACTCATATTTAATATTCATATTAAAAAAGTCATGAAAAGTTCGACTTTACATAACTTGGATAATTTATTAAACCTGTAGGGTTAAATTGAAGTTTATTTTAAAATTTGTATTAAAAATATAAAACGATACTATTTGTGAAACAAAAATAAAACTTTAAAACTATATATATATTTTTTTTGTAAAACGGAGAGAGCAGCATTTAACTAAGGCTCAAATTTTGTCAGCTAACTTTTTATAACTCTAATCTGATTTTTAGTTTCCTGTAGCCATTTCTCTTTTGGCTCTAATATAGTGTTTCACACTAAAACGCAAGAACATAGTTTATATATGTAAATAGGACATGTGACAGCTAATTTACCCCGGCGACCGCTGTGGCAGCGCATATACGACATTTAGAACCGTAAGAGTCACCATGGTACTGGAATATGACGGTGGTGAGATCAGATTCCTTCACAATTGATGTGTGTGAGAAACCATCCTGAAAATAAGTTTGCGTCAAGATGTCACGAAGAGACGGTTGAGGTTGTTCTCGTAGTTACTTCCAGGCTCATTTCCCATGACTAACGAGGCATTTGTGGTTGAGATATTCATTGGTAAGGTTCAAGGACGAAAAACTACGTATGAGGAGGAGTTGTATGGCCAATATAGGAATAGAAACTAGATATTTGGATAGAAAATATGAAAAATATATTGTTTTGGATTTTTATTATTTTTCAAGAAAGGGGTGATTTTTGATAAATGAAGCGTTGAGACTCATAAGGATTTTAACTGATTGACTTAGAGAGGGAGAGAAAGGAGTTTGCATATTTTCGGCGACAGAAGGGGAGAAGGACGACGAAAAAGTCATAATTCAAAAATCTTTTACTAAGTTTAAAACAATATCGAATTATACACTTTGCTTATAAACCAAACACACTTTATTAGCTTAAGAAACTCTCTTAAAACTTAAGCTTCTCAATCTCTCAAGCTCATAAGTTATGCCACAACTTAGCATCTCCTTATATAAGAAAGATTTAGACAATTCCTAATCCTAATAGGAATTACATTCTAGTTTAGATAACTCCTAAACTTTAGCTTCTTATCCTAATCTATTAGCTTCCATATCTCGGATAGATTAGGACTTCCATCTTCTTTAGGCTTTCTTCAAGCTTACTCCAACATTCTCCCCTTTAAGCTTGAAAACTTCATTTGATACTTCTTGTATCCCAATGAGATCTCTCATCTCCTTAAACTTAATCCTTGCAAGAGCCTTTGTTAGGATGTCGGCCTTCTGCTCGATCCCGGGAACGTGCTCTACCTCCACTTGTTCACTTTCGACACACTCTCTTATGAAATGGTACCTTCTGTGTATATGCTTGATGCGACCATGGAACACCGGATTCTTAGTTAGTGCGATTGCGGACTTGTTATCCACTCGGATCGTCACCTTCTCACATGGTCCTCCAACCACTTCGGCAAGAAGCTCTTGAAGCCAAATTGCTTGTTTTGCTGCTTCGGTGGCTGCCATAAACTCTGCCTCACAGGATGACAATGCTACGATTTCTTGTTTCTGCGAGCACCAAGTAATAGGACAATCATTCAAATAGAATACGTGACCCGTTGTACTCTTACCATCATCCAAGTCCACGTTATGGCTGCTGTCACTATAGCCTAATAACTCTTTTTTGTTTATTCCTTTGAAGACTAGTCCGTGCGATGAAGTTCCTTTCAGGTATCTTAGTATCTGCTTCAGAGCCGCTCCATGAGACTCCTTCGGCTCTTGCATAAACCTGCTTAACACACCAACACTAAAAGACAAGTCTGGTCGTGTGTGAAGTAGATACCTAAGACACCCGATCATTCTCCGATACTCTTTCTCGTCAATGTTCCTTTCTTCACGTGCCTTAGAAAGCTTTAATCCTGAGTCCATTGGTATGTGTACTGCATTACACTCTTCCATTCCAGCTTCCTTTAGAATCTTATTCACATATCTCTCTTCTTTCAACGTAATACCCCCATCGTGTTGAAACACTTCAATGCCGAGATAATACGTCAATTTTCCGAGATCGCTCATCTCGAACTTGCCCGACATACCTCGTTTAAACTCAACTATCAAGTCTAAGCTTGACCCTGTGACAAGCAGGTCATCCACGTACACAGCCACAATAAGAAGCTTCCCCCTTTCTTGTTTCCGATACAGTGATGGTTCCTTTGAACACTTTTCAAACTTTAGCCCTTTGAAAATCTCATCCAGCTTGTTGTTCCATGCTCTCGGAGCCTGCCTTAGTCCGTAAAGTGCCTTGTGGAGTCTATAGACTTTGTTTTCACTTCCTGCGACCTTATATCCTTCGGGCTGTGAAACATAAACCTCTTCCTTTAGTTCTCCATGTAAGAAAGCGGTTTTAACATCAAGGTGGTGAACTTCCCATCCACTTGAAGCTGCTAAGGCGATGATGAACCTGACGGTTTCAATTCTAGCTACCGGAGCGAACACCTCATCAAAGTCTATCCCGTACCTCTGCACATAACCTTTGGCAACCAGTCTCGCCTTATACTTGTTTATGCTACCATCTGAATTTCGTTTGAGCTTAAAAACCCACTTCAATCTGATTGCCTTAGCTCCTAAGGGAAGATCGACTAAGCTCCATGTTTTATTCCTTTCGATTGACGCGATTTCTTCTCTACATGCGTCTCTCCATTCTTTCATCCCTACGGCTTCTTTGAACTCCCAAGGTTCGTCATTCACCATCACCAAAAGACGTTCTCCTTCAAGCTCGGCTAGCATCAAAACGTCGCTTAGGTATAGCTCATAATCCTTTAGATATCCTGGCACTGTTTTCTCTCTTGTGGACCTCCTTAGTAAACTCTCCGTCTGTTGTGGATCATTCCTCTCCTGAGTTTCAGTCTCCCCATACTCGATTAATGGCAAAGTTTCACTCTCTTCAGCAACTTGCTCCTTTTCGCTATACTTTCCATCGTCCTCTGCTTCTTTAGATGAATTATATGGATACACAACACGAATTACCGTATTATCATCTTCTCCAGATGTTGGATTCCATGTTTTCCAGCTCTCATCTTCATTAAAGATCACATCCCTGCTTACTACGATTTTCCGGCTTGATGGCTCCAACAAACGGTAGGCTTTTGATCCTGGTTCTATTTCGAGATGTACCAGTTCTTGCGATATATCATCCAATTTCTTTAGGTGAGGAGTTGTTATTTTTGCATAACCAATGCACCCAAAAACTCGCACATGCTTGACATTCGGTTTCTTCCCCTTGAAGGCCTCATATGGTGTCTGCGACGCTAGAGTTCTTGTTGCCACTCTATTGATGAGGTATGTTGCATGTCGCACAGCTTCTCCCCATAGATAGTTTGGTACATTCTTATGTTTTAACATACTCCTAGTCATCTCCATCAATGTTCTGTTTCGTCGCTCGACTATCCCGTTTTGTTGTGGATAATAAGGCGCTGTGAGGTGTCTTCTTATGCCAGAGCTTTCACAAAATTCATTGAATTCATGTGACACGAATTCCCCCCCTCTATCTGTTCGAAAAGTCTTAATACGCACTCCTGTCTCTTGCTCAACCAGCGTCTTAAACTTCTTGAACTTGTCAAAAGCCTCATTTTTTCCTTTCAGAAGTAAAGACCACATGTAGCGCGAGTGATCGTCAATTAGCACGAAGATGTACTTGTTCTGTGCAGCCGTAGGAGGTGAGATCGGTCCACATAGATCTCCATGTACCAACTCAAGTATTTGAGTAGCCCGATACGAAGTTGCTTGAGGAAAAACTTGTCTTGATTGCTTTCCAAATAAGCAGGAGGAACACGTCTCTTTCTCGACTTTTATGCTTGGTAGACCGGTAACTAGCTCCTTTCGTAACATTGTTCTCAAGGACTCATACCCAATGTGTCCTAACCTTGCGTGCCATCGTGAAGATTCACTTGATGTCATTACCTGAAGGCACTTGTTGCTTTCGGCTTTCATGATTACCTTGTACAGTCGATTTTTAGACCTACACGCATTTGTCAGCAAGTTACCATTCCGATCATGTAACGTTAGATAGTTATCCCTCATCCTCACGTCACATCCAGCCTCCGTCGCTTGTCCGAGGCTTATGATGTTACTTCTTAGGTTTGGTATGTAGTAAACATCTGCTAGGATCTTCCGCTCTCCGTCTTTGCTCACAAAGAGTATGGATCCTTTTTCTTCTATGTCAATTCTGGAATCATCTCCGAACCTTACCTTCCCCGTGACAGTTGTGTCAATCTTTGAGAAGTATTCACGATTTCCAGACATATGGTTACTCGCACCGTTATCGAGATACCAAACGTTGTTGTCTTGTATCTCAAACTCACTTGGTTTGACGTTCTTCTCATTCAGATACACCACCTCGTGCATCATCAAGTTCTCCGCTTCATGAGTGTCATCATCTTCGTCTTCTTCCGCTTCTTGGAGTTTAAGCAATCTATCCGGACAGTTAGATGCGTAGTGCCATGTCTTATCGCATCGAAAACACACGATTTTGGATAGATCCTTTTCTTGCCGATTTCTGTATCTCCCTCGACCGCGTCCTCTTCCTCGTCCACCGGAACGTCCACCTTGACCTCTGTTCCTCTCCTCTGTGTCTCTTTCTTGATAGGACTGCGAGTCGGAGTTAGCATACATGAGTTTCCCTTGGTATTCTTCCTGATTTTCTTCCTCACCGATTCGTTCCTCATAAGCCTTTAACCTTCCCACAATGTCTTCAAATCTTGTTGTGTTAAGGTCAAGGACTTGTTCCAGTGCTGCGATAATGTGTATGTACTTCTTTCTCGGCAGACTGTTGAGGAATTTCTTGACGAGTTTAGGTTCTTCAATCGTTTCTCCTAAAGCCGCAGATTTCGATGAAAGTTCGGATAACTTCCCTGAAAAGTCATCGATTTTGTCCGTCTCTTTCATCTTCATCCTATCAAACTCAGCCATCAGAGTTTGCAGTCTTGCTTCTTTTACCCGATCAGCTCCTACATGTCTTGATTTGATTGCATTCCAGACCGATTTTGAAGTTTCAAGATCTCTGACTTGAAGAATCAGTGATTCCGGTATCGATTGGAAGAGAAGCGCCTTAGCCATGTCATTCTTGTCATCATCAACTGCTCCGGTCTCGATGGTTTCCCAGACTTTGTGTACCTTGAGTGCTACCTTCATCCTCATGGCCCAAACTGTGTAGTTTGTGGCATTGAGCATCGGACATTGGATGGACGAAGGTCCACTCTCCTTCGGTTTGGTTGCGTTGATTGCTGGAATTATATCGCCCATGTCTTGACTTCACCAAACGACTTCTCTCGATTAGTGTTATCTTCTCTTGCGATATGATGTAGCTTCGGACTCTTGACAAAGCGTGAAAGGTTTCACGATTTGTTTAAATTCGATAGCGCTCTGATACCAAATATCGAATTAAACACTTTGCTTATAAACCAAACACACTTTATTAGCTTAAGAAACTCTCTTAAAACTTAAGCTTCTCAATCTCTCAAGCTCATAAGTTATGCCACAACTTAGCATCTCCTTATATAAGAAAGATTTAGACAATTCCTAATCCTAATAGGAATTACATTCTAGTTTAGATAACTCCTAAACTTTAGCTTCTTATCCTAATCTATTAGCTTCCATATCTCGGATAGATTAGGACTTCCATCTTCTTTAGGCTTTCTTCAAGCTTACTCCAACATTCTCCCCTTTAAGCTTGAAAACTTCATTTGATACTTCTTGTATCCCAATGAGATCTCTCATCTCCTTAAACTTAATCCTTGCAAGAGCCTTTGTTAGGATGTCGGCCTTCTGCTCGATCCCGGGAACGTGCTCTACCTCCACTTGTTCACTTTCGACACACTCTCTTATGAAATGGTACCTTCTGTGTATATGCTTGATGCGACCATGGAACACCGGATTCTTAGTTAGTGCGATTGCGGACTTGTTATCCACTCGGATCGTCACCTTCTCACATGGTCCTCCAACCACTTCGGCAAGAAGCTCTTGAAGCCAAATTGCTTGTTTTGCTGCTTCGGTGGCTGCCATAAACTCTGCCTCACAGGATGACAATGCTACGATTTCTTGTTTCTGCGAGCACCAAGTAATAGGACAATCATTCAAATAGAATACGTGACCCGTTGTACTCTTACCATCATCCAAGTCCACGTTATGGCTGCTGTCACTATAGCCTAATAACTCTTTTTTGTTTATTCCTTTGAAGACTAGTCCGTGCGATGAAGTTCCTTTCAGGTATCTTAGTATCTGCTTCAGAGCCGCTCCATGAGACTCCTTCGGCTCTTGCATAAACCTGCTTAACACACCAACACTAAAAGACAAGTCTGGTCGTGTGTGAAGTAGATACCTAAGACACCCGATCATTCTCCGATACTCTTTCTCGTCAATGTTCCTTTCTTCACGTGCCTTAGAAAGCTTTAATCCTGAGTCCATTGGTATGTGTACTGCATTACACTCTTCCATTCCAGCTTCCTTTAGAATCTTATTCACATATCTCTCTTCTTTCAACGTAATACCCCCATCGTGTTGAAACACTTCAATGCCGAGATAATACGTCAATTTTCCGAGATCGCTCATCTCGAACTTGCCCGACATACCTCGTTTAAACTCAACTATCAAGTCTAAGCTTGACCCTGTGACAAGCAGGTCATCCACGTACACAGCCACAATAAGAAGCTTCCCCCTTTCTTGTTTCCGATACAGTGATGGTTCCTTTGAACACTTTTCAAACTTTAGCCCTTTGAAAATCTCATCCAGCTTGTTGTTCCATGCTCTCGGAGCCTGCCTTAGTCCGTAAAGTGCCTTGTGGAGTCTATAGACTTTGTTTTCACTTCCTGCGACCTTATATCCTTCGGGCTGTGAAACATAAACCTCTTCCTTTAGTTCTCCATGTAAGAAAGCGGTTTTAACATCAAGGTGGTGAACTTCCCATCCACTTGAAGCTGCTAAGGCGATGATGAACCTGACGGTTTCAATTCTAGCTACCGGAGCGAACACCTCATCAAAGTCTATCCCGTACCTCTGCACATAACCTTTGGCAACCAGTCTCGCCTTATACTTGTTTATGCTACCATCTGAATTTCGTTTGAGCTTAAAAACCCACTTCAATCTGATTGCCTTAGCTCCTAAGGGAAGATCGACTAAGCTCCATGTTTTATTCCTTTCGATTGACGCGATTTCTTCTCTACATGCGTCTCTCCATTCTTTCATCCCTACGGCTTCTTTGAACTCCCAAGGTTCGTCATTCACCATCACCAAAAGACGTTCTCCTTCAAGCTCGGCTAGCATCAAAACGTCGCTTAGGTATAGCTCATAATCCTTTAGATATCCTGGCACTGTTTTCTCTCTTGTGGACCTCCTTAGTAAACTCTCCGTCTGTTGTGGATCATTCCTCTCCTGAGTTTCAGTCTCCCCATACTCGATTAATGGCAAAGTTTCACTCTCTTCAGCAACTTGCTCCTTTTCGCTATACTTTCCATCGTCCTCTGCTTCTTTAGATGAATTATATGGATACACAACACGAATTACCGTATTATCATCTTCTCCAGATGTTGGATTCCATGTTTTCCAGCTCTCATCTTCATTAAAGATCACATCCCTGCTTACTACGATTTTCCGGCTTGATGGCTCCAACAAACGGTAGGCTTTTGATCCTGGTTCTATTTCGAGATGTACCAGTTCTTGCGATATATCATCCAATTTCTTTAGGTGAGGAGTTGTTATTTTTGCATAACCAATGCACCCAAAAACTCGCACATGCTTGACATTCGGTTTCTTCCCCTTGAAGGCCTCATATGGTGTCTGCGACGCTAGAGTTCTTGTTGCCACTCTATTGATGAGGTATGTTGCATGTCGCACAGCTTCTCCCCATAGATAGTTTGGTACATTCTTATGTTTTAACATACTCCTAGTCATCTCCATCAATGTTCTGTTTCGTCGCTCGACTATCCCGTTTTGTTGTGGATAATAAGGCGCTGTGAGGTGTCTTCTTATGCCAGAGCTTTCACAAAATTCATTGAATTCATGTGACACGAATTCCCCCCCTCTATCTGTTCGAAAAGTCTTAATACGCGCTCCTGTCTCTTGCTCAACCAGCGTCTTAAACTTCTTGAACTTGTCAAAAGCCTCATCTTTTCCTTTCAGAAGTAAAGACCACATGTAGCGCGAGTGATCGTCAATTAGCACGAAGATGTACTTTTTCTGTGCAGCCGTAGGAGGTGATTTGCTGACTCAAAAAATCGAAAAATCGAAAAGATTTGCTGACTCTGCCAAATATTTCCTATTGCAGTTCGGCGAAACCCACTTCCGCTGACAGTGCTCGAATTGCTTGGGTTGCGTCTGAAACCAGTGGTGATTTGCTGACTCTGCCAAATATTTCCAAAGAATTGCACTTTCAGTTTCTAACAAAGTATCTGAAAATTAAAAAATTAGAAAAATGTAGGGGAGAAAAGAGACAAAGAAAATCAAACGATAGACCTTTTAACAAAAACTAAAAGAAACTCTAATTACCACTATAAAAAATTAAATAGATAGCATCAATTATAAAGTATCAAAAAAATATTGACTTTATTTAGAATCACTTACTAAAAATTGACACTAAACATATGATTTTACATCAATTTAAATAATTAATATTAATACTAGAAAATTGATATAAGTAATATTAACATCACTTTTTAAAAGCCAACACAAATATATAATTATACATCAATTACATAATCAAAGTATTTGGTCAATTTGATTAGCATCAGTTTAACTAAAGGAAGTTAAATTAATATAAATAATAAATGATACTAATTTTTTTTAGTTATAAAAAATAATGCAAATAAAATTTTAACTAAACAATTTTTGTCCCACATCCCTAAAGAATAATGAAGAGTAGTAGTTTTTTTCTCTATATAATTCACCGCACCAAATTTTATTTATTTTTATATATGTTAAATCATGCATATTCACATATATTCTTTAGAATAATAAATAAAAAATGATTAATCATCTTAAAT
Organism: Alliaria petiolata; assembly: GCA_020283515.1. Taxonomy (NCBI): domain Eukaryota; kingdom Viridiplantae; phylum Streptophyta; class Magnoliopsida; order Brassicales; family Brassicaceae; genus Alliaria; species Alliaria petiolata. Next base: position 52,031,686 of record JAHZTW010000001.1, read on the forward strand.
TGATAATATTATAAAAACTAATACTCCCTCCGTTTCATAAAGAGTGTCGTTTTACGATTTTATTTTTGTTTCACAAAGAGTGTCGTTTTACATTTTCAATAGAGAATTTTAAATAAAAATCTAGTTTTGACCCTACTAATTTAATGTAGTAATTAGAGAGATGATTTTATTTATTGTGAGAACAAAGGGTAAAACAGAACTTTTAATAGTTTTTTAATTTGTGTGGAATGTGTTAAAGTGACACCTTTTTTGAAACGGAAGGAATACAAAATTAAAAATTTATATGAATTTTAATATCAATGATTTTTAATTGATATAATAATAGTATCAACTAAAAGATATGATATAAATATATAACGTCAATTGTTATAACAGAGACAAATATTAACATCATTTATATTAACTGATGCAAATGTTACTTTATTTATATTAACTCATACAAATGCTTACTTCATTTTTTACAACTGATAAATGATGAAACTAGTTGTATCAATTGTTTTTATCTTCACAAATCATCAATTATATAAATAATGCGAAATCATTTGTATCAATAAAAAATGATGTAAACTAATAAAATAAATGACACTACACACCTTATTTCTTGTAGTGTACACTTATCATTATGTGAATGATTCAATTGTTTATTTTATTTTTTTGTCAAAAGTCTTAGTTCCTAAGATAGTTTAATTATTTTATTTTAAATTTTAATTGTTTTCTTTAATTATATTAATATAATATAGTTGAGATACTATTTTAAGAAACTCTTCTGATAATGATGCTCTTAGTGTCTTTCACAAGAGAGTCTAACATTATCGAAATCATTTGTACTTTACTCTAATTAAAATTGTATTGTCGAGATTGACAATCGTATAATATTAGATGGTTATAATATTTTGATAGAAACCGCTTATAATTTATAGACTATGAGTCTATTACTATAATTATACGATCCTACAAAATCACACACCTAAGCAAATTGGATCAAGTTATAGTTGGTTTTAATTTGTATTAAAACCAATACTAAGTTCGATATCTATCATTGAGTCTATGTGTATATGTGATATACATATTAATGATGTAATTTAAATTTGGTGGGCATTCAAACTTGATGGGTGAGCAAGTCAAATTTAGTGGGCAAGTTGTAACCTACCAATCAAACATGGTGGGCAAGTTCAACTGTATATATATATATATATATATATTTACATATGAAAGATTGGAAATTTGATGATACATGCCACGCCCAACCCAAAAGGAAAAAAGACGAACAGTTTGTCGTTCTATTGAGATACGAGATCTCGATGGCACTAGCATTCCGGTCTGATTCAATTTGTGTGCGTGTGGATGTCGGTAGAGGCACAACATTTGGTGTTTAAACAATCTAGATCCATATCTATTTATCGTTACGCTGCAGAATATCCAGGTATATTCAAACTCTAAGTTTGAAATTTATTTTAGTATTTGCATGAGATCTTGCCAAGTAAATTCATATATAGTTTATAAACCAGTATGAATTCCTTCAGTGGTAGCAGAGGAGATTGCATAATATTGATTTAAATATGGTTTAGTATATATATATATCTTATTATATAAAGTAGGATGCGTCAAAGTTGCTAGAAACATATATTAAAAACGGAAAGTAAATTAGATTAACTAGCATATATTTCAATTAAAAAAAAAAAATTCTAGATGCTAATGATATGATATTAGACGATGATGAGATCAATGAGGAGGGTGATATCAAGAATCATGTAGATAAACTTTTGATGCGAGTCTTAAGAAGTATAATTTCTCTAGAAAGCAGATAGATCATATAAGGGAGATGAATGTGAAGAGAAACAGAGACTTTATTTGCTTGAAGAGAGTTAATGGAAAGATCGTTAACATACTTAAATAACTCAAATTAAATACCCAAAGTTTTAACGCAGCATAACAGAAAAAGATAGATGATAAAGTGTGTGAAGTATATGGGAAGTAGGGTTAATATTGCTTAGGATCCGCAACAGATTCTGTGTTTTGAAAATTTTAATTGAAAATAAATGATAATTAAAACAGATAAATAACTTTTAGGTTTCGATTTTGTGTTTTTCATTTATTTGTTTAAGTAGTGATCAAATTATGCTTTCTATTTTCTTAAAACAATATTTTAACTGGTTTTAAATTTTATTATTTTCTTAAATTTTGTTATTCATTTAAGTTTCTTTTTCGATTACTAATACAAAAAAGAAAATTTTCTATTATTCATTTTTTCTACAGATTATTCGATTTTATTTTTAATTTATCTTTACGATTTTAAAATATTTTATTTAAAATCCGCATATATGCGAGTCCTATTCTAGTATATATATATCTGTGATATATATATTAATTTCGAATAATTTCAGCATGTTTGAATCTTGTTAGAATTCATAAAACGTATGTGCGACATTTGAATTTCAGCATGTTTGAATCTTGTTAGAATTCATAAAACGTATGTGCGACATTTGATTTGATGAAATTGAAGTTCATGATCTTAATTCACAAAGTCCGCTTGCTGAATCTGAAAGTTGTCATATCATAATTTGACTATAATTGGTTACGGTCCAGAAATTACATGCTTATCTCTAACCGTGTTTATCAAAAACAGTCATGATTGATGATAAGTAGATAAGCATGTAGACACATGTTTTGTCATGTAGTTATACATGCTATATAATTAAATATAATTCATGCATATGTAATTTAAAAGTCAGCATGCATCGTTGTATTGCTTAATCATTTGACTTCTAAATAAACATATTATTTGAATCGAATCGTCCGATTAAATCGGTTTCCGAAAGTTTCAAAGTCTATGGTAGACCATGTCTCGAACTTTCTTTTAATATTTTAATTCTAGTTTTAATATGATTAAGACTAATGAATTAAATTAATATTAATTAAAATAATTTATGATTTTAATTAGATTAAAACTAAATAATTATTTATGATCGAATTAAAATACATATAAGATATGTATTAATTATATTTAATTTTATATATCACATATATATTTTAAATATAAATTAAAATAGGATAAAACTTAAATTTCTCATTTAATATCAAATATTTCGATGCCTCTCCAATTTTATCAATTGTTAAGACTTATTTCATCGTATGATGGACTTGTTAAGTAAGGTGTTCGCAATTACATGAATGAGGTAGATGGTAATGGTTGCCATATGAAACAAAATTGGTTTGCTTGACTAAGCTATCAAAACGGTTTTGGGCTTAGAGGCATATGTTGGATTTGACATAAGATGTCATCCAACAACCAAGAGTTATATTAGATATTACTAGCAATGGTGTTGTTTACCTAAATAACTAGACTTTCAGGCGATGAGCCAAAGCTCACTTAAATTCTAGTAGAATATAGATCTTGGATTATTATATTTAATTTGAAGATTGTATTGTCTGAATATAATGTGAGTCTTCTTAAATATTGAGATTTCTCTAATACCTGAACATCAAAACATCTCATGTTCTTTTGATTCAGCTATGTCAACTCCTCACAGCTCATTTTCGCTACGATCCGTCCTTGAGAAAGAAAAGTTGAATGGATCAAATTTCCTCGAATAGTATCGAATCTGAGAATTGTTTTCAAACAAGAGAAGAAAGACTATGTCATGGAGAAGAGTCTTCCTGAGAAACCTAAGACCAATGTTCAACATGCAGAGAGAAATGTTTGGGACATGTGTGTTGTCTTATGTTGGCTACCATGAACTCAGACTTGCAAAAACAATATGAGAACGTGGATTCGCCAATTGACATGATCACTAGCCTGAAAGGAATGTTTCAGGAGCAAGCGCGAACTGAGAGATACCAAACCATTAAAGCTCTCATAGAGTGCACGCTACCAAACGACAATCCAGTTAGTCCACATGTCATTAAGATGATGGGTTATATTGATAACTCGGCAAAACTAGACTGTGTTATCAGCCAAGAGTTGGCTACTGATCTCATCTTGCAGCCATTGCCGTCAAGTTATGATCAGTTTGTTATGAACTACAACATGATCAACTTGACAAAGACTTTAACTGAGTTGTATGGTATGCTCAAATCTGTTGAGCCAAACATCAAGAAGGGCACCCCGCATGTCCTTATGGTACAAGGGGGTAATAAGTTTAAGAAACTTGGTAAGAACAAAGGAAAAGCTAAGATAAGCCGGGTTGAGAACCCGAGCAAGTCTGATCCTTCTTCTAAGTTCAAGCCAGACCCTTCTGATGGTGACAAGTGCCATTATTGTAATGGTTCTGGACATTGGAAAATAAACTGCAAGAAATACTTGGAAGATCTGAAAAAGAAGAAGACTTTTGAGACTTCTTCTTCACGTATTTATGTTATGGAAGTAAATGTTGCTACTTCTAGTTCTACGTCTTTGGTATTGGATACCGGCTGTGGTGCTCATATTTGTGTAAATATGCAGGGCCTAAGTAATACTAGAATTTTGGAGAAAGGACAAGTGGACATGCGCGTGGGAAATGGAGCAAGAGTTGCTGCTTTAGCCGTAGGAACATTTCATTTGTCTTTGCCTACGGGTATGTTTTTAGAATTTAGGAATTGCTACTATGTACCTGCTATAAAGAGGAATATTATTTCAATTTCATGTTTGAATTTGAAAGGATTTCAGTTTTCGATTAAAGATAAGTGTTGTTCATTTGATCGTGGTGATATTTTTTTATGGTAACAGTCCATTAGAGAATGTACTTTATGTTCTGAACCAAAGTGTGCATGTCTATAACATTAGTACCAAGAGATTTAAGTTGAATGACTCAAATCCAACTTTTCTTTGGCATCGTCGTTTAGGCCACATAAATGACAAGCACATTCAAAAGCTTCATAACAATGGACTTTTGAAATCATTTGATTATGAATCATATGAGAAATGTGAATCTTGTTTAATGGGAAAAATGACAAAGGCTCTTTTTACTGGACACAGTGAAAGAGCTAACAATTTGTTGGGCCTTATACATATCGATGTATGTGGACCAATGAGTTTAAGTGCTAGAGGAAACTATCAGTACTTCATCACATTTACTGATGATTTCAGTAGATATGGTGATGTTTATTTGATAAAACATAAATCTGAATCTTTTGAAAAGTTCAAAGAATTTCATAATGAAGTACAAAACCAACTTGGTAAAAGAATTAAAGCCCTTCGATCAGACCGAGGTGGAGAATATTTAAGACAAGTTTTCATTGATCATCTAAGAGATTGTGGAATTGTTTCACAACCACTCCTCCAGAAACTCCACAATGGAATGGTTTATCCGAAAGGAGAAATCGGACTTTATTAGATATGGTTTGATCAATGATGAGTCATACAGATCTTCCATTATCCTTTTGGGAATATGCTCTAGAAACGTCTGTGTTTACGCTGAACATATGACCATCAAAATCAGTTGAAATGACACCATATGAGATATGTACTGGAAAAGTTTCTAATTTGTCTTTTCTAACAATTTGGGGTTGTGAAGTTTATGTCAAAAGGTTGATTACTGATAAGCTTGAACCCAAATCTGATAAATGCTACTTCGTTGGTTATCCCAAAGAAACCAAAGGTTATTACTTTTACAACCGCACCGAGAACAAAGTGTTTGTTGCTCGAAAAAGTGTCTTTCTGGAAAGGGAGTTTCTTTCTAAGAAGAACAATGGGAGTAAAGTGCAACTCGAAGAAATTCGAGAAATGCAGAAATTGTTTCGAATTCTAAGGAAGAGGATCAATTAGATTTACGAAGAGTCGTAGAATCTACACCTGTGGAACATGATGTGCGTAGGTCCGAGAGGAGGCGTCACGAACCTGATAGATATGGGGTTTTGGTGACGAATCATCATGATCTATTAATTATAGAGAATGATGAGCCTACGTCTTTTGAGGAAGCAATGATGGGCCCTGATTCCGAAAAATGGCTAGAAGCCTCGAAATCCAAAATGGACTCCATGTCTGATGAGAACATCGGTCCTGACTTAACCGAAGTTGAGCAAGTAGCTGCTGTACCAGTCATGAGACAAGCCCCACAGACCATATCAGGAACAAGGAGCATCAGCATCAGGGAGGAGTTCAACAAATCAGTGGAAAGCTTAATTGCTCTTATTGAGCATGAAGAACTCAAGAAGAAGCTGCTTTCAAAGAAGATAACTAGAGAAACACCATTTGGACCTCAAGAAGACTTAAACCTTCTGAATCATCAAGACATGGAGAACATTCATCAAAACCAGCTTAATACCATTCAAGAAGCTACAGATCATGCTAATCAACGAAGGAGCGAGTACTTGTATAACAAGATGCAACCGAACCTATTCCTACCAGTTCTACAAGGCATTAAAGAAGTGACACTATTTGTAATTGCTAAGGAGCTTAATGGAGGGCCAGAGTTTCTAATCCCTTAGAAAACTCTACAAGACCGGCGTTTAAGAGATTCCTAACTATATCTTATCTGATTAAGACATAAAGAAGACTTACTATAAACAGAAGAAGACGCCAAAGACCAAGCTATTCAACGATTTGTTTCATTTTAAGTCTTTGTTATTTCTATCTTTATTTTGCTTACCTAGTTTCCTTTTTTTCTACTTTATTACCGTTGTATTCAGAGCTTATAAGCTCCATTTCCCCATTCATTTTAATACACAATCTTTTTAGCAAATACATATCTTCTGCGATTAAGCAAAGAAAACCCCTTGATCTCTTTCTCACTTGTGTGCGAAGCCGAGTGTCTAAGACTTATCTCGGATCATCCCATAGACCGAGTGGCATCTCTCAACCCATCAATCTCGATCCATCCATCACCATCTATACCAAATCATTGAGGAGTGTCCGTACGGCCAATCAAAGATTCACCATCCTCATCCATCCTTGTAAAAACGTACCAATGTTCCTACATCATCTGGTATCAGAGCCTAGGCTCCCAAATCAGGTGAATCTATCCATCTTTTATTTCTGCAATTTTCTCTGTTTTGTGTTCTTCATTTTTCCAGAAAACTAAAATAAAAAAATATATTTTCATTTCTGTTCTTGCTTGTTTGTTGATTTCCAGAAAAAGAAAACCCATAAAAAGTTTCATTTTATTGCTGTCAGATTGTTTAGTATCATTGCATTTGTCATTTCTGTTCTTCATAGATCCAAAAAATCAAAAAACAAATCTTACTAGCTTCTGTGTTTCTGCCTTTATAGTCTTATTCCTTGCATCTAAATAAAAAAAAATAAAAAAAATATAGCATCAACATTTCCTTCATCTGTCGCCTAGATTTTTGTTGCATTATTATCATTTGGCAAACACCATTTCATTTCTGCGATTTTCATCAAAGAGAAAAGAGAAAAAAAACCCAAAAGAAATAGTTTTCTTATTTGTATTATCTGGTTGCCTAAAGTATTGAACCCATAAGTGTTTTCCATTTTTGGTTTGACAACTTTCAAAACCAAAGGATCTTTTTTTTTTAAAGTGTCCAGGTTCATTTCTCTGTGTTTTTGAATCCTCAAGCAACACTTTTGCACTTGATCTCTTGTGATTCTTATCTTAGACAGGGAAACTCAAGATGGGAGAAGCTGCAGATGCAGCAAACATTTCTCAGGTTCTAGCAAACATTCAGGCTTCTCTGGTTACTCTTAACAACCGCATGGATCAATATGATCAGCAGCCACGCCGAGGACCTATCCGTGGATCTAATGCTCAGAGAGGACAGCAAGATGACACAGATGCAGACATGTCTGACCTTGAAGATGACCCACAAGCTCATCAGCGCTAACCTATACCACCGGATCCTAATGGGTATTATAATCCTAGAGGACAACACCGAGCCAGGAGAGAAGAACAAGACAGAGATGGAGGCAAGGACATCAAGCTATTTGCCCCCAACATTCTCTGGAAAGATTAATCCAGACGCATATCTGGATTGGGAGAGAAGAAAGGAATACATCTTTGAGTATTACCATTACTTTGAGGCAAGGAAGGTATCACCTGCTGCTGCTCAGCTCACCGAGAATGCTCTAGCATGGTGGGATCGAGATGTTTCAGACAGGAGGAGACATCGGCATGGACAAATCAATACTTGGGAGGATATAAGGTTCAACTTGAGGAACAGATATGTTCCTACTCACTACCATAGGGCAGGGACTTACAGAGGAGATTTCGCAAGCTTACACAAGGAAGCAAATCTGTAGAAGAGTATTTTGTGGAGTTTTAAACTCTTAAAAATAGATTGGAGGTTGAGGATACACCAGAGACATTGATGGCACAGTTTCTGGACGGCTGCAAGACAGAGTTGCTATAAAGGTGGAACGGCAAGGTTACCATGATCTAGAAGAGCTTCTGCATTTGGCAATACATGCTGAACAACATATCAAGAGGAAGAATGCTGCTACAAGCAGGAGCAAGATGACCTGGAATCCACCACCACAGCGCAATATAGACAAGAGAAAGTCTATAGAAGTGGAGTCATGATTCAAGAAGCCCACGCCAGAAGCTCAGAAGGTTAATAGACCTGAAGCTAACAAGTTTCCAGGTCAGAGGGCCAAGGATATTACTTGTTTCAAGTGTCAAGGGAAAGGACACTATGCAAGGGAATGTCCAAACCAGAGAGTAATGATTCTTAAAGCAAATGGCGAATATGAATCACATGATGAGTTAGAAGAAGAAGCTATTGAGTTTGAAGATGACATCATAGACTATCCTGACCGTGGAGATTTTCTAGTAGTAAGGAGATCACTGAGCATTCTCTTTGATCCTGAAACCATTCAAAGAGAAAACATATTCCATTCGCGTTGCACCATCAATGCTAAGGTATGTAGTTTAATTATAGATGGTGGTTCTTGTATTAATGTTGCTAGTACATATTTGGTTAATAAGCTAGGTTTACAAAAGACCAAGCATCCAAGACCATACAAGCTTAAGTGGTTGAATGATGATACTGAGCTAAAGATTGCCGAGCAAGTGACGGTTCCATTCAGCATTGGGAAGTACTCAGATCAAGTCATATGAGATGTTGTGCCAATGCAAGCTGGACATTTGCTTCTAGAGAGACCATGGCAGTTTGACAAAGAGACCTTGCATAATGGGAGAACCAACTCCTACATCTTTTCCCACAATAGCAAGAAGCATAATATGGCGCCTCTTACTCCTCATGAAGTGAATGAGATGCACAAATTCATGTCAAAAGGATCAGAGGTAAGTAAAAATAACTTGTATGTCACGCCTACTACAGTTTTAGAATCCCTTGACTTACAAGAAAATGTGATACTAATGATCTTTAATGAGAGTTTTCTTCCAGAACAAGAATAACAAGATATAACAGCTGCTGTTTTAGAACTCTTGGAGCGATTTACTTATGTTTTTCCAGAAGAAATCCCACATGGATTACCACCTATAAGGGGAATATAGCATCAGATTGATCTAGTACATGGACTACCATTACCAAACAGAGCGGCCTATCGTGTGAATCCAGAAGAAGCAAGAGAGTTTGAGAAACAAGTACAAGAGCTCATGTCCAAGGGTTACATCAGGGAGAGTTTAAGCCCTTGTGCAGTTCATGTACTTCTAGTACCTAAGAAAGATGAAACGTGGAGGATGTGTATGGATTGCAGGGCCATCAACAACATCACCATCAAGTACATGCACCCTATACCGAGGCTTGATGATATGCTGGATGAGTTAAATGGAGCAACAATCTTCTCCAAGATCGATCTAAGGAGTGTATATCATCAGGTGCGAATGAAAGAAGGAGATTAGTGGAAAACTGCGTTTAAGACCAATAGAGGATTGTATGAGTGGCTGGTCATGCCAGTTGGACTTACAAACGCACCTAGTACATTCATGAGGCTCATGAATCACATCCTGCGAGCCTACATCTGTAAGTTTGTAGTAGTATATTTTGATGATATACTGATCTATAGTACTTGTATTGCTGATCATTTAAACCATCTAGAACAAGTACTTGAAACATTAAGGGCTGAGAATCTATATGCAAACCTGAAGAAATGCACATTTTGCACTGATGAAGTTGTGTTTTTAGGATCTGTTGTATGTTCTCAGGGGTTAAAAGTAGATGATGAGAAGATAAAGGCCATTAAAGATTGGCCAACGCCTACCGCTATTGGACATGTAAGGAGTTTCCATGGGCTGGCCAGCTTCTATAGGAGATTTGTACAAGACTTCAGCACCATAGCTGCACCCCTAACCTCAGTAATCAAGAAGAACGTTGCATTCCAGTGGGGAACAGCTCAAGACAATGCATTCAACAAGCTCAAAATAAGCTTAACCAACGCCCCTGTCTTGATATTACCTAACTTTGATAATACTTTTGAGATAGAATGTGATGCTTCTGGAATAGGAATAGGAGCTGTGCTAACACAAGGAGGGAAACCAGTGGCTTACTTCAGTGAGAAACTAAGTGGAGCTTTCCTCAACTATCCCACCTATGACAAGGAGCTATATGCATTAGTAAGGTCTCTTGAAACTTTGCAGCATTATTTATTGTCTAAAGAGATTATTATTCATACAGACCATGAGACACTTAAGCATCTGAGAGGCCAAACAACACTCAAGAAGAGACACGCTAAGTGGCTGGAGTTTGTGGAAACATTTCCCTATATTATTAAGTACAAGAAGAGGAAAGGGAACATTGTGGCTGATGCATTGTCCAGGAGACACGTCCTGATCACCACGATGGAGTCTAAAGTGATGGGGTTCAAACACATTAAGGATTTATATGGAGCTGATCCTGACTTTCAAGAAGCTTTCAAAGAAACCAGCAAAGCTGCTTTTGGAGTATTCTACCAACAAGATGGGTTTCTGTTTAAAGAAAAGAAGTTGTGCATTCCGCAAGGATCCATGAGGGAATTACTAATCAGAGAAGCACATGGAGGTGGGCTCATGGGATATTTCGGCAGAGACAAGATTGTAAGTGTCCTCACTGAGCATTTCTATTGGCCTCACCAGAAGAGGGATGTGGAGAGATTCTGCGCCAAGTGCATTACATGTCTAAAGGACAAATCCAGGTTACATCCTTATGGTTTGTGCATGCCTTTACCTATTCCTAACCACCCTTAGGTAGATATTTCCATGGATTTTGTTTTAAACTTACCCAAGAACAACAACAAAGATTCCATCTTTGTAGTTGTAGACAGGTTCTCAAAAATGGTCCATTTCATACCATGTAACAAGACTAATGATGCTACACAAACTGCTGATCTCTTCTTTAAAGAAGTTGTTAGACTACATGGCGTGCCCAAAACCATTGTCTCTGATCATGACACCAAGTTCTTGAGCCATTTATGGAAAACATTGTGGAAGAAGCTAGGAACAAAGCTGCTCTTCTCCACTACTTGTCATCCTCAAACAGATGGCCAAACTGAGGTGGTGAATCACACACTGTCCACATTACTAAGAGCTACGGTTGGTAAGAACCTCATGAATTGGTTAGCTTGCTTACCTTACATTGAATTTGCTTATAACCATGCTAAGCATTCTGCTACAAAGTTTTCACCCTTTGAAGTTGTTTATGGATTCAATCCAGAAACACCTTTAGATCTCTCACCCCTGCCCCAAGCTGTTTACTCTAGTGCAGAAGGTGTTACTAAAGCTGATTTTGTGAAGAAACTTCACCAAAGAGTCAAAGACAACCTGGAGAGAAAGACTGAAAAGTATAAGCAACAAGCTGATAAAGGGCGCAAGGAGATTACATTTGAGCCTGGTGATTGGGTATGGTTACATATGAGGCAGGGGAGGTTTCTTAATCAAAGAAAATCCAAACTTTCACCAAGAGGAGACTATCCTTTCAAAGTACTTGAGAAGATCAACAACAATGCCTACAAGCTGGAGCTGCCTGGTGAGTTAACCATTTCTCATACTTTTAATGTTACTGACTTAGCCCCTTTTAATGCAGATGTACCAGTTCTGAGGCCAGAACCTTCTCAAGGGGGAGGGAATGATGAGGACATCGGTCCTGACTTAACCGAAGCTGAGCAAGTAGCTGCTGTACCAGTCATGAGACAAGCCCCACATACCAGATCAGGAAGAAAGAGCATCAGGGAGGAGTTCAACAAATCAGTGGAAAGCTTAATTGCTCTTATTGAGCATGAAGAACTCAAGAAGAATCTGCTTTCAAAGGAGATAAGCAGAGAAACACCATTTGGACCTCAAGAAGACTTAAACCTTCTGAATCATCAAGACATGGATAACATTCATCAAAACCAGCTTAATACCATTCAAGAAGCTACGAATCATGCTAATCAACGAAGGAGCGACTATTTTCATAACAAGATGCAACCGAACCAATTCCTACCAGTTCTACAATACATTGAAGAAATGACACTATTTTATCATTGCTAAGGAGCTTAATGGAGGGTCAGAGTTTTTAATCCCTTAGAAAATTCTACAAGACCGGCGTTTAAGAGATTCCTAGCTATTTCTTATCTAATCAAGACATAAAGAAGACTTACCATAAATAGAAGAAGACGCCAAAGACCAAGCTATTCAACGGCTAGTTTCATTTTAAACCTTTGTTATTTCTGTCTTTATTTCGCTTATCTAGTTTCCTTTTCTTTCTGCTTTATTACCGTTGTATTCAGAGCTTATAAGCTTCATTTCCCCATTCATTTCGATACATAATCTTTTTAGAAAATTCATCTCTTCTGCGATTAAGCAAAGAAAACCCCTTGATCTCTTTCTCACTTGTGTGTGAAGCCTTGTGAAACTGAGTGTCTAAGACTTATCTCGGATCATCCCATAGACCGAGTGGCACCTCTCAATCCATCAATCTCGATCCATCAATCACCATCCATACCGAATCATTGAGGAGTGTCCGTACGGCCAATCAAAGATTCACCATCCTCATCAATCATTGTAAGAACGTACCAACGTTCCTACATCAATGTCAATAAAAAAAAGTATGGCCTTTGGCGGATTTACTTGATGGTGTTAAAGCTATTGAGTGTAAAGGTGTTTTCAAGAAGAAAACATACATAGATGGTAATGTACAAATATACAAAGCTAGATTGGTGGCTAAAGGTGATAAACAAATTCATGGTATAGGCTATGATGAAACCTATTCCCCAGTAACAATGTATAAATTTATTCGGATTCTCCTAGCAATTACTGCTCATTATGATTATGAGATATGGCAAATGGATGTGAAAACGGCTTTCCTTAATGGAAATCTAGAAGAGGATGTGTACATAACTCAACCTGAATGTTTCACAGTTCCTGGAAGTGCTGGGAAGTGATGTAAGACTCGAAATCAATGAGGCTTGCGGATGGGGGGGGGGGGGCGAATCGTTGGTGAAGGCGGAAGCTTGACTCGGTGGTGATTTAACCGGGACAAAAAAGGCTGAGACTTGGCTTTCCTGGGGGTAATCTACGCACTAGAAAGACAAGAATCAATCGATCCTTAAGCAAGGGGAAATCCGCACACAATACTTAAGAGAAATCGACAAAAGAGTAAACGAATCAAAGGCACAAAGCTTTGAAGCAAATACTGAAGTTTATTGATATAAGTTGCGTGTCTGACAAAGGGAAAAGCAATGAGCTTATAAAGAGCTCGTACAACGGTCTAAAGACCAAAGAAAAAAGGAAAGCAAATAATGTGAAATAAATGGAAAAACTAGCCGTTTAACATATTAATGTTTTAGGCAAAAAGGTCTGGACGAGATTATGCTTCTAGAAACCTTGGAGGACGTCTTTTGAAAGTGGGACCACGAGTCTTGAGCTGGAGAAGTCGTTTAGTGTGAACACAAATGTAGACATAAGTGTGAACGGATCTGGTTAAGGCAAGTTTCTGTCTACTTGGGTTTTTCTTGGTGTGAACCCTCCCTTGATTATCTTAGCTGGCATGTCTTGATATTAGAAATCTCTTGACGTGTTTTGAAACTTGAGAACTCGCAGAAACTCGTGGATCAAAGAAACCATGCTGAAGCTTATGATACGGCATGCGGTACATTCCAGGTGGGGTGGTAAGGGGACATTTGGGTCGGTGAATCTTCAAGGTTAGTGCGGTGGTCCGAGCAGATTCGTCTTTGACCTCCGTTTCTTCCCGCTGGTAGGTTGGTCCTAGCTTCAGAACAGCTCCGGTACAGTTCCCTCGGCTTGGGCTGGTCTGGTCATGGCTGATGTCCACATCAGGAAGGTATGCAAACTTTAACGTTCCATTTATGGTTTGAAGCAAGCATTTCGGAGTTGGAATCTTCGTTTTAATGACTCAATCAAAGAGTTTGATTTCATTAGAAACGAAGAAGAACCATGCGTTTACAAGATGATTAGTGGGAGCGTAGTTACTTTGTTAGTATTGTACGTAGATGACATACTGCTCATTGGGAATGATGTTCCTTTGTTTAATTCTGTGAAGACTTGCCTAGGAAGTTGTTTTTCAATGAAAAACATGGGAGAAGCTGCTTATATTCTTGGAATAAGAATCTATAGAGATAGACCAAACAGGCTTATTGTGCTGTGCCAAGATACTTATATAGATAAGGTTTTGCACAGGTTTAATATGCACAATTCCAAGAAAGGTTTTATACCAATGTCTCATGGCATTACTCTCCGCAAAATGCAGTGTCCATCGACACATGATGAGCGAGAGCGGATGAGTAGAGTCCCATATGCTTCTGCTATAGGATATATCATGTATGCTATGCGCTGTACTCGTCCAGATGTTGCATATGCTTTAAGCATGACGAGTAGATACCAATCAGATCCAGGTGAAAGTCACTGGACAGCGGTCAAGACCATTCTCAAGTATTTAAGAAATACGAAAGATAAGTTCTTGGTTTATGGAGGAAGTGATGAGCTTGTTGTGAGTGGTTATACGGATGCAAGCTTTCAGACAGACAAAGATGATTTCCGATCACAATCTGGTTTCATCTTCTGTCTTAATGGAGGAGAGGTGAGTTGGAAAAGCTCCAAGCAAAGCATCGTGGCAGACTCTACAACTGAAGCTGAATATATCGCTGCTTCTGAAGCAGCAAAGGAGGCCGTTTGGCTGAAGAAGTTCATTACTGAACTTGGTGTAGTTCCTAACATCTATGGTCTGGTGGATCTATATTGTGATAATAAAGGAGCCATCGCTCAGGCGAAAGAACCTATATCACACCAAAAACCCAAACACATTGAGAGACGATATCATCTCATTCGTGATATTGTCGATACAGGGGATGTGAAGATTATCAGAGTCTCAACGGATGCAAATGTTGCTGATCCTTTGACCAAACGTCTTCCAAGGCCTAAGCATGAATGTCATACTGCTGATGTAGGCATTAGATATCTTAAGATGTGATCTTAATTCTCGTGTGAGATTTTTTCTTCTATAATATGATGTTCATGTTTACATACATTTGATTTATTTTCAAGTTAATGAAATTTGTTTCAGCATTATTTAATTGCTTTATTAAATAGTAGTCCCAAAATAATTTATGTCATTCTAATAGGTCATCAAGTACGTGATTTGATCATGAAACTCTATTAGTGATAGATGATATAATTTATTTTAGGTCCCTAGTCAAGGTTGTTAACATGGGACTTAATAACTATGGATGACTAGTATGTGAGGTGACTGATGACTATGTTTCGTGAAGTCATTGATATGTTGTATCAAAGTCAATCACATAGATATGTGTTGGAGAACACAGTATCGGATTGACCCGCTAAGAGAACTCTGCGAGATCGTTATATGAGTGTCATAAGAAGTTCTCATCATAACTATAGGGTATAGTCCTTTGACCTGAGTTCATAATGTTTTCTTACATATGGATTGGTTCACTTTGACTTTGTCAAACGTCATCCATAAATGGTGATTATAAAGACATTGATTGGGTGTATTATGAATTGTGTAAGGATCATAGATGGAACAAGATGGAATTTGTCCCTCCTATATAACGAGAGATAAATATCTCTGGACCTATCGAAGATTTGGTACTGAGAAATGCATGGCCATGCTCAAACGGATTGAATGCAAATTGTTTGTTTTTTATCGGTATAAATCGGAGTTCAATAAACATGATCTAACTTAATAAGGATGACACCGTTTCTTGCCTTATGCTTAGATCGAGATATAGAGACAAAGGGATTACACGAATAGATGATTGCAGTACAAGTGGGAGATTGTTGGGAATGTCCTGAAATCATTTGTACTTTACTCTAGTTAAAATTGTATTGTCGAGATTGACAATCGTATAATATTAGATGGTTATAATGTTTTGCTAGAAACCGTTTATAATTTATAGGCTATGAGTCTATTACTATAATTATACGATCCTACAGGGTCACACACCTAAGCAAATTGGATCAAGTTATAGTTTGTTTTAATTTGGATTAAAACCAATACTAAGTTCGATATATATATCATTGAGTGATGTAAACATCAGCACCACTCCAACCGTACCAGAGGAGAGAAGCTGCATTGGAGCCAATCCGGAGCTAAACAAGCTTGCACCCGAGGTTGAATATGTTGCCGAGCTTGAATCCAAGCCTAAATCCGAGGCTTACAAATGGGTTGTGACCATTTGTACTCTTTTTCCTTATCCTTGGTTTTGTCCCAATGGGTTTTCCAGTAAAGGTTTTAACGAGGCAAATTGGTTCACTAGTTTTAACCCCATTCCGATCTCCATTGGACCCGATGTAGACCTAGACTCACTCATCGAGTCATTCCGGCCAAACCATGATGAACCAAGCAACAAGTCAAGTTGTTCCAGAAAGTTGACTCATCAGAGACTCACGCCGAAGTGGAATGAGATCAAGCCGAGCTCATATGACCAAGTTATCCAACTTGCAAAACGGGTGATGCCGAACTTACCCGAATCGGATAGACGTGCGTTAATTAGAGGATTCCGACCGAACCAGGAGGAACTAACCTACGAACCGGATTGTTATGGAATCTTGGTTCAAAGGAGAAGATCTTCGAATTGGATTCATACCGAAATTCATTATGGTTTAAAAGTTATTCAACTTCTAAACCAGAGGTGTCTCAGCTTGCCTTATTTGGAAGCTCACGAGTTTAATGAGTTACAAACAAGACTTTGGCGACCTGGAGAGACATCTGAGCATTCAAGAGACACATCTAACCATCCAAGAGAGTCAGCTAGCAACGTTCCATACACCAGCACCCACAGGATCAGGCGGATCCCATTGTTTACAAACTTTCCTTTTTCCGAACAAGTATACTTGCCTTGCACGGGAGAGAAAGATCCACGACCATTTACTCCACTTGATCTCGACCCTCCATCCTATTTAGAAGATCCCAGACGTCCATTCAACCCTGGAGACCTAAAGCACGTCAATTTCTCCTCAAGTTTCATCCAAGCCGCATCATCTTTAATGCCTAACGGCTATAAGATATTCCAAGAAGATCATATCACGATTTGCCCAATTTATTGCTTTTTTCATATTTTTACCATAAGTTTATGTTTATGTCGAGCATTATATAAGCTCCTTTCATTCACCTATTGTGTTCACGTTTTATCAATAAGAAATCCCCTTCGCTTGTTTCAAAAGAGAGTTATCTTTGAATCAAACTTGTTCTTGCGAGTGTTTAAGTGTTTGTGGAATCAAGCCCTTAGATTTTCGTGTTGTTTCTTACTGTCCTCGCGAGGAATAGCCCTTGGAAGTTAGAAACAAAAACCGTTGATTGTGGATTCAATCAACAAACCGGTTACTCATCATCTTCATCGCCTCCATCTCGCGGCTAAGACTTGATTCAAGG
>JAHZTW010000001.1:52049972-52180285 GCA_020283515.1 Alliaria petiolata
AGTTATCAATAATGCTCTCGCATCTATTAAATAACCTAGGGTTTGATTTCTAAGTGATCAATTTCAGAAATCAAGTTAAGCACAAATCAAGATGAATATCCAATTGATTTTTCCTAACAAAATAATAATTCTACAAACTCATCATTAACCCTAAATCACCCTAACCTAACTAGCAAACTAGAAAACACAAATCGTGATTGAAATAAATTGCATAAAAAGAATAGAGAATGATACAGGGGTTCGAAATCTGGCTCAGATGAGTTAGAATTGTCTCCCCAAAAGCTCAGGATCAATCTCTCTCTAAGTCTCAAAAACAGAAAATAATGATAAGGTGTATGGCTAAACAATGCCTGAAAACTATTTATAGAAGGGGATTTTCGTCAGGGACAGTCTTGTAATTTCTTCAAACTTGGCTTGATTTCCTTTTTCTTGATGAAAGACGCGAAACTTGGTCGGTTTGATCGGTGTCTATCGACACACAATGATGGTGTCGATCGACACCCTGCGTGTAAATCAGCTCCGACTTCATCACTTTGGCTGCTTCTCCAAAATGCTTCAAAAAGCTTCAGAATCTCCTTTTAATCTCCAATTGCACTCCATCCTGTAAAGACTCTAATATGACTCTAAAAATACCAAAAGAATCTATAAAAACACTGATATCATGGTCTAAAAATGGGTAAAAACCATGATATATCAACTCCCCCCAGACTTAGCTTTTACTTGCCCTCAAGGAAAACAGAAACTTAGAATGAAGTAGAAGTTTGAAAACAGAAACTTCCAGCTATCCTTTAGAACGCCACAACCGTTAACACTCTTGAATCCACATGCAATAGATCCAACCTTAGAAAAGTTCAGTGTACTTACCACAAGCTTTAGCAATCTCCCAGTTTGAATCCAGATCCTTTCCTTAGTGAAATTTCGAACTCTAACAGTGGTATGAGCAAAGAACTTTCCCGACACTTTCCCTTCCTTAGTGCTTTGAACAAGACATTCTTTGTACAGCTATCCTATTTTCTCTTCCCTTAGTCAATTGCTACCCATTTTCAGGGTTTTCTAAGATCTTTTCATTGACTCATTCTTATTCTTTTGAAGCCTTGGAATAGTGCTGCTCTTTACTTGTGTTCCTTGTGAGGAGACAGGTTCATGAGCTCTCATTAATATTGTTCCTTGTAAGGAGACAGGCTCATGTGGATCTTTGCACTATTCCTTGGTCAGACTTCTTATATCTTTTCTTTTCTCAAGGGAAGATCAAGGAGAGATTGCAACTAGCTTATCTTGTTCAAAGCTGAAAGAGGAATCAAGTTCAGTGCATACCTAGCTCTTTTAAGGGAATCTGAACTCTTTCTGTTAGATTGAGCCACTTGCAGCTTTCTACTTAGTAAGACCTGTAATTAACTACTAAAGCAATGGTCCTTCAAGTGTCAACATTCGGCAGTTAGTTCCAAGAAAAATCGAAAGTTTCAACTGATTTTGAATCAATAAAACAAATTTTTGACAGACTCAACTAACTCTAAAAAAAAACACAATGTTAGCAACTACCTCCCCCAGACTTGAATAACACTGTCCCCAGTGTTAAGAAGTATGAGTTCAGATAGAAAAAATTTGTGCTAAACTGTTACAGAACAAAGAGAAAATCGGATTACCTAACTCTGCGTTCAGTGTCGATCGTTATTGTGTATGATGATGGTGTCGATCGATACTATGTGGTGTCGACCCTCCCTGGAGCGCCACACTCTGTCCGTAAACAGAGTTCTGCCACTCGAACATGTATGTTGTTAAGTCAGATTGTTGTTAGAGTCATCCAAGCTGTTAGAAAACTCAAACAAACCGTTAAAAGCACAAGATAATCCAATAAACTCAATGAGTGCAATAAGTTTGGAAACAAAGTACTGAAGCAAATGGAAGCAAAATGCAGACTCAAGAAAAAAAAAGTACTAAACAGGAATGGAGGGATCACTCGTCGTCATCAGAACGTGGTGGCGTGGGCAGACAGACGCAGCCACAGCTGGATACAACTGCGATGGCATTCCAAATGGCATGAAAGCTCTGGACCACATATCTCTGAAATGCAGCTTGCTCCATAAGAATCTCGGGAGCATCAGGAATATGATGAGAACCAATAGGCAACAGTGCTCTGCTGCGCCTCGAAGATGAAGGGTGTGTGTGATCCTCAGCTGGTCCATCCTCTGCGTGTGAAGCTGCAGCTCTGGAGGAAGCACATCTACTTCTAGCGACGGGAGCAGTCCTCAGTAAGGTCGGACTGGGCTGGAAGGCGAGGCGATCTACATTTCCGGTGATGTGTATAAGGTCTCTGTTAGGTAAGTGGACTATACGCTGCACTCTCTGCTCGTCGCTGAAAACCCATAACCTCTCTGGCTTCACCCAATGAGCTCTCCGCAAGTAATCCATATCAACCCAAGCACACGATGTATCAATGGTGCAGCTAAAAGTGTCTATCCCGCAGTGCTGGAAGATAGGAGTGAGAAGACTTCCTACAGTCTCGGGCTTGGTCTTCGTGCCAAAATGAAAGGCTTCGTCTTCAAGGAGGCCAAATGATGAACAAACACCGCGCCAAGGTTCGCGCTTTCGGGAATCCTCATAAATCTCAGACCAAAGAGCACGATAGAGCAGCACTAACTCAGACACGCGCATCTTCCCTGGCTCATGCTTACACAGAAATGTGGTATCAAATAGGCGAACAAGGTAGCGAAGGGTAGGATGGCGAATATCTGTCTGCGTGGAGGTCTTAGAGTCATACCTCACATTCCCAAAGTGTGACCAGAAATCCTGGTTGTCCGGAAGCTGCTGCTGAAGGGAGACTCCTGTGGCATGCTCAGTTGCAAACCCATAAATGTCACAAAGATCTGGAAGTGAAATGCGGTAGCGGATCCCGTGAATGAGAAATGTGAATGTCCCTTCCAAAGCGTTGCGGGTTATCTCATTTATGTAGTACACACGAGCTGTGGAGATGAACTGTCGTGTCGCCATAGTTCCCATCCCAACTCTGCTCAGAAACTGCAGGATGTCATCTTTGATGCCCAGTCATCGTCCTTGTAATAACCTGGTCTAAGAGCTAAAATATCCGGACAGAGACTTCGGTTATGGAGACCCTTCTACACAATTTTAAAAATTATGGGACTTGTCATGGATGTATCCAAGACTCTAAGGAAGACCATGCAAAACGATTCAGCTCAAGAAAAATTCTCCCGAGACCTACAAAATTCACGCAATCCGGTAGACACTCCAGAGCTGCGGAATGAGTCAATCGGAGGAAGAATTATTTCGGCCAAGAAGCAAATAACTCGTGGGTCTAAGCAATATCAACTAAGCTTAAGAGGAGTCCATTCATCAATTAATATGGTCAAGATCTCGAAGAAAACAAGAAGAAACCATGGATCCGAAATTATCATCCGTTATGCCCATTTCCGTCGAAATCACGATACAGCTGAGTAATTCTTTGGCAACAAAGGAAGGAGTCCGAGTTTCATGCATCATTGGAGAGAAAAAGAGGTGTTTTCCATCAGCCAATTTTGTCACATGGGTATTAGGCATGAAATGAAAAAAAAAGAGAAAAATATGCAATTTTGGACCAATGGAAAGCTCCCACCTCAAGCTTGAAGATAAGGATGAATTGGCTAGCCTAGGAGCTATGAAATGAAGCCTAAGGTATAGGCTAAGACGTGGCTTGGAGTGAAAGAAAGGAGGAGTCTAGAATTTACCCATCTTAACTTGTTACCAAGGGTAACTTTTTGGCTATAAATACTTCATTCCCCTCATTCTTCATTCCCACTCCTAAACCCTTTTGCAAACCTTAGAAAGAGTGTGTGAGTGTGTGTAGAATAGAGAGAGAGCTTAGCTTTGGAAGCTGCTTGGGAGTGTAGGCTAGTTCCGTGTCAAGTCTCGAGGTGAGTCCCGGTAGAGGTGGACTATCGCGGTTGCTGTTTGTAACGCAGTGTAGATCTCAGATCTGCATTGTAGTGCAACACTAGCCACGGTAGAATAGGTTGATTGCTTGTATGTGTGTGTGTGGCTAACGTGTGTTGCAGGGAAGCTCGGATATGTGTAGATCCGAGGGTATACTAACGTTTTAGTGCAGGTTTAGCCTCAGATCTGTTAGATCTGTGTGCTACGAAACCCGTTGGGTAAGGTAATGGTTTGACGCATGTCTGTAGGACTTGTTATCATCCTTACCGAGTGGTGAGAAGGGTGTAAGGACTGCCGGATCTCTGATCCACTTGCATGTTCCTTCACCATATGAGCGAGTGTACGGTTTATGATAAAACACGTTGCATGGCTGGAAGGTCATGTATGCGGAGTTGTATTAAACGTGCATGAGCGAGGTTCAAGCAAGTGAGGCTTGTAACCGAAAACGAGAGTTGGGACTAGAGAAGTTCTGGCTTTGCCGTCACTCTAGGGCGCTAACTTCTCGAAGATTGTGTGGAGGTGTGTGTTGGCGTTTGATCAAGTGTGGATCAACGCGATGTGAAGTATAATGGTGTTCGATCCATTATACTGCGGAGTCATGTTGGTGGCGCGTTATCCTTCATGACTTAGTGACAGTGTGGTCGGGGTTCCCCGTTCCCCATATTTAGCTAACGACTGCTGGTATGGGAAAACTCGGAGAGACGGGATTGCAGCCCAGGGCCGAGTGCTATCCGACGGGATAGCGGGAATCCAGCAAGAGTGGCGTGGATGGTCCCGCCCGGGATGTGAACTCACTTGGCGGCTCTCGGATGGAACCCCCGCCGAGATGTGAACCGACCGAGGAGCTCCCGGGATACCGATGTTCTGGCTTGCCTTGTCTTTGTGATAGTCAAGTGCAGGGTGTTCGTGGTAGGGGAACTGGCCGACCCACTTGGGGAATTCTCTGTGTCCACGCGAGTGTGGTAGTGTGTGCGTTGTGAGAACGCGGGTGTGGTGCTGAAGTGGAAGCAACGTGGTTTATATTCACGCTTGCATATAGATCTAGGGTTGCATGCTTCGGCTATTTATTTTATGTTGCTTCGGCTATTGCATGATTGCTTGCTTGTTTATTGTCTGGGGATTTTCTTGGGGTTTTCTTTTTTTTTTAATGGGTCCTGGACTCACTGGGTAATCTTAGATTACTCATCCCCCTTTTCTCCTCTCTCGCAGGAAACCGTAGTAAGCCTTGGGATTAGAGGGTGCTGTGGACGTTAGGACCGCCGGAGTAGTTTCGAGTGCTTTTGTAAAAAGTAGTAAGTTTGTTAGTACAAGAGTTTTCAATATATTTGAAATCTCGGACGGATCCGCTATGTAATATAAATAAACGCTATGTAATAAGTATGTTTGAAATAAAAGCGGATTTTTCTTACTATAAAACCCTTGTGTCTTCCGCTGGTAAAATGGCTTAGTCCGAGTCTACACAACTCTCGGCTAGAGTACGGGTTGGCAAGCCTTAGGCTTCAGTCGGGAGGGTCGAGCTAACTTGCCGGGACGGCCTTAAGCTTAGATGAGTTCTAAGACGGGCTGACCTATCGAGTGAAACTCGGCATTTATAGCGTCTCCGGTCGGGACTGGTCCTATCACGAATCGGGGGTGTTACAGTCCTCTCCTTGCGCCTTCACGTTTTGGCCAAGGAGGAAGAGAGGGAATCGCTGCATCACTAGCAGTCCCTGAAACGGATGCTTCAGTTTCACGTGGTCTCTTAGTCCTTGGAGTCATCTGCAAGCAAAGAAAGAAAGTTAAATCAAATCTAAATTCCAACAAATGAAACACAATGTGTCGATACTGATCGGGTGTCGATCGACACAAGGTGGTGTCGATCGACACCACGCGGGAAATCTCAAATCAACACCAAATCATGATCCTAAACCCAATGGTGCATCAAATAGCCTTGCGAACAATCTCAATATCATGAATCAACCTAGTTTAAACCATCAAACCCAAGAAAAATCCCAAATTCGCAACATGCATCATCAATTTTCAAAAATTTCCAAAATTTCAATTTATGCAAATTAAGGATGAATTCAGTTTGGGTAATGATCTAAACATGGTGGGCAACCTAAATAAGCATCATTTAATTAATAAATCAAGCTAAATAGGTTGAATTCGAGATTTTTCACCTTAGGGTCGAAAATGAAATTGGGAGATTTGAAGAAAATACCTTGGCAGATCGAACAAATGGATAATGGATAATGAAAGAGGATGAAAATCCGCACGGATTAGAGCTTTGAATAACTCAATTCGGTTGAGAAATGGAAAATTTGTGATTTGGGGAAAATTTTCTGTAAGGGTCGGTTTTTGAAATAATGAAGGAGAAGAAGAACAAGTCGGGGGTTTGAAGACTTACCTGCGTCCCGTGGTGGTGTCGATCGACACCAGGGGGTGTCGATCGAAACTTGATTTGGTCATGCCCACTTCTCCACTTCTAATAAATACTTACCAGTGGGTTGTCTCCCACTAAGCGCTCATTTAACGTCAATAGCTTGACTGTTCACGCGTTTAGGCGGTGGGTGCATCATCCAGAGACACAATGTGTCCGTCTGGAATCTCGGCTTGAGCCCAATAGTGTTTCACCATTTGCCCATTTACAATGAACTCTTCTCCTTTGGAGTTTGTCAAGACAATTGCTCCATATGGTCTGACCTCTTTGATGGTGAAGGGACTTGACCAATGTGAATGCAATTTACCAGGAAACAATTGCAAACGAGAGTTATACAGAAGTACCTGATCATTTGGTTCGAATTGTCTGGAGACGATCTTCTTATCATGATATGCCTTTGTCATTTCTTCGTAGATCTTCGAGTTCTCATAGGCATGATAACGAAGTTCGTCTAGCTCATTGAGCTGTACTAGGCGCCTCTCTGCAGCAGGCTTCAGGTCGAAGTTCATCTTCTTGATAGCCCAATGCGCCTTGTGTTCCAACTCCACCAGAAGATGGCAAGCCTTGCCATAGAGCAGCTGGAATGGTGTAGTCCCAAGAGGCGTCTTGTAGGCAGTTCTGTAAGCCCAAAGTGCATCGTCCAGCTTCACAGCCCAATCCTTCCTTGTCTTGCCCACTGTCTTCTCCAGGATTTGCTTGATCTGTCTGTTGGAGACTTCGACTTGTCCACTCGTTTGGGGGTGATAAGAAGTGGCCACACGATGTTGAACACCATGCTTCTTCAGTAACTTGCTGAATACTTTGTTAATAAAGTGAGAACCACCATCACTTATAACAATCCGAGGCACTCCGAATCTTGGGAAAATGACGGTTTGAAACAGCTGAAGAACCACTGCAGCATCATTTGTCCTAGAAGCAATTGCTTCTACCCACTTAGATACATAATCCACTGCATCCAAGATGTATTGTTTTCCAAAGGATGGAGGAAAAGGTCCCATGAAATCGATACCCCAACAATCAAAGACTTCAACTTCAAGGATGAAGTTTTGTGGCATCTAATGTCTCTTGCTAATCTTCCCCCTTCTTTGACAGGCATCACATTGAGTGATGAACAGCTGCGCATCCTTGAACATAATAGGCCACCTAAAGCCTGCTTGAAGAACCTTGGACAACTGTCTTGAAGGTAGAAAAATGTACAGCATACTCAGAACCATGACAATGGAAAAGCACATCTCGAACTTCACTCTCTGCTATGCATCTGCGATACAGATTGTCTGAACAATGCTTGTACAAGTGTGGTTCATCCCAATAGTACCTCCTATGTTCTCTCATGAACTTCTTCTTCTCATAGTTCTTAAGATGTTTAGGCTCAATGTCAGCAGCAAGGAAATTCACAATGTTAGCATACCATGGTCGATTTGCATCGGATAAAGCAAAGATTGGTTATCGAAACACCTCGTCCAAGATCCTACGAAGTGATGTAGACGGCTGGTGTCGATCAACACTGTAGACGGTGTCGATCGATGCTCTCGAATTCTTCATACTTTGAAGTGTTGAGTCGCGACTCGTCGTCAAAATTTCTGACGGGGTGTCGATCGACACTCTCCTAGTGTCGATCAACACTGGGCGTAACTGCTCCGAACTTACAGCTTGGAAACGACTCTCAACAAAGTAGACATTCTCTTCAGGCAGAAAATCATCAATTGGGACGTCATCTTCGATCCTAATCCTTGAGAGATGGTCAGCTACTCCATTTTCAACTCTTTTCTTGTCTTTGACTTCTATGTCGAATTCTTGAAGAAGTAGAATCCATCTCAACAATCTTGGCTTGGCATCTTTCTTCTGCATTAAGTATTTTAATGCAGAATGATCAGTGTGAACAATCACCTTTGAGCCAACAAGGTATTGTCGGAATTTCTTAAAGGCAAAGACCACAGCTAACAATTCCTTCTCCGTAGTGGCATAATTCTTCTGCGCATCATCCAATGTTCTGCTGGCATAGTAAATGGCATGGAGCTTCTTGTCCTTCTTCTGTCCCAACACAGCTCCTACCGCGAAATCACTGGCATCACACATCACCTCGAAAGGTAAATTCCAGTCTGGAGGTTGAACAATTGGAGCACTCACCAAGGCTTGCTTGATCTGTTCAAAGGCTAAATGGCATTATTTTGTGAACTCAAATTTCACGTCTTTGCAGAGAAGAGCAGTGAGTGGTCTTGCAATTTTGCTGAAATCCTTGATGAATCTTCTGTAGAACCCAGCATGACCCAGAAAACTTCGCACTGATTTTACAGAATCGGGTGCTTGCAATGTCGTCATCCCCTCAATCTTAGCGTGGTCTACTGTGAATCATTCTGCTGAAACATTGTGCCAAAGTACAATCCCATCTTGAACCATAAAGTGGCACTTTTCCCAGTTCAGGACTAAGTGTTTCTCTTCACATCGCTGCAATACTGCGCATAAGTTATCCAGACAGTCTTTAAAAGATGACACATAAACAGAAAAGTCATCCATAAAGACCTCCATAAATTTCTCGATCATATCTTTAAAGATTGACATCATGCATCGCTGGAAGGTCGCAGAAGCATTACAAAGTCCGAATGGCATTCTGCGATATGCAAATGTACCATAAGGACATGTAAACGTGGTCTTCTCCTGATCATCTGGGTGGATCGGGATCTGGAAGAATTCTGAATAGCCATCCAGGAAACAGTAGTAGGGATGATTTGCCAATCTTTCCAGCATCTGATCGATGAAAGGCAAGGGAAATTGATCCTTTCTGGTCGCGGCATTCAGTTTCCTGTAGTCTATGCACATCCTGTATCCAGTCACAGTCCTGGTAGGAATTAGCTCGTTCTTCTCGTTCTTCACCACTGTAACTCCTCCTTTCTTAGGAACCACATGGACCGGACTGACCCAAGCACTGTCCGAAATGGGATAGATGATCCCAGCTTCCAAGAGCTTCATGATCTCCTTCTTGACTACTTCCTTCAGGTTCGGATTCAACCTCCTTTGATGTTAAACTGATGACTTCGTCACATCCTCAAGGTGAATCTGATGCATGCACAAGTCTGGTGAGATACATGAAATGTCATCAAGAGAATAGCCAAGAGCTTTGCGAAATTTGCGCAGCTTGCTTAGCAATAAAGTGAGCTCTACATTGTTTAAGGAAGCATTCACAATTACAGGATAAGTTGAGTTAGGACCAAGAAAAGCATACCTTAGCCCGACAGGGAGCTGTTTAAGCTCAACTTTAGGCGCCTTAACCTCGTTCCAGTATTCCAATGTTGCAGGCTTCGACGTTTTCGCGGAGTGTCGATCGACACTAGTTGGTGTCGATCGACACAAGTCCTCTTGTGCGACTAACTGCAGCACTTGCTCACTAGCATCCATCATCTTTGTGTAACCTGCAGCAGCATCGTCTAAGTCGTCACCGTCCTTTGTCGAAGTTGTCAAGGCTCTTTCCAAAGGGTCTTTAGGATGATCTTCTTGAAAAATCTCTTCAGCAAGCTTGGTGAGTGAATCGACATAGAAGGTCTGTCCATCGATTGTTGGCCTCTTCATCAGCTTCTCCATGTCGAAATTCATCACCAAATCACCAATGTTCAGCGCAATTCTCCCCTTTCTCACATCAATGATGGCTCCAGCTGTAGCCAAGTATGAGGGAGTCTTTGGGTTCCTCATCATAAGCTAATACCACAAAGTCTGTGGGAATCAAACAATCTCCCACTTTGATAGGAAAATCTTCCAAAACACCTCCAAGGATCCTGACAGAACGATCAGCAAGGACTAAGGAGATTATGGTGGTCTTGAAGTCTGTCATATCCATCCTAAGAGCAACTGAAAGGGGCATCAAGTTGACGCTCGATCCTAAATCGCAAAGAGATCTCCCAAACTTGTCTGAGAATATGGAACAATCAAGAACAAAACTTCTAGGATCGGAGAGTTTCTCTGAAAGCCTGTTCTGAATGACAGCACTGACTTGCTCTGATATCATCATTACTCCTTCCTCCATATCCATGTTTCTGATCATCATCCATTTCAAGTATCTCTTTATCACTGGAGTAGTTCTAATGGCATCCATCAAAGGGATTTCAACCACTAGTCTATCCATGATAGCCTTGCATCTGGCATCAAGTAGATCCTTCTTAGACTTCTTTGGTATCAAGGGGAAAGGAATCTTTGGTTTGAAGACCTTTTTTGCTGCAATTTTTGTTGTCTCGGGCTGATCTAGTGTCGTTTGTGAAGAGCGTCGATCGACACAAGGGGAGTGTCGATCGACACTTGCCCCTGAAGTCGAATCCTTCGCGTCGAGTTTGTCTGATCCGTCTGGTTTCTCCATGTGTGTCGATCGACACTGGCTCCGCAGTATCTTCTAAATCTTCAAGCTCCTCAAATTCTTCAGTACTAAGCCCTCTTTTCTGCACAGGCTGAAGGTTCTTCCCCCTCATCAATGTGACAGCGTTCACATGGTGTTTGGGATTGGTATCCATTTTCCCTGGAAGGAATCCTTCTTGCCTGTTAACAGCTTCTGCGGTTTGAGCTACTTGAACATCCAGCTTCTTCATGTGAGAGCTTAAGCTCTCAATCATTCCATTCAGGTCTTGATACAGTGAATCAATCTGCCCATTAAAATTCACTGTCAACTTCTGATGTCCTTCCAAGATTTGCTCTAGCATAGACTCCATTTTGTTGTCTTGCGCAGGAGGCTTCTGGTAAGAAGAATTTCCTTAGCTCCTTGTGTAATTGTTGTTCTGAAATGGGAGCTTTTGAGTATAACCGAAGATTTTTGATTTCCTGTGAAGGAGCTCTTCTGATAATTCTCATTGAAGCTTATGTTCCCTTGCTGGTTCCCAAATCGTTGGCCTTGAAAGCCACCTCCATTGATGTAGTTGACATCCTCTTTTTCACATTTATCATTAGGCTCGAATGTCTCCACTTCATTAGCAAAATGGACTTGTTTCTTGTTCACCAAAAGATTGTGTACGCTATCCAGTTTCCTGTTGACATCAGCAATTTGGCTTCCTCCATTCACTCCAGCGTGTTGTCTTCTCTCAAAATCTGCATTCTTGGTGTTGTTACAAGAGGCCAAATTCTCTATAAGCACCATTTCGTCTTCCGGATATCTTGTGTTGAAGTTGCCATTGCTTGCAGCATCTAAAGCCATCTGGTACCTCCAATCGATTCTTCGGTAAAAGATACCGAGAAGCTGCGGCTCGCTGAAACAGTGGTGTGGGCAATCTCTCTTGTAAGCTTTGAATCTCACCCAAGAAGCCTTGAATGCTTCAGTAGGTCATTGGGTGAATGAGGTGATCTTTGTCCTCAAATATTCGGATCTTTCATCATCAAAGAAGTTGCATAAAAATGCATTCTTTATTTCTTCCCAAGTGGTCAAAGATCCTGGATCCAACTGCTTCAGCCAATACGATGCATTTCCAGCAAGCGAGTAAGGGAAAAGTTTGCAGAAGAGATAGTCATAGGATACTCCATTAGTCTTGATGTTTGAAGCTAAATCTTCGAATCTTTCAACGTGGTACATAGGATGTTCATTAGGAAGACCATGGAAGGGATACTGAGCCAACAGTGTGAAGTAAGCAGGCTTCAGCTCGAAGTCATTCCTTTGGAATGCAGGAGGACGGATCGGAGCTCTATTAGCATAGAACTGATCTAGTCGGTTGTATTCACCTAATGTTCTTCCGCGTCCAATGTCTGCATGTGCCGCTTGAACTGCTTGCTCGATGATGATGGCTCCATTCTCATCGAGTCTCTGTCCTCTGGCGTTTCTTCTGTTGCCTTCTCCGTCGGTTAAATTACCATCTGCGTCGCGTATCAAAACCATAGGCTCAGCCATCTCGTCCTGCACAAGGTGTCGATCGATGCTAGTGTTGGTGTCGATCGACACTCATGCAGATTTTTGGTTCTTACGTTCCAAACAACCGAGCTCCTGGTTAAGTGCAATTAACTCCTTTTTCTTGTTGCTTCTTGTACTGCGATTAAGCATGCACCTAAAAAAACAAAAATAAGAAACTAAATTAGTAACCAAAATAAAAAT
The DNA here is from genome assembly GCA_020283515.1 of Alliaria petiolata. Taxonomy (NCBI): domain Eukaryota; kingdom Viridiplantae; phylum Streptophyta; class Magnoliopsida; order Brassicales; family Brassicaceae; genus Alliaria; species Alliaria petiolata. The sequence goes on from JAHZTW010000001.1 coordinate 52,062,368, forward strand.
AAAACCTAGTCAAAATCCTAATACTAGATTCCGTAGGCAGCTATTACTTCCCCGGCAACGGCGCCAAAAACTTGATAGGGCTCAGGTTTTACCCAAATAATCAATACTGCAAGTGCACAACAAATGCTATTGAAGTATAAGGGATATCGAATCCCAAGGGAAGTAGATGCTACACTAAGATTTCTAAATTCAGATTATGCTAGATCAAATAATTTAAAATAAATAAAACTACTAAGTAAATCAGAAACAGGATTAAATGTGGATTAAATTCAGGAGACAAGGCGCTAGGCAAGGATGATTATCAGGATAAATCAGAGAATGCAGATATTATATTGTCAGGAAATTATGAAGATCCGTCTAGAACTCGAAACACTAGTTTAAAACTAATCAACTCTCGTTGCAGAAGTTATCTATACCTAAATTCATGAAAACCAAATCTCTTTGCGAATTCAAACAATTAAGGCAAGCATTAAAAATAGGTTCGATTGTTCACAAAATACCTAAACCAAATCTATTTGCGAATAGATATTTTGCTCATCTATGATTAGGTCAAGTTATCAATAATGCTCTCGCATCTATTAAACAACCTATGGTTTGATTTCTAAGTGATCAATTTCATAAATCAAGTTAAGCACAAATCAAGATGAAGATTCAATTGATTTTTCCTAACAAAATAATAATTCTACAAACTCATCATTAACCCTAAATCACCCTAACCTAACTAGCAAACTATTCAGACATGGAGATGAAAACGCAAATCATGACTAAAATAAAATGCATAAAATGAATAGAGAATGATACAGGGGTTCGAAATCTGGCTCAGATGAGTTAGAATTGTCTCCCCAAAAGCTCAGGATCAATCTCTCTCTAAGTCTCAAAAACAGNTTCGAAATCTGGCTCAGATGAGTTAGAATTGTCTCCCCAAAAGCTCAGGATCAATCTCTCTCTAAGTCTCAAAAACAGAAAATAATGATAAGGTGGCTGGCTAAACAATGCCTGAAAACTATTTATATAAGGGAATTTTCGTCAGGGGCAGTCTTGTAATTTCTTCAAACTTGGCTTGATTTCCTTTTTCTTGATGAAAGACGCGAAACTTGGTTAGTTTGATCGGTGTCGATCGACACACAATGATGGTGTCATCGACACCCTGCGTGTAAATCAGCTCCGACTTCATCACTTTGGCTGATTCTCCAAAATGCTTCAAAAAGTTTCAGAATCTCCTTTTAATCTCCAATTGCACTCCATCCTGTAAAGACTCTAATAGGACTCTAAAAATACCAAAAGACTCTATAAAAACACTGATATCATGGTTTAAAAACGGATAAAAACCATGATATATCAATTTGTGATATACAGATTTTAATGATGTCATTCAAATTTGGTGGACATTCAAACTTGGTGGGTGGGCAAGTTAGATTTAGTGGGCAAGTTGTTACGTACCAATCAAACTTGGTGGAAAAGTTCAGCTGCATATATATATATATATATGTATAAGAGATTGGCAATTTGATGATCCATCCCACGCCCAACTCAAAAGGATAAAAGACGAACAATTTGTGTGTGGATACAGTGAAGGCTATCGACACATGCGAAAGGATCAAGATCAACGACAAAAATCCTCAATGAATCGTTGAGAAGCTGCTGAGAGAAAGAGTTATGGGAGACATGGCACAATTAAGGAGAATGTAACGTCTTTAACTTGCGAACACTAAGAGGGACTTTACCATTGAGAAGAACTTAATGAGAAGTAAACTAGACATTCATCATTTTACTTTAGTTTCCTTAGATGTCTACTTAGATTACCTTGTGGCATGTACTGGTAAACCGCTAGCCTCTCATTTACTTCTAGACATAACCTCTAGATTACGGCTGGCATTTTGTGGCTGGTGTTTCTCTGTCTTTTGCTCTAGGTTAGCTTCAGACTCCGCTACTCTCCCTCTGTTAGATTCCAGAGGACGGTGTCTCCGGGGTAGTTTCAGAGCTATGCTCCCTCTATTGCTCTTCGGTGGTGTTTCGCCATCGATCTTCTCGGGTTAGTTCCCGCGCTGGGTTCTTCTTCGTGGTGGATGTTAGGTGGGCTTGATTTGCCTCTTCTTCTGTTGTGCTAGAGGACGGCTCTCAGATCTACGCTGTGATCCCCTCTTCTCTCTCTGCCTCTTCGCCGTCTCCCTGTGTAGCTTGCTCGAGCTTCGCCGCTGCTGAGTTTTCCCCTTTGTCTAAGTCTCTAGCTCTCCGCGTCGGGTTAGTGTGATTCTCTGTTTATGTTCTTCTGGTCTCGGCTTCTATGTTTCTGGTCTCTGTTGTTGGTTGTTGTTGTGTGTGGTCAAGGTTCTGCGGCTTCTTCTCCCCAACTAGGTGATTCTTCCTCTTCATATGTGCATCTCTTGGGTTCTAGTCTGCTGCGGTTTGTGGGTTTCAGGATCCGAGTCTAGTTGTAGTTTAGGTTTTCTTTCTCTTCTCCTGCCTTGCTGTTCTGAAGCTCCCTGTCTTTCGCTTCCTCAACCCATGCTCTCTTTCACCGCTGGTTCAAGACTCTTGTGCTGATCTGGTTTCAGCCTGTGTGTGAGTTGGAGGACGGAAGTTCTTGGTTCTGTCTCTTTGGGAAGTGCTACCTACCCATTCTCTGCTTCTTTAGAGAGCTTAGCCGGCTCTTCCTCTCTCAATGGTGTCAGGTTCGTGCTGGGTTTGGCCCTTTAGTTTGCTAAGTCGTTGTCGTCTTGGCGCTGTTGTCTTCTTTGGTGCTCTGGGAGTTGCTGCGAGGTTCTTGGGTTCCAGCAAGGCTGGTGTGAGTCCTTGCGCCAGTGTAGTCTTGTCTTCGTGGATTAAACTCGACTTGCGTTTTGGGTTGGATTGATGATTTGCTTTGTTCTCCGGATTGTCCTCTATTTCACTCTTCTCTTCTATGCGAGGTCATGGACAAACTTCTTCAATTCTTTGTCTTCCTTGCTGTATCCTTTTGTAATCTAGCCTCACTTTCTTAGTTCAGAGTAGAGTCTAATTGTTTTTAATTTAGTATTTTTCATCGTCGTTGTAATCCTTACACCACCTGGCAATTTTAATAGAATACTCTTTCAAAAAAAAACAAAAACTTCTAGATTACGAAGAATTAAGTAAGAGCAATAGTCTCATATTTTAAAGGAAACCTCAATTATATAAATTAAGGTATAATTGAGGTACCTCTCAATTATATTTTAAAATAATGAAAGGTTCTTCTCTTTTCACTCGTTCACTTCTCACCACCACTTCTCAAAGAATCAAATGCCTTTCTCTTTCTTTCGACGTGTAACTTTTGAAAGTTCAAAGAAATAATTCATCCACTTATTACTCAAGACTAAATAAAACTGAATTGGTTTTCCTGATTTTTTTTTGTCAATTGCAGTAATTTATTTTTAATGATGTTTTTCTATTTTGTGTAAACAAATAAAAATAATTAAATATATTTTACCAATTTAGAAAGAAGCACAAAATTAATTCTCATTTAAAAATAGTACCACAAACTAAAAAACATAGTAAAACTTTTCTATATTGGTGAGATCTTTTCTCTGTTCTTATTTTTGTAAAACGCTTTTCCAATTTACTGAAAAGCACATTGCCGATACACCATTTGGTAGTTGTATTGAAAGATCCGTAAATTTAGTTTAGTTTATGTTCAGATTTTTAAGGTTTTCAGAAAAGAGAAAAGATCTCAACAAAAATGGTGCCCACCCCTATGCTTGGTTGGCCATTTGTTGTATTTTAAAAATTATCTGAAATTAAAGGGTAAAATAAAACTAAGTTTAGGACTATTATATCATTATTAAGAAATCAAATAAAATCAAAGGGTGAAATAAAAGTAAGTTTAGGACTCTATAGATTAAGTAATGATACGAGCTAAACAAACAAAAACAAAACCGGAATCAAAAAAGAAATATAACAATGGTAAAAACTAAAAAAAAAAAAAGAGTATTGGAAAGTAAACAAAACCAAAACACAATTGGAAATTGTCAAGATGATGTGTTCGCCGTCCGGCATCATCAACAAACAATGTTTTAACTTCTTTTTTTAAAGACTGTAGATGTTCTAGTCCTTTGCTTCATAATCTTCTCCAATATCTAGTCAACCTTTCGATATCCGGCTTCATATATGTTATCACGCTCATTTTGAATATGAATGAAAAATGACGAAACATATTGTTTTTCGCTAACAACAGAGCAGTATTGTGATAAGCTCATGGATTGACTAGATATTGGAGAAGAAGAAATTGGATAAAGAGGGGGCAGGAGATCGAGGAAGAGTTAGAGAGGAGAGAAGAAGAAAAAGGAAAGAAGAAATTGGATAAACATCCTTTTTATAAAATGATTCAAATAATCCTTCCTCAATAGAGTTTCAGATACATATCTAGCAAATGGAAAAAGGAAGATAGCCCATTCTTGACATCTTGGATCGTATGATACTGCCAGAATATTAACAGGTTATATGGTCTTTGGAGGTGCACCAAAAGGATCATACAACCTCGGGTTTAACAAAAAAAGTTTGTGAAGGCTCATGATCAATGATGAATATCATGCAAACACTAAGAGGGTTTTTACCATTGAGAAGAATTTCATGAGAAGTAAACTAGATGATATATCATGATTTTTACCGGTTTTTAATCATGATATAAGTCTTATTTATAGTCTTTTGGTCTTTTTAGAGTCATATTAGAGTCTTTGCAGGTTCATGTACGTTTTGAGCATAATTGGAGATTTTAAAGCAGTTTGGAGAATTGTGGAAGAAGCTGCTGAAAAGTTGAAGTCGGACTGAAGGTGGATGAACAGCGTTGATCGACACTGTTCATGGGTGTCGATCGACACCACTCGAGCCAAGGCAAAACGCAGTTTTACAAGATTTTGAAGAAAAAGGAAATTGCCCAGAAGTTTTTCTTATTTTCAAAAGTGCCCAATTCGTGTTTTGGACCTTATATATAGTTTTCAAAGCCATTGTTTAGCACAATCTCATACTTTAAAAATCGTAAAAGTTTAATTTTTTGGAGAGAAAAATCAGACTCCTTTAAAGCAGATTTGGAACTCCCTTATTTCTTCTATTGATTTCTTTATGCTTTCTATTCAAATAATGATTTCTGTTTCATTGATCATGTCTGAGTAGTGTGCTTGTTAGGTTTAGGGTTTTTCAAGGGTGATTGATGAATTGCTAGGTTGAATTGATTTGTTAGGATAAAATCTTTAAAGTTCTTCATCTCGATTTGTTATTAATGCTTATTCTAACTTCATGACCTAGAATCTGATCTTAAGTTGATTAATATATGCGAGAGTATTATTAATTGCCTGAACTAATGTTAGATGAGTAAAATACCTATTCGCAAAGGGATTTGGTTTAGAAATTTTGTGAACAATTGAACCTGTTATTAATGCTTGTCTGAATTGTTTGAATTTGCAAAGAGATTTGGAATTATATGGTTTAGACATAGATAATCTTCGCAGCGAGAGTTGGTTGATTTTACATTAGTGTTTCAAGTTCAAGAATAGTGCTTAATAATTCCTAACATTCTTCTCTAGATCTGCAATTCAGATTCACCTGAGAATTTCCCTGAACCTAGCGTTTCGTCTCCTAAACTTACACCGCTTTCAATTATTCGATGTCTTTTACTTTTAATCTTTATTCTTAGCTTAATTCGAAATTAAAAGTTTTTTGTGTGACTAACTCTTTCCCTGTGGATTCGATCCCTAAGTACTGCGACTGATCTCTTAATTTGAGAGAGTAGATCTAGGGTAAATTTAAGGGCATATCAAATATTGGCGCCGTTGTCAGGGAAGGAGATTAGTTGCCTACAGATTTTTAGTATTAGAATTTTGTCTAGGTTTTTATTTTGTTTCTTGTTACTAATTTTTTTAGTTTCTTATTTTTGATTTCAGGTGCATGCCTAATCGCAGTACCAGGTGCAACAAAGAAAAGGAACTAATCAAACTCAACAACCAGGAGCTCGGCCGTCTAGAACGAACGAACCGAAAATCTGCAAGAGCTTCGATCGACACCAACACTAGCGTCGATCGACACCCTTCGATCTGTTCGATGTGGAAGGGCATAGGAGGAACAACCGAGGACAGAGACTTGATGAGAATGGAGTTGCAATCATCGAGCAAGCAGTGCAAGTAGCTGGACGTGGAAGAACACTTGCGATTCGTCCTCCTGCTTTTCAAAGGAATGACTTCGAGCTGAAGCATGCTTACTACACTCTAGTGGCTCAGCATCCTTTCCATGGTCTTCTTAATGAGCATCCTATGGACCACATAGAAAGGTTTGAGGACTTGGCATCAAGCATTAAGGCTAATGGAGTGTCCAATGACTATCTTTTCTGCAAGCTTTTCCCTTACTCACTTGCTGGAGATGCTGCGTACTGGCTGAAGCTGTTGGATCCAGAATCATTGACAACCTGGAAAGATACAAAGAATGCATTCATGTGAAATTTCTTTGATGATGCAAGATCCGAGGAGCTGAGAATGAAGATCTCAAATTTTTCTCAAGGACCAACTGAAGCATAAAAGGCTGCTTGGGTGAGATTTAAGGCCTATCAAAGGGACTGCCCACACCATGGTTTTAGTGAGGTTCAACTGCTGGGAATTTTCTTCAGAGGAATTGATTGGAGATACCAGATGGCTCAAGACGCTGCAAGCAATGGGAACTTCAACACCTAATATCCAGAGAATGTTGTGATACTTATAGAGAACTTGGCATCTAGCAATAGTACCAAGAATGCAGATTTGGATAGGAAGAAAAAGGCTGGAAACATGGATGGAAGTCAAATTGCTAAAGTGAATGCTAAGCTAGACTCAGTGCATAGCCTTCTTGTGGGAAAGAGGCAAGTCCAGTTTGCTCCTGAAGTTGATACTTTTGAACCAGAGCAAGAAGAAGTGAATTACATCAATGGTGTTGGTTATCAAGGATAAAGATTCAGCAATCAGCAAGGCTATGGTTCCTCTTACCAGAAGCCTTTTCAAAACAACAACATCCAAAAGACTTATGGTTCTTCCTCTTACCAGAAACCTCCTGCGCAAGATAATGAGGTGAAGTCTATGCTGGAATAACTCTTGGAGGGTCAACAGAAGATTACTGTAGATTTCAATGGGAAGATTGATGCCATGTACACTGATTTGAATGGGAAAATTGAGTCACTAGGTACTCATGTCAAGCAATTGGATGTTCAAGTTGCCCAAACTTTTGGAGCTTTGAAAAGACAAGAAGGATGTCTTCCTGGAAAGACAGACACGAATCTGAGACACCATGTGAATGCAATCACGATTCAGGGTGGAAGAAGTCTTCAAACAGAGCTGGAAAAGGGTCTGAGTGCTGAAGAGATCGAAGAGCTAGATGAAGAACACGATGTTGCAGTTGCAGAGCAGGTGTCGATCGACACCACTGCTGAGTGTCGATTGACACCAGTAGAAAAACTCGAAAATTCAAGCTTTGACGGACCAAAATCAAGCTCGATCGACACAGCCTCCTCGACACAAAAGACTAGTGTCGATCGACACCAGCTGGGTGTCGATCGACACCCTTCCCAGATTTCGCCAGACACTTCCAGAATTTCGCCAGACACGCCTAAAGCTTCAAAAACTGCAGAGGAAAGAGTGTACAAGCCTAAGGTTTTGTATCCTCCTCTACCCAAACACTTAAGGCCACCCATTAGTGCAGAGAAGCTAGCTGCTTTCAACAAAAGGGTGGGAAAGATTTCTAAGGAGATCTCCTTTGATGAAGCTTATGAGAGGTATCCCTTGTGTGTCTTCTTTCAGAATTGCAGAGAAAGCTTTGAAGAGATGGAAGAATTCTTTCACAAGGCAAGAGATACACCAGCACCAATGAAGCAATTGCTTAAGGCTGAAGACCCTGTGATGTTTGTTGTTCCATGCTCCATTGGAGGAGTTGTGTTTGAACAATCTCTCTGCGATTCTCGTGCTAGTGTGAACCTCATGTCAAAGGACATTGCAGAGAGGCTAGGGATTGCTGACATTTATCCTCCTCAGATGAATCTTGCATTCGCCAACTCTTCCACCACAGTCCCATAAGGTACAATTCCAGACTTACTTGTCAAAGTGGGGAATTGTCTAGTACCTACTGATTTTCAGGTGGTGGAAGTGAGCAAGAATTATGTGATGTCATTCATCCTTGGGAGACCATTCATGGCCACAGTAGGAGCTATTGTAGACATGTCCAATAAGAGAATCTCTTTGTCTAATATTGACAAAGGAGTCTTCTACAAAGTTATCCCTACTACTGGGACTTCTAAACACATCTCTTGCATTGATGTGATCGCTAGAGATGAGCTGGATACTAATGAGCAAGTGAACAAGGTGGTTGTTCAAGAAGTATTGGCTGAGAATTCTGAGAAAGCTGTTGAGCTAGAAGATTGAAGTTGAAACTTAGTTGCTGATCATCTCTTCAAGACTATGAGCAAAGATGAGGTTCGGATCAATGACAAGTTGATGGAGGAAGACATTTTTGTGATGGAGACAAGAATAGCAGAGCTTAACTGCATAAAAAGTGCCGAGATTTGAGCTGCAGGTGTGGTGTCGATCGACACCACCCCTAGTGTCGATCGACACCACCCCTAGTGTCGATCGACACCCTTTGCAGAATGATCCACAAGCTGTTTCCAATGCTGCAACTCCATCATATGCTGTCAAACAGATGTCTCCACATCCTACATCTCAGAAACATCGAAGAAAGCACAGGTATGTACTTCCTGTAATCAATTCCAAACCTCATGTTCATCTCAATAATAATTTAAAAGGTTCGAAAGGTGCTTCACACTTATACAAGCAACAAGATTTTCGTAGAAGGCTTGGTATTGCTTTTGATGATTCTGCAGGAAAAAGAAGTATCTCACCCGAACTCAAGTCCCACCCTGCTTATGTTCCTCAATTTCTTGGTAGATCTCATGCACCTACTGCTTATACACCACCATGGATGAAGAGACATTCTTCTGGGAAGCATTCAATGCCACCATCTGATCGACCAAACGTCTGAACCCCGACACAGTCAAACTAATGACTGAAAACAAGCGCTGAGTGGGACTGAAAACAAGCGCTGAGTGGGAGGCAACCCACTTTTAGGTAGGATTTCTCTTTAAATTTTGTTTTGTTTTCACCAACTTTGGGTTTTGTTTTGTGTTTAAAAAAAAAAAAATACAGATGGACGGACGGATGTCGACCATGGTCGACACAGAAGCTCGACATGAACAGTGTCGATCGACACTATTCACGGTGTCGATCGACACCCCCTCGGAGGTAAGTTTTCTCAACTTTTTTTCTTCATATCTCTCTCAATTCTTAACAGATTTGAGTGATTTAAAAGTCTAAGTTGTGTAGATTTTTGTCCTATATCCATCATGTCCATTATCTTTTCGATTTGGTTTGTTTCTGACCTTAAGATTTAATAACACTGAGGACAGTGTTGGTTAAGTCTGGGGGAGGAAAATACTAATGTATTTTGCTTTTGTTTTGAGAGTCACTTGAGTCATTTTGTTTTATTTTGTCAAAATCAGTTGAATTTTTTAGTTTTTCTTGGAACTAAACCACAACATATTGACACTTGAAGGACCATTACCATAGTAGTTGATTGCAGGTTTTGCTAAGTAGAAAGCTGCAAGTGGATCAATCTAACAGAGAGAGTTCAGATTCCTATATAGAGCTTGGTATGCATTGGACTTGATTCCTCTTTCATCTCTGACAAGATAAGATAACTACAGTCTCTCCTTGATCTTCCCTTGAGAAAAGAAAAGAAATAAAGAGTCTAAGTCAAGGAATAGTGCAAAGATCCTCATGAGCCTATCTCCTCACAAGGAACAATATTAGTGAGAGCTCATGAACATGTCTCCTCACAAGGAACACAAGTAAAGAGCAGCATTGTTCCAAGGCTTCAAAAGAATAAGAAAAAGTCAATGAAAAGATCTTTAAAACACCCTGAAAATGGGCAGCAGTTGACTAAGGGAAGAGAAATTAGGAGAGATGTACCAAGAAAGTCTTGTTCAGACGCTAAGGAAGGGAAATAATATGTAAGTCCTTTGGTTAATACCGTTTGTTTGAGTTCAAAATTTTGAGAAGGAAGGGATCTGGACTTGAACTGGGAGATTGCTAAGCTTGTGGTAAGTACACTGAAATACTATCTGAGGTTGCCTCTATGGTATGTGGATTCAAGGGGGTTGGTTCAATGTGGCGTTCCTAAGGATTACTGATTGTTTCCGTTTTCAAACCTCGACTCTATACTTGGTTTCTGTTTTTCTTGAGGGCAAGCAAAAGCTAAGTCTGGGGGAGTTGATATATCATGGTTTTTTCCGGTTTTCGACCATGATATAAGTCTTATTTATAGAGTTTTTTTGGTCTTTTTAGAGTCCTATTAGAGTCTTTGCAGGTTCAGGTACGTTTTGAGCATAATTGGAGATTTTGAAGCATTTTGGAGCATTGTGGAAGAAGCTGCTGAAAAGTTGAAGGCGGATGAACAGTGTCCATCGACACTGTTCATGGGTGTTGATCGACACCACTCGAGCCAAGGCAAAACGTAGTTTTACAAGATTTTGAAGAAAAGGGAAATTGCCAAGAAGTTTTCCTTATTTGCAAAAGTGTCCAATACGTGTTTTGGACCTTATATATAATTTTCAAAGCCATTGTTTAGGCACAATCTCATACTTTAAGAATCATAGAAGTTTAGTTTTTTGGAGAGAAAAACAAGACTCCTTTAGAGCAGATTTGGAACTCCCTTATTTCTTCTATTGATTTCTTTATGCTTTCTATTCAAATAATGATTTCTGTTTCATTGATCATGTCTGAGTAGTTTGGTTGTTAGGTTTAGGGTTTTTCAAGGGTGATTGATGAATTGCTAGATTGAATTGATTTGTTAGGATAAAATCATTAGAGTTCTTCATCTGGATTTGTTATTAATGCTTATTCTAACTTCATGACCTAGAATCTGATTTTAAGTTGATTAATAGATACGAGAGTATTATTAATTGCCTGAACTAATGTTAGATGAGCAAAATATCTATTCGCAAAGAGATTTGGTTTAGGAATTTTGTGAACAATTGAACCTGTTATTAATGCTTGTCTGAATTGTTTGAATTTGCAAAGAGATTTGGAATTCTAGGGTTTAGACATAGAAAATCTTCGCAACGAGAGTTGGTTGATTTTACATTAGTGTTTCAAGTTCAAGAACAGTGCTCAATAATTCTTAACATTCTTGTCTAGATCTGCAATTCGGATTCACCTGAGAATTTTCCTGAACCTAACGTTTCGTCTCCTGAACTTACACCGCTTTCAATTATTCGTTGTCTTTTACTTTTATTCTTTATTCTTAGCTTAATTCGAAATTAAAAGTTTGTTATGTGACTAACTCTTTTCCTGTGAATTCGATCTCTAAATATTACGACTATCTTTTAATTTGAGAAAGTACCTTTAGAGTAAATTTGAAAGCATATCACTAGACCACTCATGTTACTTTCATTTCCTTATATGAGTAAGGGACTCTTTAACCAAAACAAAAACATTATTAATTTGTAATCAAAGATGCCCCACTTTATATATATTACCTTGTGGCATGTTCTGGTAAACCAGTAGCCTCTCATTTACTTCTAGACATAACCTCTAGATTACGAAGAACTTAAGTAAGAGAATCCATACTCACTCCATCTTTATACTCGAGTGTGTTATAATCTCGTAACCACAATCTTCATTAACATCGAAGTTGTTTGTAGCATTCTTGTCTACAATGGAATGAAAGAATCGATTCAAGTATGAGACTATTTATAGCATTCTTGTACTATGTGTAACTGAGCACCAATGTATATTGGTTTGTGAAATCTTAAATCGGGAAGTATAATTAAAGTTTCAGAGTTATCCTCATGGAGCTACTAAACCCAAATAGGCCAAAGATATTAACTACAAGTATGGTTTTAGTAGTGGCAACATCATAGTTTGATTTCCAGTGTACAAAATATACATCAATTGTGTGATTTTCGTTGCAATGTGATTATTTTTTGTTGAATTATTTATTATTTTTTTAGGAGTTACTTTATAGTTATTACAGGAGTTCCTGTAAAAAAAAAAAAGGCATTACAGGAGTTTAGTTTATTTATTTTTCCTCATGGAATATTAGAAGAGTCCCTCTTACTAACATGTCGCACAACTTAAATTGACATTATTCTTTATGCACAAAAAAAAAACTTTAATTGACACATTTACAACATGTAAATAACCTATGAATATTCCTTCCATCCTAGTAAATTTTATTATATAAAGTTGTATATAGTAAACAAACAAATTACAACACTAAACACCATTAGAAAAACTAAAAATAAAAAAAAATAAAAAATAGTTTTTTTGGGTTCTCACTTCGCAGTTGACTGTTGACTGGCTTTGGGGTCAACGCATCTGAGGAGGTTGAGCATAACAAACTTACAGTTACACAGATGTACGGCCGATATGCATTTAATAACTAAACTCGATTTTAAACCGTTAGATCTTGACGAGATGGATAACTAGCTCGATGGCAATCTTGTAGATACGTATCATTCTCGAGGGTATTTTTCTTAAAGCAAATGCAAATTTTCGTTTCGTTTCGTTTCAAATTGTAGCGCCTAAACTCTACAGAGAGAGAGAGAGAGAGAGAGAGAGATCAATTTTCGTGTCTGTTGATGGTGAAATCCCAGAAACCCTAGTGTGAGATCGAGATCATAGCGTTACGAAATTTAACTTCTGAAACGATGCCGGTGCCGATAATCGAGACTTGCCGGAAGAGAAAGAGGAAGCCGAAGCTGTATAACCTACAACGATTCGGAGAAGAGGAGTTTCCGATTAGCCGGAACGGAACTTTCCGGGATAACATTAGGGGTTTTCTCCGGGAATTCGCGGAGGTCGAAGAGTACAACATCCGTGGGATGCCTGTGTGGTGTACGCTTCTCAGCCACGAGACGAAGAACTCTGTGATTCCGCTTTACACAGTCGAAGAAGACGTGGTTCGCTCCTCGGAACCGTACTGCGATCACTGCAGATGCACAGGTTCTTTCGCTTTTTCTCCAGATTTTTTTGAGTTTAATCGTTATGGAAAATTGGAATCGGAAGTTCTAAATCCAGGTTTAATCAAATCGTATTTTGGTGCTTGAAGAGATTGTACGAATTGGGTATCGAGATTCTGATTATGAAAAATTGGAATCGGAAGTTCTTAATCATTCGTATCTGGGCTTAAATCAATTCCGTATTTGGTGTTTTTGATGAGATTTCTAACAATTGGATTACGATTTGTTGTTAAAATACGAGATTCTGGGTATTGGTTTCAGATCTAAAGATGACGAAATTTGGGTATTTTGCTAATTATCTCTGTAGTGATGATTAAACTGTGATTATTGTTTATACAGGGTGGAGTAATCACTTTGTATCTAAAAGGAAGTATCACTTTATCATACCGATTGATACTGAGTGGAATATGCATTTAGAAGATGATGTGTTCGATCTACAGACTCATCTTTTACATGGACTGATTCACACTAATGGGTTTGGTCATTTGATCTGCATTAATGGTATGGAAGGAGGATCTAAATACTTGTGTGGAAGAGAAATCGTCGACCTTTGGGATCGGATCTGCACTAACCTCGGAGCAAGGTTCGTTATCCTTAATTGTGTTTTGTTGGATTCTCAGTTTTTGTTTTCATGATTGGTTGATTGAAAGAATGTGTTTCTTGCAGGATGATAACAGTTGAGGATTTGTCTAAGAAGAGATCTCTGGATCTTCGGTTGTTATACGGAGTAGCGTACGGACACTCGTGGTTTGGGAGATGGGGGTACAAGTTATGTCGTGGAAGCTACGGTGTGACCAAGAATGATTATGAGAATGCAATTGAGCTTCTTGGTTCACTTGAGCTTGATCAGATTGAGTTTGATTTCAGTGAGCATAAAAAATTCAAAGAGATCAAGAAGATTTTCAGGTACTATAGAGAAATGAGTGAAGGGCATTTGCAGACATTCAGAGATCTCTTGCGGTTTATGCTGATCATCAAGTCCCATGCTCCTCATAAGCTTCACGCGGCTCTTCCTCCTCTCTTAACGGATTCTCCTCATCAGAAAAGATCAAACAGATTGTTCATGAAGAAGAGTGATGTTCTGGAGAATGAGAAGTCTCAGGGATATAAGAGCTACAGCACTGTGGCGGCTAATTTGGGAAGTAGATGGCCTGTGAGAAGACTTGAGTATGCAGCTGAAGTGATTGTAGAGTCACTGAAAGAGATGAAAGCAGTGAAGAAGAACGGTATGACTCGGCAAGATGTTAGGGATGAAGCTAGATTGAAAATTGGAGATACGGGTTTACTAGATTACGTGCTGAAATCGATGAACAATGTTGTTGTTGGGAACGTTTTGGTTAGGCGTTACGTGGATCCTCTTACACGGATACTGCATTACACAATACAGGAGCTTGATGATGCGAAGAAGCTTATAGAACCGAAGAAAGAGCCTGCGCTAGAGGTGATTCCTTTGAGGATTGTCAGTGAAACAAAACCTGGAGCTGATCTTCATGGAGATCTACTGTTTCTGTACACAAATGTTCTTTTGGATTACCCAGAAGCTGAATCAGTGAGATCTGCAGCTCAAGCGATCCTAGACAGTAAACAGTTCGTAAAAGAGTGGCCTTTATGGGACAACAATGACAAAATCTTCAGGTTTGTTTGTCGTATCAATCCAAGTTTGATTGATCTACGAACAGAACAGATCACAGAGCTACCTCCAGGTGAGTTAGTCACAGTCTCGTTACAAGCAACAGTCATTGATCTAAAGCAAGACATTGAAGACACATTCAGAGATACTTACTGCATCTTGACAAACTTTGTGGTGAATGAGATCGATGAGCTTAAGGGAGAAGAAGATGATGATAGGGAGTTACTGTATGGAAGGCTCGAGTCTTGCTCTGCAATAACAGTGAGAGGATTTGGGATTGATTTGGAATCGAGACTGAAGTTTCAAGGTGGATGTGATACGTGGATGGTGAAATGTGTTTGCAGAGCTAAAGATGATGATGGAGAGAGGATGATATCTTGTGATGTTTGTGAAGTTTGGCAGCATACAAGATGCTGTGGGATTGATGATTCTGATACTTTGCCTCCACTCTATGTTTGTTCTAATTGCTGTGAAGAGTTTGCTGAGCAACAGAGGAAAGTTTTGCAGCCGAAGTATGAGTTTCCTAATCAAGATCATATGTTACTAATTGAAGCAGCTCATGATGATTACTACTTTGGAGATGAGAGATGTCTTGGAATGATGTTCCCTTCAGAGAGTTTCCTTAGTGAACAATATATTTTGTAAACCATTTTTTTTTTTGTAGATAAAATCAATTTTTTTTTGTAATGATACAAAAGGGAACAAAACCCGACACTTATATGTTTTTTGAATGAAACAAAAGGCATTGTTACAATATGCTCTCTAGTTTTACACTCTTATTAATTCTTTTTTTTTTTCAATTGAAAGATATATTAAGATTAGAAGTGCATACAGATGAATCAGAAGGAATAATACAAATTGAAATAGAGAAAATAACAAACGAAATGCAACAACACAAACACTGAGCCAAAACTAATTATGGACTTGAACAAAGGCCATTGATGATGCCGAAAGACAAAAGTATCCAGAAAGAACTTAAACCAAACCGCTTCCAACAACAGAACCAACCACAAAGCAAACTACACCTCGAACTCCATCGGCAAGAAATAATAGCAACAAAGACCATTATGGGACAGCAACGACTCCAGAAATACTCTTTAAAAGCAAAGAGACATCGGATAAAGAGAACAGCTCACAAGGACAAAAACCTTGAAATCGGACCGGGAAAACGTGGATCAAAAACTCTTACACGCGGACACTCGTGAAACTCAGCTTCAACAATCTACATGCCAAAGATTGATCACCTCTTCGCAAGAGAAAAGCTAATGAACGAAACCACTGCTTTGTTTTAAAATCGAACCCTGGAACATCACAAAAGTACCAAGGAGGGGCTAGCAGATTACTCCACAACAGGATACCAACGAATAGACGAACCCAAAACCCAAAACTAAATCCAAACCGAACACTTTTAAACCTAATAGAAATAGCCATATATGATACACTCGTAAACATCAAACCCTGCAAGACAAGAGCTTTTTATCCCAAATACTAAAAGCCGAGGATACAATACCACTAAACAAATCGAGGCTAACAAATTGGAGGAGGAAAAATACGGCGACAACGATTAGGTCGAAGCAGAACAGATCAAATTCGAGAGGCAAACCTGAAAGCATCATAGTGCCAGAAACGCACGAAGCAACCGGGACAGAGAGTTCTGGTTACAACGACCTCAAATCATCTAACACCGCCGGACAAGAGATAAAAAACAGATGTGAGAAGAGAATCGAAAGGCAGGCCGATATTTGTGTGGTAACGGTGCTGATGTTCCGTAGTTCACACGAGCCGGCTCCACTCAAGCTGCAACCTCCATCCCCACCTTAGATCTGACAACAAAAACTACTAGCTTACGAACCGGCGGGACCTCTCCGATTAGCTCCACCAGCTGACAACAAGACCACTACACAAGGAAAGGGAAGACAAAAGAAAACTGTAAAACCGTCAAAAACCATATCTAAAATAAAAAATAATTAAAAATTGACCAAGTAGTTGTACTTAAACTAATAGTTGTACTAAATTGTACACAGTTGTATTTTGACATTTTCACGTTTATTTAGTTGAACCGTGGTTTAAATTAACT
This sequence comes from Alliaria petiolata, assembly GCA_020283515.1. NCBI lineage: Eukaryota > Viridiplantae > Streptophyta > Magnoliopsida > Brassicales > Brassicaceae > Alliaria > Alliaria petiolata. Next base: position 52,079,114 of record JAHZTW010000001.1, read on the forward strand.
TTTTGTAATTGTATTTACGATAGTAGCTAATTAAAATTTACTTACTATACTTTCATATAATAATATGTGTTAAAAAAAACTCATGTGACACATGGCGCCGTCAAAAATCACATCTGAAAGAAAAGAAAAAAAGCCAAATAGTTGTACTCAAGCTATTAGTCGTACTGAATTGCACACAGTTGTATTTTGACACTTTTCACGTTTATTTAGTTGAACCATGATTAAAATTAAAATTTTGTAGTTGTTCTTACGATAGTAGCTAATTAAAATATATTTACTATGCTTTCATATAATAACATGTGTTTGAAAAAACCTTATGTGACAAATGACACAGTCAAAAACCATATCTGAAAAAACGTTGGCCAAATAGTTGTACCGAAACTATTAGTTGTACATACAATTGTATTTTGACACTTTTTACGTTTAATTAGTTGAACCGTGATTTAAATTAAATTTTTATAGTTGTACTTACGATAATAGCTAATTAAAATACATTTACTATATTTTCATATAATAATAAGTGTTAAAAAAACTCAGGTGACACATGGCGCCGTCAAAAACCACATCTGAAAGAAAAAAATGGCCAAATAGTTGTACTTAAGCTATAAGTCGTACTAAATTGCACACATTTGTATTTTGACACTTTTCACGTTTATTTAATTGAACTGTGATTTATATTAAATTTTTGTAGTTGTACTTACGATAGTAATTAATTAAGATATATTTACTATGATTTCGTATAATAACATGTGTTAAACAAAAATTCATGTGACACATGGCACCGTCAAAAACTACATCTGAAAAAAACAATTAAAAATTGACCAAATAGTTGTACTCAAGTTATTAGTTGTACTAAACTGCACACAGTTGTATTTTGACACTTTTCACGTTTAATTAGTTGAACCATGATTTAAATTAAATTTTTGTAGTTGTACTTACCATAGTAGTTAATTAAAATACATTTACTATGTTTTCATATAATAACATGTGTTAAAATACGTTGTTTGTTTGTTTCCCATAACGATGATGTTAGTATTCACACATTAACCGTATATGTGTAAGGTAGTTTAAGTAAAAATAAGATGGTATGTATCTAGTGACAAAAAAATATATATATATTTGACTAATTTAGAATATGAATTTATTATTTAATGTATGAAATAAATATTGGATTAATAATCTTGTTTTGTTATTATTTTTTTTTTTGATAATGCAAATATACTTAGTTGTACCACATATCGAATTAGTTAAACCTAGTTGTATCATGATAAAAAATAACATAGATGAGTTACAAATACAAACATTTACATCTTTTATCCAAAGTTATACTAAAATATATTGTTTGTTTGAAAGCATCTCGCCAATAACAATAAGTTAACTCCTCCATGGATGATGTCTTTAACGATAAACCGTAGATGTGATCTTCTCATTAAATCCATTGATACTCTTCTTTGGTCTTTGAATAATATTCTCCATAATCAAAATGTATGTTTTGTGGAACAGTTGCTGCTCATTGTCTTCTGCCAAAAGAATAAAAAAAACTCAATCGGCAGTTAAACCCATTTGTACAATTGTCCACTGTATCTCGATTGTACCATTTGTACCAGTTTTACCAGTTGTCATATTTCTCTTAGTTGTACCATTTGTACCAGTTGTCCTATATCTCTTAGTTGTACTATTTACACCAGTTGTACTACATCTGTAGATTTGACGATTTCGAATCTGAATCTACCTAAGAATTACTATGAATCAACAACTACAATCAATTAATTATTGATGCAAAAGCTTAATTGATCCAGAAAACATGGTTCCCAATCCAATTTGCATACCAAAAGAATCAATTTTCAAATCAAATCCCTAAATTGTGAAATCCCTAAATAGCACCATAACTTAGAGACAAGAGAAAAAACTCACCTCAGTGTTAAAGTTTTATCAATGGCGGAACAAGAAAACAATTGCAGAAGGAGAAGGAGACGGAGGTGACGGCCGGCGAGATGGAATTGAACTTGGGCAAAGAGGAGGAGGCGAGGGTCGGGTCGTGATCGAACAATTTGATTTGATTTTTTTTTTATTTTTTTTCGTTTTATTTTAATAATTCTTTGAATTTGATTTTTAATTAATTTATTTTAATCAATTCATTAAGGGCAAACTTGGTATATCACATTATAAGTGGCATTAGATCATTAGATGGTATGATAGATCATTTTTTGAAAAATAGTGGCATATGAGCCTCTCGCCCTATGAATGGTTGGGTGACTTTACATATATTCTCCAAAATCTTTAAATATTGTTCTTTTACAGGAAACTTGTATCTCAACATCAAGGATTTGAATTGTTATATATATCAAATACAGTATAAATACAGCACAATTAAAATACAGATCAATTTGTAATTATTTTTTATTCATTTTTTAATTACTGGATAAAAAAATAATAATAAATATTTGCATGTTAAAATTTTTTGATTTACACATAAGAGAGAAAAAGAGTTGGGTGCTAGCAGAGGCCGATACATGCATTTGTTCTTATGATCTGCTAAATCTGCGTTTATTCTATTTGATCTGTATTATCTGCTTGATCTGCATAATGCATCACCATTTGAAGCCTTGATTAAGAAACAATACTAATTTTTTTTCAAAATAATCTTAAGCATTCATTTGGCAAAATCTAAAAATTTGATAATTTTTTGCTTTTTTAAATCCCTGAAAGAAAATTGTCTAAAATTTGGATAAAAATATTTTTTTCCTCTATATAAGTAATAAGTGTATTAAAATGGTTTCTTTAAATGCTTAAACTCAATGATATTGATGTACACAAATTGGGTATGAACTGATTTGAGTCTAATTTTCAATTGATTTTAGGTTCATTAGACACAAGTGTGGTGTGGACTCGGTCAATTAAAACAAATCCGACTTGGATTGCTGATTTGGCATTTTACTCCAACGTGGCAACGCTACATTCATCAGCTAACCGTATAATTTTAGAAAGTTTGGAATTTAAATGTTTTTCGTTGCTTAAGGGAACAGTATTATAACAAAATTTTAGAAAGTTTTTGTATTTAATTTTTTTTTAACGAGATAGATTAAGCATTCGTTTGGCAAAATTCGAAACAAAATTGTCTATAATTTGGAGGGATAAAAATGTTTTTGTTTCCTCTATACAATTTTTTTTTTCTGAGTTAAAATGGTTTCTTTAAATGCTTAAACTCAATCGAAGAATCAGAATGATCAACAAACCCAATCATCTTCATCTGCTTATTCATCATCTTCAACAACTCTGTAACTTTCTCCTTCGTCGTCCCTTCTCCACACCCAACCTGTAACATCACAACAAGCTTCTTAAACGCACCTAAACGCAACGCTTCCTCGACCTCAGATCCGTCTCCGGTTTTACAAATCTTCCACATCACAGAAACCAAACTCTTCTTCGCAAACTCAGAAGTCTTCAGAATCTTCTTCACCAGAATCGGCATCACTAACTCGTTCCCTCTAATCTCTCTTCTCCCTTCGCTACTCTCGCAAATCGCGTCTAGAACCAATAACGCTTTCTCGCAAACGCTATTCTCCGAATCAACAAGCATCTCCACCGTTAGATTAACCAGATCCAATCCCAGAAATCTCGAGGTTATCTCCGGTTTAACCGAGATTATCCGGTAGATCGAAGTCAACGATACGGAGTCGTGAATCGATCTCACCAACGCTTCTTCGACGCCATTAATCGCGGCTAACGCGTGAACGTTTCTTTCGTCGAGAGATAAAACCTCCTTCACCAAAAACGCAGCGTTTTGATCTCCGCTCCTCAAAAACCCCACTAAACGACTAAACGACGCCGCGGAAGTTAATTTCGCCTGACCTTCTAACCCAATCGGAAACATCCACGTCAGCAAAAACAAAACATCCTCCAACAACTCCGCCGCGTTCGCGTTTTCAGAAAACGCGTCGAAACAAACGCAGAGAACGAACCCGACGCCGTTTTCGTTCAAACATTTCTTGTTCCTCTCGCTCTCTTTCCCCAACCTCTTCATCTTCTTGACCTTCTCCGAACACGCCACGTGATCCTCACGCCGCGTCGCGGACAGCAACTTCCCGCAGATCTCGACGGCTTGATGGCTCGTGACGGGGACACGCGGCGTCGGGATACGATCTAACGACGACCCTTTAGCCACGCGCCACCATTCTTGAATCATCCTTCGGATCGTGTGGTTAGGAATCTGTTCGAAACTGGTTAGAACCGTGTTGGTCACGGGACACGTTTGGTTTCCTGACTCGAACCATCTCTCGATGTTTTGGCGGTCGTAAGTGATCCCGGAGGCGATGATCACCGGATCTTTCATTAGATCGTACGAAATCGGACATTGAAACTGCGACGGGATCGTTATCTCCACCTCCTCCTCCGAGCAAGAAACCGCCGGAATTAGTACTTCCTTCTTGCTTCCTCGCCGTGATCTCACTCTCAAAGAAAGTCCCATAACAATAGATTGTGTTGGTTTTGGTTCTTAGGAAGAATTCTTTGACTGTATCAGACTATATAATGAAGGAGAGAAGTAGGGAAGAGATTTATATATGTTTTGATTTGTAATGTAAACAATTTAGTTGGATAAATAAATAAATGGTTAGTCATAGGTTTCTGGAAACGCGAGTGGGTCAAAGTTAATTTAGGGTAAAAGAGAAAAGAAATGTATCACGAGGAAAATAATAATTCGAAATAATGGAGAAGGGTTTTTTTTTTTTTTTTCTATGTCATATTATTCGCTAGCTGTTAGGAATCGGAAAATTTGACCGTTGAATGTTTGAAAAAACTTGAATGATGATAAATTGACGACTAATGCGGAAAGAGGAAAAATAAAAAATGTAGGCTTTAGAGCGAGATCAATGCAGGTTTCTTAGAAAGTCTTTTAACATATAGTATTATAATAATAAAAAAGTTCTTAAAACTTAAGAAATTTATAAAAAAATTTTGAGTAGATTTTTTAAGTTTTAGGAACCAGAAATTTTTGAATAGATTTCTTAAGTTTTAGGAACCTTTTTATTATTATAATAATTTTTATTATAATATTGTATATTAAGAAACCTTCTAAAAAACTACCATTGATTATGGTATTAAACTTATTCTTTGGTCTGAGGGTTGGGTTTCTAACCTTTTTTTGTTGTAAGTGTGAAAATCCATACAATTAAGGTTGGAGAAAATATTCTAGTGACCCGTTTCAATTGTTTATTTGATTAAATCCGGTTTGGAAAATGTGGATAATCGCAATAAAAACTTTTAAGTGGTTTATAAATTGAGAACCAAGAATAAAACAAGCAGATTATCTATCTGGTTGCATCTGAAATCGTGTCTTTTCTTATGTAGGTGTATATATTGGTACTTTAATTTTCTGATATGACGTCGAATATTCACATTTTGCGGATTCATACGGATGAATGAATTTTCTTGTGACAAAAAAAAATGTACTTATTCTTACGTTTTAAATGCAGTGGTAGACATGTTGTATATTGAGTCGAATATCCAAAATTTGTAGATATATGGATAATTTTGTAGTAGATTAGATTGAAATAGTTTGATTCTTAAAAAAAAAAGGATTACATATACCTAAAAAAAAACATAATCCGTTATGTATGTAACCTTATAGAGTTGTAGATATAATAATATAATAGTAGTTTTTGTCTTTGCAATAAATTAAATAATGAGAAATGAATATTGAAATGACGAATTAATGTGAAATCGGCTAGTGATTGACTGACTAAGTCAGTGGTCAATAGTCGGTGCATGAAAACGCTACCATGCGCATATATGTTCATTACGTTACGTTCTTACCTGTTTGATCTTTCTTTCGAGAAACAGCAAACTCCAACTCACAGTTTGAAATACCTAAGCATATCTGTTTTTCCAGTTGGACATTATTATTTATTTATTTTATTTTTTTACTAGAAGGATCTACTATAGTCTTAGTCCTCTTGGATATTATTTATGGTAGATAGTCAATTCATTTTTGTAGTTTATGTTAGCAACTCTCCATATATAAAATCGCACTTTCCGCATATATACAATTTCAGAAAATATTGATAATTGGCAAATTTTGAATATTTTTCCATCAACGGGTTAGAATGGTAACCCAAAAACTTTACCATAAAATTCTTTATAAGTTTTACCGTTTTAATAGTTATCAATCACAAAAGCAATACAGAAAGCGTTACCAACAGTATTACACTCTGTTTTATTGTACAGCTTTTGCTTACAGCTCTTTTCTTACAGTTTTCAACTATTTTATAAGCACTTACCACTATAGCTTACCGCTAAAAGATTCAGCTTACCGCTAAAAAAATTTGGTTACCAATCAGACCCAACACCTTTAAATGCAGTTTTTGCTAAGCGGTTGTTGGCGTTTGACAATAATTACCAAAAATGTTTTTACTGTTTTGTACCGTTTTTTGTCCTTCAAAATCAAAAACTCATTTCAGCTAACATTTACGGTTGCGGGTGGATAATTAAAAAAATTAAAATTAAAAAACACAAAATTTATTTAAAATGAAGATATATATAATAGTTTTAAAAGGAAAATAAAATTTGAATATTATAATTACAAATAAATAAATAAATATGACATTTTTTAATTAATATTCATTAACAATCTTTCATAATTTTATATGTATAAGATCTATAAACTCTAATTCCTTGATAGTTTTTCTCTCCATCACTAATGTATACTTATATATATATATATATATATATATATATATATATAACATTCTTTTCATCTAATATCCTCATACAAAAAAAATAATTTCTCTATGGAATCATAACTTTCATATAAACTAAAAAAGTTAAGAAATAAACGTAAATATTATACACTTACTATTTTTATAATTTTTATAATTAATTATGTTTAATTAATAATTTTATAGTTTTTAATAATATAGTTTTTAATGTTTTTTATAGTTATAAAATATGTTTATATTATTAGTTTATTGTTTAATCGCTATTGCATCCGTAAGTTAACCAGTCGTAAGTATTCTGCAAATGCATTCGTTTCTAACCGTTGTGTGAGTCATACAAAGTAATGCTGTTGATCACAATCGTACGCTTCCGCAAACTTGTGCAACCGTAACCGCAGCGTTTAAATCAGTTAGATCTGTGAAACAAGATAATTAAAGTATATATAAGCAGGAAAAAGAGAAGTATAAATAAAGAAATGATCATACATTTCCAAATCCACTCAAATTCAATTAAAAATCAAATCTTTATAATACTTGGATTTTAAAATCATAGAACCGATAACACTGGATTTCAATATGTATTTTAAAATCATAGAACCAATAACACTAAATTTCAATATGGATTTTAAAATCATAGAACTAATAACACTAGATTTAGTTTTGATTTAAAAATTTCATTAAAATACAAAAACCAATAACTAAGAAAATTATATCTTAAATCCCCCCCCCCCCCCAAACAAGGTTACAATTTTTGTTTCCACTTCTTCTACGGTCATGCATGTTTACATGTGATTCCTCAATGACTATAATTTCTTTTTAACAATATGTTTTCTATCATTTTAACAAGAACCTACAGGTACATATGTAACAACTAACAAGAGTGAAGGTTAAAAAAAATAACAAGAGTGGAAATTTAGAAACTTATTTGAAAATATAATCTTATTTTATCATAAAATTATGTGTTACATAGACAAAAAGAGTTCTACACATTATCCAAATAAGTTTTTGAAAAAACAAAACATGTATGACTATTTTCTAAACAAGAATAGTAATGGTCATTTGATTAATTTTATTTTCATTTATGATCATTTGCCAATAAACTCTTAATATAATCAGTATTATTATATGGATAATTTGAATTTTAGTAATCAATATATACTTATTGTATGATTAATTATTTTTTACTTTTTTGATTTTCTATTAATTATTTTTTACTTTTTTGATTTTCTTTCACCACTTTGACTTTCAATTTTAATAACAAGTGCCTTAATAACAAGAAATCTAGTTATTGTATGATCGAACTAGATTTCTTGATATTAGTTGAGCTTGAAATTCAAAAATATATGTTCAAAATAGCTGAAATCATTACTAAACTTAATATAGATGTCAAAATATAAGGTACCAAAAACGTAATTCTAGAGTGTTTGAAAAAGAAATTTGTATAACATTAATGGATTTTATCTTAGTTTATTGTAATAGATCTCGCTTGTATATATATGGGAAAAAAATTTTAAGAAAGAGAAAAAATCAAGGATGTTATAAATAGAATTTAGCATAATAAGAATAAATAATTAATTTAATAAGTTGTAAATTTAGAAAAGTAACATATGCTGCTAACTTAGAAAACATATTCTTACAAATAACTAAATTTAGAAATTGTTTCTAAGAGCATTTATACTATTTAAATAAACATAAAAGACAAGAAACTATTTTGGCCACAAGTGTTGAACTCTTCAAACTTCTCAATTGTTTTATTTTCTGAAAGTATCCTCTTAGTTATATTCTTAAAACAGTTAAAAGTTTAATACTATGGATCAAACTATAATGATAAAAAAAACATTAACAGATTCTGATTTTCCTCGTAGTGGTTACTTGAATTTATCAAAAGTGAAGATCGAGAACATACTAAACAAGATGAAAATTATTATGCCTCAAAATGGTATTCAAGTGGAAATTATCGATAAGAACAAGTCTTATTGGGTAACCCTTTGTCAACACAATAGTTATTATCAATTTAGAAAGGGATGGTCGAAAATCAAAGATGCAAGAGATCTCAAAGAAGGCGATATCATCAGATTATATTGGGTGGATACCAGATTCATTTTCTCGGTAGAGTGAGTCTTCTTTTATTTTCATTAACATTTTTTGTTTTAGTTGATCTATCGAACTAATATTTTCTAAATAATGATATTTTTGATCGGTATTATGTATATCATAATTTAAATAGTGGTATGTCAATTTGTATTATAATCTAAATTATGAATATGTTAGTTGATATCACCATAATTTATATGATCTTAAAAGTTTTATACAAAAACATGTAATTGTGATGTAGCTATATAACATACTGGGAATTTTATAAATGTTAAGGTTTGTACTTAAGGTTTTAAATGGTGACAATAGATCATCAGATGCAAAACAAGCAAATGAACTAGATGCAAAAGAAGCAGATAAGGCAGAAGGGAGCAGTTCAAGTATAGTTCCTACAAAAACTAAAAATAAGGCAGAAGGAAGCGGTACAGTTCCTGCAAAAAAAAAGAAAAATGCAAAATAAACGGTGAGGGACAAATGGAAGAACAATTAAATGGTGAATGTAATATATAAATAATTATTATAATTTATTAAAATTTTCAAATAACTTGAATGGTCTAAATGTGTTTCTATGAATAAAACTATATTGGTTAATAATGTTTTTAATCCATAGATTTTTTTAAACAATTTTGAATTTTTAAAAAAACATCAAAACTGCACCTTAAATACGCACAAAAATATGATCTCTCAAATTTTCTAATGTTAAAAATAAATGATCACATTGGTTGACTAAAAAAACGCATGGGAGTTCATCATTCATAATGAGTAGTTGATAGAAGCACCAAAAGAGAATCTCGACTTCAGGCTTATAATTCGGATGATCAGATCTTCAAGCAGTGGGTTGATAGAGGTGGTGGTGAGATGGATCGATGAGTGATTCAATGGCCTCGAGGCTGGACCGGTGGACCGATAAATGGACATGAGAACTGATGGATCAAAGTGTACTACATAAGATGTGAAAGCTTTGTGATAAAACATGAAATCTAGTCTCAAAGAATCGCACACAAGAGACATAGTGTAATATTCCGACCGTCCCTACCAGGGGGACCCCATACCTTTCCCGGGCTGTGGGCCTCCCGCCCATATCCGGCGTCGGTGCGTTATTTTTCTCGGTGGCCCGACCGACTTATTTACTGACTCTGCAATCACCACGTAATTTTTCTCCGTGTTTTGGCCTCACTCACACGGTTCCGCAGAGGACTTCCCGGAAGGTCACCCATCCTAGTTTTACTCAAGCATAAGCACACTTAACTCTGTAGTTCTCTCGGGTTAAGTGACCGGAAAAGATAAGTGCACTTTGATGACATAGGTAGCCAAATCAATTAATTTAAACTTATTCAAATGGGTCGGACTCGGGTCGTTACCTATAGATTCAAACGTTTACTAAGTGTAGAAATCCATCTAACTTAGATAAACAAAATTAAGACTAAATTTTTAGAGAAAACTCTTTTTTATATTTTCAAAAATTTCAATGCGTTTTTATATCTCTTACAAGTGATTTTTATAATAAATTATATTAAAAAAAATTATATACATTTAGATAGAAGGAAAAAAATAAGTTAAATCAAATAACGATTTTGCCACCAATTTTGACTTGAACTTGAATGAGAATCTTTTAATTTTGTAAAGCTATGATGAGATTTTATTAATAAATTTTCATATTAAAGACCTTTGCTTCAATATTTTTGATATTGCATCATTAATCCACGGAAACTCCTGTACAGAGACAGGCTCTGTTTCGGACTTAACCTTAGATAGAAGCTGGTTTTGAAAAACATTGTCCAATATAGAGGTGGAAGCGCAGTTCATACCCAAGAAAACAAGCCGAGGAAACACAAGCTTTCGAGCTGACTCTAGCGTCCACCACAAGAAACCATCAGAGACCATGAAGCTGACACGTGGCAGTGACATGAGCTCTCGCTCGAAGTCGGGACTGCATTGACTTGGTGGCTCTTGTGAAAGGAACGAAGAGGGAGGACATAGCCGGGAGTTTGTCGGTGCACTCGACGCCGGGTGGGATGTTTTTGGGGAAAGGGACGTCAACAATGGTCGCATTGGTGCTGGAGAGTGAGTCGGCGGCGACTAAAGGACGGTTTAAAGTAGTGGTGAAGAGGGTGACGGAGATGTCACCGGCAAAGGAATGGGAGAGGAGGAGACGGGCTAATTGGAGCATAGGAAAAAGAGAAGTATAAATAAAGAAAAGATGTATCTTTTTCTTTTTCTTTCCTAAGAACAATCTAGATTTTTTTTTTCTTAAAAAAAAACAATCTAGATTTTGCAATGGTGGATAGCGATATAGAAGATTCTTACGAAAAGAAAAGGATTCTTACGAAAAGAAAAGGATTCTTACGAAAATTAATTTCAGCCACGTATTTGTCTTCTCGAAAGCTTGAAATCTGAAATTTTTGCAGCTTTATGACCTATAGTATTTCTTAAGATCATCCAATGCATAATTGCATTTTTCATTGCAAAATACAATAATTGCAAAATGCAATTGGATTTCTCTCCAACCCATAATTGCATTTTTCATATCAAAATGAATATTTTTAGTATATTCTTTTTTTCTATTTTATTATTAATTGCTAATTATACATATTTTCTTTAAAATTTATAAATTAACCCATTTATTTAATTTCTCACAAAATTTCCATAAATTATGATATTCTTGAAATTTTATTATTATAATTTAAAAAAAAAACACATTACACTTTAGAAGAAGGAAATAAGCTACTTTTGAAGCAATTAAAGAAGACAAGTGCACAAAGACAACACCATTTGAAGATTCAAAGTAAGAACTACACTTTGAAAGAATTTAAGGAAGAAAACAATTTTTTGTTACAAGACTTGAACTCGATAGAAGATCCGAATTTTTGTGTATATGTTCAGACTAAACAAACACGGATTTTACGAAAAAAGGCTCAACAACAACAATATCAACAAAATCCGCCTAAATCTGCTTTATTTAGACAATGTTTTGGTGATTTAAGGGGATCCGGAAGCGATTTACCGGAGTATTAACTTATTAAGTAACCAATCATTGTTGTACTAAATTTATTTTTAATTTCAGTATTTTTTTCAATATTTTAAATTTAGTATTATGTTTTTATATTTTATATTAAATAATGTTATTTGCATTTTAATTTTATATACTAGAGTGTTTTAATACTTATAATCATCAAAAAATGAAATCATCATCAAAATATTTATTTATAACTCTAAAAGTAAAAGTATGTAAAGTTTGAAGGACTATTTTATAAATAAAAAATTGAAAATGAGATGGTTCCATATTTGAAAACAGAAATGGTATTATACCATTTTGCAATTGAAAATGAAATTGGGTTGCAACAGATTTTATTGCAAAATATAATTTAGCACTAAATTTGATATTGAGTTGGAGATGCTCTAACAAAACATAAATATTATATAATGGAATTATTGTAGTCATGACCAAGACTTATTTATATCTAGAATTGGTTGAACTGTCGCCAAACGTTGTCATAATGATTTTCTTATTAAAGAATAAAGAGATACCACTTTTAATGTTCTTTTATCATTTCCAACCATATTATTTCTCAACGTGTAACCAATATACTATAGGTTTGAATATTTAAATATTAGCCAAAATCTCAAACAAAAGTTCCTGCTGCATTCAAATTGGGAGAACAAGAATTATCAAATCATATGTCCGAAATCATACTATAGGATCACTTATAAGATCTATTAATTATAATAAATAAATAAAAACAGCATAGTAATTGTGACTCTGTGTCACCTGATACGATTTTAACCCAATATTGAAATCTATAGTTTATTGCAATAAATCCAGGAACTAGATTAGTAATCATTTTGGTCAATATCATATATAAAAGATATTTAAAAAATGAAGAATCTAAACAAAAGAGACAGGCATGTGAAGATGGATCCAATGCCAACTTCTCTACCTCACTGTCATTACCATTTCCACAAACTTAAAGAGTACACACGTTACCTTTTTCTAAAATTAACAAAACAAACAGCAAATAATATTAAGAAACCCAAAACCCTAAATGTCACTTGCGTCACAAGAAACATGAAAGAATTGTGAAGTGAGAGGAGAGGGAACACACAAATATACAGAAGAAGAAGAAAAAAAAACAAATCTGGGTTTTGAGTAATTCTCATTTCATCGTCCATCTACGGAAGTGAAAGACTCGGCGAATCCGTAAGGTCTAGTGGGAATACTCATCTGCGTGTTGTCCAAGCTAGGTAAATGCGACGAAGTAGAAGATTCAACATCACTTCTCCCTTCATAGGCTTGCCATTTCTTAAGAGCTTGAGGCAAAGACATGTCGAGATCGATACCGTATATGTCCTCTGGGTTCTGATCAGACGGTTTCCATAGCTCGACGAGCGAAGACAGAATGTTGACCGCGTGTCCCATGTCTGGTCTATGGTAAGGCTCGCGGGCACAACAATGGCCCACGAGCTCAGCAACCGTGTGAACGCTAGCTAGGGTTTCTTCGTCGAGGTCTATTGTCGGGTCGATCGCTTTCTTGAATGACGATTCTTTGTTGATGTACATCCTTTTAAACCAAGAGACCAAGTGAATGCTCTCTTCTGGTTGCGATTCGTCTAGAGACTTTCTTCCTGTTATGAGTTCCATTAGAATTACCCCGAAGCTGTACACATCTACCTTCGTTGTCACTCGACCCGTAACTGCAACAAATAGATCACAATCATCATCAAGAAGCAATCTTTACTCACACTGAATCATCAAAATGAACTAACTAACCAGCATATATAATCATAAAGAAACAATCTTCAATGTTCTTGATGGGCTAAGAAACTAACAAACCTGCATATTCGGGTGCCAAGTAACCAAATGTTCCAGCGATTCTGGTCTCAATCGATCCTTTCCCTTCCGGGGCGAGGCGAACGAGTCCAAAGTCTGCGACTTTCGCCCGCATATCATCGCCGAGAAGGATGTTCGACGGCTTAAGATCTCTGTGGATGAAGCTCTGATGAGCTAATCCATGGAGATACTCCACACCTCTCGCAACATCCAAGGCTAAAGTTAACCTCTGTTTCCACAACAGAGGCTTAAGCCCTTCCTCTGACCACTCAAACAAATGCCTACTCAATGTCCCTTGAGGCATATACTCATAGACAAGAAGCTTCTCGTTCCCGTCCAAGCAATAACCAAGAAGCGTTACCAAATGGCGATGCCTAACCTTCGTTAAAACCGCGATCTCCGATTTGAACTCGGCGAAGCCTTTACCAGTGATCACTCCATTCTCCATTCTCTTAACCGCAATCTTGGTCCCGTCGTGCAATTCGCCTTTGTACACTACCCCGAAACCTCCTCGTCCCAAGATGTTATCTTCACTGAAGTTGTTAGTCACTGAACGAAGCACTTGGATTGAGATCAGCATGTTCCCTGCTTCCACCATTTGGATATTATCCCCTGCCTCACTCGTACCAGGAAGCGTGTAGGTCTCGCTTATGCCTCCAACGCTCACGCTCGAACCCGCCACCGTGATCTTAACACTCTCATTGTCAGAGCCAGAGTGCCTCGGATGTACCACAACCGTGTTAGAGCCGCTCTCGAACCGCTTTTGCCTCTTCTTGTACCAGCAGAAAACTAACAAACCGATCAAGAAGATCGATAACAGACCTCCCAGAACCGAACCAACGATGATTCCTATAGAAGATGAAGACTTTACTCCTCTCCCATCACTATCACCACCTCTGATCCCTGATCCTGAACCACCACCTGAAGTTGGAGAAGAACCAGGAGGAGATAAAGAGCTTTTATCCTTCCCAATGTCGGGATTGCCATTAGTATTCACAACCACGTTGTTCTTGAAAGCCGGGACCTTCCCGAAAAGCCGGTTGCTCGAAAGATCGAGTGTTTTGAGGTTAGGTAACGTCGTGAGCTCTTGAGGAATCGTCCCGGTGAGATTGTTGATTCCAAGAACGATTCTTTGAAGCGATTTGATTGACCCAAACTCGGGAGAAACCGTCCCGGTTAGACCCATTCTCTCGAGATTGATCACCGTGATGTTCCCATTGCTACAGGCTATACCGATCCAGTTCGTGCAAGGATCGTTCCCTTTCCAGCTCTCTGCTAGCCTCTGCGGATAATCCATGGAGCTAACAATCAAAAGCAGAGATCTCACTCTAGGATCACACACACCAGGAGAAGGCAAGCAGAAGCTGTTCGAATCTTTCTCCAAATCAACAGAAACCGAGCTTTTAAACTCAGGAAACAGTCCTTGAAGATGATTATTCGTCAAGTTCACAACTTTCAACGACTCAAGACCGATCAAAGAAGCAGGGACCGGACCAGTGAACGAGTTATCCCTCAAACTCAAGCTCTCAAGCTCTTTAAGACCGGAGAAATCAGGCAGAGAACCGGAAAACTCATTCGAGTGAAGCCAAACCTCCTTTAAACCGGTCATGTTCTGAAGAACATCGATAGAACCGGTTAGTTTCTGACCATTGAGCCACAACGACTGAATCTGCGAGCCGGACAAACCCAAAGGCAACTCGCCTTCCAAGTTGTTGAAAGCCAAATGCAAAATCGACAAACCGGGGAACTCATCCGGTCCGAGAAAACCGGGTAATTTACCGGAGACATTAGCCGAGTTCGCCGAGAAATTCTGAAGAGCAGAAGCGTTTCTCAAGCTCTCTGGAATCTCCCAAGATTCAAAAGGGTTGTTGTCGATTTCAAAAGATTGTAAGGAAGATAAGCCTTCGAAGATATCATTAGGGATCGATTCGAAGTGATTGTTACTTAGCATCAAGACTTGTAATGAAGATAAGCCACTCAAAGAAGGAACAGGACCAGAGATGTTGTTCCATTGAAGCTCGAGCCTTTCGAGCTCTGTTAAGGAACGGAGATCAGGAGAGAGTGTACCTTGAAGACCCGAATGCCCGATTTGGATCCGGGTCACCCGTTTGGAGCTTGTGCACACGACGTGAGCCCATTTACACGGGTCCGGGTCGGACCATCCGAAAGATGAAGGTGGGTTTAGGCTTTTCTTGAGTGCGAGCATCGCTGAGACGTCACCATCTGAATCAGCAGCTTTAGAGAAATCCAGAATCAGGAGGATAAGGAGGAGGAACGAAAGCTTGAGAAAGGCTCTTCTTTTCTTCATGTCTTAAGAGAGAGAAGAAAAACAGAGAGAGAGAGAGATGAAAAAAAGGTTGAAGCTTTGGGTTATAATTGTGGAGAAATGAAAGTGGAAATGGGAAGATGGGCCATTGAGAGAGAAGGAAGAAGAAGATGAAACTATGAAGCAGAAGCCAAGGAGGCTGCACATGGGATGTCTGCCCCACTAAGCCAATGACAGTTTGGTAACAGATTAGATACATCAAGATTAAAAATTTATTTGTTCCATTTTTATATTTTATTTTATTTAAGAATTTTGAATTATATCATAGGATTTTTGGGATAACGTTATTCGAAATAAAGAGGTCTTGGTTGAAATATTGACTACGTAGTTGGTTGATGTGATGTCAAATGCTTCACACAAACGATATGGAGAACTAGAAAAGCAATGGTATGTTATGAATCAAATGATTTGTGTTGTATTATTATGAGGATCAAATATCTCTTTATATAGTGATTACATAAAAGGATAGAAAAGGAAATAGTCATTTTACTACTTCTACAAGGAAAAAGAAAACATCTACTAATCCTATTGGACTTAGGAGTCCTGACCGCCTATGGATAATGGACTGGGCCGTGGGCCATGAGCCGGTTATGGAGATCCAAACCTCAATGGATTATAACACTCCCCCTTGATTGACATAACCGGTTGTGATGATGAGATCATAGTAATACGCTTGGGGATGCTGCCTCATTAAAACCTTTCTAAGGAAAACCCAGTGGGACAAAACCTTAGCGAGGAAAAAGAGTACAACACGCATTACTCCCCCTGAAAAGATCATCACTCTAAGTCCCTTAATCGGCGCATGCCGATCTGATGCATTAGCTTCTTCAATGTGGAGGTTGGAAGCGACTTAGTGAATAGGTCGGCTGAGTTGTCGCTGGAACGGACTTGGAGCACTTTGAGTTCACCGGCCTTCTGTAGGTCGTGAGTGAAAAAGAACTTTGGTAAGATGTGCTTCGTCCTATCTCCTTTGATGTATCCATCCTTCAACTGAGCTATGCATGCGGCATTGTCCTCGTACATGCTGGTCGGTTCTTCTTTCCCTTCTATCATCCCACAATCTCGTCTAATGTGTTGAGTCATTGACCTCAACCAAACACATTCTCGGCTGGCCTCATGGATCGCCAATATTTCCGCGTGATTGGACGATGTAGCCGTGAGTGTCTGCTTCATGGACCTCCACGAAATGGCTGTTCCATCGTGAGTGAAGACATATCCCGTCTGGGATCGACCGTTGTGCGGATCCGAAAGGTAACCTGCATCAGCAAAACCAACTAAACCTTCATTGTTAAGGTTAGTGTAAAACAGACCCATATCTTTCGTCCCTTTCAGGTAACGAAGTATGTGTTTGATCCCATTCCAGTGCCTTTGGGTCGGACAAGAACTGAATCTTGAAAGGAGGTTCACGGCAAAGCAAATGTCCGGCCTAGTGTGACTAGCCAAGTACATTAACGCTCCTATGGCACTGAGATATGGCACTTCGGGACCAAGGATTTCTTCATCCTTCTTCTTTGGACCGAATGGATCACTGTCCAGACTAAGGCTTCTCACCATCATTGGGCTACTCAGTGGGTGAGCCTGGTCCATATTAAAACGCTTGAGTACCTTTTCTGTATATGCCATTTGATGCACAAGGATTCCATTATTGACGTACTCAAGTTGTATTCCCAAACAGAACTTAGTCTTTCCTAAGTCTTTCATTTCGAATTCCTTCTTTAGGTATTCAACCGTTTGGGATATTTCCTCAGAGGTTCCTAGGATGTTCAGGTCGTCTACATACACCGCGATGATTACGAATCCCTTGTCAAATTTCTTTATAAATATGCATGGACTTATGGGATCGTTTTTATAGCCCTCTTTCACTAAGTACTCGCTTAGTCTATTATACCACATGCGACCTGATTGTTTTAATCCATAGAGCGATTTATTCAGCTTAATACAATGCTGGTCTCGAGAACTTCTTTTATCTTTCAGCTCTATTCCCTCTGGGACTTTCATATAAATTTCGTTATCCAGTGGACCATATAAGTATGCGGTTACAACATCCATTAACCGCAAATCCAATTTCTCTCTTATGGCCAGACTTATCAGGAATCTAAAAGTCGTTGCATCCACCACAGGGGAGTATGTCTCCTCATAATCGATTCCTGGCCTTTGTGAGAATCCTTGTGCCACAAGCCGTGCTTTGTGTCTAACGATTTCACCTTGTTCGTTTCTCTTCCTCACAAAGACCCATTTATGTCCAACTGGTATAACATCACGAGGTGTCCGAATTATGGGACCAAAAACCTCTCTCTTCCTTAAAGAGTTTAACTCCACGTTTATAGCTTCTTTCCATTTATTCCAGTCTAATCGACGAGTGCACTCTAAAATGGACGTGGGTTCTAGATCCTCATTCATGAGCTCAAGTGCTACATTGCATGCAAATATTTCATCAATGTCGACATTCTTTCTGTTCCATTGGATTCCAGACGAGACATAATTGATCGCGATCTCTTTGTTATCAGGAACTTCAGGCCCATGAAGCTTGGCGTCCCAAGCAACATTTTCCGGCACCTTAGGTTCATTTATGTCTGGAACGTCCACTATCTCCTCGGTCTGAATTTCAGCACCTTTCTTTAATTTCCGAGGAGTCTTATCTTTGGAACCAATTGGTCTTCCACGTTTCAATCGTGGTTTAGACTCAGTAGCCGCTTGACTCGGTCCTTCTTGGACATCAATACGAATTGGTGCATTCACGGCTGGTATATATGATTTCGTTACCCTCTTTGGGTCTGCAAAGGAATCTGGCAATTGTATAGCTAGCTTTTGCAAATGTATTATCTTTTGGACCTCTAAATCACTTTCACGAGTCCGGGGATCTTGCCATTTTAAGGATGTTTGATTCCATGCAATTTCTTTTACCAGCCGGTTTCCATCACCTAATGTTGGAAAAACGGATTCGTCAAAATGACAATCCGCGTACCTGGCCTTAAATAAATCTCCGGTGGTCGGCTCAAGGTACTTTATGATCGTGGGTGAATCATATCCAACATATATCCCCATCCTCCTTTGAGGTCCCATCTTAGTCCTCTGTGGTGGTGCAATCGGCACATAAACTGAGCAACCGAATATCTTAAGATGGGAAATGTCTGGCTCTTGTCCCGATAATAATTGGGATGGGGAATATTTATGGTCACTAGATGGCCTGATGCGAATTAGTTCGGCAGCGTGTAAGACAGCATGTCCCCAAGCGGATACAGGAAGCTTTGACCTCATGAGTAATGGTCTAGCAATCAACTGTATGCGTTTTATAAATGACTCGGCCAAGCCGTTTTGTGTATGTACATGTGCCACGGAGTATTCAACACTTACCCCCATGGACATACAATAGTCATTAAACGCTTGGGAAGTGAATTCACCAGCATTATCCATTCGTATGGTCTTTAAAGGAAAGTCTGGAAAGTGAGCCCTTAGGCGTATTATCTGAGCAAGGAGTCTTGCAAATGCCATATTCCGTGATGACAATAAGCATACATGTGACCATCTTGTAGATGCGTCAATGAGGACCATAAAATATCGGAATGTCCCACAAGGTGGGTGTATTGGTCCGCATATGTCTCCTTGAATTCTTTCCAGGAAATTTATTGTTTCCTTAGTCACTTTCACTGGTGATGGCCTTACAATGAGTTTCCCTTGTGAACATGAGGCACAAGTAAGATTCTTTGGGATTACTCTCCTTTCTTTCAAGGCGTGCCCATAAGTATTGGCTATCAATTTTCGCATCATATTCGACCCGGGATGTCCCAGCCGGTCGTGCCATAGGTTGAACCTATCCGTAAACTCTTGGTTTGCGGTGGCATTGGCCTCAATCATATTGACCTTAGTGCAATATAAGCCGGTAGCTATAGCAGGTATAGTCTCTAGGACTTTCTTTTGGCCTTGGATGATTTCAATTATTTGGAGGAACTCTCGGTTTCCTTCGTCCATTGTTTCAACATGAAGACCATTCATTCGAATGTCTTTAAAGCTCAATAGGCTTCTCTTTGAGCTGGGGGAAAACAATGCATCCGCAATCTCTAGATGCGTCCCCTTAGGCAATAGGACATTGGCCTGGCTGTAGCCTTCTATTAGGCCGGCCATGCCTGCTATAGTACTTATATTGGCCTTTTTCAATGTAAGATTTATGAAATATCTCTTGTCCTTTTAAAATCGTGTGGCTTGACCCACTATCCACCACGAATTCATCCATGTTGCCTTCCTTATCATGCTGGATCATGTGGGCTTCTGGATTCTTCCCTTTAACACTCTCTTGATAAAGTTCCACAAGGTGTTTGGGAGTCCTACATGTCTTGACCCAATGATTATCCATCCCACATCGATGGCAAACAGACTTGGTCGGGCCGGACTGATGTCCGGTTTGGTTCCCGTGGCCACGCCCTCGGCCACGTCCTTGACCGCGGTTAAAATCAGATCCGCGACCATTCCATCGACCATATGGGTGATAGCGACCACACCCTTGTCTCTTTCCATGTCCACGGCCATTAAACTTTTGGTATCTCTGGACATGGTTTGCCTCGGTTTCCATCTTAGTGTCCTCGGCCACATGGGCTTCAGGAAGTGGGGTTGATCCAGGAGGTCTCATCTCGCTGTTTATCATCAGCAATTCATTGTTCTGCTCCGCAAGCAATAAACAAGAGATCAAACTTGCATAGGTCGTGAAACCTTTCTCACGATACTGTTGCTGTAGCAACACGTTGCTTGAGTGGAAGGTCGAGAAGGTCTTTTCAAGCATATCCTTCTATGTCACAATCTCGCCACATAGCTTCAATTTTGAAACTATCTTAAATAGGGCCGAGTTGTATTCATCCACGGACTTAAAGTCCAGGAGCCTTAAGTTAAGCCAATCATATTTGGCATTAGGAAGTATAACCATCTTCTGATGATCACATCTCGCCTTTAACTCCTTCCAGAGATCAAGAGGATCCTCAAGCGTCAAGTATTGATCTTTGAGACTCTCAACGAGATGGTGGCGTATGATTAAAATCGCCATATACCTATTCCTCTCAGATTCGTTATTTGCATCATTAATGCTTTCACCGAGCCCTTTTGATTTCAGCATGATCTTTGCATCTAAAGCCCATTGCAAGTAATTATCTCCTGAGAGATTAAGGGCTTTGATCCTTCTTTTGGGTTGACTGGAAAAGAACCGGGAGCTAAAGACCTCGGAAAACACTTAGGATCGGATCGCATAACTCCGGCGTAGAACGGCGACGGACGGCGGCTGCGGACGGCGGCTACTTAGGGTTTATCAGAGCAAGATCGTAATGATAACGTGTTATGAATCGAATGATTTGTGTTGTATTATTATGAGGACCAAAGGTCTCTTTATATAGTGATTACATAAAAGGATAGAAAAGGAAATAGTTCTTTTACTACTTCTACAAGGAAAAGGAAAACATCTACTAATCCTATTGGACTTAGGAGTCCTGACCGCCTATGGATAATGGACTGGGCCGTGGGCCATGAGCCGGTTATGGAGATCCAAACCTCAATGGATTATAACATTGTATAGATTCTTTTTTTTTTCCAACTGTTAAAATTTATTAAGAATAAGCAAACAAACTATAGATCTGGGATCGAAATCCAAACAGAAACAAAACCCGAAATTAAGAATTCAAACAACCAAAACAAGGATTTTAACTTTCAAGAAAGCCTATTAGTAAATATACCAAAGAAGACCACAACCTAGCTTCGATAGAAGAAATCTCCTTATAGAAACGCACAACTACCTATCAACTCATTAAACCCAACTTCATAAACCGGCAAAACAGATAAACAGACTTCCGAATGCAGCGGTATCGAAAGAACGACGAGACTAAACCACACCTAGATAGAAGCTCCAGAGGACAAATGAGAACTCGATCGGAAAAAGGAGGCAGAGGCAAGGAGAGAAACAAACCCGGGTATCACCAAAAACCAGGGGCGAGAACGGGATAGATCGAACTGCGACATATCAGATCAAGGCGATCTCCGAAACACTAAAAGCCCCGTAGGCGGCAAAGCAAAAACCCAGCCCGGCGAGAACCAGATCTAACCAGATACAAGACACCGTGACGCTTGTGCACTCCGGAGACGCGCCACACCGTCGATCAAAGAGATTCGGAACCACGAGCCTTGCAACCACATAAAACGGCCAGATCTAGATCTAAAAACACCAAAACTACAAACCCACCTTCTCGAAAGAAAAATGGGACCACCAGAAAAAGATCGGAGCTATAGACGCCGAAAAAACACAAAAGCGATTAAAAAGCACAACGCCGGGGCACAGAGCCACCATACATTGGCCATAGAGATTCAGTGGAGGAGGTTCTTAGGAGAAAGAAGAAAGAGAAATACTTTTTTTTTTATTTTACTTTATTTTATTTCGAAACATTTTCCGTATAGATTCTTTTTCATAATGGTAAATTTTAAATTTTAAAATTTATTTTTTGACGATTTGTAATAATCTAGAATATATACATTAAATAAACTAATTTTAATACCTATTAGCAAATAAATAAAAATGCTTTAATAACAAACATAAATTTAATTTCACGCACATATCATATTTTTTTAATGTTTTTCAATAATTTGTTTCTCGAAAGTTATGTTTACTAATTTTGTAATCTTATCATTTTTAAATCAACGAAATTGTTTATCGTTAAAACAAAAACCAGTAAAATTTAATTTTTACAAAAATATTTATATAATAGCATGCTTTTTGGATGTGCTAATTTATTATTTGATTAAACAAATATTATGTTATTTTATTTGGTATTCGCTATTTCATATGATGCTATTTTATTTATTTTAAATGCACACATAAAAATGAACTTGTTTACGATTTTGCTATCATACCAGTTTTAAAAAATAAATATTGCAAATATTATCAGAGACGGATCTAAAAGCTTTTTTACCGGGGACATAATACTATAAATAATCAAAGTTAAGATAATTTTTTTAACGGAGGATGGGGCACCAGAGAAGAAAAACAGTTTTTGCTCATTAAAATAACAATATTTAATCAAATATTTAATCAAATTAGTAAAATTATTATAAAAAAACAGTCGGGGGCACGTGACCCCGTATATAACCATCTACATCCGCCCCTGAATATTATGTTGTCTACCTAATTAAACTTTGGTAAAATATTAGTTTTTCAAGTTGTTTTAAAGTAAGTAAACATTGTTGTAACTTGTAAGTCCCCAATTTGGACTTTGATCAGGAAATTCAATTACCCAAAGAAGTATAATCCTTGTGGTTACCCGGTTGAACCCTTTAGTCCCCAAATACGTAAATAAGGAAAATTAAGAGTCATTTACATAAAAGAGCACTTTCATCACTTCTCTTACAAAAAGAGTACTTTTCCCAACAAGAGTACGTTGGTTGCACTTTTCCTTACTTTTCACATGTGTTTTTATCTATTATGCCCTTAATGAAATCATCATTCTTCTATTTTGCCCTTTTCACATTTTTCTCTTTTTTGTAGTTTTATTTTGTTCTTCTTTTTTTCAGCATTTTCTGTGGACGGATCTATAGAATAAAATTATTTGTGAAGATGGTGTAATAAGTGATAATATGGATGAGTTGAATATGGATACGTGTTTAGTTATTTCTGAGTCAAACCACCATCCACAGATATATGTCCATTAATACATATCAATGTGTACACAATAATATTCATATAACTAAAGCATATGGTTTCCACTTGAAACTAACCTTAGTTGAATGTCTGAATTTAACATGTATTATATTGGCATGGATGGTAACCCGTGGATATTATATCATGGATAATCTTAGCAGAGTAGCAATTGAGAAAGATAATTGTGAGCATATATATCTTGCAAAACACACAAATTTGTTCATCCATTTCTACCATTCCATATGCGAGTATCCACATGTACAACCATCAGACATGTCTAAAACTAAACTATACTATATCCATACACATAAATCCACATGGTAGATGGATATAGGTTCTGTCCATCCAGTTCAAAGCATCCACCAAACATACCATTTTATTCAAATACAAATCTATGTTATATTGAATCTTAATAAATATTTGAATTTTGGTTGTTAAAGAGGGAGAGAAAGATAAATAGAAAGAGAAAAAGGAAAAAACAAAAAAAAAAGGGAAAAAAAAGAGAAAAAAAAAGAAAGAGAAAAGGTTAATATTATCTTTTCAATAGCTCAAAGTACTTTAGTTGCACAAAATGCTCTTTTATATAATTATATCTCGAAAATTAATGTCTTGGAAGGATAACATACACTAATTAAAATAGCTCTATAGGCTTCTCTATTTATATAGTATTTTTTCTTGTTTTAACGACATTTATTTAGATTTTTGTATTCTATATTCGGTAGTTCACCAAAACAATAACTAAACATTTTCTTTATTAGTATCTTAGCGATCCCACACATCGAGGGCCTAGGCTATCAATGGCATAAGGGTGCAAAAAGTTGTGAAAAAGAATGGCAAATTATTCGTATATAAACTTGCCAAAAAGCACTAAAAATATATATAACAATATGTAGCCAAAAGTATTATTTAAATCATACAGGTGTAAAACAATTTTTCTTTATGAAGTGATGATAGTATCTCGCGACTAACGAATGGCAACAAAGATCGATACAAAGAAATAATGAAATATTATTATATATGACGAATATATGTGGTTACAATTATTATGCAAATTTAAAAATTGAATGTGTGTTTTTAGCAAATGCTACATGTATCTTTCGTTGCTGTCTCATGAATCATGATCTGAAGTCCTTTGTTCTTTATTTTTACTATTATATTATCATTACTTTCTATGGGAGAAAAAACTTTTTCTCTGTGTATAGGAAAAAACCAGGTGAAGCTGATTCCCATGCACATGGCTCTCTGCAGATCTACAAGAAAAGAAAAAAAACTTTATCATTTCTAAGTTCTAACTATAAAATTTTCATTTAATCGAACAATGCCTATTTTTCGAAGGTTGGATAATAATTGTGTTTGTAATAAATTAGGGAATGATGATGATATGGTAGTGAGTGAGACCTGTCAAAATATTGATTCGACTAAATGAATAATTCAACTTTTTCAAATGAGTGTAAGACATTTTTTTTTAATTACTTTATTGAAACAGAAAATACTTACTGGTTGTGGAAATGAAAATGTGTGCAATCAAATAAATGCTCGACATGGGGAGTCATACTAAAATGTAGCATATGTAGACTTTATAAGTTTTTTTTTTTTCCAACTGGTAGATTATATTGAATTTTTGAACCCCCATTACAAAAATTCCGGCAATGAACGACAACAACCCAAACAAAGGAACAACAGAAAACACTACCGGAAAAGATGAAAAGGTTTTTAAACATAAAAAGAGTTAAATCGAAAACAAAGATCAAAAGCAACCAGCAAAACTTGCACAAACATAGAGATTCTTCCAAGTAAAACACCGAAAATGACCAAAACCACACAAACGGTAGCAGAGACCTCCTATTTAAACCGCACATATACCTTTCAATTCATAAATCCACAATTTCATGATCAAGCAAGACAAGATAATAATCTTCCGGAAGCGGCGAAGTCGACAAAATCGACACATAACTTAAACGCCTAGATAGAAGCACGAATGAACAAACGATATCTCGATCATATTGGGAGGTAGAGGCAAGGAGTGAAACTAAAAACACCCCGGCTAACTCTGAACTCGAAGGAGCGAGAACGAGCAGGATCGACCCGGAAAAGAACCACACTAAAGCAATCTCCAGAAGCAACAAGAACAATGACGGCGACACATGACTCTGACCGGCGAAAACCAGATCTAGCTTGAAGATCTAGGATAGAGACGAGAACCCGAGACGCTTGTAGACACACCACACCGACGATCATCAAGATCCGGAACCCCAAGCCCCGACATCATCCAAGACCGGCCAGATCTGGAACTTAAAAAGCCTCTACAACAAAACCTTCAGACTTGAGAAGAAAAAAACGTGAGGCAAGAAGAGATTTGGGGTGAAAACGACACCACCATTCCGAAGCTCACAGGAGCCGGATCCACAAAACATCGACCTCCGTCGCCATCTTCAATCTAACGATTTCAAAAGAATGGAGGATCTCCGATTAACTCTGGGACACGACAGAAAAACCACTACAAAGAAACCACTAAAGTCCATAGTTATAGACTTTATAAGTTTATAACTATGAATTTTCCTGATAAAATTTCCTGTAAATAATTTAGCAAATGTTGACTCATAAATTTTGTTATTTTTGTTATGAAACATGTTGTCACTACTTTATTGAGATTTTCCAACGAATTATTAACAGTCACTAATTATTCATCATTAAAGTGAGTCGTTAGTTATCGACTAGTAAATAGGTCGATCGTCAATTCGTTGAGAAATAAATACTAAATTTATCATCACAAGATTTATGTTCTAAGAGCAATTCCAACTTTATTCAAATCTAACTATAATCTCTATTGTATAGTAAACTCTCTTTTAATCCTATAATATTTTCAACTCCAAAATTGGTGAACCTCATTTTTAACTCCAAATATTTGGAGTTGAAATTTTTTATTTATAAAATAATGATTCAAATTTTAAATGATTTCACTTTAAAAATTATAAATAATTATTTTGGTGATTGTTGGCATACAAATCTCAAACCAAAATTTTAGGCCCACTAACTAGTAAAATCTAAGGCCATCACGAGATAAACTTTTTTGGATCAAAGTCAGACATTAAAACTCGTTCAGTCCGAATAGAACCAATGAAAAACCTACGGATCAAACTAAGAGTCAATTTCGAAAGCTTACTGTGGAATTATTCAGTGCTTTAATTGGAAACAGCTGAATCTATTGAAGTAAATGAAATTATTACACAATCCAACTGAGTAAATGGAGACGTTAAATACGGTTTCAGAGCTATAAAATAAGAGGAGGAGCAAAGATCAAAAAAAAAAATCTATTTCACAATCTACACTACATATAGTATTTATCTATACTTATTGTTTCTTTTCATTTATATGTTCTTTTTCTTGTAATCTCTGTAAATCGACAATACTAAAGCCATTTACTTCCATTCTCGTTCTGTTTTGCTCTTAGATTAGCTCTGAACTGGTCTGACACATTTACTGAGCTCAGTTTATTATGAATTGCTCGATAAATTCTTTCATTTATTTGTTAATTAAAGACGATCCAGATCTTTAAAGTTATTTTAATTTACAAATTTTGAGTGGTGTAGTTTCTGCTACAACAATGATGAATTTTTTTTATGATTATAAATACTAAAACACAATAACCCCTAAAAATAAACTGATAAAAAATTTAAAAATATAAGAATACTGAAATCAAAGATTAATGTATGTAAATCTTAACAATAAAATGTGTAGTTAACAATTAATAATAAAATAGAAAAAAATTATTTTTTGAATTTTTTTTTAGTTGAAAATAAAATAACACATTGGAATGAAATCTAACTCCATTTTAGTGTTATTTAAAGTGAAAATGGAGTAATATATTGCATATGCTATAAACGTTAGACAAATATGTATATGTTGCTAATTTAGTAGTTAATGTAAGTTGCAAAAAGATAGATAGATAAAAAAAACAAAAGACAATCTCAAGTCAAGAGTAGATTTATCTAATAAGTGTTCGTGAATTGAGTTGCATGTTACAAGAAATAGCAAAGATCTGGTCCAGATTGTAATCTTTGCTAGCTGATTAACTCCAACAATGAAGAAAGTGTAATTTCAATACATTGATTGATTCAAATAAGAAAACAAAATATACTTATACAAGGAGGAACAAATTTTTGTGATGTTTTAGTGTTGTCCAATCTCAAATAATATGTTATCAATTACCTTTTGTAAATAAATGCATGGTATTGGCTAATTAGCGCATAAATGGGATATAATATCCAAATTTTCTTTGAATTTAGAGACCTAGACTTTGGTTGGTAACACTGCATAATAGCGGAATTGCATTACAAATACGATTTTGAAGTATTTTACCAATAATAAAAAAAAATGTGCAACCGAAAATAAAACAAAACTAACTGAACCAATAGATTGACTTTTGACCTATTACACCAACCCGTAATATTTGAGGGTCAACTTTAGGTTTCTTAACAATAAAACAAATTAAATAAATGGTTATTGGTGTCTTAAAATTTAGAACAAGCTCTAAATTAAGACATTTTCTGACTTAAAAACGAACACGTGGCACGTCTTGATTGAATGATTTTAGTTTAATGGGAATGAAAAAAAAAGATCATCTGTTTTTTCGTCTCTCGCTCTCTTTTCCTCTCTCTCTCTCGACGGCGAAAGCAGATGCACACCATCGGTTCTCGAGTACCCATCGAAAATTGAGACCCAACAGAAGAAAGCGGACGACGACGAGGTCAATTTGCATAAAAGATCAAACTTTTTTTTCTTTTTCGTAACATAAAAGATCGAATCTTCTTTCCCAATTTCTGTTTTTGTTTTCTTCGTCAGTTCAATCAAAATCGGGGAACAAAGAAAGCCGTAGTCTCCGGTATGTTCTCCCTCTCTGATTTCGTGATCTTTGGAGATGATTCAACATTCGTTTGATCTCCAGTTTGTTGGGTTTTTGTTAATTGATTGATTTGGGCGTTTTGAACTTTTTGTGTGTGTAGAATTTCGATTTTGATTAAGCACCATGGCTAATAGCTCTTTCAAATTGGAACAACCACTAGGTAAGTTTCATACTTTCTCTTCTAGATTCTCTGTTTTATTTTTCGTTGATCATGCGTGATGAATCTCTTCCGGTTCGTGTTGTTGATACGTAGGTTTTTCACGCTACTTGGTTAATGACCCACCACTTATAACCGTTTGTAGTATAGTGTATGGGGTATCAATCCATTTTGGGAGTGCTTAGTGGACAGATCAGTTCTATCGGTATCACAAGTCAAGTTAAAAATGGTAAAAGGTTGGAACTTTACTACTATAAACTACTAAAGGCTGGATCTTGTGTCACTCAAGACCATAAAAATAAGAACTTTATACTACTTGAGCAAGAAGTAATGACTTAAACGGTAAAAAGATAAGCTTTATAAATAAAAGAAGGATAAGATGAGTTTTATGAACTAAGTGACTCTCAGATTGTTTATCAAGCTAAAGCTTTTGGATCGCATCAAGACTTGATCTTTAGATGGTGATTCTTAGGTAAAAGGATTCACAAATCGTTTAGCCCATGGCGTTTGGGTCTAAACTCTTTGAATCTCTATAACCATAGACTAGCTCCCGCTTACCGGTACAATAAAAGAAACAAGCATGCTAAAACGTCCCTATTGAACTGTAAGACTCCTAGACAGATGGCCTGTCTGAGCCTAGGAAATCAAACTCTTGTTTATGGGTTTGGCTAAGCAAGCACGTGACGTTCGTGTCAAGCCGCCTATAGTCTTTAGACTAGATGATCAAGTTAGACTAAGTATTGAGAATGATAAACAAGAAAGAATCTAACTTTATGTTCTACCTAAGCAAGAAATGTAAATCCGAGAATCCCTTGGTTCTTTTAACCCATCAAAACCCTCAAAAGGACTACTCACGCGCCACTAGAGAAATCTCAAGATCCATAAGGATAAGAAGGTGACTCATGGCTTGCAAGATAGTCAAAAACAAAGAAAGGAAGAAGTTTTAACAAGAAATTCTAAGAAAAAAGAGTTGATAACTTCAAAATAACATAAAAGATTCAAGCTTTTGAAACAAAGCTTTAATGGAGAAAAGGCTAAGAGTTTCGGTTACAAGAAAGACACAAAATAAATTGTGGAACGAGAGAGAGAGAGATAGGCGTGGGGAACAAAATATTTATACACAAAAGAGGAAAAACCTAAAACGTTGGGACCACTTGCCTGAAATAGGTACTCTTTTGGACTGTAGCGTATCGGCTTCAAGTCGTGGAAGCAAGGCCGATATGCTAACTATTTGTGTTCTTCGGGCAATATTCATATCGGGGAACGATCTCGGGATCTTGCCGTTGCGAAGTCCATTGCTTGTTGCGGATGCCTTGCTCCGATATTCGTCTTTGGTGAGTCGCCTTGTTGGATCTTCATTACGGGTGCTTGCTTCGGGATCAAGTCACTGCTGCTCGTCGAGCTTTGCCTATGCGTTTGTCCGTATCGGCTAAGGGGTCGTGATCCGTGCCTGACATAGTGCGTTTTCCCCTTCCTTGATCTCTCTTTGGACTTTTCTTCCTTGGGTCATCCTCCATACACAATAGTTCATGAGAAAACACTGCAAAACATGCAAGAATATGCAAAGACCTAACCTAATGTATCTAGACCTAACATGAGTGGAAATGAGACAAAAACTAAGATAAAAGTGCATGAAAGGAAACCTAACTAGTATGAAATGCATGCTAAAAAGATGTAATTTACAGAGATATCAACAACCCTAAACTGGCCTTTTTGCTTGTCCTCAAGCAAAAGCCAACCCGAGGGGTGAGGTTTGAAAAGAAGGTGTAAGTGTGAATCCAAAATGCTATTTAAAAGAAATCAAGTCAATGTCTAAGTTCAGGTTTCTATGATGCAGACTGAACTCTACCTACTCAAAAAGCCTTAGCCATATTTATCACATCATCGAGCAAAACCAATCTCAACTTAGATGCACATTCAAATTCCCAATTTCTTTTAACATTCATTAGAAAATTTAAAGCGTGGATCCTACTCATGCTTATCAGTTAACTCACTTGGTTCAGGGTAAGGTCACGAGCTAAAGATGAACTCGCTGTACTATCGGGTTAAATGTTTGAAACGGGATCGCTCATGAAAGGATCTTCTTAATGCAAAATGCTAAGGGTAAAAACTAATGGATGCATACAAGGATAAACTCCCATCTACCCAAGCACCTATTTTGTTTTCTACCCTAGTCTAATCTGTCCCTTCCTACGCTACCCTTTTCTTGGCATTTCGCCTTATACCCGTTATTTCTCCTCGTGTTACCTTTTTTGGTCATCTTTGGGGGACTTCTTCTTGGCTGGAGATCGGTTTCGGCTTTACTTTTGGCTCATTTGTAGCGTTCCTTGTATTTCACCTTTGGTGTTGTTGGCCGGTTTTTGCTTTGTTGTTTTGGCCTTCTTTGCTTCTTTTGGAATCGCCTTTTTTTTTTTTTTTTTTTTCGAGCTTCTTTTGTAGCCGCCATCTCCTTATGTGTGTCCCAGATTGGCTCAGTGATTTTCTTCCTTTCCTTTTCCTTCATTATATCAACAATCGAAACCCACCCTTTCCTAGTCTAACCAGAAATATCGGCCTAGAATATCGGTATCGAGCCGTTTCAGTATCTAAACCGCCTAACCAAGTGTTGACTCGAGTTGTGAGCCAACGTCTACATGGGAATCCAACCTTGTCAGTGTAAACCCAACACTTTTTTCCTAAGATGATTCGAAAATTTTATGCAAAGGCCTCACATACGCAAAAATGTTTATGGTTTCAAACAAAAGGTTAAGGTTTCGGGTGTGGTCTGATATTTGGACTAGCAAAAGGGTGGTAAAAAGGGAAAGAAAGTTCAAGTGAAATCTATGAGCTATTAAACTTCCAGTATTAACGGTTCAAGTTCAATAAGGAAATGGTTCAAATCGCAATGCATCTAGTTAAGACTGAATTTTACAAGATGAATTCCAAATGTGATGCTGCCTTAAGCTCGGTCTAATTCAAAATGCATCAAACAAATAAGAACTAGGGCATTGAATTCATAACTTAAAAATGGCTATTTACAAGGACTCATTGCACTTTACACCCTATGCGAATGCTATGAATCCTAAATGAATGCATCTAGACTCAATACTAAAATGGAAATACAACTAAATTGATTTCTTTTTGTGGGATAATTTTCAAAAAAATTCAAATTTTTTTTCTATGCAAATATATGAATGCATGCTATCTATTCTAAGTGAATGCATGTGCTATGTATTCCCCCAAACTTAAATCACAGTCCCTGTGTGATAGAAGAGAGAAATAATACAAACCTAAAAATACAAAAATTCAAACAAAAAGCAAAAATTAAAAGTGAATATATACATAGATTTTGGAGTGGTACCTTAATATTCGGTGTGATGTGAGGATGTGGTGTCCTCATTGGTTGAGGGAGATGGGTTGTCGGATTCTTGTACCGGGGATTGGCTGGCATGCCTTTTTCTCGATATGCTCCCCTCGTGATGAGAGGATCTTTCAGGCTCGCTTTGTTGGTGCTCACTGGTTGAGGGTGCTCACTTGTTGGTGCTCACTGGTCATCACGATGTGGTGTCCTCACTGGTTGAGGGAGATGGGTTGTCGGATTCTTGTACCGGGGATTGGCTAGCATGCCTTTTTCTCGATATGCTCCCCTCGTGATGAGAGGATCTTCCAGGCTCGCTTTGTTGGTGCTCCCTTGGCATAAACGAGAAGGAATGCCTCTCCTGGAGCATTTGACTGTCTGCTTTTTCAGACCCTTCTTCATCTTCTGGCTCTCCAGGTGACATATCGGCTTCAAGCCGTGGTGACGAGGTCGATCCTTTCAGCTTTGACGCGAGGGACTTGATTTGGCCTTTCTGACCCTTCACGTGCCCTTTGATTCCCTTCACCGTAGAGACCAGCTTTCGAATTGACCGGTCTAGCCACTTACAGTACCGCTGGAGCACGTTGATCCGATCGTGTGCCGACTTGAGGGTTCGGTGCGTACCACTCGTGATTGGATCGAAGTGGTAATGCTATGCTCATAAACTGGGAAACCGTACTCGTCAGTAGGCTCCTCATAACCTTCCCCTTCTGCTTCGTCTTCCTCAGCAACCATATTGGCTTCTTTCCGATATTCTTCCTCGTAATCTCCATGGAAGTCAGCTCCATCGGGGAAGAGGTACTCATCTTGTGGCTCGAAGTCCAGATGCTGGGGTTCTCTGATCGTGGTCAGGTACAGATTCGACAAGAATAGCACGGCTGCTATGTTCTACGGAAGGGTGAACTGATATTGGTGCCCATGCCGATATGGCTTCCCGAGGAACTGGCACGTCTTCAAATATGCGATGTCTATCCAACAAATCCAGCTCCCTTCAGGATTGTGATATGCTCTCAAATTTACCCTAGAGCCACTCTCTTAAATTAAGAGATCAGTCGCAATACTTAGGGATCGAATCCACAGTGAAAGAGTTAGTCACACAACAAACTTCTAATTTCGAATTAAGCTAAGAATAAAGATTAAAAGTAAAAGTCGAAAGCAATTAAAAATGATGTAAATTCAGGAGGCGAAACGCTAGGTTCAGGGAAATTCTCAAGTGAATCCAAATTGCAGATCTAGACAGAATGTTAGGAATTTATTAGGAACTGTTCTAGAACTCGAAACACAATTATAAAATCAACCAACTCTCGCTGCGAAGATTATCTATGTCTAAACCCTAGATTTCCAAATCTCTTTGCAAATCCTATCAATTCAGACAAGCATTAATAACAGGTTCGATTGTTCACAAAATCCCTAAACCAAATCTCTTTGCGAATAGGTATTTTGCTCATCTAACATTAGTTCAGGCAATCAATAATACTCTCGCATCTATTAATCAACCCAAGATCAGATTCTAGGTCGCAAAGTTAGAATAAGCATCAATCACAAATCCAGATGAAGAACTCTGATGATTTTATCCTAACAAATCAATTCAACCTAGCAATTCATCAATCACCCTTGAAAAACCTCAAATCTAACAAGCAAACTACTCAAACATGGTGAATGAAGAAAATGTCATGAATAAAATAGTTTGCATAAAAGAAATCAATAAGAAACAAAGTAGTTTCAAATCTGCTCTGAAGAAGTCTAATTCTTCTCTCCAAAATCTCTCTAAAAATCTCTCTAAAATAATGTGTGTGTAAAACAATGGCTTTGGAAGTCTATATATAAAGTCTAAAACACGAATTGGGCACTTTTGCAAATAAGGAAAACTTCTGGACAATTTTTGTTTTCTTCAAAATCTTGTAAAACTGCGTTTTCCTTGGCTCAAGTAGTGTCGATCGACACCCATGAAAAGTGTTGATCAAAACTGTTCATCCAACTCCAAATCCGAGATCATCTTTTCAGCAGCTTGTTCCACCATGCTCCAAAATGCTTCAAAATCTCCAATTATACTCAAAACGTACCTGAACCTGCAAGGACTCTAATAGGACTCTAAAAAGATGAAAAGACACTATAAATAAGACTTATATCATGGTCAAAAACCGGTAAAAACCATGATATATCAACTCCCCTAGACTTAGCTTTTGCTTGCCCTCAAGCAAAACAGAAACCAAGAATGGAGTCGAGATTTGAAAACAGAAACATTCAGTAATCCTTAGGAACGCCACATTGATCTAACACTCTTGAATCCACATATCATGTGGCCAACCTTAGACAGTACTTCAGTGTACTTACCACAAGCTTAGTAATCTCCCAAATCAAGTCTAGATCCCTTCCTTTTCAAATTTTCGAATTTAAACAAACGGTATTGACCAAAGGACTTTACAGATTCTTTCCCTTCCTTAGCGCCTGAACAAGACTTTCTTGGTACAACTTTCCTATTTTCTCTTCCCTTAGTCAACTGTTGCTCATTTTCAGGGTGTTCTAATATCTTTTCATTGACTGTTTCTTATTCTTTTGAGGCCTTGGAACAGTGCTGCTCTTTACTTGTGTTCCTTGTGAGGAGACAGGTTCATGAGCTCTCACTAATATTGTTCATTGTGAGGAGACGGGCTCATGAGGATCTTTGCACTATTCCTTAACTTAGACTCTTTTATTTCTTTTCTCAAGGGAAGATCAAGGAGAGATTGTAATTTTCTTATCTTGTCAGTGCTGAAAGAGGAATCAAGTCCAATGTATACCAAGCTCTAAACAGGAATTTGAACTCTCTCAGTTAAACTGATACACTTGCAGCTTTCTACCTAGTAAAACATGTAATCAATTGCTATGGCAATAGTCCTACAAGTGTCAATGCGTTATGGTTAGTTTCAAGAAAAATTGAAAATTTCAACTAAATTTTAACTCAATAAAATACTTTGGACTGACACAACTGACTCAAAACAAAAGACAAAGCAAAATACATTAGTATTTTCCTCCCGCAGACTTAACCAACACTGTCTCCAGTGTGATTAAATCTTAAGGTCAGAAACAAACCAAATCGAAAAGATAATGGACAGGATGGATAGAAGACGAAAATCTACACAACTTAGGCTCTTAAATCACTCAAATCCATTAAGAATTGAGAGATATATGAAGAAAACAAGTTGAGTAAACTTACCTCTGAGGGGGTGTCGATCGACACCATGAACAGTGTTGATCGACACTATTCATGTCGAGCTCCTGTGTCGACCACGGTCGACATCCGTCCGTCAGTTTGTGATTTTTTTTTTTTGAACCTAAAAACAAAACAAAAAGTTAGTGAAAACCAAAACGAAAATCAAAGAAAATTCCTACCTAAAAATGGGTTGCCTCCCACTCAGCGCTTGTTTTCAGTCATTAGCTTGAGTGTGTCGGGGTTCAGACGTCTGGTGGATCAGAGGGTGGCATCGAATGCTTCCCAGAAGAATGTCTCCTCATACATGGTGGTGTATAGGCAGTAGGTCCATGAGATTGACCAAGGAAGTGAGGAACACCAGCAGGGTGGGATTGGAGTTTGGGTGGGACACTTCGTTTTCCTGCAGAATCATCAAAAGCAATACCAAGCCCTCTACGAGAATCTCGTTGCTTGCATAGGTGTGGAGCAGCTTTTGAACCTTTTAAATTCGTATTGAGATGATCAGGAGGTTTGGAATTGATTCTAGGAAGTGCATACATTTGCTTTCTTCGAGGTTTTTGAGCTTTAGGATGTGGATTCGTCTGTTTGACAACATGTGATGGACTTGCAGCATTGGAGGTGACTTATGGACTGTTCTGCGAGGTGTCGATTGACACTAGGAGGGGTGTCGATCGACACCAACTCTGCAGCTCGGATTTCCGCAATTCTTGCTTCCATCACAAAAACGTCTTCCTCCATCAACTTGTGATTGATTAGAACCTCATCCTTGCTCATAGTACTGAAGAGATGCTCATCAACTATGGTTCTACTCTAATCTTCTAGCTTAACAACTTTCTCAGCATTCCCAGCCAATGCCCCTTGAACAGTCATCTTGTTCAGTTGCTCATTAGAATCCAGCTCCTTGGCATACCCAGTAGTAATGTCGTCTGAATGCTCCGTGATTGGATCTTTATCCATGAGAATTTCTACAGAAAAGGCTTGGCCATCGATGGTGGATGGTCCCCTTAATTTGTCCATGTCAAAATTCATGACAACATCACCCAAATCAAGCTCTATTTTCCCTTTTCTCACATCAATGATGGCACCAGCTGAAGCTAAGAATGATCTTCCCAGAATAAGAGGATCTGCAGGTTCTTCATCATATTTCAAAACCACAAATCTGTGGGAATTATGCAACCTTCATTCTTCAAGGGAACATCTTCTAGAACACCTTCTGGGATTCTTTTTGATCGATCAGCTAAGACAAGAGAGATTTTGGTTGGCTTGAAATCAGTCATTCCAAGCCTAACAGCAACAGAGTATGGTATCAAGTTGATACTTGAACCTAGATCACATAGAGAATGAGGAAACCTTCATGTTGAGATTAAGCAATCTAGCACAAAGTTCCCTGGATCGGGTAACTTCTCTGGAATCCTCCTCTGAATCAGATCACTGACTTGTTCAGAAAACCACACCTTCTTCTTCTTCCTTGGAACTATATTTAAGAAAATTGCATTCATGTCTCTGGTAAGCAATGCTCCTTCCTGAGGACTTATGCCATTGAAAACCATTCTCTTGACATATCTTCTTAATGCAGGTGAAAGTTTGACTGCATCAACTAGGGGTAGCTCAACCATCAGCTTATCCATCATTTCCTTGTAGCTGGCTTCTTCTATCTCCTGTTTAGACTTTCTAGGAAGTCTGGGATAGGGTACTTTAGGCTTGTACACTCTTTCCTCTGCAGTTTTTGAAGCTTTAGGCGTGTCTGACGATGTTTCAGTTGCAGAGCTGGTGTCGATCGAGACTAGTCTTTTGTGTCGAGGAGGCTGTGTCGATCGAGCTCGATTTCGGTCCGTCAAAGCTCGAATTTTCGAGTTTTTCTATTGGTGTCGATCGACACTCAGCAGTGGTGTCGATCGACACCTGCTCTGCAACTGCAACATCGCGTTCTTCATCTAGCTCTTCGATCTCTTCAGCACTCAGACCCTTTTTCAGCTCTATTTGAAGGCTTCTTCCACCCTGAATCGTGATGGAATTCACATGGTGTCTCATATTCGTGTCTGTCTTTCCAAGAAGACATCCTTCTTGTCTCTTCAAAGCTCCAACAGTTTGGGCAACTTGAACATCCAATTGCTTGACATGAGTACCTAGAGACTCAATTTTCCCATTCAAATCAGTGTACATGGCATCAATCTTCCCATTGAAATCTACAGTCATCTTCTGTTGACCCTCCAAGAGTTGTTCCAGCATAGACTTCACCTCATTATCTTGCGCACGAGGTTTCTGGTAAGAGGAAGAACCATAAGTCCTTTGGAAGTTGTTGTTTTGAAAAGGCTTCTCGTAAGAGGAACCATAGCCTTGCTGATTGCTGAATCTCTGTCCTTGATAACCAGCACCATTGATGTAATTGACTTCTTCTTTCTCTGGTTGAAAAGTATCAACTTCAGCATCAAATTTGACTTGCTTCTTTCCCATAAGAAGGCTATGCACTGAGTCTAGCTTAGCATTCACTTCAGCAATTTGACTTCCATCCATGTTTCCAGCCTTCTTCTTCCTAAACAAATATGCATTCTTGGTACTATTGCTAGATGCCAAGTTCTCTATAAGTATCACAACATTCTCTGGATATTGGGTGTTGAAGTTCCCATTGCTTGCAGCGTCTAGAGCCATCTGGTACCTCCAATCAATTCCTCTGAAGAAAATTCCCAGCAGTTGAACCTCACTAAAACCATGGTGTGGGCAGTCCCTTTGATAGGCCTTAAATCTCACCCAAGCAGCCTTAAATGCTTCAGTTGGTCCTTGAGAAAAAATAGAGATCTTCATTCTCAGCTCCTCGGATCTTGCATCATCAAAGAAATTACACAAGAATGCATTCTTTGTATCTTCCCAGGTTGTCAATGATTCTGGATCCAACAGCTTCAGCCAGTACGCAGCATCTCCAGCAAGTGAGTAAGGGAAAAGCTTGCAGAAAAGATAGTCATTGGACACTCCATTAGCCTTAATGCTTGATGCCAAGTCCTCAAACCTTTCTATGTGGTCCATAGGATGCTCATTAGGAAGACCATGGAAAGGATGCTGAGCCACTATAGTGTAGTAAGCAAGCTTCAGCTCGAAGTCATTCCTTTGAAAAGCAGGAGGACGAATCACAGCTCTATTAGCATAGAACTGATCAGGCCTGTTGTAATCACCAAGTGTTCATCCACGTACAGCTACTTGCACTGCTTGCTCGATGATTGCAACTCCATTCTCATCAAGTCTCTGGCCTCGGTTGTTCCTCCTATGCCCTTCCGCATCGTACAGATTGCCAGCTTCATCTCCTATCAAAATCACAGGCTCCGCCATCTCAGTCTGCGAAGGGTGTCGATCGACGCTAGTGTTGGTGTCGATCGACACTCTTGCAGATTTTCGGTTCGTTCGTTCTAGATGGCTGAGCTCCTGGTTGTTGAGATTGATTAGTTCCTTTTCTTTGTTGCTCTTGGTACTGCGATTAGGCATGCACATGAAACCAAAAATAAGAAACTAAAAAAAATAGTAGCCAGAAAAAAAAAAAAAAACCTAGACAAAATTCTAATGCTAAAAATTTGTAGGCAACTAATCTCCTTCCCCGGCAACGGCACCAAAATTTGATATGCTCTCAAATTTACCCTAGAGCTACTCTCTCAAATTAAGAGATCAGTCGCAGTACTTAGAGATAGAATCCACATGGAAAGAATTAGTCACACAACAAACTTCTAATTTCGAATAAACTAAGAATAAAGATTAAAAGTAAAAGTCGAAATCAATTAAAAAACGATGTAAATTCAGGAGACGAAACGCTAGGTTCAGCGAAATTCTCAGGTGAATCAAAATTGCAGGTGAATCCAAATTGCAGGTCTAGACAGAATATTAGGAATTTATTAGGAACCGTTCTAGAACTCGAAACACAATTATAAAATCAACCAACTCTCGCTGCGAATATTATCTATGTCTAAACCCTAGAATTCCAAATCTCTTTGCAAATCCTATCAATTCAGACAAGCATTAATAACAGGTTCGATTGTTCACAAAATCGCTAAACCAAATCTCTTTGCGAATAGGTATTTTGCTCATCTAACATTAGTTCAGGCAATCAATAATACTCAAGCATCTATTAATCAACCTAAGATCAGATTCTAGGTCGCAAAACTAGAATAAGCATTAATCACAAATCAAGATGAAGAACTCTAATGATTTTATCCTAACAAATCAATTCAACCTAGCAATTCATCAATCACCCTTGAAAAACCCTAAACCTAACAAGCAAATTACACAGACATGGTGAATGAAGAAAACATCATGAATAAAATAGTTTGCATAAAAGAAATCAATAAGAAACAAAGAAGTTCCAAATCTGCTCTTAAGGAGTCTAATTATTCTCTCCAAAATCTCTATAAAAATCTCTCTAAAATAATGTGTGTGTAAAACAATGGCTTTGGAAGTCTATATATAAGGTCTAAAACACGAATTGGGCACTTTTGGAAATAAGAAAAACTTCTGGGCAATTTCTTTTTTCTTCAAAATCTTGTAAAACTGCGTTTTGCCTTGGCTCGAGTGGTGTCGATCGACACCCATGAACAGTGTCGATCGACACTGTTCATCCAACTCCAAATCCGAGTCTTCTTTTCAGCAGCTTGTTCCACCATGCTCCAAAATGCTTCAAAATCTCCAATTATGCTCAAAACGTACCTGAACATGCAAAGACTCTAATAAGACTATAAAAAGATCAAAAGACTCTATAAATAATACTTATATCAAGGTCAAAAAACGGTAAAAACCATGATATATCAGATTGCAGTCACAATTCCTCCACAACCTATTTGAGGCCTATCACTTGGTGTGGATATCATCCATGATTTGTAGTGGAGGAGCTCCTTGAGTAGGATCGTGATCAAACCGATACTCCTCCTGCTTCCCCTCAGCTCAGTCCCATTCCGAGTCTCTTGGATGATCTCCACCAGATCGTCATCCATTATCTCCAGCTCCTTGGTTAGGACAGCGCCACACTCATTTCGTTCAAAGAATGTATGTGCAATGGCTCTTTGCAAATACCTCAAGGTTGGGTGCCTAATCCCGGTGCTCTTGTTCACTCCAGGCTTGTACGTGCCTATCCCAATGTGACCCCACCGTGCCTCCAGCTCCTCCCTTTCTATGTTGAGCGACATCTCACGCATATCGCCCTGGCTGAATCCGAATATCGACTCGAGATCCCGAAATGACATTCGGTGAGTCTCGGTATCTAAACCACCTAACCAAGTGTTGACTCGAGTTGTGAGCCAACGTCTACATGAGAATCCAACCTTGTCAGTGTAAACCCAACACTTTTTTCCTAAGAAGATTCGAAAATTTTATGCAAAGGCCTCACATACGCAAAAGTGCTTATGGTTTCAAACAAAAGGTTAAGGTTTCGGGTGTGGTCTGATATTTGGACTAGCAAAAGGGTGGTAAAAAGGGAAAGAAAGTTCAAGTGAAATCTATGAGCTATTAAACTTCCAGTATTAACGGTTCAAGTTCAATAAGGAAATGGTTCAAATCGCAATGCATCTATTTAAGACTGAATTTTACAAGATGAATTCCAAATGTGATGCTGCCTTAAGCTCGGTCTAATTCAAAATGCATCAAACAAACAAGAACTAGGGCATTGAATTCAT
Source organism: Alliaria petiolata (assembly GCA_020283515.1). Classification (NCBI taxonomy): domain Eukaryota; kingdom Viridiplantae; phylum Streptophyta; class Magnoliopsida; order Brassicales; family Brassicaceae; genus Alliaria; species Alliaria petiolata. The sequence goes on from JAHZTW010000001.1 coordinate 52,119,973, forward strand.
AACTTAAAAATGGCTATTTACAAGGACTCGTTACACTTTACACCCTATGCTAATGCTATGAATCCTAAATGAATGCATCTAGACTCAATACTAAAATAGAAATGCAACTAAATTGTTTTCTTTTTGTGGGATTATTTTCAAAAAAATTCAATTTTTTTTTCTTTGCAAATATATGAATGCATGATATCTATTCTAAGTGAATACATGTGCTATGTACTCTCCCAAACTTAAATCACACTGTCCCTGTGTGATAGAAGAGAGAAATAATACAATCCTAAAAATGCAAAAATTCAAACAAAAAGCAAAAATTAAAAGTGAAATGCTTATATACAGAGGTTTTGGAGTGGTACCTCAATCTTCGGTGTGATGTGAGGATGTGGTGTCCTCACTGGTTGAGGAAGATGGGTTGTCGGATTCTGGTACCGGGGATTGGCTAGCATGCCTTTTTCTCGATATGCTCCCCTCGTGATGAGAGTAGGCATGGGCATTCGGGTGTTTGGGTCGGTTCCGGGTCCTACCCGATCGGTTCCGGGTCTATCGGGTAGAGTGATTTAATACCCATATAGGAACCGATGGATTTTCGATTCGGTTTCAGTTCGGTTCTTATCGGTTCCGGTTCGGTTTGGGTCCCAAATCTCAGAACCGTTTAGAACCCGAAAAATTTCGGTTCTCATTCGGTTTCGGTTCGGGTCGGGTATTTTTACCCGATTATACCCTAAATAGTAAAAAAAATACCCATATACCCGAAATGTAACTGCATACCCAGAAAAAAATCAAGTTAAAAATTATATTTTTTAAAAAACTGTGAATTTTTATCAACTTTTAAACTGATTTTCGGATCGAATATACCTCGGAATCGTTAACGGAAAGAAGATCTGAATAACTGATTGCGACATCTTCGAAACCGTATGCAGGTCGACTTCTGGACCCCTCTGGTTCGTCGGGAAATCGAATCACAAAACCCTCACTTAGTAACTATTAAAAAAAACAAAAACAAAACCGGGTAACCGATCGGTTCCGGGTAGGAACCAGAACCGGAAACGATACCCACGGTTCTGAAACTCAGGACCCGTCGGGTAGAAAGGCTAATAACCGAACCCGATCCGAACCGGTTATTTCGGGTCGGTTCCGGTTCGAGTTTTCGGGTTCGGGTTTTTTGCCGAGGCCTAGATGACAGGATCTTTCAGGCTCGCTTTGTTTGTGCTCCCTTGGCATAAACGAGAAGGAATGCCTCTCCTGGAGCATTTGACTGTCTGCTTCTTCAGACCCTTCTTCTTATTCTTCATCTTCTGGCTCTCCAGGTGACATATCGGCTTCAAGCCGTGGTGACGAGGTCGATCCTTTCAGCTTTGACGTGAGGGACTTGATTTGGCCTTTCAGACCCTTCACTTGCCCTTTGATTCCCTTCACCGTAGAGACCAGCTTTCGAATTGACCGGTCTTGCCACTTGCAGTACCGCTAGAGCACGTTGATCCGATTGTGTGCTGACTTGAGGGTTCGGTGCGTACCACTCGGGATTGGATCGAAGTGGTAATGCTCTGCTCCATAAACTGGGAAACCGTATTCGTCAGTAGGCTCCTCATAACCTTCCCCTTCTGCTTCGTCTTCCTCAGCAACCATATTGGCTTCTTCCCGATATTCTTCCTCGTAATCTCCATGGAAGTCAGCTCCATAGGGGAAGAGGTACTCATCTTGTGGTTCGAAGTCCAGATGCTGGGGTTCTCTGATCGTGGTCAGGTACGGATTCGACAAGAATAGCACGGCTGCTATGTTCTACGGAATGGTGAACTGATATTGGTGCCCATGCCGATATGGCTTCCCGAGGAATGGTGAACTGATATTGGTGCCCATGCCGATATGGCTTCCCGAGGAACTGGCACTTCTTCAAATATGCGATGTCTATCCAACAAATCTCGTGCGTTGGTTCCTCAAGGTCGACTCCAGCTCCCTTCAGGATTATGATATGCTCTCAAATTTACCCTAGAGCTACTCTCTCAAATTAAGAGATCAGTCGCAATACTTAGGGATCGAATCCACAGGGAAAAAATTAGTCACACAATAAACTTCTAATTTCGAATTAAGAGAAGAATAAAGATTAAAAATAAAAGTCGAAAGCAATTAAAAACGATGTAAATTAAGGAGGCGTAACGCTAGGTTCTGGGAAATTCTCAGGTGAATCCAAATTACAGGTCTAGACAGAATGTTAGGAAATTATTAGGAACCGTTCTAGAACTCGAAACACAATTGTAAAATCAACCAACTCTCGCTTCGAAGATTATCTATGTCTAAACCTTAGAATTCCAAATCTCTTTGCAAATCCTATCAATTCAGACAAGCATTAATAACATGTTCGATTGTTCAAAAAATCCCTAAACCAAATCTCTTTGCGAATAGGTATTTTGCTCATCTAACATTAGTTCAGGCAATCAATAATACTCTCGCATCTATTAATCAACCTAAGATCAGATTTTAGGTCGCAAAGCTAGAATATGCATTAATCACAAATCCAGATGAAGAACTCTAATGATTTTATCCTAACAAATCAATTCAACCTAGCAATTCATCAATCACCCTTGAAAAACCCCAAACCTAACAAGCAAACTACTCAGACATGGTGAATGAAGAAAAAGTCATGAATAAAATAGTTTGCATAAAAGAAATCAATAAGAAACAATATAGTTCCAAATCTGCTCTGAAGGAGTCTAATTCTTCTCTCCAAAATCTTTCTAAAATAATGTGTGTGTAAAACAATGGCTTTGGAAGTCTATATATAAGGTTTAAAACAAGAATTGGGCACTTTTGCAAATAAGAAAAATTTCTGGGCAATTTCTTTTTTTTTCAAAATCTTGTAAAACTGCGTTTTGCCTTGGCTCGAGTTGTGTCGATCGACACCCATGAACAGTGTCGACACTGTTCATCCAACTCCAAATCCGAGTCTTCTTTTCAGCAGCTTGTTCCACCATGCTCCAAAATGCTTCAAAATCTCCAATTATGCTCAAAACGTACCTGAACTTGCAAAGACTCTAATAAGACTTTAAAAAGATCAAAAGACTCTATAAATAATACTTTTATCAGGGTCAAAAACCGGTAAAAACCATGATATATCAGATTGCAGTCACAATTCCTCCACAACCTATTTGAGGCCTATCACTTGGTGTGGATATCATCCATGATTTGTAGTGGAGGAGCTCCTTGAGTAGGATCGTGATCAACCCGATACTCCTCCTGCTTCCCCTCAGCTCAGTCCCATTCCGAGTCTCTTGGATGATCTCCACCAGATCGTCATCCATTATTGTCCAGCTCCTTGGTTAGGACAGCGCCACACTCATTTCGTTCAAAGAATGTATGTGCAATGGCTCTTTGCATATACCTCAAAGTTGGGTGCCTAATCCCGGTGCTCTTGCTCACTCTAGGCTTGTACGTGCATATCCCAATGTGACCCCACAGTGCCTCCAGCTCCTCTCTTTCTATGTTGAGCGACATCTCACGCATATCGCCCTGGCTGAATCCGAATATCGACTCGAGATCCCGAAATGACATTCGGTGAGTCTCGCTCCCATACTTGAAACAGATGTAGCCGTCTCCATCTTCCTCTGAAGTCTCCTCTCCAAATGCATAAAACGTCACTTCCAGTGATGCCAAGAACTGGAAGGTTGCCTCATCGTGAGATGCATAAGCATTCTCCATGAAGCGCCTTAAACCCATCACATTGAGGAGGATTTGGCAATCCTCGTAGATGCCTATCTCCACCATGGTTTCCTCGTGGGGGTAGCGTATGGCTTTGAATTCCATTCGCCTGAATACTGCACGCATTTCGGCCAGTATGGGCCGGGAACTCGCACTTCTTCTTCCCGATGCACGCGTGGGAGAGCGAACTGTGACGGCTCGGCTAGAGCTCCCGATTGGTCTCTTTCCATCTCTCTTCTCGGGTTGGTAGTCTCTCGATCTCCCAAGGATAGCATCATTTCTTGTTGCTCCAGCCATTGTACCTATTAACAAAAACACTCAGAAGTGTGTAAGTACAAGGAGAATTAACAAAGGCAGTAAATCTCTTGCATGTGTGTTTAGACCTAAGCATCTCTATTCATGACTAGAGAGAAACTCAAACAAACACATTCTGTTTCTACAATATACCGAGATAACCTTAAATCGTGAAAAACAAAGGTTTTTCTTTTCACGGATTCAAATAACTCAACAGATAATGCACTATCTAGGGTGAGCAAATGAAATTTCCAAGATTTGATATTTCAAAAGAGTTAATCCGTGAAGCCATTCTTACAAAAAGAAATGTCAAAACCTTAGAAAATCCTACAAAAAATCCTAAGTTTCTAATGCAAAAATCAGTCTACCAAAAACATAACCATCTTCTCTCAAACCCGAGACTGTGAATCTAAACAATTCTAAGTAACAATAAAACTGTTCACGATATACGATTGCAAACAATCCATATCGATCAAGGACAAAAATTTACCTAGCACGATTTGAATAAAATCTCTGGAAGAACGATGCAGAGATTCACAGGTTACGAATTCAAAGCTAAGAACAATTTGCTGGGTTTGAGAGCGATGGGAAGTGAAAAAGAGAGAGATGCCAAAGTGGCATTTTTATAGAGAAGACAAGGGTGAGAGGTTTGACTAGGGTTTCTTGGGTTGGGGAATAGCTGTCGGCTAACCCCAACCAAGCATTCTTACCTTATCCGGAAAAGTGGGCCATGAATTTGAGCGCTTTTCTCGGATTGGCCAAGTTAAAACCCCTATTACCTGGATGACCATATCGGTTTGATCCCGATATGGCTGATTGTCCCTTTGAATATCGGCTTGACTGCCCAATATATGACCCCTGTAAAGACTGTCTAGCTCGGGTTTCATTCCATATCGGCCACACACCATTGTGTCTGCTCGACATGGAATGCCTTAGGGTGTTCATCACGGTTTCAAGCCGATTTTTCACCCCGTTGCAGTGCTAGGCAATCCTCACTATGGTTTGCTCATTCTTGTGCACAAGTTCCCTCATCTTAGTCTCTCTTGGGTACCTGAAAACATTAAACTATACTAGAAAAAGTATTAATATGTACATTGATAAGCTTGGGGTGCCTCCCAAGAGCGCTTTGTTTTGAGTCACTTAGCTTGACTTTTCTAGTTTCTTTCTCAATGTGAAAAGGGGAAATGAACGCCCCTCGATCCTGTGGGAGGATCCTTACCACATAGATGAAATCAGCCAAAGACACATGGGAGATTCCCTCTTCGCTTGCCTTAGTACCCTTTTCTCTGGTCAAATTGGTGTCTTCGATCACCTTAAGGTAAGCAAAGGGTTTAATCTTTCCCTTGCATCTCGGCTTGTATATCATCTCACCAGCAATAGAGAACATGGATTTGAGAGTCATACCATCCAGACGATCACCGAGGGTTTGTCCTTGTACATAGGACTTTTTGCAAGTGGTTACCTCCTTTGGTGCTTCTTGGATCTTTTTGGTTCGTCCTTCGAACATGGCATTGAGGCAGACGCCATCGAAGCTCTCCCCATCACAGCATATCGAAAAAGGTGGATCCTTGGATTTCTCTATTGTTTTCTTGAGCTCGAGGGAGTATGCATGCTCTCCTTCATTGATCCTTTTTCCTTTGGTGTCGAAATGCATCACCAAGCTCCCGGTTAGTCTCAGCTCTACTTCGCCACTCTTGCAATCAAACACGCAGCCGGCTGAAGCGAGAAAAGGTCTCCCTAACAGGAGGGTTTTCTTGACATCTATGTCCATTTCTATGACCAGGAAGTCGCTTGGGAGTACCACATTGTCAATCATGAGTGGCAGGTCTATAAGCTTCCCAATCGTCTTCCTTTCACTTCCATCGGCCAGGGATAACAGATTCTTGTAGTAGATATAATCGTTATACCCGAGACGTTGTGCCGTGGCTAGACTCATCACATTGATGCTTACACCGAGATCATACATGCAGTTGTCAAACGTGATCCCACCGAGTTTGGATGGAAGAGTGAATGATCCTGGGTCTTCCAGCTTTTTGACTACCAAGGGTTCTTCCTTAAATTTCTCCTCGCGAGCTGCTGCATTCCTACCAATAGTTGCCATTGCATCAGCATAGAGCTTGTCCTTCAAAGCCACGAGAAAGGCTGGAACAGGTTTGGTCTCATCGATGTTGTGGAATAGATCTTCGACATTCCTCAAGGTTTCAATCAACTCGACCTCTTTTTCTTCTATGAGACGCTTCTTATGCTTATGAGGGTATGACATTGGTGGTTTATAAACTCGCGGGAAAGGTGCTTTTGGTGGATTTGTCAGCTTTTGCTCTTCAGGGATTTCCAAATTTTGAGAACTCCCTCCCCCTCTTAGGATATCGATGTCCTCATCGACTTGTAACCGTTTTGGAGAAGTAGTTTCGGCATTATCCCGTTTTGCCTCGTCGAAAGTGGTGATCATTTGACAATACTCCTTTGGACTCATGACGGATTTCCCAGGAAGGTTGCTTGGCAGGCTTGTAGATGTAATGCCTTTGTTGTTTTCAAGTGTCTTGACCCGGACTGCCAAGGCTTCGATCTTCCCGGATAGTTCGGTGTTTACACCGTCTATCTTGTTATGCACTTCAGCAAAGCGTTTGTGCATATGCGTCTGGATGTGGGTTTGACCTTGGAGGAGTTGCTTGAGAATAGCTTCCAGGTCGAATTCAGATTGAGTAGATGGATTTCCTTGTTGTTCTTGACAACCAGGGGGTGCAACGACTTGTTGTCGTGGCGGGTAACCGCCTTGAAATGGGTATCAACGCCTTGTTGATTCGTGTAGGTCACGAACTTATTTGCTCCTCCTGCTTGTTGCGGTGGATAGGTCTGGTCCTGTGGATTTGCGACGTTGGTGCTTCGGTAAGAGAGGTTGTTGGTAGGTCTCCAATTGTTGTAACCGCCTTGAGCATTGATGTAGTTGACATCTTCGTACTGAACGTCCTCCCCCTCTTGGACTTGAGTGAGTTCTTCCACGAAATGGACTTCCTTTTGAGTTTGGACAAGTAGCAACTTGTCAAGCTTTTCATTTAGCTCCTTGATCACTTTCCGGCTTCCATCTACTTCTTCTTTGGAGCCACGGTTTGATCTGTCATAGTCTTCGTGGTAGGAAGAGTCACTTTGAGCCATGTTCTCAACTAGTTCAAGACCATCTTCCACGTCTTTGGCTAAGAAGTTACCATTACTCGCCGTATCGAGCAACATTCGGATCCTGGGAATGACGCCTCAGTATAGAATACTGAGGAGTGACTCTTGGCTGAACCCATGGTGAGGGCACTGAGTGGTGTATCCCTTGAATCGTTCCCAAGCTTCTCCGAAGGTTTCATTGGATTTCTGAGTGAAACCACTTATCTCGTTCCTTAATCGGGCTACCCTTGATGTGGAGAAGAACTTGGTCAAGAAAGCCTTCTTACATTCTGCCCACGAGGTAATTGATCCTTGTGGCAGAGTCTTCTCCCAAGCGTGTGCTTTATCTCCCAACGAGAAGGAAAACAGCCGCAGCTTGAAGCCAACTTCGCTTACACCGTTGATCTTGGTCATGGCGCATACACGGTCGAACTGGTCGAGTGGGTTTTCCAAGAGCAGACTGAAGAATCGGTTGTTCTGCACCATGGAGATGAGACCACTCTTGATCTCGAAGTTATTATTCTAGACATGTGGCGGTTGGATGCCGTGTCGGCTTGCAGTCGATATCGGTGCATCTCCTGCACCGATTTGCCTCACAAATCGTTGAGGAGCAGCAACACCAGGCTGTTCTTGAACGCCTTGTACTCCTTGTGGACCTTGAGGTCCTTGGTGGCCTTGTTGGCCTTGTGCACCAGCTGCGGCCGCATCTCCTTAAGCAGCTTGTTGATTCTCCATCGTCACACGGTTTGCAATCTCGGCTTGTTCTCGATTTCGTCTTGCTGGTCGTTTCAGCATGTGTATATCGTCGATTGGAGGAACAAGATTTGTTGTGCCGTTTGAACGTAGGTTCATGTACCTATCAAAACAGAGAAATCACGGTGGAAGTGTTAAATAACTGGAAAATAGAAACTTGTCCTTGCAACGACCAAGGACCGAAATGACTAAACTTAACCCCAAATGGCAACGGCGCCAATTGATAAGTAGGTTTTTCACGCTACTTGGTCAATGACTCACCACTTATAACCGTTTGTAGTATAGTGTATGGGGTATCAATCCATTTTGGGAGTGCTTAGTGGACAGATCGGTTCTATCGGTATCACAAGTCAAGTTTAAAATGATAGAAGGTTGGAACTTTACTACTAGAAACTACTAAAGGCTGGATCTTGTGTCACTCAAGACCATAAAAATAAGAACTTTATACTACTTGAGCAAGAAGTAATGACTTAAACGGTAAAAAGATAAGCTTTATAAATAAAAGAAGGATAAAGATGGGTTTTATGAACTAGGTAACACTCGGATTGTTTATCAAGATAAAGCTTTAGGATCACAACAAGACATGGTCTTTAGATGGTGATTATTAGGTAAAGGAATACACAAATCGTTTTGTCCATGGCGTTTGGGTCTAAACTCTTTGAATCTCTATCACCATAGACTAGCTCCCGCTTAGCGGTACAATAGAAGAAACAAGCATGCTAAAACGTCCCTATTGAACTGTAAGACTCCTAGACAGATGGTCCGTCTGAGCCTAGGAAATCAAACTCTTGTTTATGGGTTTGGCTAAGCAAGCACGTGGTGTTCGTGTCATGCCGCCTATAGTCTTTAGACTAGATGATCAAGCTAGACTAAGCATTGAGAATGATAAATAAGAAAGAATCTAACTTTGTGTTCTAGCTAAGCAAGAAATGTAAATCCGAGAATCTCTTGGTTCTTTTAACCCATCAAAACCCTCAAAAGGACTATTCATGCGCCATTAGAGAAACTTCAAGATCCATAAGGATAAGAAGGTGACTCATGGCTTGCAAGATAGTCAAAAACAAAGAAAGGAAGAAGTTTTAACAAGAAATGCTAAGAAACAAGACTTGATAACTTCAAAATAACATTAAAGATTCAAGCTTTTGAAACAAAGCTTTAATGGAGAAAAGACTAAGAGTTTCGGTTACAAGAAAGACAGAAAATAAATTGTGGAACGAGAGAGAGAGAGAGATAGGCGTGAGAGACAAAGTTTTTATACACAAAAGAGGAAAAACCTAAAACGTTGGGACCACTTGCCTGAAATAGGTACTCTTTTGGATTGTAGCGTATCGGCTTCAAGTCGTGGAAGCAAGGCCGATATGCTAACTCTTTGTGTTCTTCGGGAAATATTCATATCGGGGAACTATCTTGCCGTTGCGAAGTCCGTTGCTTGTTGCCGATATCGGGCTAATGCTGATGCCTTGCTCCGATACTCGTCTTTGGTGAGTAGCTTTGTTGGATCTTCATTCCGGGTTGCTTGCTTCGGAATCAAGCCGCTGCTTCTCATCAAGGTTTGCCTATGTGTTTGTCCGTATCGGTAAGGAGTCGTGATCCGTGCTCGACATAGTGCGTTTCCCCTTCCTTGATCTCTCTTTGGACTTTTCTTCCTTGGGTCATCCTCCATACACGATAGTTCCTGAGAAAACACTCCAAAACATGAAAGAATATGCAAAGACCTAACTTAATGCATCTAGACCTAACATGAGTGGAAATGAGACAAAAACTAAGATAAAAGTGCATGAAAGGAAACCTAACAAGTATGAAATGCATGATCAAAAGACGTAATTTACAGAGATATGAGTTGTGATCACTCAAGAACTATGAATCTTCGATTAACCATAGTTAAAGATTGTTAGTTGTTACCGTATTAGATTCTAATATCACTAGATTCCGATAGATCAGATTTATCTTTTAAGAGATGAATGTTTCTCTGACTATTTCCTATGATGCTATAACTTCTCTGCTTCTCTTCCTTCTTGGTGTGTTTTTGTAATGTCAGAGACGAGACAAGCCGGGGCTTCTCGCATCAGAGAGAAGTACCCAGACAGAATCCCAGTAAGTGTTTTTCACAACATTGCATCTCGAGGTATACTCTACGCTTCCTTTCACTTAAACAGAGAATGCGCATTTCAGGTGATTGTCGAGAAGGCTGAGAAAAGCGATGTCCGGTTATCGACAAGAAAAAGTCAGTAATTAGCTCGTTGGCAGCTTATGATCTACTTCTTCTCATGTTTAGTTTTCTTTATCTGTGACAATAGGCTTTCTCTTGAACATTCATATGCTTATGAGATCGATATATTTGTCTAGTTGTGTCAAGAAACAACAGCCGCCTTGCCTCTTTGAAAGATCAGATATCGAGAATTTTTTCTGTTAACGCCACTGATCTGCAACCTTTTCCGGTGTTGTTGGATACAGGTACCTTGTGCCAGCAGATTGAACAGTGGGGCAGTTTGTGTATTTTGTCCGCAAAAGAATCAAACTGAGTGCCTCTTTGTCTTTGTAAAGAACACATTGCCCCAACTGGGGAAAAAGATAATCTCTTTCCTTTATCATTGATAGATTTACATATGTTATGGTGAATACAAGTTTTGTTTCAAACGAAAACCTGTAGTGATGTCTACTCAGACTCGCCATATTTCTTTTTCCCTTTGCATTCCGTGTTTGTGTCATCTTCGCTAAGCCTGAAAATGTTTGTTGATGTGTTTCTCATTTTTTTGTAGCTGCAATGATGTATGCAATTTATGAGGAGAACAAATATGAAGATGGGTTTCGCTTGAAGGAGCTCTACAATAGATATGATTATGGCAGATGGTATCCAGGTGGAACCCCAAGACATTATCACGGTATGTTTATTCTAAAACCTTTTCCTGAATATAAATGATCAACCCTTGTTCAATTGTAAATATATGGTTAGAAACTGAAATAAATGCTTTGTTAGAATTTGTTAGACTTTAGGGTTTAGTTGTTGAGTTTAACTGTGATTAGACTTATACCTGTAAATCAATGCATCGATTGAATGCTTAATACAAAGAGCACAACTACTTGTGATCTGCTTAAACACACAACGATTACTTCTATATATTAATGTATATAGCCGTAACTACTTCTTATATCTCACCTACTTCTTCTCTTTCAACAACTTCTTCTCTTTCATTCTTATTTTTATTTTTCAAACAACAAAGTTGGGTTATGGATTCTAGGAATCCATATAGTCAATCCCAAAATTTTATGGACCTTCTTCATAGTCAACAGGATAGCCACCACCCTTATGAGATTTCTTCCCAAACTAGACATCTTGGATCATCAAAATTTCCCTGTTTAGTAGTCAGTGTTCTGATGAACCAACACTAAAGGGTTTAAGGACAGTTGAGGGGCGTAAAGAGAGGAAGAGATGGATTCCCACAGATGATTTAGTGCTCATTAGCGCCTGGCTTAACACCAGCAAGGATGTTGTAGTGTCAAATGAGCAGAAAAGTGGTGCCTTTTGGACATGCATAACAGCATTATATAATGCCAGTACTGAAGTTGCATCTGCTAAAAAGAGAGATCACAATAAGTGTAAGCAGAGGTGGAGGAAGATCAATGAGGTTGTCTCCAAGTTCTGTGGAGCATTTGAGGCTGCAAAAAAAAACATAAGACAAGTGGGCAGAATGATGATGATGTTCTCAAGCAGGCTCATCAGATCTTCTACAATGACAACAACGCGAAATATACCCTTGAGCACGCATGGAATGAGCTTCGGTATGACCAGAAAATGGTGTGCCAACTCGTGTAGTAAAGGTGTAGGTGAAGGTAGTTCAAAAAGAAGGAAATGTGAGGATGGTTCATCATAATCTGGTAGCTCTCAGTCGGTTAACAATGAAGATAATGACCTCCTGGTTCGACCTCCTGGTGTTAAAGCAGTAAAAGCGAAAGCTAAGAGGGCAATTACCAAGACACCCTCTATGGAAGAACAAAGCATTTGTCTGTCAGAGTTAAGAAGCATGTGGGAGATGAGGGAGAAGTACTTAGCCATCAAAGATAAGCTTTCAGATAAAAATTTGTTTGACAGACTCCTCGACAAAAGAGAGCCACTTTCTGATATAGAAATCGCTCTAAAGAACAAGATAATTCAGGACATGTTGTTAAAGTCCTGATTTCGTATGTGTTGTTTCATCGAGTCTTTGCTTTCCAATTTCAGTTGTTGTTTGATTGAGTCTTTCTTGTATGATATATAAGTTTATGAAATAAAATTTAAGTTTATGAAATGAATGAACATCTCAAGTGTGTCTAAAATGTGTATATGAATACTCGGCCTTACAACATTTTTGTTCTTTGGTTTCGTGTTATGGTCTTTGTGGGACGGGTCTGTTTTGTCTTTCTTCACGCTCATTCTCACGTTTAGATAAATGCTTTTGTGGTTTGAGTTTCTTGTGTTTTATTTCACAGGATTCATGTTTGAAGGCGAATGGTAAAACTACAAAAGATAACAGTAAGGTATGGACCAATTTCACACAGGCTGCGTGTGGGAATTACCTCGTGCTAAGTCTTAACAAAACCATATATGTTGTCATTGTAGATTGAAGATGAAAACAAAAAGCAGAAAAGGCCATTCCTCACTCAATGCTTCTCTCCAATTTTTCTCAAGGTAAATAAAAAGATCATCTCAAGGTTTCCTTTCAGAAGAAGTAGACTTTTCTGAATTAGTTTCATATTCTCCCTCTCTTCTTGCAGACATTTTCGATTAATTTCTTTGGTGAATTTGGTGACAAGAGTCAGGTAGCTTTCACTTACTCGATTGATTCAGTATAAATGCTTCACATACTCACGATAACTCTATGTGTATAAGTTTATGAATTTGCAGGTGTGGAAAAGACAAGAATATTTTTGGTTTGCACTCATGACAAGATATTTGTTTTGAAACACATGTCTTTTGCTTTTTTTTTGCACAATTATTTAGTGTTTGTAATAATTTGGCCTTTCAAGCATTTGTTTTAGATTCTTGTACCACTTGTAAATTAGCCTTTCAAACATTTGTTTTGGATTCTTATACCACTTGTAAATTGGCCTTTCAAGCATTTGTTTTGCATTCTTGTACCACTAGTAAATAAAACATCAAAGAATTTGTCTATATAAATGAATCGTAAAACCAACACATATTTAACATCTATTTTTTCCATCTCCTTTTTCCATCTCTCAACACATTCATCTCTTTTTTTTGTTACAAGAAATTATCCATTTCTTTTTTTTTCCATATTTTCAAATGGCCTCTTCTTTCAATTATCCGTACGATCAAACGTTCAATGATAATTTTGATCAACCTTTCGATGAAAATTTTGATCAAGCTTTCGATGAAAAGTTTGATCAAGCTTTCGATGAGTCATTCGAAAATCTCTTTGTTGATCGTCAAAAGCCAACCAAATCAAAGAAAAAACGAGCCTATATTGAAAGAAATCGCGAAGAAGGCCACATCAAGTTATGGAACGATTATTTTACTGAAGATGCGAAATACTCGGGTCATTTATTTCGACGGCGTTTTAGAATGAACAAGCCCTTGTTCATGCGTATTATTGATGGACTCTCGAATTCTCTTCCATTCTTTCAGCAAAGAAGGGATGCTACCAGAAGGTTCGGTTTCTCATTACTACATAAGTGTACAGCAGCAATTCGTATGCTGGCATATGGGTGTCCGGCTGATTCAGTTGACGAATACCTCGGGTTCGGAGAAAGTACTACAATTTCATGCTTGAAGAATTTCGTCGAACGAATAATATATGTGTTCGAGAATGAGTACCTAAGAAGACCCACATGAGAGGATCTTCAACGACTACTATATATGGGAGAGATACGCAGATTTCCCGGAATGATAGGAAGCATCGACTGTATGCACTGGGAGTGGAAGAACTGCCCCACCGTTTGGAAAGGGCAATATGCACGTGGATCTGGAAAACCAACAATTGGTTTAGAGGCTGTAGCTTCACATGATCTCTGGATATTGCACGCGTTTTTTTGACCTCTAGGTATCTTAAACGATATCAATGTTCTTGATCGCTCACCAAATTTTGATGATGTGTTACAAGGTAAAGCTCTAAAAGTGAATTACTTTGTCAACAGACACAAGTATAATTTGACTTACTATCTCACAGATGGTATTTATCCGAAATAGGCAACTTTTATCCAATCTATTTCACTTCCACAAAGTTCGAAAGACTCGTTATTTGCTACACATCAAGAATATGTCAGAAAAGATGTCGAGCGTGCTTTTGGAGTCTTGCAAGCTCGGTTTAAAATTGTTTAAAACCCAATCCTTTTTGGGATCTTTCAGGCATAGGAAAAATTATGAGAGTATGTATCATACTGTATAATATGATAGTAGAAGACGAGCGAGATGGATACAATCTAATTGATGTATTAGATTTCAAACACGGAGAAAGAACTTCAGAAGTGGATACGTACTCTATCGATATGTCTACAAATCTCGGCAATATGATGGCCATTCGCAATCAACTTCGTGGTAAAACAAGACATCAACAATTGAAAGCTGATTTGGTTGAACATATATGACAAAAATTTGGCGGAAGTGAAGATTATAATTAAGCGGTTTTTCCAGTTTTTAAATTGCATATCTCTAATTTATATGTTTCCATGTATTATATGTTTGAAAATTTATTATGTTTTAAAAGTTGTTATAACACAAGTTTTTACTTAAATTTATTAAAAATATATATTTTATTTTTGTTTTTAAGACATCCATCAAAAGTGTTTTCATTGTATGCTAAAAACAACAAAATATTACAAAATATCTTATATCCATAAAATACATAAAATATTAATATTTAATCAATAAAACTCACACAAATAGCATCATTGGGGTTGCTCTTAAACATCAAATGCAAAAACATAATTTTTTTCTCTGATTAAACAGAAGTGGGCTTCGGATAAAAATATTCAAGCAACATACACTTCGGCATGCACACACACAAAAATCCAATGCTAATAGAGTAATGGGCCACTAACAAGAAAATAACCAATTATGCAAGAACGTATATGGATTTCTTTATCTTCTTATTCTCTGAGCAACTAAGTTCAATAAGGATAATAAAAAATAAAAGAGAATTAGCTCCTCGGTAATTTTGCATGTCTCTCTCTACCATTGTTGACTCTCTTCGTCTCTCGGGCAATGTCGACTACAAGCTCTGTGACATTGGACTTGCGCTACAAAACTGGTTCAATTAAGATCTTTGTAATTGCTTATAGGCTTGACAAACGTGGTATTTACCCGTTAAACTCTATAGCCTTTGGGCTTGTAACATTTTTTTTTCTTATGCATTTAATATGATGAAAGCCCTTTCTATTAAAAAAAAAAAAAGAATAGAGAATTCCCAAAAAATAGAACGACCATTTGTTTGTCTTTTCAAAGAATCGACTGAGCCATTTAAAGCTGGTGAAAATCACTAACCAAAAGATAGAATCTGCGATGCACTGATGCACCAGGAGAAGAGATTTGAGTATTTGCGACAAAATTTTGGTTGGAAAACCATTATTATCTAAACCGAATAACAGTGCTTAATTTTTATTTGTAATTTAGGAAGTAAGTGTAACATCCTGACTGATAAACCTATTGTAATTTCTCGCTTTGTAAATTTACTACAAAAAAAAACTATTGTAGATCCAAAAAACCTTGCGTAATACGTCGCTATGACAAAAACAAATTTTGGCCATTAGCTATAGATGGGGTTTGTGCCCATTTAACTACAAATGAATATGCACAAACTTTTATACCAAAGATAGTCATTATTAAAAAGTTTTTTAAAAGATCAATTGGATAAGAGATGATTGAAAAAAACGAAATCAAACTCATGATCTAATATATATCTATTTATATACATCTCCCAGACTCCCACTGTAAATCTATTTTCTGTAAAAAAAAATATACATCTCCCACCAACATATACTTACATATAACATATTAGCCCAAAACATTTAAAATTATCTCAGAACGTCATAAAACCAACAGAAAAATAATTTGGGAAAAACAAAATGCATATTTTAAATGATTGGTCTTAGCTAGAGAGTTGAGAGGATAAGAAAGAACAAAAAAAAAGTAAAAAAGATGCATATTTGGATTACATGAATAAAAGAATCGATGGTCGTCAATGAATATTCGTATTTAAGTTAATCCATACATCAGTGGATCCCTTACTCATCTTCAAATATGTATGATTCCACCATACTGTTCTATGAACGTCGTTGACAAAGAATCTAATTAGTTCCGACCATTTTTGCATTTCAATTTTATATCTTTAATTTGTCTTTTTTTCATTGAATCGGTATCGATCTAGATGATATTTGTTTTTTCAACGCATCTAGATGATAAGTAAGCTTACAACTATACACAAATATATGTAATTGTCAATACATTTGACTCTACAAAGAGATTAATGACGACGGTTTTGTTTCATTGTTATTGGTTTAGCTTATTGTTGTAACTATTTAGTGTTCTTTTCCATACCCATAATTTAATATATATATATATATATATATATATATTCAGCACTAACAACTCCTTCGTTCGATATCAAAGTTCAAGTAAGATATGTTGGACTGAACTTCTTAATTGGGCACGATATGATTTTCATTTTTATCCCGAATTTGTTGGACTGAACTTCATACTCTTTAATTAGCGACTCTATGGTTGACCTTGTATATGATGATCTCATCAATAAGAGCCAAATTGAAATAAAATTACACAGCAGTAACAATCAGAACTACTGAAACGAGAAACATCCCACTTGAAGTCCATCTGCGACTGCCTATGAAAGGTGGTTATCCGTAAGTCATGAAACAAAACAAGCTTCTAAACTTCAAGGTTGTTTCTAGTGACAAACATCTTATTGGGCCTAGGAAAGTTTCCCCTTTACCAAGTACGATTAGGAATCGGGTTTTGCAGCTTATAAATACAAGATATTAAGGTTTGTAATTATTCATTTACACATTAATAAAAGTAACTCTAAATGTGTTATGAATCGAATGATTTGTGTTGTATTATTATGAGGACCAAATGTCTTTTTATATAGTGATTACATAAAAGAATAGAAAAGGAAATAGTCCTTTTACTACTTCTACAAGGAAAAGGAAAACATCTACTAATCCTATTGGACTTAGGAGTCCTGACCGCCTATGGATAATGGACTGCGCCGTGGGCCATGGGCCGGTTATGGAGATCCAATCCTCAATGGATTATAACACTCCCCCTTGATTGACATAACCGGTTGTGATGATGAGATCATAGTAATACGCTTGGGGATGCTGCCTCATTAAAACCTTTCTAAGGAAAACCCAGTGGGACAAAACCTTAGCGAGGAAAAAGAGTACAGCACGCATTACTCCCCCTGAAAAGATCATCACTCTAAGTCCCTTAATCGGCGCATGCCGATCTGATGCATTAGCTTCTTCAATGTGGAGGTTGGAAGCGACTTAGTGAATAGGTCGGCTGAGTTGTCGCTGGAACGGACTTGGAGCACTTTGAGTTCACCGGCCTTCTGTAGGTCGTGAGTGAAAAAGAACTTTGGTAAGATGTGCTTCGTCCGATCTCCTTTGATGTATCCATCCTTCAACTGAGCTATGCATGCGGCATTGTCCTCGTACATGCTGGTCGGTTCTTCTTTCCCTTCTATCATCCCACAATCTCGTCTAATGTGTTGAGTCATTGACCTCAACCAAACACATTCTCGGCTGGCCTCATGGATCGCCAATATTTCCGCGTGATTGGACGATGTAGCCGTGAGTGTCTGCTTCATGGACCTCCACGAAATGGCTGTTCCATCGTGAGTGAAGACATATCCCGTCTGGGATCGACCGTTGTGCGGATCCGAAAGGTAACCTGCATCAGCAAAACCAACTAAACCTTCATTGTTAAGGTTAGTGTAAAACAGACCCATATCTTTCGTCCCTTTCAGGTAACGAAGTATGTGTTTGATCCCATTCCAGTGCCTTTGGGTCGGACAAGAACTGAATCTTGAAAGGAGGTTCACGGCAAAGCAAATGTCCGGCCTAGTGTGACTAGCCAAGTACATTAACGCTCCTATGGCACTGAGATATGGCACTTCGGGACCAAGGATTTCTTCATCCTTCTTCTTTGGACCGAATGGATCACTGTCCAGACTAAGGCTTCTCACCATCATTGGGCTACTCAGTGGGTGAGCCTGGTCCATATTAAAACGCTTGAGTACCTTTTCTGTATATGCCATTTGATGCACAAGGATTCCATTATTGACGTACTCAAGTTGTATTCCCAAACAGAACTTAGTCTTTCCTAAGTCTTTCATTTCGAATTCCTTCTTTAGGTATTCAACCGTTTGGGATATTTCCTCAGAGGTTCCTAGGATGTTCAGGTCGTCTACATACACCGCGATGATTACGAATCCCTTGTCAAATTTCTTTATAAATATGCATGGACTTATGGGATCGTTTTTATAGCCCTCTTTCACTAAGTACTCGCTTAGTCTATTATACCACATGCGACCTGATTGTTTTAATCCATAGAGCGATTTATTCAGCTTAATACAATGCTGGTCTCGAGAACTTCTTTTATCTTTCAGCTCTATTCCCTCTGGGACTTTCATATAAATTTCGTTATCCAGTGGACCATATAAGTATGCGGTTACAACATCCATTAACCGCAAATCCAATTTCTCTCTTATGGCCAGACTTATCAGGAATCTAAAAGTCGTTGCATCCACCACAGGGGAGTATGTCTCCTCATAATCGATTCCTGGCCTTTGTGAGAATCCTTGTGCCACAAGCCGTGCTTTGTGTCTAACGATTTCACCTTGTTCGTTTCTCTTCCTCACAAAGACCCATTTATGTCCAACTGGTATAACATCACGAGGTGTCCGAATTATGGGACCAAAAACCTCTCTCTTCCTTAAAGAGTTTAACTCCACGTTTATAGCTTCTTTCCATTTATTCCAGTCTAATCGACGAGTGCACTCTAAAATGGACGTGGGTTCTAGATCCTCATTCATGAGCTCAAGTGCTACATTGCATGCAAATATTTCATCAATGTCGACATTCTTTCTGTTCCATTGGATTCCAGACGAGACATAATTGATCGCGATCTCTTTGTTATCAGGAACTTCAGGCCCATGAAGCTTGGCGTCCCAAGCAACATTTTCCGGCACCTTAGGTTCATTTATGTCTGGAACGTCCACTATCTCCTCGGTCTGAATTTCAGCACCTTTCTTTAATTTCCGAGGAGTCTTATCTTTGGAACCAATTGGTCTTCCACGTTTCAATCGTGGTTTAGACTCAGTAGCCACTTGACTCGGTCCTTCTTGGACATCAATACGAATTGGTGCATTCACGGCTGGTATATATGATTTCGTTACCCTCTTTGGGTCTGCAAAGGAATCTGGCAATTGTATAGCTAGCTTTTGCAAATGTATTATCTTTTGGACCTCTAAATCACTTTCACGAGTCCGGGGATCTTGCCATTTTAAGGATGTTTGATTCCATGCAATTTCTTTTACCAGCCGGTTTCCATCACCTAATGTTGGAAAAACGGATTCGTCAAAATGACAATCCGCGTACCTGGCCTTAAATAAATCTCCGGTGGTCGGCTCAAGGTACTTTATGATCGTGGGTGAATCATATCCAACATATATCCCCATCCTCCTTTGAGGTCCCATCTTAGTCCTCTGTGGTGGTGCAATCGGCACATAAACTGAGCAACCGAATATCTTAAGATGGGAAATGTCTGGCTCTTGTCCCGATAATAATTGGGATGGGGAATATTTATGGTCACTAGATGGCCTGATGCGAATTAGTTCGGCAGCGTGTAAGACAGCATGTCCCCAAGCGGATACAGGAAGCTTTGACCTCATGAGTAATGGTCTAGCAATCAACTGTATGCGTTTTATAAATGACTCGGCCAAGCCGTTTTGTGTATGTACATGTGCCACAGAGTATTCAACACTTACCCCCATGGACATACAATAGTCATTAAACGCTTGGGAAGTGAATTCACCAGCATTATCAATTCGTATAGTCTTTAAAGGAAAGTCTGGAAAGTGAGCCTTTAGGCGTATTATCTGAGCAAGGAGTCTTGCAAATGCCATATTCCGTGATGACAATAAGCATACATGTGACCATCTTGTAGATGCGTCAATGAGGACCATAAAATATCGGAATGTCCCACAAGGTGGGTGTATTGGTCCGCATATGTCTCCTTGAATTCTTTCCAGGAAATTTATTGTTTCCTTAGTCACTTTCACTGGTGATGGCCTTACAATCAATTTTCCTTGTGAACATGAGGCACAAGTTATATTCTTTGGGATTACTCTCCTTTCTTTCAAGGCGTGCCCATAAGTATTGGCTATCAATTTTCGCATCATATTCGACCCGGGATGTCCCAGCCGGTCGTGCCATAGGTTGAACCTATCCGTAAACTCTAGGTTTGCGGTGGCATTGGCCTCAATCATATTGACCTTAGTGCAATATAAGCCGATAGCTATAGCAGGTATAGTCTCTAGGACTTTCTTTTGGAGGAACTCTAGGTTTCCTTCGCCCATTGTTTCAACATGAAGACCATTCATTCGAATGTCTTTAAAGCTCAATAGGCTTCTCTTTGAGCTGGGGAAAAACAATGCATCCGCAATCTCTAGATGCGTCCCCTTAGGCAATAGGACATTGGCCTGGCCGTAGCCTTCTATTAGGCCGGCCATGCCTGCTATAGTATTTATATTGACCTTTTTCAATGTAAGATTTATGAAATATATCTTGTCCTTTAAAATCGTGTAGCTTGACCCACTATCCACCACGAATTCATCCATGTTGCAATTTTAATGCCTATTTTAAACAATTTGATGTCTCCATGAGACAATTATTTCCGTAATCCATAAGGTCATCACGTTCATGATCGAAGTCGCCTTCTGTATCATGCTGGATCATGTGGGCTTCTGGATTCTTCCCTTTAATACTCTCTCGATAAAGTTCCACGAGGTGTTTGGGAGTCCTACATGTCTTGGCCCAATGATTGTCCATCCCACATCGATGGCAAACAGACTTGGTCGGGCCGGACTGATGTCCGGTTTGGTTCCCGTGGCCACGCCCTCGGCCACGTCCTTGACCGCGGTTAAAATCAGATCCGCGACCATTCCATCGACCATATGGGTGGTAGCGACCACGCCCTTGTCTCTTTCCATGTCCACGGCCATTAAACTTTTGGTATCTCTGGACATGGTTTGCCTCGGTTTCCATCTTAGTGTCCTCGGCCACATGGGCTTCAGGAAGTGGGGTTGATCCAGGAGGTCTCATCTCGCTGTTTCTCATCAGCAATTCATTGTTCTGCTCCGCAAGCAATAAACAAGAGATCAAACTTGCATAGGTCGTGAAACCTTTCTCACGATACTGTTGCTGTAGCAACACGTTGCTTGAGTGGAAGGTCGAGAAGGTCTTTTCAAGCATATCCTTCTCTGTCACAATCTCGCCACATAGCTTCAATTTTGAAACTATCTTAAATAGGGCCGAGTTGTATTCATCCACGGACTTAAAGTCCAGGAGCCTTAAGTTAAGCCAATCATATTTGGCCTTAGGCAGTATAACCATCTTCTGATGATCATATCTCGCCTTTAACTCCTTCCAGAGATCAAGAGGATCCTCAAGCGTCAAGTATTGATCTTTGAGACTCTCAACGAGATGGTGGCGTATGATTAAAATCGCCTTATACCTATTTCTCTCGGATTCGTTATTTGCATCATTAATGCATTCACCGAGCCCTTTTGATTTCAGCATGATCTTTGCATCTAAAGCCCATTGCAAGTAATTATCTCCTGAGAGATTAAGGGCTGCGAAGTCCAAATTATTGACTTTCGCCATCTGAGATCAAGCATCGGTTTTTCTCTTAGGATTTTTAGGGTTTCTTTCAACCGCTTTTATTTTATGCACATATCATGCGATTTTAATTCAAGCAAGTTTCCAATTTTAATCCTAACATGTAATTCTAGGTGATAAAAGTAAACAGGAAATTTTCCAAATTCAAATAAGGCAATTTCCAATTTGCGATTTCTATGTGGTCAAACAAAAAGGAAATTTTCCAAATTCAATCCTAACAAGGAATATCTATGATTTTCGGTTTTGGCCAACAAAATTTTAATGGTCCGATTTTTATCATGCAATTCCTAGTTCAATTAGGATTTGGCCAAGCAATAGATCAAACAACCAAATTTGATTTTAATTAAAGCATGCGATTATAGATTAGGGTTTTCAAGCAACCATGCGATTTCAAACAAATAGGATTTTAGGGTTTGATATTATCATGCAAAAGTTCAAGTTCGATTTAGGCCAAACAATCAATCAATCAATTTACAAGCAAATCCGATTTTAGGGTTTTATCTTTTCTTAGGTTCAATTCGATTTTAGGTTCTTAAGAGATCAAACAAGTGGAACAATCAAAATCGGTTTTTAGGGTTTGATATACATTAGGTCCGATTTCGATTTTATGGTGTTCTTGAGTTTTAGGGTTTTGATTATACCTTTGATCCTTCTTTTGGGTTGACTGGAAAAGAACCGGGAGCTAAAGACCTCGGAAAACACTTAGGATCGGATCGCACAACTCCGGCGTAGAACGGCGACGGACGGCGGCTGCGGACGGCGGCTTCTTAGGGTTTATGCTAGGCGGATGCTAAGGTTTTTTCAGAGAAAGCTCGTGCTGATAAAGTGTTATAAATCGAATGATTTGTGTTGTATTATTATGAGGACCAAATGTCTCTTTATATAGTGATTACATAAAAGGATAGAAAAGGAAATAGTCATTTTACTACTTCTACAAGGAAAAGGAAAACATCTACTAATCCTATTGGACTTAGGAGTCCTGACCGCCTATGGATAATGGATTAGACCGTGGGCCATGGGCCAGTTATGGAGATCCAAACCTCAATAGATTATAACAAAATGAATATTGGCCTCAATTGTTTTCTCTTTAGTTTTTCGATTTTCTTGAAATTGGGATTATACCTAATTCACAACACATCTAATGGGTATAAAAGCAAACACAAACTCATTATATTGCTGTCGAGCCAAGAGTAGCCACAAGTTAAATGAAACCGCTTAGACCAAGACCAAACAACTAAAACTAAGATTTTTCTTAAATCGGATAACAGGGGGGAAATGGCTAGTTTTTAAATCCCAAAAGAGAGCCACAAGCCAAGATATAACACACAAAACACACTCTAGACAAAGCGAATAAGATACTGGACACCGGGAAAAATAAAATTTTAATGTTATAATTAAGTATAACTAAATATAAGTATTATCTTACGCTAGATGTGGGTAATAGTCTAATTATACCATTATATGGAAACTGATGTGATACTTTACAGGGTGTTAAGTTTTCTCCACTTTTAACAGTTCATTTCTCCTAAGTCCCAAGTGCATCAGTTTGATTAGACAAAAATGGGAATTTCCACATGGAAAATTATTGAAATCAGTAACAATATAAGCAAAATAATAATATTTAAGACTATGCCTAATCCAAGATAAACTTATTCCTTTGTCGTATATAATAGTCCTAGGTAGAGAGAGAACCATTATCCATGTGCTTAGCCTTCTGATCACATACTTGTTAGGTGTTTAAGCCTACAAAGTATTCTCATTTTAAAATCCTTAATCCGAGCCCATGATCCTTTGTCTATTATTACTATTTTTTTTGTTTTCACACTAAAGTCTCAGCTTTATCTTTTTATTTTTATTTATTTTGTTAAAGCACACTTACCAATATTGTAGATATTATAAAGAAATTAAATTTCTAAAAATATATATATATAGCAAATGATATGCAAAAAATTATAGAATAACAATTTTTTTCTACAATTTACGCAAACACATTTTTAGATTTGTATCAAAGTTATGGCATGATGACAACAATATTAAAAGCTGTCTTATCATATAAAAATTGATGTTTCAAAATTAATCATTAACATGATATGACACATGTTAAACCAATCAAATTTTGACATATGTAAAACGAATTTTATTAATTAGATTTAAACATAATGTTAACATAAATACAAAAAATTCCAAAAAAAGATATGCTTAAAACTAAAAAATAAAATAAAAAAGCTTTTGAAAAAAAGAAAAATAAGTATTTTCTTCATTCTCCAATTAAAATAAAGAAATTATGCAACTAATTACTAATCTTAAGGAAAAAAAATTATAATTATTAACTCGAAATATTAAAAATCTTTAACATGAAGAAAAAACAAAAATAAAAATAAAATTTATACTTCAAATTAAAAATAAAAAATTACAAAAAAATAATTGAACCTAATTAAAAAGGAAATATTATATTGATGATTTTAATTATGTTATTATTTCACTAATTTCTAATATATTATCGGATAAGTAGGTTATCATTAGTAACTTACTACATATATGAACTTATTCTATTACTCTACCAAATCTAGTCATAACTTAGACATTCAAGAATAAGTGGCTTCTATTAACTCAATTTGTTTTAAGTGTATTATTAATTTTTTTGATGCATAATTTTACCATAAATGCAACATGTAATGAATCATCTTGGCGATTTTGATGTCCTATTGAATATTTGAATGTGTTATCTTATTAAGAAGAGTAAAACGGATTAGACTTGGTAGACATCATCCCTAATAGATTTTATTTTATTTTAATGTTATCATATTCCAAAATCTTTTAGATCATCTGCAATGGGAGTCTCTCAATGGGCCTCTCACCATTAAAAAAAATAATAATAAAAAGAGAAGAGAGAGAATAAGATGAGTCTCTCATTTGAGAGACTTATGAGCAGTGCCGGCCCTGAGATTTTGGAGGCTTGAAACATTTTTGGTTTAAATACATATATATTTTTTTTTAATATTTTGAAGGCCAAAAAATCTATATATATTAGCAGTAAAAAATTTGGGAACCAAACCAATTGTCTCATTTGGCTCTCCTCAGGGCCGGTCCTGCTTATGAGAGACTCATAAAACACATGGTTTTTTATAATTGATTTAATTTTTTTGTAAAACTAAAAATAATTGTTAAATTAAATTATATTTATAATATTAATATTATATTGGATGAGAGTCTCTAACCATTGCAATTGCTCTTGGAGCATATCCATCCATGGTTTTTAAAGAATTTTTTAAAATATATTAAACAAAGAAAAAATATTAAAATAATGAATGATTTCTTAAAAACCTAAAAACTCATGATAAGAATAACTTTTGAGTGGATTTTTTAAGTTTTTAAGAAACTATTTATTATTTTAATATTTTTTCTTTGTTTAATATATCTTAAGAAACTCTTTGGAAACCATGGATGTAAATGCTCTTAGATTAGTCCGTTTAAGTGCATCATTAAGATTCTTGATGCATAATGCCATTGGTGCGACTGGAACATGTAACGGATCGATTATGGATCCTCTTGGTTAACTTTTGTATTTTTGATGTTCTCGTCATTACCTCAAATTAGGCTCGTCAACCTAATTAAGTTGGAAACATTAAAGGTAGCATATATATTTAACTAACCTGAAATTCTGATTTCTGAGCGTTATAAATGACTTTAAAAAGTTAACAGAGATCATTTTGTCTTGGCATCAACTTTGATTTCCTTTAAAGTGAAAAATATTTCTTTCTCATAGGACCAAAACCTAATCACCGTCACTTTGAATCGTCATTTGTTTTTTTTAGTTTTGGTATTGCTCAATTTTTTTCTCAATGACAAACCTCTGATAAATATGCTTCACAATTTCAATCGTTTTTTTTTTTCCCATAAATTTACACACTGTTGAAGGGTGTGACGAATTTGGATAAAACTCTGATGAACTTAAAGCGTAAAATAAGAGACAAACAATTGAGACGATTATCCATTTTCGTTTAGGATTTCTTATTTATTCATTGTGTGAATGAATAATTACAAATCATATACATATTTATATAAACTCGAGAACACCAATACAAATTGTTTTTAGGAAATATGGAAAATATTAGTATTTCCATTTAAACTGTGTCCATGTCATTTCTATGCTCAGTCTAATAGGATCCATTTGCAGTACACTTTGATTTTAAATCTAATGGAATTTTGATAAATCCAATGGAACTAAATGATTAAAATAGGAAATGAAAGCTTAATAATATAATGTACAATATGGTTACTAGAAAACTTAACATGTAGTAAACAATCTAATGGAATTGTGATAAATCCAATGGAACCAAATTTTTAAAGACAAAATTTAATTTACAATTGACTATTAGTTTAAAGGGTGAGAAGTAGTTGAAAAAACATCTTAACCTCTAACTTAGTTCCATTGCTAAACTCGACATGAATAAACAATATGACATGACTTATAAAAGAATAGCCACAAATAAGTTTTGTGCCCTTCCCTCAATCCGTCTTCTTCCCCTTTTATTTTGTTGAAATATCAAATCACAGTTTTGTTACGAGATAGACTTATAAGATATGGTAACATGTGGTTGCTGGTTGGATTCGAGGTGGGTCTTACTTCATGCTTTGTTTGGTCTCTGGAGATCATAATCTCAGTTTTCAAGTTTTTCGGCTGGCTGCTTCTATTCCTGGTTTCAATGTGTAAGATTGTGATCGGTTTTGGTTCAATTTTTCAGCTTTACAGCTTTGGTTTCCCTTCTGTATTTCAAAATCTTCTATCCGTGAACCGTGATATATGTTTTATGACTTATAAAACGTCGAGTAACTACACTTGCTCTTTCTTTCTTTTTTCTGTTTTTTCTTTTGTATTACGAGACCATCTATTTGCTGCTTTTTTTAGATTATGGATTCACGAAACATAAATATTATATTTTAACATTCAAACAAAGGACAACCAATAGTGACTTCTAGAGTTCACATCTTTTGTTGGTAGTTGGCCACGTATCCTAAGTTGTCTATAACTTTTTGTTTTATATTTTAACATTCAAACAAAATAAATCTTTTTTCTAATTAGCAGTATTTAATAAAATTTTAATCCTTGGCCTGTGTACATTTGTTTCATTCGTCATAAGTGAAATACTACCAAAACTATTTTTTGCAAAAATTACAATAGCTTCAGTTGTAATATCATTTTGCTACCTTTTTCGATGTCGTATATGGCTCTAAAAATTAATACACTTACCAAGAATCACATGCAATACAGAGAGAGAGAGCTATTTGAAATTGCATGGACTATAAAGCATGTAATATTATTACTAATAATTATATTATTATTATTCTATCATAGTTGGGAAAGCTTTTGAAATTGCATGTACACTACCACCTCAAACTTTACTATGTGAGAAAAAATCTTCCTATATAAAAACCAAATCTTCAAAGTTCCGTTTCACGTCTTATCATCTTTTCCAAAAGAGAATTTTGATTATAAAAAAAAACATTTGTTGTATAAGAATATTATTACTAGGCATGTAATATAAACTCTTTGGAAACAAGTTAAGTGGAAGATGAAAACACTTTGTGGAAAAAGAGGAACGAAAAAAATAAACAAGCAAAAGAAATAAAGTATCAATAATGCTCAAATAAAATAGTGAACGTTGTTGATCAAAAAAAAAAAAAAAAATTAGTGAACGTTTTACTAAAAGGGAACAAGCATGTGGCTATAGATTTTGTTAATCTGCACAAAAGTTAAACAGACACATCAAAATTTTCGTCTATATATTAAAAAACATGAAAGGATTAAAAATTTTTTTAACAAAAACAAGATACATGTGTTGACAAACAAAAGCAAAAATCTCGCGGCTTGAAGAATGCATAAAAAGATTTGATGATCTACTTAATTTCCCAAATAAGTAATATATTCCAACAATTCGTTTAAAATCTTGATTTTACTGCACTAAATTTTTTGAGTTTTACTTTAAATAATATTAATTTTGTTGTGAATCGAATGAATTCTATATATTATTATGAGGACCAAAAGTCTCTTTATATAGTGATTATACAAAGGATAAAAAAGTAAATAGTCCTTTTACTACTCCTACAAGAATAAGGAAAATATCTACTAATCCTATTGGACTTAGGAGTCCTGGCCGCCTATGATCTAATGGACTGGGCCGGTTATGGAGATCCAACCTCGATGTATTATAACACTCCCCCTTGATTGACATAACCGGTTGTGATGATGGGATCATAGTAATACGCTTGGGGATGATGCCTCATTAAAACCTTTCTAAGGAAAACCCAGTGGGACAAAAACCTTAGCGAGGAAAAAGAGTACAGCACGCATTACTCTCCCTGAAAAGATCACCACTCTAAGTCCCTTAATCGGCGCATGCCGATCTGATGCATTAGCTTCTTCAATGTGGAGGTTGGAAGCGACTTAGTGAATAGGTCGGCTGAATTGTCGCTGGAACGGACTTGGAGCACTTTGAGTTCACCGGCCTTCTGTAGGTCGTGAATGAAAAAGAACTTTGGTAAGATGTGCTTCGTCCTATCTCCTTTGATGTATCCATCCTTCAACTGAGCTATGCATGCGGCATTGTCCTCGTACATGCTGGTCGGTTCTTCTTTCCCTTCTATCATCCCACAATCTCGTCTAATGTGTTGAGTCATTGACCTCAACCAAACACATTCTCGGCTGGCCTCATGGATCGCCAATATTTCCGCGTGATTGGACGATGTAGCCGTGAGTGTCTGCTTCATGGACCTCCACGAAATGGCTGTTCCATCGTGAGTGAAGACATATCCCGTCTGGGATCGACCGTTGTGCGGATCCGAAAGGTAACCTGCATCAGCAAAACCAACTAAACCTTCATTGTTAAGGTTAGTGTAAAACAGACCCATATCTTTCGTCCCTTTCAGGTAACGAAGTATGTGTTTGATCCCATTCCAGTGCCTTTGGGTCGGACAAGAACTGAATCTTGAAAGGAGGTTCACGGCAAAGCAAATGTCCGGCCTAGTGTGACTAGCCAAGTACATTAACGCTCCTATGGCACTGAGATATGGCACTTCGGGACCAAGGATTTCTTCATCCTTCTTCTTTGGACCGAATGGATCACTGTCCAGACTAAGGCTTCTCACCATCATTGGGCTACTCAGTGGGTGAGCCTGGTCCATATTAAAACGCTTGAGTACCTTTTCTGTATATGCCATTTGATGCACAAGGATTCCATTATTGACGTACTCAAGTTGTATTCCCAAACAGAACTTAGTCTTTCCTAAGTCTTTCATTTCGAATTCCTTCTTTAGGTATTCAACCGTTTGGGATATTTCCTCAGAGGTTCCTAGGATGTTCAGGTCGTCTACATACACCGCGATGATTACGAATCCCTTGTCAAATTTCTTTATAAATATGCATGGACTTATGGGATCGTTTTTATAGCCCTCTTTTACTAAGTACTCGCTTAGTCTATTATACCACATGCGACCTGATTGTTTTAATCCATAGAGCGATTTATTCAGCTTAATACAATGCTGGTCTCGAGAACTTCTTTTATCTTTCAGCTCTATTCCCTCTGGGACTTTCATATAAATTTCGTTATCCAGTGGACCATATAAGTATGCGGTTACAACATCCATTAACCGCAAATCCAATTTCTCTCTTATGGCCAGACTTATCAGGAATCTAAAAGTCGTTGCATCCACCACAGGGGAGTATGTCTCCTCATAATCGATTCCTGGCCTTTGTGAGAATCCTTGTGCCACAAGCCGTGCTTTGTGTCTAACGATTTCACCTTGTTCGTTTCTCTTCCTCACAAAGACCCATTTATGTCCAACTGGTATAACATCACGAGGTGTCCGAATTATGGGACCAAAAACCTCTCTCTTCCTTAAAGAGTTTAACTCCACGTTTATAGCTTCTTTCCATTTATTCCAGTCTAATCGACGAGTGCACTCTAAAATGGACGTGGGTTCTAGATCCTCATTCATGAGCTCAAGTGCTACATTGCATGCAAATATTTCATCAATGTCGACATTCTTTCTGTTCCATTGGATTCCAGACGAGACATAATTGATCGCGATCTCTTTGTTATCAGGAACTTCAGGCCCATGAAGCTTGGCGTCCCAAGCAACATTTTCCGGCACCTTAGGTTCATTTATGTCTGGAACGTCCACTATCTCCTCGGTCTGAATTTCAGCACCTTTCTTTAATTTCCGAGGAGTCTTATCTTTGGAACCAATTGGTCTTCCACGTTTCAATCGTGGTTTAGACTCAGTAGCCACTTGACTCGGTCCTTCTTGGACATCAATACGAATTGGTGCATTCACGGCTGGTATATATGATTTCGTTACCCTCTTTGGGTCTGCAAAGGAATCTGGCAATTGTATAGCTAGCTTTTGCAAATGTATTATCTTTTGGACCTCTAAATCACTTTCACGAGTCCGGGGATCTTGCCATTTTAAGGATGTTTGATTCCATGCAATTTCTTTTACCAGCCGGTTTCCATCACCTAATGTTGGAAAAACGGATTCGTCAAAATGACAATCCGCGTACCTGGCCTTAAATAAATCTCCGGTGGTCGGCTCAAGGTACTTTATGATCGTGGGTGAATCATATCCAACATATATCCCCATCCTCCTTTGAGGTCCCATCTTAGTCCTCTGTGGTGGTGCAATCGGCACATAAACTGAGCAACCGAATATCTTAAGATGGGAAATGTCTGGCTCTTGTCCCGATAATAATTGGGATGGGGAATATTTATGGTCACTAGATGGCCTGATGCGAATTAGTTCGGCAGCGTGTAAGACAGCATGTCCCCAAGCGGATACAGGAAGCTTTGACCTCATGAGTAATGGTCTAGCAATCAACTGTATGCGTTTTATAAATGACTCGGCCAAGCCGTTTTGTGTATGTACATGTGCCACGGAGTATTCAACACTTACCCCCATGGACATACAATAGTCATTAAACGCTTGGGAAGTGAATTCACCAGCATTATCCATTCGTATGGTCTTTAAAGGAAAGTCTGGAAAGTGAGCCTTTAGGCGTATTATCTGAGCAAGGAGTCTTGCAAATGCCATATTCCGTGATGACAATAAGCATACATGTGACCATCTTGTAGATGCGTCAATGAGGACCATAAAATATCGGAATGTCCCACAAGGTGGGTGTATTGGTCCGCATATGTCTCCTTGAATTCTTTCCAGGAAATTTATTGTTTCCTTAGTCACTTTCACTGGTGATGGCCTTACAATGAGTTTCCCTTGTGAACATGAGGCACAAGTAAGATTCTTTGGGATTACTCTCCTTTCTTTCAAGGCGTGCCCATAAGTATTGGCTATCAATTTTCGCATCATATTCGACCCGGGATGTCCCAGCCGGTCGTGCCATAGGTTGAACCTATCCGTAAACTCTTGGTTTGCGGTGGCATTGGCCTCAATCATATTGACCTTAGTGCAATATAAGCCGGTAGCTATAGCAGGTATAGTCTCTAGGACTTTCTTTTGGCCTTGGACGATTTCAATTATTTGGAGGAACTCTCGGTTTCCTTCGTCCATTGTTTCAACATGAAGACCATTCATTCGAATGTCTTTAAAGCTCAATAGGCTTCTCTTTGAGCTGGGGGAAAACAATGCATCCGCAATCTCTAGATGCGTCCCCTTAGGCAATAGGACATTGGCCTGGCCGTAGCCTTCTATTAGGCCGGCCATGCCTGCTATAGTACTTATATTGGCCTTTTTCAATGTAAGATTTATGAAATATCTCTTGTCCTTTAAAATCGTGTGGCTTGACCCACTATCCACCACGAATTCATCCATGTTGCCTTCCTTATCATGCTGGATCATGTGGGCTTCTGGATTCTTCCCTTTAACACTCTCTTGATAAAGTTCCACAAGGTGTTTGGGAGTCCTACATGTCTTGGCCCAATGATTGTCCATCCCACATCGATGGCAAACAGACTTGGTCGGGCCGGACTGATGTCCGGTTTGGTTCCCGTGGCCACGCCCTCGGCCACGTCCTTGACCGCGGTTAAAATCAGATCCGCGACCATTCCATCGACCATATGGGTGGTAGCGACCACGCCCTTGTCTCTTTCCATGTCCACGGCCATTAAACTTTTGGTATCTCTGGACATGGTTTGCCTCGGTTTCCATCTTAGTGTCCTCGGCCACATGGGCTTCAGGAAGTGGGGTTGATCCAGGAGGTCTCATCTCGCTGTTTCTCATCAGCAATTCATTGTTCTGCTCCGCAAGCAATAAACAAGAGATCAAACTTGCATAGGTCGTGAAACCTTTCTCACGATACTGTTGCTGTAGCAACACGTTGCTTGAGTGGAAGGTCGAGAAGGTCTTTTCAAGCATATCCTTCTCTGTCACAATCTCGCCACATAGCTTCAATTTTGAAACTATCTTAAATAGGGCCGAGTTGTATTCATCCACGGACTTAAAGTCCAGGAGCCTTAAGTTAAGCCAATCATATTTGGATTTAGGCAGTATAACCATCTTCTGATGATCATATCTTGCCTTTAACTCCTTCCAGAGATCAAGAGGATCCTCAAGCGTCAAGTATTGATCTTTGAGACTCTCAACGAGATGGTGGCGTATGATTAAAATCGCCTTATACCTATTCATCTCGGATTCGTTATTTGCACCATTAATGCATTCACCGAGCCCTTTTGATTTCAACATGATCTTTGCATCTAAAGCCCATTGCAAGTAATTATCTCCTGAGAGATTAAGGGCTGCGAAGTCCAAATTGTTGACTTTCGACATCTGAAATCAAGCATCGGTTTTTCTCTTAGGATTTTAGGGTTTCTTTCAACCGATTTTATTTTTATGCATTTATCATGCGATTTTAATTCAAGCAAGTTTCCAATTTTAATCCTAACATGCAATTCTAGGTGATAAAAGAAACAGGAAAAACCAAATTCAAAATAAGGCAATTTCCAATTTGCGATTTCTATGTGGTCAAACAAAAATGAAAAATTCCAAATTCAATCCTAGCAAGCAATATCTATGATTTTCGGTTTGGCTAACAAAATTTTAATGGTCCGATTTTATCATGCAATTCCAAGTTCAATTATGATTTGGTCAAGCAATAGATCAAGCAATACACAAATCGATTTTATATGTCTTAGGTCCAATTTCGATTTTAACATGTGCAAGCAATCAATCTATTTCAAGCAATCCGATTTTTAAGATTCTAGTTTTAGCTTAGATTCAATTCGATTTCAAGCTCTCAAAAGATCAAACAAGTAGAACATGGAAGAATCGATTTTTAGGGTTTGGTAATATTAGGTCAGAATTCGATTTTAATGTTCTAGGGTTTTAGAGATTTGTTTCTACCTTTGATCCTTCTTTTGGGTTGACTGGAAAAGAACCAGGAGCTAAAGATCTCGGAAAACTTAGGATCGGATCGCACGGCTGATCGGCGTCGAACAGCGGCGGACCTTAGGGTTTTATGCTCGGCAGCTGCTAGAGTTTTTTCAGAGCAAGCTCGTGCTGATAACGTGTTGTGAATCGAATGAATTCTATATATTATTATGAGGACCAAAGATCTCTTTATATAGTGATTACACAAAGGATAGAAAAGGAAATAGTCTTTTTACTACTCCTACAAGAATAAGGAAAACATCTACTAATCCTATTGGACTTAGGATTCCTGGCCGCCTATGGTCTAATGGACTGGGCCGGTTATGGAGATCCAACCTCGATGTATTATAACAAATTTGAGTTTTATTTAGTTTTTAGATGATTTTGGGTGAATGAGAAAACTTGTTATGATTTATATTAAAACTTATGATTTGGAATAATTTCAATTTTTTTCCTCTTATTGATCTAATATTTATGAAAACTACTCAAAATCTCGGATTATTAGATTAGTAATTTATAAAAATTATTTAAAATCTTAGTTTATTGGAAAATAAAAATTTTAACAGTAAAATATATCAAAAACAATTTGAAATCATTTGTGAAGTAATTTATAGTTAAAAATAAAAAATTTAAATACCACATTATGAAATGGTATTTAATAAAAATAAAAAAATAATAGATTTAAATACCATCTTATTCTTATTGCTTTGATGCTTATTCTTCCTTTTTTCTTTTTTTTTTTTCTTTCCTTACTTCCTCTTCTTCTTTCTTTTTCTCTCAGTTTTTTCTTCCTCACGTCTAATTTTCTCTTCAATATCTCTCGTAAGCCCATAAAAATGAAAAAAAAAAACAAATAATGAAAAAAAAAATATTCATTACTACTAAAATTTCTATAAATTTTCCTGTTTGAATGTACAAGAAAAAAAAAGAAGATACAATAGAAATAAAGTCAAAGTTTTATCTTTATTCGTCAAAGTCAACATATTTTAGCAAATCATACTTATTGTTCTATTAATATTGTTCATATCCTATAGAAATAGTTATATAGTTATATGTACCGACACAAATTGATCTTTTAACTAAGCAAATCTGGTGGAGTCCTTAACATTAGTCCAATAGCATGTTTCATAAGTAGATAAAAAATTTAAAACAAATGAACGTGTAACTTTTTAAATAATTTTAAAAAATTAAAAATATTTATTTTTTCTTTCTCAAATGTCTTCAAATCCCTTTTAATCACCTTAAATTTTGTAACAATAAATCAGTTGCTCAAATTGTTATAATCCATTGAGGTTTGGATTTCCATAACCGGTCCATGGTCCACGGTCCAGTGCATTATCCATAGGCGGTCAGAACTCCTAAGTCCAATAGGATTAGTAGATGTTTTCCTTTTCCTTGTAGAAGTAGTAAAAGGACTATTTCCTTTTCTATCATTTTATGTAATCACTATATAAAGAGACATTTGGTCCTCATAATAATACAACACAAATCATTCGATTCATAACACATTATCAACACGAGCTTGCTCTGATAAACCCTAAGTAGCCGCCGTCCGCAGCCGCCGTCCGTCGCCGTTCTACGCCGGAGTTGTGCGATCCGATCCTAAGTGTTTTCCGAGGTCTTTAGCTCCCGATTCTTTTCCAGTCAACCCAAAAGAAAGATCAAAGGTATAATCAAAACCCTAAAACTCAAGAACACCATAAAATCGAAATCGGACCTAATGTATATCAAACCCTAAAAACCGATTTTGATTGTTCCACTTGTTTGATCTCTTAAGAACCTAAAATCGAATTGAACCTAAGAAAAGATAAAACCCTAAAATTGGATTTGCTTGTAAATTGATTGATTGATTGTTTGGCCTAAATCGAACTTGAACTTTTGCATGATAATATCAAACCCTAAAATCCTATTTGTTTGAAATCGCATGGTTGCTTGAAAACCATAATCTATAATCGCATGCTTTAATTAAAATCAAATTTGGTTGTTTGATCTATTGCTTGGCCAAATCCTAATTGAACTAGGAATTGCATGATAAAAAACCGGACCATTAAAATTTTGTTGGCCAAAACCGAAAATCATAGATATTCCTTGTTAGGATTGAATTTGGAAAATTTTCTTTTTGTTTGACCACATAGAAATCGCAAATTGGAAATTGCCTTATTTGAATTTGGAAAATTTCCTGTTTACTTTTATCACCTAGAATTACATGTTAGGATTAAAATTGGAAACTTGCTTGAATTAAAATCGCAAGATATGTGCATAAAATAAAAGCGGTTGAAAGAAACCCTAAAAATCCTAAGAGAAAAACCGATGCTTGATCTCAGATGGCGAAAGTCAACAATTTGGACTTCGCAGCCCTTAATCTCTCAGGAGATAATTACTTACAATGGGCTTTAGATGCAAAGATCATGCTGAAATCAAAAGGGCTCGGTGAATGCATTAATGATGCAAATAACGAATCCGAGAGGAATAGGTATATGGCGATTTTAATCATATGCCACCATCTCGTTGAGAGTCTCAAAGATCAATACTTGACGCTTGAGGATCCTCTTGATCTCTGGAAGGAGTTAAAGGCGAGATATGATCATCAGAAGATGGTTATACTGCCTAAGGCCAAATATGATTGGCTTAACTTAAGGCTCCTGGACTTTAAGTCCGTGGATGAATACAACTCGGCCCTATTTAAGATAGTTTCAAAATTGAAGCTATGTGGCGAGATTGTGACAGAGAAGGATATGCTTGAAAAGAATTTCTCGACCTTCCACTCAAGCAACGTGTTGCTACAGCAACAGTATCGTGAGAAAGGTTTCACGACCTATGCAAGTTTGATCTCTTGTTTATTGCTTGCGGAGCAGAACAATGAATTGCTGATGAGAAACAGCGAGATGAGACCTCCTG
Organism: Alliaria petiolata; assembly: GCA_020283515.1. NCBI lineage: Eukaryota > Viridiplantae > Streptophyta > Magnoliopsida > Brassicales > Brassicaceae > Alliaria > Alliaria petiolata. The sequence continues at coordinate 52,156,045 of JAHZTW010000001.1, forward strand.
GATCAACCCCACTTCCTGAAGCCCATGTGGCCAAGGACACTAAGATGGAAACCGAGGCAAACCATGTCCAGAGATACTAAAAGTTTAATGGCCGTGGACATGGAAAGAGACAAGGGCGTGGTCGCTACCACCCATATGGTCGATGGAATGGTCGCGGATCTGATTTTAACCGCGGTCAAGGACGTGGCCACGGGAACCAAACCGGACATCAGTCCGGCCCGACCAAGTCTGTTTGCCATCGATGTGGGATGGACAATCATTGGGCCAAGACATGTAGGACTCCCAAACACCTTGTGGAACTTTATCAAGAGAGTGTTAAAGGGAAGAATCCAGAAGCCCTCATGATCCAGCATGATAAGGAAGGCAACATGGATGAATTCGTGGTGGATAGTGGGTCAAGCCACACGATTTTAAAGGACAAGAGATATTTCATAAATCTTACGTTGAAAAAGGCCAATATAAGTACTATAGCAGGCATGGCCAGCCTAATAGAAGGCTACGGCAAGGCCAATGTCCTATTGCCTAAGGGGACGCATCTAGAGATTGCGGATGCATTGTTTTCCCCCAGCTCAAAGAGAAGCCTATTGAGCTTTAAAGACATTCGAATGAATGGTCTTCATGTTGAAACAATGGGCGAAGGAAACCTAGAGTTCCTCCAAATAATTGAAATCGTCCAAGGCCAAAAAAAAGTCCTAGAGACTATACCTGCTATAGCTACCGGCTTATATTGCTCTAAGGTCAATATGATTGAGGCCAATGTCACCGCAAACCGAGAGTTTACAGATAGGTTCAACCTATGGCACGACCGGCTGGGACATTCCGGGCCAATACTTATGGGCACGCCTTGAAAGAAAGGAGAGTTATCCCAAAGAATCTTAGTTTTGCCTCATGTTCACAAGGGAAACTCATTGTAAGGCCATCACCAGTGAAAGTGACTAAGGAAACAATAAATTTCCTGGAAAGAATTCAATGAGACATATGCGGACCAATACACCCACCTTGTGGGACATTCCGATATTTTATGGTCCTCATTGACGCATCTACAAGATGGTCACATGTATGCTTATTGTCATCACGGAATATGGCATTTGCAAGACTCCTTGCTCAGATAATACGCCTAAAGGCTCACTTTCCAGACTTTCCTTTAAAGACCATACGAATGGATAATGCTGGTGAATTTACTTCCCAAGCGTTTAATGACTATTGTATGTCCATGGGGGTAAGTGTTGAATACTCCGTGGCACATGTACATACACAAAACGGCTTGGCCGAGTCATTTATAAAACGCATACAGTTGATTGCTAGACCATTACTCATGAGGTCAAAGCTTCCTGTATCCGCTTGGGGACATGCTGTCTTACACGCTGCCGAACTAATTCGCATCAGGCCATCTAGTGACCATAAATATTCCCCATCCCAATTATTATCGGGACAAGAGCCAGACATTTCCCATCTTAAGATATTCGGTTGCTCAGTTTATGTGCCGATTGCACCACCACAGAGGACTAAGATGGGACCTCAAAGGAGGATGGGGATATATGTTGGATATGATTCACCCACGATCATAAAGTACCTTGAGCCGACCACCGGAGATTTATTTAAGGCCAGGTACGCGGATTGTCATTTTGACGAATCCGTTTTTCCAACATTAGGTGATGGAAACCGGCTGGTAAAAGAAATTGCATGGAATCAAACATCCTTAAAATGGCAAGATCCCCGGACTCGTGAAAGTGATTTAGAGGTCCAAAAGATAATACATTTGCAAAAGCTAGCTATACAATTGCCAGATTCCTTTGCAGACCCAAAGAGGGTAACGAAATCATATATACCAGCCGTGAATGCACCAATTCGTATTGATGTCCAAGAAGGACCGAGTCAAGCGGCTACTGAGTCTAAACCACGATTGAAACGTGGAAGACCAATTGGTTCCAAAGATAAGACTCCTCGGAAATTAAAGAAAGGTGCTGAAATTCAGACCGAGGAGATAGTGGACGTTCCAGACATAAATGAACCTAAGGTGCCGGAAAATGTTGCTTGGGACGCCAAGCTTCATGGGCCTGAAGTTCCTGATAACAAAGAGATCGCGATCAATTATGTCTCGTCTGGAATCCAATGGAACAGAAAGAATGTCGACATTGATGAAATATTTGCATGCAATGTAGCACTTGAGCTCATGAATGAGGATCTAGAACCCACGTCCATTTTAGAGTGCACTCGCCGATTAGACTGGCATAAATGGAAAGAAGCTATAAACGTGGAGTTAAACTCTTTAAAGAAGAGAGAGGTTTTTGGTCCCATAATTCGGACACCTCGTGATGTTATACCAGTTGGACATAAATGGGTCTTTGTGAGGAAGAGAAACGAACAAGGTGAAATCGTTAGACACAAAGCACGGCTTGTGGCACAAGGATTCTCACAAAGGCCAGGAATCGATTATGAGGAGACATACTCCCCTGTGGTGGATGCAACGACTTTTAGATTCCTGATAAGTCTGGCCATAAGAGAGAAATTGGATTTGCGGTTAATGGATGTTGTAACCGCATACTTATATGGTCCACTGGATAACGAAATTTATATGAAAGTCCCAGAGGGAATAGAGCTGAAAGATAAAAGAAGTTCTCGAGACCAGCATTGTATTAAGCTGAATAAATCGCTCTATGGATTAAAACAATCAGGTCGCATGTGGTATAATAGACTAAGCGAGTACTTAGTGAAAGAGGGCTATAAAAACGATCCCATAAGTCCATGCATATTTATAAAGAAATTTGACAAGGGATTCGTAATCATCGCGGTGTATGTAGACGACCTGAACATCCTAGGAACCTCTGAGGAAATATCCCAAACGGTTGAATACCTAAAGAAGGAATTCGAAATGAAAGACTTAGGAAAGACTAAGTTCTGTTTGGGAATACAACTTGAGTACGTCAATAATGGAATCCTTGTGCATCAAATGGCATATACAGAAAAGGTACTCAAGCGTTTTAATATGGACCAGGCTCACCCACTGAGTAGCCCAATGATGGTGAGAAGCCTTAGTCTGGACAGTGATCCATTCGGTCCAAAGAAGAAGGATGAAGAAATCCTTGGTCCCGAAGTGCCATATCTCAGTGCCATAGGAGCGTTAATGTACTTGGCTAGTCACACTAGGCCGGACATTTGCTTTGCCGTGAACCTCCTTTCAAGATTCAGTTCTTGTCCGACCCAAAGGCACTGGAATGGGATCAAACACATACTTCGTTACCTGAAAGGGACGAAAGATATGGGTCTGTTTTACACTAACCTTAACAATGAAGGTTTAGTTGGTTTTGCTGATGCAGGTTACCTTTCGGATCCGCACAACGGTCGATCCCAGACGGGATATGTCTTCACTCACGATGGAACAGCCATTTCGTGGAGGTCCATGAAGCAGACACTCACGGCTACATCGTCCAATCACGCGGAAATATTGGCGATCCATGAGGCCAGCCGAGAATGTGTTTGGTTGAGGTCAATGACTCAACACATTAGACGAGATTGTGGGATGATAGAAGGGAAAGAAGAACCGACCAGCATGTACGAGGACAATGCCGCATGCATAGCTCAGTTGAAGGATGGATACATCAAAGGAGATCGGACGAAGCACATCTTACCAAAGTTCTTTTTCACTCACGACCTACAGAAGGCCGGTGAACTCAAAGTGCTCCAAGTCCGTTCCAGCGACAACTCAGCCGACCTATTCACTAAGTCGCTTCCAACCTCCACATTGAAGAAGCTAATGCATCAGATCGGCATGCGCCGATTAAGGGACTTAGAGTGATGATCTTTTCAGGGGGAGTAATGCGTGCTGTACTCTTTTTCCTCGCTAAGGTTTTGTCCCACTGGGTTTTCCTTAGAAAGGTTTTAATGAGGCAGCATCCCCAAGCGTATTACTATGATCCCATCATCACAACCGGTTATGTCAATCAAGGGGGAGTGTTATAATCCATTGAGGTTTGGATCTCCATAACCGGCTCATGGCCCACGGCCCAGTCCATTATCCATAGGCGGTCAGGACTCTTAAGTCCAATAGGATTAGTAGATGTTTTCCTTTTCCTTGTAGAAGTAGTAAAAAGACTATTTCCTTTTCTATCATTTTATGTAATCACTATATAAAAAGACATTTGGTCCTCATAATAATACAACACAAATCATTCGATTCATAACACAAATCTCATTTTTGCTTAATATTTTCCTAAATTCAGACTATATTCAATAAATGATTGATCCAATATCCTAGATTTGGTTTTTTATATTTTTTAACTATTAAGTACGACATCTTACCAAAAGAGAAAAGAAACTAAATTTGTTGGTAATGGGGTTATTAATAGCATAATTAATCAACTAAAACATCCTTAGTGGTATACCAAATCCTAGTTCAATATGTACTGGAATAAATCGTTTTCTAATGGTACATCAAATCTCACTAAACTTTTATTCCAAATTTTGAATATTACGAGTTAAAATCTTTTATTTACAAAATAATTTTTTAATTTTTTATATTTTTATTTATCCATCAATAAAATTATATATTTTAATTTTATACTAAAATGAAAGTATATTTATAACAATAGTTATCTGAGTGATTAAATTTTAAAATGCAACATAATAAATATCAAATTAGAAAATACAATGATATAATTAAGGACTAAGAAACTAAAATAAAATTTAAATATATCACTAACACCAGAAATTAAAATAACATAAAAACTCAAAATAACATATAATAGTTTGATATATAATCCGGTAAACCATTTTGAGTTCCACTAAAATTAGTAAAATATTTCTTGAATAAAGTAGATGCAAAAAGAACTTGTTGATTATCTTCTTTCATAAAGCATATTGTTTCAGTTTGAACATATTCAGATATGGATTTTATATTAATTAAATCTTGACGTTGAAACAAAGTTTTATTCCTTGAGTTCTTAAAAAGCATAGTTGTTTGAATCTGCAAATATATTTGGGGCCACCTAAAAACATTTCAATTTTAAGTCAAATTCTTTTTTTTTTTTTGCCTAAACGGTTTGCTAATAAAATTGATAAAAAAATACATGACAATCAAATCATACAGTTTTGAAAAACAGATAGAGAATTAGGTAAAAGCTTAATCTTGAGAAGCAAACAAATGCTTAGACGTAAATCAAGAAATAGAGAAGAAGCAAAAGGTCTAGGACTCTACTAGTTAAAAAGTCCTCGACCTCCACGCCCTCTTCTACCACGATTTCCACGACCTTGCACCGTAATCTATTGATCTTGATTGTTGAACAAGAATATCACCTAAATAAATAAGCACTATAAGGTTGTGGGTTTAAGAAAAAAAAAAATTTATTAATCGCTTGAAGTTTAAAATATTATAAGGATTATTTGGCAAGAAGGTCTTGCCGAGCTGAATTTAGATGAATTAGATTTAGAAAACTTGCGGCGATTAGGTTTAACTCATGAGTTCTCTACTCAATTGTGAATGTCCTTCAAGGAGCTCGTTATTTATACTCCCCGAGAGTGGGCTCCTTTTTTCCTCCCTTTCCTTTTTTCACTTTTGGATATTTTCCTTCTTGTCTCTATCTTTCCCTTCTTTCTTGAAGATCCACCTTTATTTTCAGTATTTCCTTCTCCTTTAGTCGGTTTAATCTCGGCGGACCTGATCTTATGGGCTATCATTAATGAGGGAAGGGCCTTTTATGGAATGTGTTCATTCTCACTCTAACAGTGATCCATTGATCATGCATCTTTTGGGATGGTTTCAATGGCCTTCCTACTTGGGACTTCGGGCCAGAATCCTCTTCCCTCATCTATTTCTTCCTTGTCCTCCATGTGCATATCAGTATCTTCCGCCACAACAAGAAAGAGCCCAAAATTGAAAAAGGATTAGAAACCGTTACCTCTAGAACAGCCAGCACAACTTGAGAGATCATCGTAGCTTTGTCATCCTTTTTGGATACAAATTGTGTGATAATAGGCTCCTCTTCGGGAGAGAAATTAGTTTTTGTGGGAGCTTTAGGGGCTGTTACTGTTAGAGTGGCCAATTGAGTTGGAGAGTCAACTTTAATCTCTGAAGGTTGATCAATTATAGAGGGAACTAAAATCAGTTCAAATGCAGGAGTTACCTCTGAATTTTTTTAGAGGAGCTGCATCTGAATTTTGAGAGTTTTTTTTTAGAGCTAGTACGTTTGTAGTTGGCTTTCCTGAGCTCGGCAGTGATGGGCCACACACTAAGTGTTTATGTGGCTCAGAAATTGTGCTTGTTGTTGCTTGTCCAGTTGTTTCGCTTATTACTCTACTCGTTTCAGATACAATTATGGGGTCAAAGGCACATATTGGAAATCATAAACATCTTGAAGCTTTGTGTCAAAGTTCACCACAAGTAGGACATTTTGGAGGCAACCAAGAATACATAAAGTCAACAATCGCAATGTTTCCGCTCTTGTATTTAAGAGTAACCTTTTGAGAAAAATGGTTTGCTTAACTTTACTTCAACCATAATTTTAGCTTCCCCCATTTGGGTTGGGTCAAGCCAAGGATTGCTTGAAAGCATTGGCTCACCTATTCCGGAAGCAAGCCAAATGGTATAGTTGGTTGGGGATGTTCTTCAAGGTTAGCAAAACAAAAACTGTGGAGATTGCCGACAAAGAGATAGTTTATGAGGGCTAGACAAACATTAAACAATCATCAACATGCCACAACCCACACTGAATTACCCAATTCCAAGTAAACTCATCAAGAATGTGAAACAGATACGCGAATTCACCGAGTTTGCGAGTAAAAATCCGACCCTTTCCACCCCATAAGCGGTTTATTATTGCATGATGATATATTGCGTTTTTGACGCATTTTAACCAAAGTCTTCAGAGAATTTTCGAGTCTTTTCTGTGTTGTAGGAGTCTTTTCATGTTTAAACATGTTTGGATGGAGTTTGAGGCATAAAAAGCAAGGAATTGGTGCAAACATATAGAGATGCAGAACTATGTAGAGAGGTCTGAAGTTTTGTATTCGTTGAGACACTTTCCACCGATGGATTGAGCTGGATTTTGGATACAAACTAAATCTTTGAGTTAGCTTTCATTTGTAAGTGATTGAAGTCGATCCAACAGAGCGATCTAAAGTTATGCTAGTTTTTGAAAACTGTCCACACTGACCGGTTCATTAAAGCAGAAAAATCCGGTTTTTCCTTATTTTGGCTCGGCTATGACTGAGATTTCGACCAGAACGTGATTAGACTTATTTATACTAGTTTTTAGACATTGTGGAGGCAACGCTTTATTTACTATTCATACTTTTAGGTTTTGTGCTTTGTAAGCTTTGGAGAGATGAATCTCTAACTCTACATCTTTTGGAGACGATTTCTGAACCCCTTTGGATTTTTATATATTTTATTATGAATTTTTCTTCATCTCCTTGTTGTTTCTTTGTATCTATGCCTGAGTAATCTCATAGTTAGGTTTAGGGTTGCAAGAGAATTTATGAATCATTGAATTAGACATAGATAGGGATTTATCTTAAGTTTTTTTAATCTAATTGTTGGAACTTAATTAGCTAACTAGGTTCTGATCTTAGGTTATTTAACACATCAAAAATGATTGTTTAAAAGGTTGAAAGAACATAGATGAGTAAAACGTCCTTAGCCAACGAAAACTGATGTTAAGGTGTTTTGAGAACATATCAAACTCGAAATTAAAGTTGGCTAGAATTCTAAGTTCGAACGACAGTTTAAAATCTTAGGTTATTAGAAAAAGTAGCTGATACCATGACAGTGGATTGATTATGTATATGTGTTTTGAGTTCTAGAATGGTTCTTAATTCATTCCCTGAATAGTTGTCTGATTCGTGTTCTCTAAATTCTTGCAAACTAGCCCTTGACCTAATGCTTGTTTTATTGATCTTTACATCGTTTACTAACTATTTTTGTTTCATACTTGCAAACAAAAATTATATAACTGTATTAGCTTAATTTCATTCTGAAAGAATTGTAGTGTAACATTGGTCTATGTGGATTCGATCCCTACATTGCTACAACATCTGTTGTGCACTTGCAATAGTTTATGTAGAGTTAAAATTTTGTGTATCATATGAGTTTGACCTGCTCATGGAACTAAGCATCGATATAACTGGCGTACCACATATTCTCTTTGATTCTCTAACCCTTATAGAAGAATATGGCTTGGTATACTTACCATTGGAGTGCCATCCTCCAGTTCAATAAGTTTAGTGACTTGATGCAGGTTGCACTTGTCTTTCATTCTTGCATTCTAATAATATTTTTGGTCATTTGAGATGAAACTTGAGTTATCCTGAGATGATGCAGAGAGATCCTCCATTTTCCTTGCATATGGTTGATGTTGTTTAGCAAAGTAATTTTTTCCCACATTTGAGCTCCCTCGAGAGAGGTTTGGCCAATCAGATGAAATGGGAGAGAAACAGTTGTCACTCAGTCTTTGTGATCCAAGGCGAGATGAGATTATCGGCGAAGGGAAGAGTCTAACAATCTGAATCAGCTTTCTCCAAGCTCCTTGCGCGATATCAAATTGTGTAGAAAAGTTTTCCCTTAGAATAGTTGTTGGCACTGTAGCAGAAGGAAGATGATGATTAGAGGTTGTAACAACTTGTTGCAGAAGATTCTGTTTTTAACGACATATAGCATAGAAGATCCCGCTTGCAACAGAGGCTCTTCTTCAAATTGGATCGATGATGCTGGAGTGAAGATGTCTTCATCATGCATCATATTTTGCATAAACCTAGGGGAAGGCATCAGTGCGTTTGTGATACAAAGATCGAGCATCGGCGGAGTGGTCAGGAATTTTATCAGGGCGAGAGGTTCATATGCCACTATTTTTCAAAAAATGATCTATCATACCATCTAATGATCTAATGCCACTTATAATGTGATATACCAAGTTTGCCCTTAATGAATTGATTAAAATAAATTAATTAAAAATCAAATTCATAGAATTATTAAAATAAAACGAAAAAAAATAAAAAAAATCAAATCAAATTGTTAGATCACGACCCGACCCTTGCCTCCTCCTCTTTGCCCAAGCTCAATCCCACCTCGCCGGCCGTCACCTCCGTCTCCTTCTCCTTCTGCAATCGTTTTCTTGTTCCTAGCTCTTCTCTTCTCCACCATTGATAAAGCTTCAACACTGAGGTGAGTTTTTTCTCTTGTCTCTAAGTTATGGTGTTATTTAGGGATTTCACAATTTAGGGATTTGATTTGAAAATTGATTCTTTTGGTATGTGAATTGGATTGGGAACCATGTTTTCTGGATCAATTAAGCTTTTGCATCAATAATTAATTGATTGTAGTTGTTGATTCATAGTAATTCTTAAGTAGATTCAGATTCGAAATCGTCAAATCTACAGATGTAGTACAACTTGTGTAAATAGTAAAACTAAGAGATATAGAACAATTTGTACAAATGGTACAACTAAGAAAAATATGACAACTGGTACAACTGGTACAAATGGTACAAATGGTACAATTGAGATACAGTGGACAATTGTACAAATGGGTTTAACTGCCGATTGAGTTTTTTTTATTATTTTTGCAGAAAACAATGAGCAGCAACCGTTCCACAAAACATACATTTTGATTATGGAGAATATTATTCAAAGACCAAAGAAGAGTATCAATGGATTTAATGTGAAGATCACATCTACGGTTTATCGTTAAAGACATCATTCATGGAGTAGTTAGCTTATTCGATGTTATTGGCGAGATGCTTTCAAACAAACAATATATTTTAGTATAACTTTGGATAAAAGATGTAAATATTTGTATTTGTAACTCATCTATGTTATTTTTTATCATGATACAACTAGGTTTAACTAATTCGATGTGTGGTACAACAAAGTATAATTGCATTATCAAAAAACAAAATCACAAAACAAGATTATTAATCCAATATTTATTTCATACATTAAATAATAAATTCATATTGTTTTATGAGACATCTAAATTAGTCAAATATGTTTTTTTTTTGTCACTAGATACATACCATCTTATTTTTACTTAAACTACCTTACACTTATATGGTTAATGTGTGAATACTAACACCATCGTTATGTGAAACAAACAAACAACGTATTTTAACACATGTTATTATATGAAAACATAGTAAATGTATTTTAACTAACTACTATGGTAAGTACAGCTACAAAAATTTAATTTAAATCATGGTTCAACTAATTAAACGTGAAAAGTGTCAAAATACAACTGTGTGCAGTTTAGTACAACTAATAACTTGAGTACAGCTATTTGGTCAATTTTTAATTGTTTTTTCAGATGTGGTTTTTGACGGCGCCATGTGTAACGTGAATTTTTTTTAACACATGTTATTATATGAAATCATAGTAAATATATTTTAATTAATTACTATCGTAAGTACAACTACAAAAAATTAATTTAAATAACGGTTCAAGTAAATAAACGTGAAAAATGTCAAAATACAAATGTGTGCAATTTAGTACGACTAATAGCTTAAGTACAACTATTTGGCCATTTTTTTTCTTTCAGATGTGGTTTTTGACGGCACCATGTGTCACCTGGATTTTTTTTTAACACATATTATTATATGAAAATATTGTAAATGTATTTTAATTAGATATTATCGTAAGTACAACTATAAAAATTTAATTTAAATCACGGTTCAACTAATTAAACTTAAAAAGTGTCAAAATACAACTGTATGTACAACTAATAGCTTCAGTACAACTATTTGGCCAACTTTTTTTCAGATATGGTTTTTGACTTTGCCATTTGTCACATAAGGTTTTTTTAAACACATGTTATTATATGAAAGCATAGTAAATATATTTTAATTAGCTACAATCGTAAGTACAACTACAAAAATTTAATTTAAATCACGGTTCATCTAAATAAACATGAAAAGTGTCAAATTACAACTGTGTGCAATTCAGTACGACTAATAGCTTGAGTATAACTATTTGGAATTTTTTTTTTCTTTCAGATGTGATTTTTGACGGCGCCATGTGTCACATGAGTTTTTTTTAACACATATTATTATATGAAAGTATAGTAAATAAATTTTAGTTAGCTACTATCGTAATTACAACTACAAAAAGTTAATTTAAACCACGGTTCAACTAAATAAAAGTGAAAATGTCAAAATACAACTGTGTACAATTTAGTACAACTATTAGTTTGAGTACAACTACTTGGTCAATTTTTAATTATTTTTTATTTTAGATATGGTTTTTGACGGTTCCATGTGTTAAATGATATTTTTTTTGGTGACGGCACCGTCTTTTTTAACACGTGTTTTTATTTTTTGTTCATTTTATTCGCAAACTGTTTTAATTCATTTCAAAACTCAATTGTTTGTAATACACCTAGTTGTACCTAATAAACACATATTAGTACCGGATAATTTCATTTGTACCGAAATGGTCTCAGATGTGAAAGAAATTATCTGGTACCAACAATGACTTAAAAAAGTGTTCAATACTTTCATGCGGTGATAATATTTAACCTAAAATAAAATACAAATAAAAATTGTAAGTGCACATCAATTAATTATAATATTTTAGGATTGAATCCATACAGATTTGAGTGCACAATAGTATTTAAATGAAAACTAGAGTTAAGCCTAAATATGAGTTTGGTTTTGATGTGAACAATAAAAATAAAAACGATGTGAATACTATGACTAAAACATTTGGCATTCAAGAAACCTTTGGGGTCAAGGGCTGTACTATTCAAAATTCAACTCCTAGAGGTAATCATATATAGATCTTTTCATCATACAACTCAAAACACAAATATTTGATAAAACCATTCTCGTGGCAAAAATCAACTTAACTTAACGATTCTAAATCACATTCTCACAAAAAAATAGAACCAATAATAAAACGATAAAATATAGGTTTCGATCAGTTCACTAAAATGTAGGGAATTAGTTCTAAGGTATCATATATATAGCCTATATAATTTAGTTATGGCCAATCAATCAAGTTTTGCGAGTAATAATCTTCCTAAATCAGTGTTAACTGATCAATTTAACAACATGCATTAAGAATTAGAATTAGACAGATGATTACTTCAACCTAACGAAAGTGCCACTCTAATAATAAAATCTATTTACCACACCATAAAATCTATTTACTTCAACATGCATTAAGAATTAGAATTAGACAGATTCTCCCTTACAAACCTTTATTCCCAACAATAAAAGTATAAAAGGCGATTAAAAAGGCGATTAAAAAGGTGATTAAAAGGTGGATTAAGTCTTCGACAGTTTCACCTTCACGGCTGCCGCCGTCCGATTGAATCTCTTTTCCCCGGAGGAGATGACTTCGAAGGAGGTCACAGGGGGTTCGAAGGGTTCCCATCCAACTATGGTCCCAGTTACAGCTCCGGGTGCAGTGAATCCAGGGATTTCGTGGGCGAATATTGTTTAGACAAAAAAGGTATTAACAAAGTACGAGCTTGATGTTTCAATTGAAGATGATGTGAGTTTTGTCAGAGTTCGAGATGAGATTTTTCAGGATCCTTCGCCACTATGGGAGGATTTTTTGATTGGGAGGTTCTTGGCGACAGCTCCGCACGTTGCAGAGGTTCACTAAATTGTCAATAAAATATGGGCGTTGGGGGATAGGTCACAGATGATTGATGTGTATGTCGTCAACTCAACAACAATGAAATTTAGGATCTGTAACCCAAGCACGAGAAACAGGATCTTAAGAAGGGGAATGTGGAATTTAGCATAAATCCCAGTAGTTATGTCAAAGTGGTCGCCTTTTATAGAGGAGACATCACCCGAAGTTATTTTGGTCCCGTTATGGGTACATCTCAAAGGTGTCCCGGTGAACATGTTCTCCTGGAAGGGTCTCAGCTTTGCAACAAGCGCGGTAGGAGTACCGGTTAGATTGCAACCGGAGACAGCTCAATGTTTGGACTTCAAAGTAGCAAAAGTGTTTGTTAAGGCGGATCTTACCAAAGAATTACCGAAGTTACTTCGGTCCCATTATGGGTACATCTCAAAGGTGTCCCGATGAACATGTTCTCCTGGAAGGGTCTCAGCTTTGCAACAAGCGCGGTAGGAGTACCGGTTAGATTGCATCCGGAGACAGCTCAATGTTTGGACTTCAAAGTAGCAAAAGTGTTTGTTAAGGCGGATCTTACCAAAGAGTTAATTTGCAAAAAATTGGATTGAGTGATGACTAATGATGCATGGTCCGTAGTATACCCGGAATCGTATAGTGTGTTTGAGCCAGGGGATTGCTCAGACCATATGAGATGTCGGATCATTGTCGAAGTGGCAATGCAGAAGCGTAGGAAACCTTTCAAGTTCACTAACGCTCTAACGACAATACCCGAATTCATGCCGCTAGTAGAGGCTTACTGGGGCAAAACAGAACCTCTTTTCAATTCCACATCTACTCTGTTTCGTTTGTCGAAGGAACTCAAAGAGCTAAAACCAGGAATTCGAAGACTGAGTAAAGAACAGCTGGGGGACTTGTCTAAGCGGACTAAACAAGCATTTGATAACCTCTGCGATTGCCAACAGAAAACATTAGCTCAAACATCACAGCAGGTAATGATAGAGGAAGCCCGTGCTTATAGCAAATGGCACCATTTGGCGGGTCTAGAGGAACGTTTTATGAGACAGAAATCTAAATTGCATTGGTTACTTGTGGTAGATGGGAATAACCGTTATTTTCATCAAGGCACGAAGGTCATAGAGTCCATAAATTCAATTAGAGAAATCGAAAGAGAAGATGGTATCATTGCAGATACACAGGAGGATATAAAGAAGGAAGCAGAAAAAAATTTCAATGAGTTTTTATCGAAAAAACTGGAAAACTACCAAGGGGTTACAGAAGACCATTTGAGGGATTTACTGCAATTTGAATTCAGTGAGATAGATCAAGAGACACTGACTTGTCCAGTGGCTGAGGAAGAGATTAAGGGAGTCCTATTCGCAATGCCAAGTAATAAATCTCCTGGTCCCGACGGGTTCACTACAGAATTCTTCAAAGAAACATGGGCGGTACTTGGGAAAGAATTTGTGGTTGCTATCCAATCTTTTTGTGACAAGGGATTTCTCCCCAAAGGGATCAACTCAACAATCCTGGCGCTTATACCCAAGAGAACATAATCTAAGGGAATGAAGGATTATCGACCTATTTCCTGCTGCAACGTCTTATATAAGGTGATCTCAAAGATTCTTGCAAACCGCTTGAAAACACTCTTACCGAAATTAATAGCCCCAAACCAATCTGCATTTGTAAAAGACCGTCTACTCATGGAGAATGTGTTACTAGCTTCAGAATTGTTGAAAAACTATCACAAAGCTTCTGTTTCGTCTAGATGTGCAGTGAAAATTGACATATCTAAGGCTTTAGACTCAGTCCAATGGCGGTTTCTACTCTCAACGCTCTCGGCTTTGAAAATACCAGAAAAATACATCCATTGGATCAGATTATGCATCACTACGGCCTCGTTCTCAGTACAAGTAAATGGAGAGTTAGCGGGTTATTTACAAAGTGAAAGAGGACTCCGACAAGGCTGTTCTCTTTTGCCTTATCTATTTGTCATTTGTATGCATGTTCTCTCCAAGATGCTCAACAGAGCAGCTGAGAATCAAAAAAATTGGGTACCACCCGTACTGTAAGAACGCCGCGCTAACACACTTATATTTTGTCGATGATTTACTGGTTTTTGCAGATGGCATAAAACATTCGATTGAGGGAATACTTGAGGTCTTCAAAGAGTTTGCCGGCTATTCAGGCCTCAACATTATTCTCGAGAAGTCTACATTGTACTTGGCAGGGGTTTCAGAGACAGATAAAGAACCTATCTTGGCACAATTTCCATTCGATACAGGCTCACTTCATGTCTGATACCTTGGACTCCCACTTCTGACAAAACAAATGACGGTGCAAGACTACACACCACTGCTTGAGAAAATCAGAGGAAGAATCTCCACCTGGACAGCAAGGTACCTTTCATTCGCAGGTCGCCTGCAGCTTATAGCTTCGGTGATACAGAGCCTTACAAATTTCTGGATTTCGGCATTCCGTCTACCAAAAGTTTGCATTTTAGAAATTGACAAGTTGTGTGCGGCGTTTCTATGGTCCGGGCCAGACTTAAACCCGAGGAAAGCTAACTACCGTGGAGTGAGGTTTGTCGACCTAAAAAAGAGGGCGGATTGGGTTTGAGATCTTTAAGCGAAGCAAACAATGTAAGTTGTCTAAAACTCATTTGGAAAATCCTTTCGGCTAGCTCATCGTTATGGGTAAATTGGATACGCATGCACCTAATTCGGGAGGGCTCAATATGGTCGGTCAAAACAACATCTACCCTCGGATATTGGATGTGGAAGAAAATCCTAAAATACAGAGACGTCGCAAAGGCTTTAACTAGGACTGAGGTTAACAATGGGGCAAATACTTCTTTCTGGTTTGACAACTGGTCTCAGCTTGGCAGACTCCATGACCTCATAGGAACCGGAGGATGTATAGACATGGGAATCCAACTAAAACATTCAATGGCAACTGTCCTTGCTACACATCGTCGATGACGACATCGGATGGAGATTTTCAATACAATTGAGGACGAAATAGACAGAGTTCGGGATAGAGGGATTTCTCATGAGGCTGACAAGGTTTTGTGGAAATTTGAGAACAAGTATAAGCCAAGATTCAGCTCAAAGGAGACATGGAGACTCACACGAGCTGCGCAGCCAAGTTGCAACTGGTACAAGGGTATATGGTTCAAACACTCCACTCCAAAATACTCGTTTATTACATGGATGGGCACTCGGAATAGACTCTCAACAGGCGACAAAATGATGGCATGGAATGTCGGAGCTCACGTCTCTTGCATCTTCTGTACAACACCGATCGAAACTCGCAATCATATCTTCTTCAATTGTAGCTACTCATCGGCAATATGGGGGACTAAAAAATCCTAGGATCACACTACAAAACTTATTGGGATGGTATCATGGAGATCATATTGGGTAACACGTCTGACCACTTAACTCAATTCATATTGTGTTATGTTTTCCAGCTTACGATCCACTCGATTTGGAGAGAGAGAAATGCCATAAGGAATGGCGAACCTTCTACACCTATCCAGCAAATGATTCAACAGATAGACCAACAAATGAGAAATCGATTCACCACTATCTGACAGCGGGGAGATCGGAGATACGAAGGGGGAATGCAACTTTGGTTTTCATCCCGCTAATGTCAATTATATTGTTTAAATAGTTCCCTTTCAAAAGTTTAAAACTCAACTTTCAAATTCTGTAAAACATGTTTTTTTTTGCTGGTTTAATTTAACATAATCATTCAAAAAAAAAGAGTATAAAACTACTTAATCATAACAAGAGCGACAATAGCTAAAAGAATCAAAGACATCTTATTAAGTATTGAAATAAAATAGGATTCAGAAAACAGCTCTTGCTCTTGAATAGGGTATAAAATCATCTCTCAAACAAGCAAAGTAACAAAATTATGAATAGAGAACTAAGAAATAAAGAGACTTTTTGGCAATGTTTTCATGCCCGGACCGGGCCGGCCGGTTCGCCCGGTTAACCCGTGACCCAGTCACTATTCCGGTCCAGTTACACTGTTAAAATCCACTACTTTTAAAACCGCCAAAATCCAGAAAAATCCGTGGTTAAACCGTGAACAACTGACCCATTGACCCGGATGAACCATCAATTTAACTTTTAAATCCTTTAATAAATATAATCTTTCACTAAATTTAGAGTTTAATACATTGGTTCTAACTTCTAAGAATATTTGTTCGTCTTAACCGCTCGAGAAGAAGGTTTTGTGTTATCAAGTCAACAAAAGTATGTCTTGTCTTCTCTAACCTCTCTTTTCTTTGTTTAAGATTTTTTTTGTCTTGGGTTATCATAGATTTTGTTTCTAATTTTTTTAAGTGTATTCCCGGCTCATGTTTGTGTGTTCCTTAAGAATCAATTATGCCTTAGTAAAATCTGTTTTTGATGAGTTCGAGAAGGTTCTTGCTGAAAAATATCTCAAAGATAATGAAGAGATAAATCCGGAAAATTCTAATGGTATTTCTTTAGATTTTGATGAAGACTTCACAATGCCACCTGAAGAACATGAGAGAAATGACAATGAAAATAATCACGATTGGTTGCTGTGATTTTTTATTTTTTTTAATATATTTTACTAGTAAGTTTGGTTAAATTTGAATTTAAAATATTTATCATTTTAATATTTTATTATTGTTATTGAACATCTTTGTTTTGTGAATATTTTTTATTTTTATATTTTCAAAACTATGTAATATATATATTATATATAAAATTTTATAAATTACTTGATCCACGGTCGAACCGGCTCGACCCATATAAACTCGGTGACCCGATAGGTATTCAGGTTTACTGTCTGGGTCGGGTTCCAAAACATTGCGTTTTGTTTTTAGTGGTTGTTTATGTGTTGTGGCTTGTGATTTTTCATGCATCCTCTGTTGCTTTTATAGAAAATTGATGCGGCTAGGACAACTCCCATTGAGGTTTGAATGAATTTGATGATTTCCGAAAACTTTTCATTTTTCTTGGAGCCATGTTCGATCGAATAAGGATAGTGTTCGATCAAACATCTACCATGTTTGATCGATCAACCGGTCGATCACTAGGGTCGATCACTAGGGTCGATCACTACTTTGTCTTCTCCTTGCTCCGTTTCGACGTCAGACGAACTAGTCTTCAGTATTTTGAGCATATCTTCATATATCACCGTTAGGTTGGCCTCAAAAACTTTGAAGATGAAAGCTAACATCCCCTTCTATCTGGCGGTAGAAAATAATCAAAATCTCATCGTGGGAAGTCTTCCATCTAATGCAAAACGTTTGGAAATAGGAAGGTATCCAATCTCCAAAATGATTGTTTTCAGCTTCTTTTTTTATCCAAAACGTCAAATTTTCTACAAAAACTTTTAAAACTCCAAAAACACTGAAAATACCAATAATAAATCAAAAACCAATTGTTTATTTATTATAAATCTATACAAATAAGATTAAAAAGTGGTAAAATATAGAGTATATTTTACTTCGCAAGCTTCATTAATGCATCTATAGCGTTGTTCGATTTTAGTTGGACGCATTGACGCTCATTCATAGTAACATTTTCTTCAAGTTCGCCTTTTTTTTTACAACGAATACGAACCTTTTATTGAAACGGTTATGCAAACAGGTTAGTCTTAGAGACTAACCAATTCGGTACCAGCTGGTCTACATAAGAAAACAAAAGATAGCGGGATCGGACTCCTTTAGCAAGGGCGTCTGCCCAGACATTATAAACGCGAGGAATAAAAGAAAGAGTAAACTCAACAAAACCAGAACTGATATGAATAAATTCTTCAAACTTATACGTGAATCATTTAATTGACTTCGATACAAAGAAGTGGCGGACAGAGAAGATTGTTGATGCCGAAGGTGTTCCACGCATTTTGAGTTTAAAACCTACTCGAAAATTTGATCTTGACGGATACTACTGGGTGTATACGCCTTCAGGTAACTACTCTACTAAATCTGGGTATGAGGTAGCATGCGAGTTATCTGAAACTTCGCAGGAGCGAGAAGTGTTAGAACCATGTTTGAATGTTCTAAAGAGTCAAATCTGGAGTCTCAAAACGTCAAGAAAAATTAAACACCTAATTTGGCAACTCCTGTCAGGTTGCAATGCAACCTATGATAGGCTTTTAGATCGTCATTGTGGCATTGACAGGACGTGTCCTAGGTGTGGATTGGAAGATGAATCCATTGTCCATCTATTCTTCCAGTGCTCTCCATCTGTCCAAAGTTAGGCTTTGTCTCCAATTCTTTCGATTCTGGGAATTTTCCCGGGTGATGCTTTGTTTAATAATATTGATTATCTGCTATTGAGAGCAAGAAACTTGGAAGCGATGGAAGAACAAATGCATGTTTTCCCCTGGATGATATGGTATCTGTGGAAAGCTCGTAACAGTAAAGTTTTTAATGATGAAGATATTCCTCCTTTAGATAATGTTGAACTAGTTATGCAGGAATCAAGTAACTGGAAAGTCGCAAATTTGGTGACAGCTGCAAGTGAGGATTGTCTCCCACAAAGCTCTGTAACCCTTTCAATGAGTATCGTCAGTAAGGTTGCTCTATATCAGGTGGATGCTTCTTGGATAGGAGATGATAAATTCTTTGGTGGCGTCTTCGTTTTAATCCAGCAGAGCCATGGTCTCTTGCTGGGCGCCTATGCAGGAATGGGAGCTCGTTCCCCACTGCATGCCGAGTTCGAAGCAGCAATGTGGACAATGTTGATTGTGCAATAACAAGGTATTACTTCACTCCATCTTGAGTCAGATTGTATGCAAATGATAAAGATTATTGAGGGAGAATAAGAGTGCCCGAATCTTACGTAAGAAGTTCGCCTTCTCTTCTCTAGTTTATATTGGTCTTTCATGAATTGTTAATTGACATGTTGTTTAGTAAAATAAATTAATTATAATATTTAATAATAAATTTTATCGTTTATAATAGTTTGACTTATGTAATATGTTAAATAATGTCAATATAATGCAGTAACATAAATTTTCTATTCAATTTCTGATAGATATTTTGAGAGAAAATTAGTTTATAAAAATTTAATTTTAAATTTTTAAATTTTTAAATTTTCTGACAAGGGTATGGAATCATAAATTTTCTCCCAAAAATATTTAATTTTTTCATAGATTTTTAATAAAGAATATGAAATCCATTTTCTCATAATAAAAATCTCATAAATTTTAAAACTCTGACACGTGTCATGAACATAAATAAATTCTCAAACAGCATTCATAGTAACATCATTGACGCTCATTCATTAGTAACATTATTTTTGATAACTAATTCATTTATTAGAATAAAAGGTTTTTTTTTGTCTATTTAACCTCTATAGTATAATAATAACAATGGTAAGGTGTGTAGTTAATTTCCACTTCTAGTATTATTTTGCACTACTCTCATATTGTCTTCATATGTATATGTATGATCGTAAAAGAGTTTGTGAATTCGAAAAGGAAACGGACATTCGGTTACCATTGGGAAAATTAACTATTTTCGTACAGTAACTATAGGGAAAAAAACTATTAATTAGGTCGCAGTTGTGTCTGGACGTAGAAGCGAACAAACGGCGGATGTTCAATTATACACACAATGTGGAAAGAGATTCGAATTATGTGATGAGACATGAAATGAAAAAGTAGTTTGAGTGATAAGAAAAAGAAAAGAACAAACAAAACAAATAAAAAGAAGTAAAGGTCCAATGGGTGAGGAGAGGCTACCAAGGCACAGCAAAGGTCAAGATAAGTAGTTTTAAAGAATCAAAAGTGTTCTGAAACTTCAAAATTAAACTAAATATAAAAATAAAGAAACAAAAAACAATTAAAAAAAGGCGCAATTTTCAGATGTCCTCCCCATGCACTGAGGAGCTACTTAACTTTTTTTTCTTCCTTTTTTTCTTTAATGACAAAAAAAAGAAAAAAAAGAAAAAAAAGAAAGAAAAACATAACCCATAACATAAAGAATCTTTTGTTGGGATGCTGCCACCATACTTATAATTCTTCTATTTTGGTACATCTAAATACATAAATACTTTAAAATTCTACGATTCTTGAATAAAGTTTTTTTTTTCTTCCTTTGGTGTCATTAAAGTTTGTTTTTTTTAACAGAAATTGCACACTCTCTGTTATTATTTTTTTCCTTTTAGTAGTTCTCTTCTTGTATCAATGAATACATTGTTACTAAACGAGAGAAAAAAGGTGTAATTCTTTCCGAAAATATTAGGATAAAAAATATTCTTTTTTGAATAGTATGTTTTTCTTTTTCTTTGTATTGTCTACTATTTTGTTCCTTGCTTTTTTGATGGAAGAAACAACAACTTCAATTTAATTTGTAGAATTCAATAATTCACGCGGATAAGAGGTATTTTTTTCAGTATAAAAACAATAAGCCAACTAGGGCCTGTTTGATGCAACTATAGCAACTTGTTATAGAACATATTTTGAATAAGAAAAACTATATATTTATCTCCAATATATTTATATTTAGGAAGTAAAATATACCATTATTTCTTTTAACCAAAAAAAAAAACATACCCACTATTTCTTAGAAAATCCAAATTATTACAGAAAATTTCTCGATTAACATGATTTGCAAAATACATATATTTTTGTTAAAGAAAGTTTCAAATGCTGATATTAACATTCATACCAAAAAGAAGTTCCAAATGCTTTAATAGGCTCGATTCATTGAACTCCCATCATTTTTGGATCCATAATGAATGTAAAAAACTGATTTGAAAAGGATATCATCTGGACATATCAAATCATGATGCATGGAAATACAGTGGCAGCGAACAACTCTGAACAGAGATTCAAACATAGAATTCTACTTTCAATTTCTTACAAAGAATAGTTGACTTGTTAAAGACGGAATCTAAACCCTACATATCTACTATACTCCAAAACCTTCGATTCTCTATTTTTAGAAATTTCGCATGAAACTACATAGATCATATGAGAAATTAATAAAGTTTGATATATTATCGTGTAAAGAGAATATAATAATATGTTTATTGGACTAAGACCATAAGTAAGTGGAGACTCAGAAAAAAACAATGGAACTATATATAGTTATCGTGGTCCTACATGGATCTGCTTTCTGTGTAGGGATGATCTTCACTTCAGCTTTGGACGCTTATCTCAGACTTGCGAACTGCTCTTAATCAGTAGTCTCACCTCTCGCATCATTGTCCAGAACTGTATTAAGAAAAATTACACTTCACATTTTTTTTTATAATAAGGTGATTAAAACCTTTTAACAAAAAAAAAAAACTTTTTAACACTCGAACTGATCTCCGCAAGATAAATATAGCCGTCAAATATTATTTTATTTTTTTGTCATCTTAAATTTTATTAAAATCTTGAAAAATACATTGAAAGATACATGAACTGAACTGATACATTGTCAAAAGCATAAATCCGAACAACGGGAGACACAAATAAACACAAATTGAAATCGCTAAACTGCTAATTAGGATAGAGCATGTAGATGATTTCTAATTTGATAGATTAACCTTCTATGCATTGATAAGTCCAAGGATTGAAGATCTTTTAGTGTCTCTTACTTCCAATCTATTGAAGCCAACTCCCAATTTAATAAATTCGCGATAACACAGATCCGTCAAAATACACGAAAACCGCTCTAACCCATAATTGGGTTTCAGAATCCACCTGCGAGAAAGAAACACCACACAAAAAAAAAAAAAAACTAGAGATGCCCAAAACCCAACACAGAGAAACGAAGCATAAGCACTGACACACTACATAGGACCATCCCAACCTTGTCTGCGCACAAACTCTTAGATCCAGGGAAGAGAATCCTTCAAAATACGAAGAAACAAATCCCAGATCTGCTTCAGATCTGAAAAAACTCAAAATCTCCAAAACCAAAAATTTGATTGGAGAACAAGATTGAGAAACTAAAAACAAAACCCAAAAGAAAAGATTAAGAGACTCCGACTCTGGTGCTAATAAAGCCACCGTAGTCGGTAGAAAGAAGCGGCGGCGGGATTCTAAAACCTAGAGAGACGAAAGAGTGTTTCCGTATTCAGAGAGAGAAAGCGGAAAGAACTAACGAGCCGTCAAATAGTTTATTAAATGAGTTTTCTACTAGATCTAAAGCGTAATACCATTTCGACTACTCAAATAAAAATATAGATAATTTCACGCTCGTGCAGTTTTAAATGCTTTATATATGCAAATGAGATTTTTCTAAAACTATCAAGTTTTTGGACTTTTAGCAAGTAAACCCCAAAAAAAGATACAAGCCAGCCCTAGTTTTCTTTCTCAGAAAAGCGACAGAGGAGGCGACAAATTTCAGATCTGGTTTGGCCGGTGGACGGAGCTCTTCTCTGGTGCTGTGTCGTGGTTCCTTTCTTCGATTTCGTTTTTTTTTCTTTCTTCGGCTAAGACGGTTGCTCATGAATTCCACCTTGGTTTGAGTTTGTTTCATCTCTAGGTGATTTGGGCGTGGTGGATGGAGTTTCTTCTCTAGGTGTTGGGTCTTCTCTAGCTGTTGCCTGGATTTTGCTCCGGTTGTTTGGATTTTGTGCTCTGGTGGATTTCTCAGATCTGTTTGCTGGCCTTAGGGTTTGGTTTCAGGTCTCTATTCGCCTCTAGCCTCGTCCTTTGTTCGCTTCAGTGCACTACAAGAAAACATGACATTTGCCACGATTTTTTGCGAGGAAAATAAATCGTAGTAAATTAGCATCAAATTAACGAGGAATTTACGAGGAAAATTAAAAACGTCGGTAATTCGTCGGAAAGACCAACGAAAATAAATCCTCGCAAATTCGTCGTAAAATTCCAACGAATTAACGAGGAATTAACGACGAACATATATTTCGTCGCTAATTCGTCGTAAATTAACGAGGAATTCGCGACGAAACATGTTTGACGTGTATTCCTCGGAAATCCGTCGTTAATTTCCGACGAATTACCGAGAAAGTATTTCGAAGTAAATTAACGACGTATTAGAGAGGAAAAAAAGTTAGATGAAAACGTGTTTTACTGGTTTTTTTGCCACGAAAATATTCCTTGTTAATTCGTTGGCAATTCGTTGGTAATTCGATGTAAAAAAAAAAATTTTTGCCTATATATAAAAGCAACACTTCATTATAAAAACTACAAAAACAAAAACAAACTCTCTCTTCACCTACAAAAAAAAACTTTTCACCATAAAAACACTTTTTCAATATATTCCTTTTAAAAAAAAAAATTTCTTATATACCAAAAAAAAAAAAAAATGTCAATATACGAATTACGAAGTTGGATGTATAATCGTAAAGATTCGGAGGGATCGCTGACGAGGGAGTTTCAAGATGGGCTAGAAGGATTCATGTATCAGGCGGGAAGTTTGCAAATTACCGTTGAAAGTGGTATGATGTACTGTCCTTGTCAAAAATGCATGAATAGGAAATTTATTCGTATCTCAAAAGTGTGGTCGCATCTATTAAATAGAGGGTTTTTTCCGCACTACTATATTTGGTATAATCATGGAGAAGGGCATGGGGGAAATGTTGCTAGTAGTAGCGGTAATAACCAAGCAGTTAATGCTGATGCTGAGTCAAATAATGTGCATCAAGTTGATGATCATGGTGAATATGGTGATCAGGATAGGATTCATGAGATGGTTACAGATGCATTTCATGAAAAC